>JAJTUD010000013.1:8633-1208633 GCA_036971385.1 Dactylellina parvicollis | reverse complement strand
TGTACTACTCAAAACTACATACGGCAGGGCATATCTTAGGTGTAGCAGTACGAGATCTACTTTCAAAAGACATTCCGGGGTTTTCAGAAACGAAGGCCAGCCACTTTCCAGATTCCGCATCTTGCGAATTTGGCGGATCCATTGGTAAGTATCTGGAATATTCTTGTTTCTACTCGTTTGATGTGTTTCTTTTTCGCTGACTAATGGATCAGATGGGAAATACAAAGCGGCAATACAAGCGAAAGTGGACGAATACTGCGCAAAAGCCCTGCCTGTCGAAGTCGATTGGTGGGAAGAAAAAGACTTTGTGGGGAATAACGAGGAGGCACCCGACCCAAGCCTTCTTCCACCTGGAGATACAAAGTTTCGTGTCATTAAAATCGTTGGAGGTGGTGCATATCCCTGCGGTGGTACACATGTCGCTGATACAAGTAAATGCGGCAAGATTACAATCAGAAAGATATCACGAAGTAAGGGCACTAGTAAAGTGAGTTACAGTGTCGAAGAGTAAAGCTATGGTTTTCTAGCCATCTCTTTGGCTTTCGATTTCCAAAGCTTATCCACACTTACTGGGTGTGCTGTTTGCCTAGAGTTACAAAGAGCAAAATTCATCCCGTATTCTAGATCGTCTTCTCGGTAGTTTTGCATGTTCTTATTTCATATATATATTGCCACAGCCTCATTTATAGGCACGCATTGCCTGTAAAAAATCTCACCCGCAGAGTACAAAGACGGTAGCGAAATCTAATTACAAAACGCAAAGCCTGAGCCTTGGTTCCATAAAGCGTGGAGTAATACAGGTCAATTAATCAATCAACAAATTATCGGGATGGTGCAACCTCACTATTCCTAGATTAATGAATCTCATCACAGTGTTGAGACTAGGAAATGCAATTTTGATAAAGGCGCACTGATACATGTCTAAACTCACATCGGTGAATACTGTACCTGCATATATTGGACGCTCTGTGAGCCGCGTTCATTGTTGTCCCGGTCTGCATTGAGATTGTGATAAACATGAAACCCCAATTAATCTGCCGAAAGTACGAAAGTAATGCGAGTTAGTGTAAAAAATTTTACATGAGCTAAAACAAAGGAAGTTAAGTCTACTTATTCACAGGGCTATTAGGCGTACGAGAATACAAGACGAAAAACTTAATTGGCCTCTCCGCATTACCTGCAGAACACACCATAACAAGTTTCTCTTCGTAGATTAATTATTACAAACGCACGCGAAAGGCCCAACTTCTAGACCCGAGATAATCGATGAGGAACGATAGTACTTGAGGTTTGTTTTTCCTTATATGCAGTTAGAATCCAAATTTTTACATTCTGAACAGACTCTCATGATCAGAGTTACTCCGACAAGCCCGAGAGCCATGCCTCTTCAGACCAGCTGAAAATCCACGGGCGGAATTGGTGTTGTTGAGCGCGTGATCAAGGCTCTACGCACAACTATCGGGAGACAAAAAACACTTCATCCTTTCTCCCTTTGAATCCGTGGTCAAAATGTTCGAAACTTGCAATATGACAATCGGATTAAAGGCTTATTATCTTATTTCTAAGCGGACAATATATTTACTATTTGCTAGAAATGAGTTTGTATCCATGGCTTCGGTAGTCTCTGGTTTTTGCGTGCCAGTTACTGTCGTTTGGTAAAACCTAGTCTAACATAAACTCTGACCAGTCCACCCTTCACAATTTTTGGACAACCGTACGATAATATTTTGGCATAAAGCCCGCCACAACCTCGGGTCATCGGACTCCCAATGCCGCGCATCTCCATGATTGATCCCTATACAATAAGAAATGGCATCATAGTACAGGTTCGGAGGCGGATAGCTAACGTCCCCCAGCCAATCGAACGCCAACGCTCGCCGCTGATCTCGAAGTACTGAAGTGTCCTGAAAGTTATATTGTGTCTCGAGTGTCTTCCCGTGCCAGATCTCTAATAGCAAAATCCCAAGTTCTACTATCGCCATCCGCAGTTCTTCCCCGTTAGGTGATCCTGCACCAGGGCCAGGTTCTTCGAATGGCGAGGATACGAACGGACGACTGAAATCAGGCGTCTGTCTTGCGGTTGTTCTTGGAAAATAGATTTCATCCTTCGACCAGGGTTTCTGTAGCCACTTAGTTCTGAATAGTTGAAGGAGATTCAAGGCCAACCGAAGCGCGAGCAGCATGCGTAAATTCAGCGGGATAGGGCAATCGCGATGGGCGGATTTCGGGTCCGATGACAGAAGCGCGCTCAACGGTATTTCGTCGCCGTGGGAATAGCGGGGCAAAACATCCTGGTCCGAAGGCATTGAACCTATCTTCTGTACTGATAAAACAAATGCGATAGGCTTTTTGTTGCATCTAGCCCCCTCGATTACTCCGCAAAGATCATCGATCATTGTTACCGGGTTTTTGGCTGCAGTTATTGTTGGTACGACCAAGGTTACGCGGCAGGGCACACAATTATGCGAAGGGATCGCGTCGTCTGAGTTGCCATCCGTGTCCTCAAGAATCTTGATGGTAGCCTCATGCCATAATGCCTTTTCCTGATGCTTCGCCTCAAATATCAACCCAAAGGTTATCTGCGATGCAGGACTCTTTCTTTTCTGTATCGTCATGGTCGGCGCTGTGACGAGTTGGTCGTCGAGAAACAGTTTTGCGCCATGTTTGGCATGGCACCCGGCCCTCCAGCTGCGACCTATCGCGACGTGCAGGTTATTCGCCAATTTGTGTACCCGACGGATACCCTGTGCGAGCTTATTTGCACTACGGGATGGCTTCTCCACGACCGCTCGACGATTATCGCAGACAAGTTTGATAAAATGGCAAAGACTGTTCATGCTACTTTCCAACTCTTGGGTCGCACTTTTGATATCACCCACTCCGAAAGTAACCTTCACCCTCGGAACAAAATCCAACTGTTTCGCTTTAATGTCTCGATTCGTCAAAATTATCTTGACTAGGTCATCGGTATGTCCCTAGAACGGCCCGTTGACTACGTTAGTAAATGAAAATCCGAATCACGATCAAGCTGGGTGAATCCACATACATCCAACCCGGGTACAAGACCCGAAATACTATTGGCTATTTTTTGAATAACGTGGATAGCTTCTGATAACTTGATGACAAGAGAAGCCTCCGTTTCAGATCCGAGGTATTCGTGAAGCCGATTCTTAACATCCTCATCCTCTAAAAATTCTATTGGGTCCTCCTCAAAGTCCGTAACGCAATCACAGCCGCTATTTATTAGCAGATGTCTCACGACTTCTGTAAGCGTTCCCTTATGGAAAAAGAGCGAATTGGCGAGTTTCTCGACGTATTTTCGTCTCCCAAAGAACCGCTTGCCGATTTGGATGGTATCCTTGTAGCTTTGCACCGCTCCGTAAATGATAGGCAGGGCGCCAAGCACAACGCCGGCGACCTCCATGGCAACAATCCTATCGATTCGGCGCCTTTTGAGAATATGATGGAGCCGATAGCTTGGAGGATGGTTCGGGCGCGATGAGAATATTAATGTTTTCGGAAGAGGTAAGGTCTCTTGCTGGACAAAGATCCCCATGCAAAGGCAGAGAGAATTGCTACGATTATTTTCAGCCTCATTGGCAAACAATTACATGGATAACTGCTGCGGGGTAGTATGCTGGTTTCTGATGTGACTAAACGATTGGTTGGTCCGGCGGCAAAGTGGGATGAATCCTGTCGCCTACTATCCGTTAAATTCACACCTCCCTCCGTCGTTGAAACTTGAGCTAGCTATTCAGAGCTTCATGACTTGCCAAATTCTAGCGTTATGGCGGAAAACAACGAATTACTGACCCTCAACGCGATAGGATCTCAAACCAAAAGACTTTTTCAACAAGTTAGTACCAAACTCGACGATGATCCCAATAATGAGGGGTCGCCAAAAGCCCAGTTCGCGGCTGAGGCTGATCGTTTTGTATTGTGGGCGGTGAATATGGGGCTCTTCGTTTCCGGTCACGGGTCTCTTGATTATCGGGTTAGAGAAGCTGAGAACATTCGCGGTATGCTCAATAAGTTTCTGGAAACATTGAACAGCTCTTTGGCGGAAGGTAATAAATGCAATTCCAAAATGTGCATCGATTCTAAGACTTCGAAATAGTTTCCGCTAACTCCTCTGACATTCAAAGTGCTCGAATACTACAGCTCTGATGATGCAGCCGATGACACCTCTGAAGGCCCAACAAGTGGCAATTCCGACAATGAGCAGTCAGACGATGGCTGGAATGAAGGCTCAGATGAAGAAATGGAGTCTGACCTGGAGTTACTCTTGGATAGCGTTAGGGACCCGATAGACCGGCTTTACAAACTCTCGACACTAATCCGGAATCCATCATCTCGCTTCTCTTCCTCCAAAATGCATTACCACAAGCATATGGTGTGGGATGGGGATAGGGGAGTTGATCTCCTCAAAGTTATCGAAAATTTCGACCTGGACCATGTCCGTTCAGTATTCCTACAATACCGGCGATCGAAAGCTATAGCCGAAAGCGAGGAACCTATCGCAATCGAAGTGGACGCGGAAGAACCAGCGCCTCCTAGGAATAACGGAGAACAATCAGGTCCGAAGGATTCTTTCCTCATCCGCCGTTTAGCTCTTGCGAATGTTCGCCGAAGACAACAGTTTTCCTATTGGAGGAAGCATCGAGAGAAACTCGCCTTGCACACGAACGGCATCGACACTGAAATTAGCAAGGGTCAGGTTCGGGAATCGCAGCTTGAACCTCTGAAATTGCAATCAGCTTACACCAAACACGCTGGATCAGCAATAAATCCCATATCCGTCACTACAGCTACTCGCCTAAACATTCCTCAGCAGATGGCCATCAAAGATAACATGTCCACAGTTTCAGTGTCTCGATATGCTCCGTCAAACTGGAGGCCGGGTAATGAGCGCATCGACTTCCCTTCTGCACCGAAAGATGACGTCGATCAAAAGTTCTTTGAATGTCCTTATTGCTTCACATTGTGCCCCAAAGCTCTCCTCGGAAACGAAGCATGGAGGTATGAGACCCGGAATAAGTTTGGAACTACTCAAATGCTAATAATCATCGATAACTGTAGAGCGCATTTGATACACGATCTTCGACCTTATGTTTGCACATACGAGGATTGCAGGAACCCAGATCAGCTATATGATACTCGAAACGATTGGCTTCATCACGAAAGCTCTACTCACCGCCGGATCTTCCATTGCCCCGACCATCCCGGCCAAACTTTCTATAGTACTAAAGACTACCAAGAGCATATTCGAGATGGGCACTTGAACGCAAATAATGGGATCTCTCCGGCACTGATGATGCAAACCAGCGAATCAACTCTGACGGTTCCGGACCGCTGCTGCCCCGTTTGCTTCCTATCTGTTGAAACAATGGAAGATCTACAAAAGCACATCGCACTCCATTTGGAAAGGTTTTGTCTATTCTCTCTTCCAAGGGATGTTTTTGACGACGATGTCAATGATACCAACTCGGAGGAAGCAAATGTTAATGTTGAAGGCTCGCGAGACGATGATTTCGAAGATGACTTGATTTTCATATCTGATGGGGAATACTCGAGCGTAACATCCGAGATAGGTTATCAAGCCGCATATTTAGCTATCGGCGAGGAAGCAGAATTCAATTCTAAAGAAATCTCTCCCGATGAAGACCCGCTGGTTGTAGCTACAGAAGAACTCGAACGGCTAAGCACTCAAGTTAATCAATTCGGAATACATATGCACAAGATGTGGCAAGACTTGAACGATGTCGTTTCCAGATACTTGACCCAAGCGGAAAAGAACGTTTCACTCCTCAAACCCCTCGAGATATGGATGCAAAACCTCGATGCGCGGTTTCAGAATCTCAAAGCGGAGGAGGGTACGTTTGCGGAAAAATTCCAGCGTTTAGAGCCGCGTTGCTCCGATCCCGCTTTCGCAACTCGGTGGAAGGATGCTGAACTAAAGGCAAGATGTTCATCAGATATAATACTTATCGAGTCGCATCTTGTGTTTGCTCTAGAGAAATTTTCCAGACTTGTGCAGCAGGCTGAAAACTCGTCGGGTATAGCGAGCGTATTCGAACCAAAGTACGATCACGCCTATTACGCAAGTAAAACCGGCTTGTCAAAGAAATGTTGTATTTGCGGTATTACACAGGCTGAACCCCTAGCTTGGAGTTTCGATTCGGAAGAAGGGCCCCGTCCAGCGTGTAACAACTGTCGACTTATATTTGACCCACATGATTTCAAATTCCAGCCATTGCCGCTTCCTCTGATCGCTGAACCCAACCCCCTAGAAACTGACCATATACCTTCAATTCAGCCTGCTCACAAGTCGAAACCTGAATTGGACGAAACTGGAGGGGTATCTTCAAGTCCAACCGGTGTCTCATCCGATCACGGTGCCGATACTAAGACACAGGAAGGTGTCTTAGACCAGATCAACACGAGAGTTGAAGTTACGCCTAACTTTCTTACAGATGAGCAATCAAAGGGCGCCGAAGTAGGAAATTCTGATAAACTGATCCCGCCGTTGTCGCAATCGCTCGGTGTTAAGGACGCCTTGTCTTATTTAGATCAGGTAAAAGTCCAATTCGCCGAGCAACCGAACGTCTATAACCAATTCCTGGATATCATGAAAGATTTCAAGAGCGAAGCGTAAGTGTATATCCCTAGTCACATGCGCGCGAGTATTAGTTCTTGCGTGAGCTAATATTATTGGCTATCTGAACAGTATTGATATACCGGGTGTTATTGAACTTGTTTCGAGCCTTTTCGCCGGACATCCGGATCTGATCCAGGAGTTTAATATATTTCTACCCCTTGGATACCAAATCAAATGCTCCAGTGACCTCTCAGACCCCCATTCGATCCGCGTGATTACCCCTCAGGGGACAACTACGTATAAGGTAACACCAGGGTTGGCTCTAGACCACCACCTTCAAGGCCCAATACCTCCCGCCGATCAAGGAAAGGGAATCGAGATTTCAACTGAAAACTCCGATGCCGTTGAGCATATTCGCAAAGATTACGAAATAGATATACTGCAGACGTTAATTACGGAAAAGCCAGTAGACATGAGCGCGCGGACTACTGAGAGGCACGGAGGCCCTGGAGAAGAGGAAATAGCGGAGGGGCTAGATTTCCAAATTCTACAGCTAGTTCAAAACAGAGAAAATGATCTTGCAGCATGCGAAAGGCACTTATCTTTGATAGAGGATGAGGTTTTACCGCTGGTGAGCTCAGCCGATGTTCTAAATAACTTGACGAACAGTGGTCTAGAAATTCAAAAAGAATTCTTATTTCGGATCGGACAAAACCGATTGGCACTAACCGGGGCGGTCTTGCCCGCTGATGATGCAACGCTAAGAGACCGAGTTTTGGAATCTGCCTACAAAGACCGGGTAAGGGATCTTGAAGAAAAATCGCGGAACTTTAGAATGTTCCAGCTTCGGGTCGAGCGGAGTCTGAGCGCAATAGACGAATTGCTCCGCATGATCAACGCCAATGAAGGAGATGCGAAAGAGGATAATACGCTGAAATCGGATTTAGAGATTGCTTCGGGGCACAGTGCCAAAGATACGCAAACACCAACTGACGGAGCATCGCTTCAAGAATCAAATCGAGAGTTTGTCGATGAAGAGAGTGTTCCTTCCGATATATCCGAACTGCCGAAAAATGAAGAAGCAGAGCATAATGAGATTTCGGACGCAGATATTGCAGAAGGCTCGGGCACTGCAACTTCGCCGTCGCATATTCAGATTCTCCCAGTTCCGGTTCCGATCATAGCAGTAGAAGAAAAAACGGGGCGAAAGATAGATAACTCGGAGGGGAAAAGCACCATCGGCGGTACTGCAGATGAGGATGAATTACCAGCGTTTAAACCACTGACAATGGACGAAGATGGGCGTTTGTTGCGAGAAAGGGGATCTGAATTCAGCTTGAAAGACGTATCAGTGAGCGATCAACCAGAACCCAACATGGATGATAATAAATCTGCGGCTGAGTCCGGGTATAATGATTGGAGCAACTTTTTTCTTCAGGCTGTGACGACAGAGAAGTCAAGACTCACCAGAGCAGGCGTCCAACCCGGCCAGATGTTTATTCGTCCTGACCTCCGTTGTGCCATGGATTCTATCGGGCTCTGTATTGTCGAACGGAATCCTTCCGATGATCACGGTAACAAAATATTGTTGCGACTTGACTGCGGACACGGCTACCACGAGGAATGTATCTCGTTGAATATTGCCTCCCGGGAAAAGGTTCCCATCAGTGAAGTTGATCTGGGGGCCGAGAGGCTTTGGTGTGAGAGGTGTAGGTACTTCTACGGGACGAAGGTCAAACCCAGATCAAATACAGCATCGCCCCCTCAAGAAGCTAGTATCATACAAGAACTTCTGCCAGAATCTGAAGACAACGAGACCGTTCTCGCAGATTTAAGGATGATGCGGGCACTATCAGAAATGGACCGGGGACATTATGAGCCCCTTTTGCATCAACTACACGACGATATCAAGAATATAGATTTAGTCATAGCAAGCGCCAGGCGACGTGGTAAACATGCACTAAAAAAATATGTGGAAATGTGGGATTGGTATAATTACAGAGGAGGCGCGGAACACCTCGGAAACATCGGCCGTACCGCTTCGTTGCTATCAAATCTGGACTCGAATTCCCAGTTATCACGGGCCCTGATAACCGAAGAATACTTGAGGGGAGAATTCGTTAAAAATGGCATGACGATTCCCGAGATCCTAATACCGGGTTTGCACGCTTACGTTTGCAATTGTGGTGATGGGTTTCCTTCCATGTCAAACTATACGGAGCATCAGAAGGGCTGCTCTTACATTTCCGCACTAAGGCATCGAGCCTCTTTGGAAGGATCCAACAGAGCCGATTTTGAGGGGGTCACCCCGGGTCCCGTGCCAGGAGAGGATTCGGCAAGCCACCCTATGGAGCCCGAGTCGGAACGCGTGGAATCGAAGGCGACCCGAACGCAGGAAATTGAAAATGATACGGAAACTACTTCCAGCCAAGCAAGGAATACCGAACCTGCTTTGTCGATTCCGCCTGAAGAGCGGAGCAATCCTGCACAAGAGTTCGAGTCGGATGGAGGCCCACCCCCACCTGGTCCAACCACGGATCCAGTTTTAGAAACCCCCAAACCGGAGCACAATTTACCGGTCGAGGCGCCTTCGGGCTCCGCAGCACGGCAAACAATCGAAACGTACGATTGCCGTGAGTGCAACGAAACGTTCGACAGTCTGGACGGCTTGGAAAGCCATCTCCGCACCCATGCCGCTGATGGAACCCCAGAGCTCAAGGAAGATGCGACCGCTCCTGCACCTACCACCACGACGGACCCAGTTACAGAGTCCGTCGCAGAGGAGTACGATCGTAGGCACAACCGCCACCCCACCGAAGATTTGGCATCCGGCCTTCAAGACCAAGCTCGGCCCGTATACTATCATTATTTAGAGGTTGATTCAAGGCGCCGCCGACAAGATGGATATCCTAGTAGCTATAAACCCACTAACTTGTATCCTCCATACGCCAATCCGTCACACCACGATCCGCCATACGTATACCCCGGTTCGCGATACTACGATTCGGCGTATCGAGGATACCCTTCTGGCGATGGTGATACAGATTACGATAGAAGATATCCTGTTCGCCACCGTCGCGGCGACAACGATCCAGAATACGGTACTTACCGCAGTGATTACCCACCTCCCAGCAGAAGGGTTGCCGAATACCGCCCAGGAATACCACCACTTTCCAATCCAGAACCTGAAAGACGCCATCGTAGTGAAAACCTCTACGAACAGCCGACGGACGATTTGTTGCCGGCAATCGATGCAATCCCACGCCGCCGCCGCCGCGCCGCCAGCCTTACGGAGCGCCACCTGCAACTCCCACTGCGGCGATCATATTACGAGTACGAAGATTCCGATTATGATGAGTCCATTTGCATTTATTGCGCGGAAACATTCAAAAACAAAACGGACTTGGAAAACCACGCTCATACCCACCATCCCGATACCAGCCGTCCGGAAGTCGAGCTCGGGGACAAAGTTACCCGCGAGTCCGTTGAACCGTCAGAGGTACAATCGTCGGATGAGATTACGCCTTTACCTTCAACTACAGAGCCCAACGTTAAAGAAGATGGCCCACTCGTTACCAAAGACTCGTCGGACGACATTCAACCCAAAGTTTCAAACCAGGATGACAATGATACCCAGACTATTACCGATACGATCGTACAGCCGGAAGCGTCGACGCGACCATTGAGACTAGAATCCGAACTCGAAGAAAAAGTAGCCGGAAACTATGCCGCTCCTGAGGGAGAGATCGAACAGGAGGAGAAAAAGGAACGAACCGGTCTGGACAATTTGATACTGCCGTACCCCTGCACCGAATGCGATCAAAATTTCGCCACCACGCAGGCGTTGAGCTACCATAGAAAACTTCACCAGCTAGCATAATGACTGTAGGATGATGATATCGAGCATTGAGTTTTTCCGTCTGGATATTTTATGTAATCTAGTTCCCTTAGGGAATAGGGATAAGAGACATCCATGTAGATACTTAGTATGGTTCAGTTTCTTTATATTAATATTTTATCACTGCTTTCTTTGTCTTCTCTTATTACAGCCCGGGTTTAAAAGATTTGGGGAGGCAGGGAGTCTTGCATGAAAGTCAACAACACATATTCGTGTGATAATTTGGTAAATCCTTGTTCATAGAAAATCCTGAATTGAACCAATGAGATGACGGCATGGGAATCCAATGATTCCCGTCTATTCGTATCAAGTTAGCCAGCTCCAGCGCCCTATCGTTATAATTTTTACAGAATCCGCGGAAAGTTTTAGACGCCTAAAAATGCTGCACTATCATCATACAAGCCTTGAGCTCAAAGTTCTTCTATCACTTGTCCTCGACTTCCCCCTCGGCGACAAACTCCACCAACTCGGTCCCAGCCTTGCATATATCCTAATACCCCCTCAAAGTCAGCATCCTCCTGTTGAAAAATAGATTGAGGAAGGAAAAAGTTACTCACCCCAGCACCGTGCGCGACCCTGCCCACTTTCCCCGATTTTGGACTGCGAATTGTAGTCTCCATCTTCATACTCTCGATAACGACCAACGCCTGCCCTTCCTCCACCTCCTCCCCTTCTTCGACCAGCACCTTCAAAACCTTGCAGGGCATGGGCGCCACCACACTGTTCTCCAAGCTCTTCACCCCCAAAGCTTTGGCGTACCACGATGGCTTTTCCACAGACAGGTTGTACTGCGTCCCCTGCTGGAATAGAACAATCTTATCCTCCGTGCGCACGAACCGGGTCTCCAATCGGGTATGCGGATAAAATGCCATCAGATCCTTCGGTGACGAAGGCGAGTACCTGACCGTGACGGACCCGTAAACCTCCTTCCCTTCCGGGGTCGTGACCTCCACGTCAAACATGCCGTTACCCGTGCGCGTCACCTGCACGGTAATCTTCCTCTCCTCGTCGTTCCATTTTTCCACCAGCCTTACTTGCCGTTTCTGTATGCCGCCTTCGCCGGCGGCAAAGTAGCTGAAGGGGTCGGCGGAGACTCGTTCCAGGCTCTCGCTCAAGACCAGGCCCAGGGCGGCCTGCGAGTAGACTTCGCCGGATGTTCTTCTTCTTTCGAAGAGTTCGGTGCGGTGTTTTTCGATGAATCCAGTCTCGACTTCGCCTCTGATGAAGGCTTCGTGTGCGGCGCATCTTTTTAGAAATTCAATGTTGGTGGCCATGCCGACGACCTCGTATTCCTCTAGCGCTTTGACCAGCTTTCCCAGCGCTAGTTCGCGGGTCGGGGCTTTTACTATGAGTTTGGCAATCATGGGGTCGTAGTGGGAGGAGATGACGGAGCCTTCTTTGAAGCCGGCATCTATGCGGATTGTCGGGGTCGGTGTAGGGGTACGGAGGTGCAATAAGGGGCCGGACGAGGGGATAAAGTTCCTACAAATCATGATGTTAGCATATTTTCAGTTAAAGTGTATCGGAGTATTGTGAAAAAAGGTCGTACATGTCCGGGTCTTCGGCGTATATCCTCGCCTCGATCGCGTGACCGTCCATCTGGGCCTCAATCTCCTCCTGAGTGAGTGGCAACACCCCACCTTCGGCCACGATGAGCTGCCAGTGCACCAGATCGGTATTTGTGACCATTTCGGTGACGGGGTGTTCAACTTGTAATCTGGTATTCATCTCCATGAAGAAGAATTCGCCCGTGTCATTGTCAAATATGAACTCCACCGTTCCGGCGCCCCTGTAGCCTACAGCCAAGGCGGCATCTCTCGCCTTTTTCCACAAATCCTTTCTGATGGCGTCGTCGAGGTGCGGGGCGGGCGATTCTTCGAGGACCTTTTGGTGACGGCGTTGGATGGAGCAGTCGCGCTCGCCGAGGGCGACGCAGTTTCCGTGCGAGTCGGCGAAGACTTGGACTTCGATGTGTCTCGGAGTGGTAATGTACTTTTCGACCAGCACAACGTCGTCGCCGAAAGAATTTATGGCTTCAGTTTTAGCGCTCTCCAAGCTAGATAGGAAATCTTCCTTTGTATGAGATATACGCATTCCCTTGCCGCCACCACCTTTGACCGCCTTGACAAGGACGGGGAAGCCGATTTCTTCGGCTTGGGAGAGAAGGTAGGAGGGATCTTGATTTGTGCCATGGTAGCCGGGGATACAAGGTACGCCGGCAGAGATCATGATATCCTTTGAAAGGGACTTGTTGCCCATGGAGTCGATGGCTGAGGGAGGAGGGCCGACAAAGACAATGCCTTCTTCGGTACAACGACGGGCGAAATGGGCATTCTCGCTGAGCTGTATTTATTCTCGTAATTAGCATATAAATACGAAGTCAATTGAATGGGAATGTAACATACGAATCCATATCCGGGGTGGATGGCATCGCAGCCCTGCTCCTTTGCGACCCTTACGATCTTTTCGATATCGAGGTAGGCCGAAGGAGGGCCGATATTGATGGAATGCTGGGAGATGAGGGCGTGTTCGGCATGGGCGTCCGGGTCGGTGTAGACGGTGGTGGTGGTGGTCCCGAGCTGGGAGGCAGTTCTGTGGACGCGGAGGGCGATCTCGCCGCGGTTAGCGACGAGGAGGTTTTTTATGCGACGGGACGGGGTGGACAGCTGGCGGGTGTGGTGCAGCGGCCGGATGGAGCGCAGCAGGTGGATGGAAGCCGGGCGCGACATGACGAATATATTACAGACAATACAGAGCTAGTGTACAAGATGGAAAGATGGATGGATGGTGAAGTCGAGGAGAGGGATGGGATTAGATGGGGAAATATGAAGAAGCTGGAGATACCGAGGAGGTCGGCTGGCAGCGGCTTACCCCACAGCCATCGCGGTAGTCTACAATTAGAGTCGCAGAGAGTTCCTCGATGAGATCCCGGTGGGGAACTCCGACCGATCTTGCAATCCGATAGGTTCTTCTCTTTATCAGATTATTGCCGTAAGAGGCTGACGTTAAATCAAAGTAGACTTGGTTGAGCCAGTGGCCAGGTACCGGGTACCCTGCTTGAGCGCCGACAAAATTAAAAAGGCGTCGGCTGTTGGCTGCATGCTGCAGACCCCCGTTCCCGCTGGTCATAGGTGCATATCAGCTGTCTCCAGTCTGCACATATTATCATTATTATATTGGATCAATACCTGCTACCCGGTGGCTAACCTTTGAGGTATCGGAGTCGTTATATTCTTGTCGCACGGTGGCTGAGGAGGACGTCTCGGAGGACGTTTCCTGGCTCGGGCTGGGGGGTCTTCCCTGTCGCGCTCCCCTCTTTTTCTTTTATTTCATTCCCTTCCCGCTTCATATACACCCGTCCATCTTTGATATATATCGCGGCATCCGCCTTGTATTTATATCGTAGCATTTCCAACTCTAATCACAGGAGTATATCAGAAAAGACAGAAAATGGGCGACTGGTACGAGTTTGACGAGGACTTTTGGGACGAGTACTATGGCGCCGACGACGAGTCCAACATGGTAAGGCCCTTCCCTCCATCCCCAGTCTATCCTCTCTCTCTCTCTCATCCTGGAGAATATATAAATCCATACATCTATGCATTCATATGATTATACACCCTAGTTGACCAGATCATGGTACTATTGTGGTGCTATCCTGCCGGGTTGTCCGTTTGACAGCCGCCGACGGAACATTCGTCCGCCGCGTTTTCGCCTTTTCTTCTTCTTCCTTCTCAGCCTCGTTCCCAATCCTTCCATCCTTCCATCTTCCATTCATCCTTCTAACTCTTCGGGAAAAGGCCACCCTCGCCAACGACCTCGCCGAATCCACCGTCCCGGACATCAACTGGTCCGTCTTTGACGAAAACCCCACCTCTCGTGACCTGCAGCTCTTCGACTGGGAAGACGACTGGATCCTCTTCGAATTCGAACACGACGAATACTACGATACAAACTCCTCCAGAGCTCCACCTTTCCGTCTGAGAGCCATGGATGAAGATTCCCAGCAGCAGCAGTTCCACCATGGACCAGTTCCCGTATCGGCAAAGGACGCTGCCTCCCTCGCCGCCGCTGCCGATACCACCGTAACCGACGACACGGAAGACACCCTCGACGGCGGCCTACGCAAGAAACGTCCCGATCTCCAGCCTTCCTCCCAACAACCGGGAAAGAAATCCGGTCAGTCCTCACGGTCCCAGAGCAACGAGCGTTCCGGAACCGCTGGCTCCCCGTCCAGACGTTCTCGCACGCCCGTTCCCAATCCAAACACGGGTCCTCAATCCTTCGAAGAGCTCGAAGTCCTTCACGAAGACGACGAGAAAAAAGTGGTCATCGTCCACACCGGTGGCATCCTAGGGAAATTACGGGTGATCCGGAAGGACACGGTTCAGCCTCCTCCTGCTGCTACAGTTTCAAGTCCAATCGGCGGTCCCGGTCCTTCACCTCTGAGGAATGCTGCTAGCACGTCTGACGGCAAGCTCGAAACGGCCAGTCTCGTGGTCGATGCTCCTACTCCAAAGTGATCACTCCCTCCGAAGAAAAGGGTCCCACCCATGAAGCTACGGTGCCGCTCTGCGAGTGTATATCAAGCTCCCCTTTTTTCCCGCCACGAAACGATGACAAATCCCCAGCTACCCAGCCTTGCGTAACGAACACTTCCCCAAAATATATACCACGTGATCACAACCTCGAACGAGGACAGGGCCTGGACCTTCTCCATTCATCGCTTTTGGTGCGAAGATCCGAATTGGGGACATTCTGGCTCCTTTTTTTGCCTCTTTCAACTTTCACAACAGAAAGCCACCAAACAACTCAACACTTTTTTCTCTCTCTCCGCATGATACCCCGCGAAAATCATGTTTCTCCTCCCCTTGTCTTTTTCCAATGCTTTTTCCGACGACGGCGTCTCTTTTGTCAACGGTTCAAAATGCATGGTGTGTATAGAGCGTTACGGGTGTTTTTTTTCCTCCTTTTTCCTTTCAGGTCGTCACGTCCACCTACACATCGATCAGGCTGGGGCCTCGAAACGGACGAGTTCGCATAGAGGCCATCTTGGAGAGCTTGGTTTCTTTATCAGCCCGACTCTCGTCTTTTATGATCTTGTAGAATATAAAAAAATATATAAAAGCTAGTAAAAAACGATACCAACGGGAAAAAAGCTAGGAGGGGCTCGATTTTGAAGAATGGATGCTTGATGTCGTGACCCATCGGAAACGTAGGAATAAGATCTGAAAGACTCTGACATCTGGTTTGAGTCTAGCTTCCTGGAGGTCGAATTGACCCCAGGAATGCAATGTTTGTATACCAAGCTCCGTCCATCGATTATGTCCCAGACCGAATGGAACCTTTCAGAATATGCAAAGTTACCTTCCGGGCTCAAAAGTTGGTATCTCGGTTTTACGAGACAACCCTTTCGTATAGAACATTATTGCCGCCGCCGTCCTACAAAGTATCTCGAAGAGATATCTATAAGAGAGGTTTTCAGAAACAGTTGATTCTACGTCAATGATCAACACAGGCGGTGAGCGTGGTTTAATGTGTGAAAGTGAGTGGTTTCGGCATGCAAGGTACCCAAAATTGCTATCCTGTCGCTCCATTCCTAATCCAAAATTTTAAACGACCGATATATCGAAAAAGGGGAGATCGCAAATAAGGGAGATTATCAGTACTCCTAATCTCTTATATTTTATTGACTAGCGACATAAACTTATATTTGGGTCGACCTGGTTTCAAACTCGAACTCATCTGTATATCTGGGACAGCGCAGCCCCGTAGTTTGGAGATAATAAAAACTATACTCCCTTAGACGGCACGATCCTACTGTACACACGCAATCCAAAATTCCCGCGACACATATTCAAAAATCTAAAAAACAACCTGCCAACTATACTACGTACATTCACATAAATCCGGTCCCAACATGCTCTTCCTACGTGTCGCGCTATTCGCAGCTTGCGCCGCTGCCCTCCCGTCTAGAGTTATGATTCGGCAACTCACACAGCGAGGTATTCCCTCTCTTTATAAACCCCCAGAGTCCCTTGACAGTAAATACTTCTTTATTAACACATATTTCCTTCCCTTATCTTAAATTGAAGGTTGTCCTCCTCTTACAGATCGCCCGCCTTTTTGCACGCAGCAGGTTCGCCGTAAGTTTAGCTGAAATCCCTACGTTGTAGATTTGAGAAATGGTCTTTTTCTGAACTAAACCGTCTTCTCTTTTCTTTTCTATTTTCAAAGTTTCTTGCGAACAAAGGGCCTGTGAAGAGTCCGAGATATGTTGTTTCGTCACTGGTTGTAGTGATACTGCATGCCTTCCGCGGCAGCCATCAGGTCAGTCAAGTATTTTCTTACCCTCCGCATTCGCTAGACTCTAATAGCTGCTAACAACGGCTTGGCAACTGGATAGCGGACCCTCAAGCTCTCACCCTGGATGTCAAAGTAGGGCTGCCTTGAAGAATTTCCTTCTCTTAATGGCTACCTCATCACCTTTAAGCCTCCTATATTCCGCTTAAAACTAATACTAGTCCCTATATTCTGTACACCTGTACCTAATCCCTATTATACAAAACCTCTGTATATTACCTAACAACACAATACTGCTTTCAGAACTCAATTACAGATCTTCAGAACAAGATCCCGCACTCCCAATGTAATTACCTATTAAATGACTATCACTTTCTACATTCAAGCTATATTGACCTGGCATTTTTTCTAATGAGCTTTGCCACAGGCTATAGCTCCGAAAGATTAGGAAACGTGTTAATAAACTAGATTCCAAGTAGTATATAAGCTTGCCCGGATCAGTTTCCGGAACCAGAAAATTGATGATACTATATCTGCCGAAAGCCATCTAATTAGCTAAAGGATGGAATAAAACCATTCTTGAGAGGAGTTATAGCAAGAAGCTTCATCATATACAGTTGTCTGATAATCCGTATGGCAGACTATAGATATCCTGCAAAGCAGGCAACGACTGGTACATGTTCGCTCGTATGAAGAGTAATTGCGCAAGGGATCTGATCAAACTCAAACAAAGGAATTCTGTAGGAGGTAAGGGATGTGCTTTGTGTAGTACTATAATGCTCGGGATTATACGCCACGCAAGGTGTTTACAAAAAAAGAGATTATCACCCCACTGATCTCCAACCGTCGAGCGTTGGTCTACGAGACAACCGCTGGTCCGTTTTCTCATTCGCGCGATTTCCACGATTGAACATTTCGGAGCACCGGCTTTAGTACTTAACGGCGTGTACCGAGATTGCTTTCTTTTTTCTATAAAATTATCCTTTATTGCTAGTATCTTTGGAGTATAAATCGCTAATAAACCTTGGGGAGGTGCTTCAGAGGAAACATATTCGTTCTCTCCTACTCTACACCGTCCTCGCACAAGTCAGAAACCTCCAAAATACGAATCGATAATTATTTTCCAATCTCAACAAATTCAGACCTCGATATGCGCTTTTTATGGGAAATATTATTTCTAGCAGCTACGGTCGCTGCATTTCCAGCATGCGCAGGAATAGTTGGTGGAAGAAATACCATACGAGGTATTTTCAACATGTCTACCTGAAGGCTATTGTTTGCAACCTTGTCATTGAAATTCTGCTGACCGTCTTTTTTCTTCTGTCCACTAGAAGCAAGACAGACGCATATCCTCAAACAGAGGACTTGCTTATCAATAACCTGTAAGTCTAGCTAGAACCCCTGAATCATATGTCAAAAAGATCATCCGGTTCCTTGATTAACCAGCCGTGCGCTTTCTTTCGTTGTTTTTCTAAAGATACCTGCATGGAAGAAAACGTCAGCGGAGAGCGTCAGATTTGCTGTTATCGCGCCCTGTGTGGAATGAACACCTCCCGACATTGTGAAGTACCAATCCCAGGTAAGTACAGCTATACATATCGACCCCTATGATCCTCCACATTTAGTAAGATCAGAAAACTGCTTACAAACATTGCTATCAAACAGGAAAAGATTACGGTTTAGTTTTCGCGGATCTTTTTTTGTAATGTTTCCCTTGATAATACTTCTCCTTTGAGCAACACCTCGCCTCACCACTCTGAGAGGACCGAATGGTTTTAGGGAGCTTTCATTCAGCGAGACCATATGCATGGCTATGTTCTTAATAAGCTTTATCACTTTCAAGTTCAACACAAAAATATCAACTGTAGACATTTCTGTGCATCTGGCCACCACAGCAGGCCTTTTTTTCTCAATATTGGAACAGCGCTCATAATGTCAAAGTATTGTTGAGCATCTTTTTACTTTTTTATTTTATGTTTGCTCCTCGCTACGGGCCAGCAGCATGGCCCAACTAAAGCGTTGAAAAAATAGAACCAAAGGATGGGAGGAAGTGCATTTAATTGTTCGGTGATTTATATATTCTTAGCAAAGATTTCACATCAACTCACGAACTAGATTTCTAGATGCAATGCGGAGAAGATTGGTCAGCCTATGAGCTTAACTCGCAAGGCGTGTGAAGAAGTCTAGGTCGTGATCCATCGGTGGCGTTTTTGTTTTGTTTTGGATCTCAAAATCAAGTCAATATTATGGGCTAAGGTTTTTTGATATATTATATCTTGCACACTCCAAATTCTCGAATGAAGGTTCGGTTAAACAGAACGTTTGTGATCTTCCTGCAACTGAAGCCTACAAGAGAATGGGGTTTTTGAAAGCCGTGAAAGTGAAAAGTGGGTGACCACATCGATCGCCACACCTGTCGTAATGTAAGCTAGCTGTTCTATGATTCTCTTGCTGATCTTCAATCCGTGAGTATTAAATGAGATCGCATGCAAGGTCAAGATTGACACTCGACGACGCTCCATGCATTCTGAACATTTTTACTCAGTTTAAATTTTAACAGTTAGTCTTTCAAAATTAAGGCTCAAAATTAAGAGCGTAAATCAAAATTAAGCTAATTGAACGGTCCCTTGCTCTCTTCACTTCTGTTCCAGATTGAATTGTAGATCTGTGCAAGGTATTATCGCGCGAAACCAGGGGGAATATAGGAAAACAAGTCCTTTAAATGGTACAGAACTATCCCACGTTAATAGTTTTGCTCCTAAAGCTCTATATCAATTACGCACAGTATTGATTTCTTAACTTTTCTATCTCGAGATTTCGTTTAAATCCAACTCCATCCGATATGCACTTTTTTCATGTCACGTTGTTTCTTGCGGCCACTGTTAGCGCACTCCCAGCCAGAAATACCATTCGGCAGAGTACAAATCAAGGTAGGTCTCTGACAGATGATCAGTCTTTCGATAGTACCGTGCCTTTAACTAATTACTTTTCCTAACAGATGAGAGATGTCCTCCCGTTCTTGCCGATAACAGGATTACTTTATGTGTGATACAAGAATGTAAGTCTGCCGTGAATTATCAAATCATAAATTGAAAAGAATATGAGGACCGAGTTAACCCATCTTGCTTTCCCTTCTCAGCTGATTGTCAATATTCCAAATCTGCTTGCCCTGGGTCTACTATATGTTGTTTTATTCCTATTGGCTGTGGATCTTACCAATGCGTAACACCTCTACCAGGTCAGTAGACCTATTAATTCGCAAGTTCCATATCCAGTGAGCTCTAGGAGCCGCTGACATTTAATTTCAATGGAATAGTTACCGTATCAGCTAGCATTCCAGCTGCGGATGTCACCATTCCTTGAAGTGTTTTCTTCTGTGAAGCCTTGCCGAGTCAAAATCTATTATCTCGCGTTTCGAAAATATTCGTCTCTATTGTATCAAGTCTCGTTATTATTACATCATCATTTTCGAGTTTGGAGTTGGGGTGTAAAGCCCTGTGCCGAACAGCCCTGTAACCGGATACTTTTATAGTCACTATATCTAAATATAAACCGCGTATTTTAGCAAAATAGCAGCTGCTAAGCACCATCGGCAGGGCGAACTATCTCTTATCCGCGATAGATAACCTTTGCATCAAACTTGGCTCATTATGGGCTGGGAATTAAGAGACGACTTCATGTTCCATTTTATATACTAGGCTTGATGTGATGGGACGGGTCTTGCATAGGCCAAACTCTCCTTTGCCCTAATGGGGTTTGTAGACCAGGCCCAAACGTGCCTTCGTATATATGACTAGATATCCCAATGCACCAGAAGACTATCTTTTTTTTTAATCTCGGCACAATCTGAAGGTCTAGCTTCCCGAAGGAAAGTAGCGTAGAGAAAGTGAAGAACTCGAGAACAACGGATCGCCTCCGGGTACTTGACAGGCGAGTCCGACCACCTCGAGAACCCGTTACCTGTGGGACCTGTTGTGGCATACGGTAACCTCGGTCCGATGGCCAAAATTTCGAGAGTATTCGGATAGCGCCCCCGTCCAGCGCTTAATAGCAATTGGAATACTATCTTGCACCATCGAGGCGTCAAGTCAACCAATTTTGACTAACCCTGACGCGTTGCCCCTTCTTCGTTGAAATAATTTGTCTCGAGACAGAAAATAATGCTCATGTGTTGACATGTTGTAACTTCCATCCACCCACCTTCTGTCCTTGCATGCGTGCATGCTTGACCGGGGGGTGGAAGACCCATGACAGGTCCCTCGCAGACTTATTGGACGCCTCTTTCTTCTCGCCAAGAGCTTGCATGATGACATCGTGACGATTTATCGCAGCTTTCCGGTTGGGCGCGAAGCGAAGGAAGATGCAGGACAGGTGGTTGAGCGCCTCCTCTACCTCGAGTCAAAGCTCCTCCATTCCTGACGCGAACAAGGAATGCTGCTGCTGGCTAGCGGCCAGCGGTGGACCCTCGATCGTCTCCGAATGACATGTCTGCTGTGTAGCGTGGGTT
The DNA here is from genome assembly GCA_036971385.1 of Dactylellina parvicollis. Classification (NCBI taxonomy): domain Eukaryota; kingdom Fungi; phylum Ascomycota; class Orbiliomycetes; order Orbiliales; family Orbiliaceae; genus Dactylellina; species Dactylellina parvicollis. The sequence goes on along the minus strand of JAJTUD010000013.1, from coordinate 1,187,327 downwards.
GATTTTCCAGCGCTCAGGATCCAGAACGGTGAGGTCAGCGATAAAGCTTAAACCCTCTCCCTCCCACTCGAAATATAAAGTCCACACACCACCCCGAAATCTCTAGATTTCAATCAAACCATAGTATTCATCACAGTACGCTCAACCCAAACTCTCACTCTCCAACCTTTTGGAGTCTAGTGCTGTCGCTATCATTTCAACAATAACCTTCATTACGAGTCTCAAAGAAACAAAATCGAAAAAAAACTGAAACATGTCGTTGAAGGCGATACAATCGCTGACGGGGAGGATTATCCTCGTAAGTCCTCCCAGAATTTTCACTGATCGTTTGAATTCTGCTCTGAATCTCAAAACAAAGCTAATCCGAAAGCTATTGCAAATCAGGGCGTCCTGCGACTTGTCCAACTCGTGCTAGCGTGCGCCGTTATCGGTTTGTACGGTAAATACCTAGCTCGCGCGAAAGATGCCCACGAGCATGCCGATGCGCGCTGGGTTTGGGCCGTCGTTGTCGCTTCTCTATCTGCTATCACCGCTGTAAGTTTCTGTCCCTTCCTCGTTGCTTAAATTTAATATTTCTTGTTTTCTGCGGCGACAAGGTGCGACAGGGGTGTGACGTCATATCGCGACGGCGAACAACACCTTTCCAACGACATCCCACCCCTAGCGAAACAAGATATATGCCCCCGCAAACAGAAAGGCCCAAGACACTAACACGTGGAATACATAGATCGTCTACTCCCTTCCATTCTTCCCTCTCCGCTTCTTCTTCATCTGGGATATCCTCCTCTTCCTCTTTTGGCTCACCGTCTTTGGTATCTTTGCCAAGCTCTTCCTTCATGAGGATCCAGAAGGAAATCACGATATTGAACAGATGAGGGACGCCATGTGGTTGGATCTAGTGAACTGGCTTTTGTGGCTGGCGAGCGCGCTTGTAGGCGGATGGTATTTCTGGCAATACAAGAACCAAAGAACCACGTTGACAGGGAGGGCGAGAGAGAACACGAAAGTTTAAAGGGTGATAAAGAGAACCCACAAGATTCAAGAGGCATGCGGTGCAATGCGGTGCGATTCGAAGAGGAACTCGACGAAAGCTTCAAAGCTGGACTTGAGGCTCTGATTGAAACAAACATTTGCTTTTGTTCATCACTTTGATTTTGCGACCTGTTTTCCTTTTCCATAATGTTCATCAAAATCAGCCTTGGCAAAAATTTCATATAATGTCATTTTGTTTTTCATGTCTTGCATTTTCAGCGATCCGACCCCTTCTCATTGTTTTTAGTTTTTGACACCCCCTCATCTTTTGATACACCAACTGTTCAACGCCATCGGACGATCTATATTTAGACGTGTCAACGTCTTCTTTTCTATTTGTGACGGGAAATGTTGCATTCATACCCTCCGAGAGGGTAATGTAAGCTTTCAGCCCTCACGACCTTTAATTTTATACTATTTTTTACCCACGCTTAATACCAAATGATTTTGGATAAGGATGTTACCATATGCCTAGGTTTAACAGGTAGTAGATATATTAGCAGCCACCTATTCCCTCCAGTATACATATATGGTTAGATTTTATATTAAAAATTAATCAAGTAACCAAAAAAATTATCAAATGTTCTCAATTTTGCGGTTAACATGATAATCCCGTATGTAATTCCGATCTGACTACAAAAAGGGTTCATTCAACAATAACTAAAAATCCCTTTTATTTTCGAGACATTATTTTCTCGCTTCAGGCGCGGGAATTCCCTCAAGTCGAGCGGGGTAATAAGGCACGTGAGCGCTAGGCTGGGATTTGGGCGTCTGGCAAGTACTAAAGCTCGCTGTCAGTCTAGGAAGATTGTCACCAGCCCCGTCTGACTGATTTCGAGATCTTTGGATCGAATTGGTCTCGTCCCCAGCCTCACTTTATCAAGAGACAAGGCATTTGGGTGAGATCGGATCGATATCGCTCCAAACTTACCGCTCCATATCCCACCCTAGTCCAACTATCCTAGCTTCAGCAAGGAAGGAAACAGGCAGGTGAAAACCAGCAACTGGAGATATTCAAAAATCAAATTTCTCGAGATCTTTTGAAAAGGGAAAAAAAAGAAAGCCTGGTAGATTCTCTGGTACGGGAGAATTTGGATTTTATCCTTATACGAATTAGTCAACAGGAGTTAGCAATCCGGGAGAATGGCAGAGGGGTTCACCTTGCACCGAGATACCGACGCTGCCATCAAGGCATTTTTTTCAAAATCACCCGAAAACAAATATATTTTCTTCGACATGGACGAGGACTCGTATGTTAACGTTCGAGAAGTCATCTCTGCTGAAACCGCGGAGTCTCTGGAAGCCACTATTGCCAAAATACCTACATACGAGTGCAGATGCATAGCTTACTCAATCGAGCGGATATTTTTGCTAATCTTGTGGAACCCCGAAGGAGCAACTTTGAACGAGCTGGCCAAGAATCGATTGATCGCACGAACTATTACAGCCGAATACGACCTATTTGCGATATTGCCGGCTTCTAACCAGAGGGACATTGATGTCTATTTGCAGCAACATGGAGGGAAAGGACGGAGACAACTGAGAGATATATGTTGCCTCGGATAGAATTTTTATTCTCGAAATGTTCGATTTTGTCTCACATTCTGCCAAGCTCTATAGGACTGTTTATCGGCTCATGAGAGCCGATTTGAATTTTTTGAGACAACTTATATCTCACTTTCTTCGGGTTAGTCGCCTTCGCGTATCTGAATCCCTAGGCTTATTGAATATCTTACTTTACACGATAACTTGCTTGGTATTGAATCTGTGGGATAGTTTTTATCACAAATAGTGTATATACTTGTATGAACTTTGATGTTTTTTAAAGAAGCTTATAGACTAATGAGTTCACAGATCGATTTACCAGCGCTAGCCAGCTCTATATTATATAATTCCGCGAAGGTCTGAACTAGACCAGTTCGTTCACCAACAGGAAATTTCAACTGCTTAATCTTATCCTCTTTTATGGCTTAAATTTATTTGTTGATTGAATTTTGATGAAGTTGATTATGTGATCTTAGCCTACCTTATAATTAGAGTCCTCATCGTACTACTTTTCTACCGCGTTCATTACATTGCATTGAGAAGTTTTTGGTTAGACGGCTACTTGCGGCCTTTCAGTGTTTCAAGGTTGGCAAATCGCTGGCTGGCGCTTAGCGCACCATCCGAGAATGCACGAGAGCCAATCAACATCAACCTCAACACATCTCCCAATGTTGCTATAAATTTCCACAAGCTCCGCGCCATAGTTTCAGGCGGACAGGGGCCAAGGTGGTCCCTTTCGGCGAGTGGGACCCTACTTATGTGTAGGGCTGACACTGATAGGAACAAATTTTTTTTTGTTGAAATGGCTGTTAACGAATAGGTACCTTGTTGTACCCTTGCGGCTCTTTGGTAGCATTAGGATCGGCTACAAGGGTGGAGCAGGAGCAGGCGCCCTTCTGAGAGTTTTCCATGGGTCCCAACGTTCTGGATCCCGGATCTCTTGAACTCTTGGGTGCCATCCTCTGAGCAGTTCCTTCCTTTCCGATTGGCAAATGAGTCTTTCTGACAGGATTTAGCGATTGGGAACTAATCCTGCTGCGAAGCGATCGCGATCATGGTTGCAACCATCAACAGGAAAGATAAGAATAGCAGCAAATTTTCAATGCGCCCTTTTATTCCTCGTCAAAACTTTCTGAGTGTTAGTCAAAAGTGAATTTTTAGAAATGCATGGATTCGAGCAAAATTGTGATATGTAATATGATCATGGTGTCATAAGATGAGAACTTTGAAGTATAAAGGAAAGGACTTGGCTGGTACTTCAAGCTTCAATTCTATTCCATATTTCATTCACTTCTCTATCTGTAATTTCTTCTTTCATTTCTTTATCTTTCCCTTCTAACTCCAAATTTATACACCCTTTATTGATTTTTACTTGGTTTCATCCTATTAATATTCTTTCTTCGATCTTCGTGACGTATCCGCTTGGCAGGTTACTTCTTGACAGCTAGATCTGTTCTTCTCCTTCATTCAGCCAATATCAGCTCTGCGACCTTCGTGCTAGTCATTTAATCTACCACTCTTTTATTTTTCTTTTATTCCATCCTTTTATTTTACCTTTGGTATAAATTTTCTGAAATATTGGGATTCAAAGTCGATTTCCTCGAATCTCAGTACTCGATTTACGTTCATCAATCAAACGACCGAAAAACAACAGCCAAAATGTCCAAAGCACAAACTTACATTCCACGCGTCCTCGCTATCGCCTTCCGCCTGATGCAGTTAATTTCCTCAATCATCGTCACGGGCATAGTTGGACACTACCTCGACACTCTTGGCAAATATCACATTGCGAACCCTAATGGTCGATTCATATATACATGTGTCGTATCCTCTACGTCACTGGTATACTCGTTCCTATGCCTGATATTCTGGCGGTATACAGTATTCCCAGTTGATATGGCCCTGTTTGTTATGAACCTGGCTGCGTTCGGGACGGTTGTGAACTGGGTTGTAAGGATGGGTTGCGAGAAGACGTGGGATGTCGAGGTGCAGGTTAACACGTGGTTGAGCGGAAGGGTAAGTACCTCGACGCGGATTTTCCTTCCGCTTGTTCTTCCAGAAATTGAGAGATCGGTAGAGCTAATACTTGGTTCGACTCACTATAGTCCAAAGACCAGTGCAGCAGATTCGCGGCCGTTGAGACCTTTACGTTTGTTTCTGCGATTCTTTACTTGGCTAGCGCCTGCATGGTGAGTTTGCATCGTCTTTCACGAGTGTCGAAAGTTCTATGACATCTATATTTTAACACCATTTGTGACTAGGCCGTATGGAAGATTTGGAAGCAAGGCAAAGCCGAAACCGAAAAGCCTAGACCTTGGTTCCGTGCCATGTAAACGATCCTCGCAGCCTTAAGGTTGGAGACCTGGCTAAACGAGACAATTATTGTTGATGCTTGAGAAGAATAGTATCATATTAATACATGGGGTTTCAAGGATCGAATCATAATATTAGCGTCGTTGTCCATCAGATGATGGTACAGCGCATTTTATGTTGGACAGTACCCGAAATTGGTTGCTCTTGTTCCCTCGAAATGCTTTCCTTTTCGAGGATGTTCTTGTTCTTTTTCTTGTTCCAAAAGTATATTCCTAGTTTTTCACCACAAATTGATAATGTTTAGTAGAGACGTTTTAGGCGGGGGAAATTTGGGGATTCCCGATTTTTCGCGCACCTTCTGTGTGACGAATATATTTACATTTATGACAACCCATTTCGACAAAAAATAAAAAGCCAGAGGGAGTTGACACCTACAAGGCATATTTCCATCTGAAGTTGAATCTTGATCGTATTGCAGTATCGGCTTAGGTCTTAAAAAGGTAACATTCGAGGTTATAGATGGTTTTTGACAAGAAACCGCCAGTAAGGTGTTGAGTTCTATGTTGAGCTTCGCGTTGACCACGTTGCATTCTTTGACATTCACGTGATACTTAGCCTGTTATATTGCGGGATTCCGTCACGCCGCCCGTCATCTCATCCCACTAATTACCCGCCACCTAACCAGTCGTCGTCAACCCCATCGCAACGTCCTCAAAGAACTTCAAAACTTAACGTCCCCTCTCACAGTCCCGACCGCAACCTTTGAATCTACCTATTCCCGTAGTTTCTTCGTTCTTACATCTCTCGGACGTGATGTCGTCACCACCGTCCAAAGCCTCCGCTCACCAAGCGCACGTATACGACGAGGAAGCCCCTCCGTCCTACGACGCAGCGGGAAGCAGCAGCAGCCGAGTCGAATCCGCCGAACCTCTTCTCGGTGGCCCGCGTTTCGACGAACCGGATGATGCTTTCCCCCCAGACTACAAGACCGTCGTCGCAGAGAGTTCTCTCGCGGTCCGACAGCGCTTCGTCTCCAAAGTTTACAGCATTCTGTTCTTCCAACTCCTCGCCACCGGCGCGCTCTCCTCCGCTACCTTCTACTCTCCCAGCTTCAAATCGTGGGTTCAAACGAACGGCTGGATGATGTGGGTCAGCTTGATTGGGAGCATTATTTCCTTGGTGAGTTCGTCCTCTTTTTTGCCTCCTCACTAAAAAATACCCTTTACCAGCCTCGTACCACTTTTTTGTTACACGCACATCAAACTCCTCGTTTCAACATTTCACCAGCAAACACTAACCGTGATGCCTTCTTTTTTTCCAAAATTAGATTGCCGTCTACTGGAAACGTAAAGATTACCCGACAAACTACTACCTCCTCGCCCTATTCACCAGTCTCGAAGCCTACGCCGTCGCTATAATCACTTCCTTCTACGACTCCAAAATTGTCCTCGAAGCCGTGATCATCACAGCTGTGGTATTTGCCGGTCTCACGCTGTTTGCCCTGCAGACGAAATACGATTTCACGCAATGGCAGGGAATTCTGTTCACCTCGCTCTGGATCCTGATCGGAGCGGGATTCATCAGCATGTTTTTCAGCCACGGCAGCGGTTTCGAGATGGTGTACAGCGTCGGCGCGGTGGTCATCTTTTCAGGATACATATTGGTTGATACGCAGTTGATTATGAGGCATTTTACTCCTGATGAGGAGGTTGCTGCGGCTATTAGTCTGTACCTTGGTGAGTTTATTTTTTTTCTCTTGTTGCATTCCTTTTCGTACCACGTCAGAATTAGAGTGAGTTTTGCTAACGGCTGTTTGGGTAGATATCATTAACCTTTTCATCAACATCCTCAGGATCCTCAACAACCAGAGCAATAACTAGATTCTGATGAATTCTTATGCCTGAGATGGTGGAGTGAGAGGCACAGACACATGATGGCGTTACAAGACGGAAGCAAGAATTGTTTCACACATCACCAATAGAAGTACAAAATTTCTAAAGAACCTCTAGCGGTTACTCCTTTTTGTTTTGAAGTCTCTTTGGGATCAGGGATGGTAATCGGGTTGTTTTGTTGATCAGATTTTCGCATGGTTTATTCCTTCGCATTCATTGATATCCATCTCTTTTCGGCCTTTATTGATTTTCTCGCTCGTCATATTTTGCTTCTAGCTGGCTGTACTCGTCGAAATTGTATAACATTACTTCGGAAAAAAATAAACCCTTGGTCATTTGTTGTTTTTGAAAACCAGAGGCCCCGATAAACCGTCCTAGAATTTAGCCGTACGTACCCCAGACTCTATTTGATATATACTGACTCGATCAAAATGAAAAATATGATGTACACGAAGAGATGATCGAAATATGTGTGAAACTCGAATCAAAGGACCCAAAAATAACAATAGTGTATAATCGACAAATCCATCAACGCCAGAGCGCCAGAATGCCCTCATTCATGTACAAATGCATAGAAACCAAAACAATCATCAAATGCACACCGTGTCTATACCCACCGCCCATGCTGATATATGTACGCGAATACTTGAAACACACCATAATTATAACCCCCCATCTAACAAGGCATCAAACGTTCTCGGTCACTGTTCCAAATCCAAACCGCAAACTTCCATCCTCCGTTGCCTGTAACCCTCGTAGACTGTCCTCCACGTATTCCTATCGGAACAATCCCACCGGTCTTCCCCGTCTTTGTTTTGTACTTTGTTGCATTTGGGAGCTGTATCCTCCTCCATGCTGTTTAGTTTCCATGGCTGAGGAAGTGCTTCCCATTCCTTCTTTTCGTTGAGTTTGCCTCCGTCGAATAGAATGTAGTACACTTCATCAAATAGTTTTTTGGCCGACCAGGAAGCTCGCCCGGTGCTTATTTCGTTATTTCGTTGGAAGAATTCCGAGGTGTAAACTTCGTAGGGCCATCTCGGTAGTATCATTGCGGTCCCAGAGTACGTGCTGTCCAGGATTTCCTTCAGTTTCTTGGGTTCTTTGCTATTCCATCCTTTCTGTGTTTTCAAATGCGCAAACTCGGCTTCCGATGGGGTGACGAGCAGAAAGTTGGGTGATACGCCGCTCTCCCCTGTCGCACCCGGCTGGGAAATAGCTCTAGGACTGGCAATAACAGCAGACGGCGCGTGTAGCAAAAGGTCGTCCATGTTTCTGAGGACCTGTGCTGGGTGCGACAGGTACAGCAGTCGGTTATAATCGGTCATGTTGAGCAATTCTAAAGGTGACAGCATGGTCTCCGGTAAAGGTAGCAGAGTCGCCGAGTATCGAATCCTCGCCAGATGCAGTAACCGTCTCGCGGTGTGGTAATGCGGATGTATGGATTCCGGCTGGTGTTGGAGCGGTGGTGGATCCAGCGGATTCGGAGTGCTCGCGCCGTCGACTTTTTTCCCAATCTTCTTGGATTTTTTACTTCGCCCTCCTCTCCTCTTCTCCTCCATTTGATTCTGCAGCTGCTTCTGCGCCTCCTTCTGCTGTGCCAGTGGGATATCGAGCTGCATATCCCAACCGGCAGGATACGCCAGCACCCTGGCGGCGCGACTGCCCACCCTGAGCAGGTCGCTAAACACCAACACGGCGTTGCAAATGTCTTCGAACTCGGTCACGATCTGAACGTACCCCACGGATTTGAGCTTCGCCTTCTCCAGCTCCTGATGTCGCTCCCACGGCGAATAAGCGGTCGAAGAAGCGAGCACCCGTTGCTGATCACCATAGCTGCCTCCGTTCTTTTTGTCGGAGCTCTGAGCTTTCCGTCGCTTCTTTTCTACGGATAGAGGGTGGGTTTCCGGCAGGGGTATCTCGTCATAGTATCGTTCGAGGGAGTGCACGGACTGGCGTTGGAGGAGGCAGCCTGAGAGAAAGAGGATGAAGGAAAATATGAATACTGCGGGAGAAAGGCTGTTAGTGAGTCGATTCCTGATCTTTCCGATATCCCCTCAAGGTGTATTGGCTTGCAACGTACAGATGCTAGAGGTGATGCGAATTCCTATCCGGCCCTTCATGGCCGCGGTCTATTTTGTGTTGTGTCTGCCCAAATGCCGGCGGGATGCACGCCTTTGGGAAAAACACGGTCAACCGTTTTTTTTTGTTCGCGCGAGCTCCCTTCCGGTGTCCGTGTCGACAGCCGTGACCCTGTCGCAACGTATCGGGAAGAAGGCCTTCAGGCGGATGGCTGTCTCGCCAGTCAGGTTTTCAAGGGAGGTGTTCTGTCTGTGTTGTTTGTGATGTTGGTAATGTCTCGCGATAGGGATCGGGCCTGCTGGGAGTTCGAAATCGGCCCTGTCGTCAATAGTAATGTGATAATAGTCTCGTGAACTGTAGTCTGCACGCGGTTAAAAATAAGAATATTGAATGGCGATGTCGAGGCGAGTTGAGGCGACAAGATGCGAGCTTCCAGCAGTTGTGTTGATACGGCACGCAAACCGACGTTGCCATGGAAGCAGCAGCTGGGGCCTGTTTGATGACGTAACTAACCGCACGCTCGCTCCGGCTGCCTTTCTCCATTCTGCCCCGCGAGGAAGCTACCCCAGATCAACGATCGCGAGCCTGCACCCCACATATCCTGTCGATGGTCTTTTTTCATCAGACTAACCTCAAACCTCTGCGCTTTTATCACTTTTTCTTCATTCGAGTTTATCCTCTCTTTTTCACCGGTCAAAATGGCGCAATGTACTGTTAGCTGTCATTGCTCCATACGGACCTTGGTGTGTCACACACGATGGATCGGGTTTGCTCCACGTCTTTAAGGCGGCTTTTACGCATGCATGAGCTCTCCTCGGCGAAACCTCTTTTTTTTTTTTTTTTTTTTTTTTTTTTTTTTTCTCTCCCTGGTCTCCCCGGTATACGCAATAACCAATCCGCTTGAGACTCTCAATCTCAATCCCTATCGACGTGTTTACCCACATTTCAATCACTGCCTTCAACAAAGGTTTAACGAGACCGGTCATGTCCTCAAACGGCATGATTTAGAGACGATCTTTCAGAAAAGACTCATTGGGCTCTCCTCGAGCTTTCTCTATTCTTGGACTTGTCGAATTGCGCAAGAACTTAGTCTGAGGGGCGCTCCAGGTGCTCCAATCGAGAACTGGGGTCATTCGCAAGATTGGGATAACAGAAACGTGGGTTGGGATAAAATGCACCCTACCCGTGTCTTCTGAGAAAAGCCGGGGTCTGCAAGAGGCAGAGCCCTACTGGGTAAGAGCCCGTCTTTCGTCCTTCGGTTTATCTTCATAACGAAAGGACGCCTGGAGGAAAGAAATGCAAGAGAAGACTGCCGAACATAAATACAAGCCTCCGATCTCTTAAGAAGAATCACATCTGCCTGTCGAACTTCATTCACCGAAGCGTATCTAAATTCTGCAGCCCTGGATTTTGAACCCGGAAACCACTGTTGGCACCCTTGATTTGCAGTACCATGGACTTCGACGGCAATTATGAGGTGTTCTGTGGGGCACCTAGCAACACGAACCGCGATCTGACCGGCCTGGACCAAAGCCACGAGGAGCTGAGCAACAACAGCAAATACCCGAGCTACTCTCGCGACCTCCAACTGGACGAACCCTCGGACCAGAACGAGCATGCCGAATGGATTTGCGAAGGGGACGTTGTTTACCATGGCTATGAAGAATACCTTTACGCAGACCTTCCTGTCTCGCCTTTGTCTGATCCGCCTGCGAACCCGGTGCCAGCAGCACCTTACGTTCTGAATGGCGAAGCACCTCACGCGAAAGCCAATGGATCTGTGGATTTTCTACCCACGTCCGAACGATTTCTCGAAACCTTTGGTGGCAGCCCGCCGTCCACCGTTTCACAGAGCTCAAGGTCGCGCCGAGCGTATACTCGCACGGATTCTGGCGTCTCGGACACGACATTTTCGGGGTGCAGCAGTTATGGCTTCGATGACGGGCTGCCTGCCGGTTTCCACAAGGAACAAGGACAGGGACAGGGACTGCCGACAACCTTCCGCGAGGGCGCTCGAGACGAGGATCACGACCGCCAGCTCCCGCAACACAACGCCAAACCAATCTCGCCAGAACAAGTCACCCTTCAGGTCAAAGCCATCTACGGTGCTCTGCTGACGGTGGAGCGTCTCGAAAAGTTACAAACGGGTACCACAACGGCCATCGGCGCGAACCTGCCCACCGGGATTGGTGACGATGATCAGTGGCTGTGTCTCAAAAGGCTCTATCGAGAGCTGATAGCGTGCCAGGCCACCTTCCCGGACCCGTCCCAGAGACAGGACCCTACTGTGGTCGCGGAAGCGCCTTCAAGGGTAAACACCGCGTGCAAGCTGTGGAAATTGGCCTTCCAAACAATCCTGAAGGGGATCAAAGACGGGTTCGATAAACTGACTTTGGAGGAAGCCTCCAGTATTGCATACCTCAGCCTAACCTTTTCGAAAATTCTGGTGGAGCGCTGCACAAGCCAAAACAGGAAAGCACTTGCTGAGATGCTCTCGAACCAGTGGTGTCTCAACGCAAAAATGTCGTTCCCAGAGCTAACCAATCAATACTGGATGGCTTCCCAGAAACAGTGGAAAGGTCAGGTACATGTACACCTTATGCAGAAGCTCCCACACTGGCAAGCAGGCCTGCCCGGGCCTTCCAGACATAGCTACCATCCTAACGATGTCCTTCAAATACCGGCGTTATTCTTTACAGGTATGCTAGTAATCCACTCTTGGAACACCCGCCGCGTAATCAAATACTGCTTGGAATGAACGGCTAAGCTAACATTACCAAAATATTCAGTGAGTAGGTTAGGTTTTGATATCCAACGAGCACTGCAAGGCCTCCATCGGGCCCCGACCGACGATCCTGGGAATTGTCAAAGCTGCGTTACCGGTCATGACCCGCAGTTCATATTCTGGATGCCACCACTCGCCAAACTCGCCACAGAGTCAGGATTCGAAACAGAGGCAATTCTCGCCTCGATGCTGGTTCATGAAAAATGGCTGCATTGCAAAGCGGCCGTCATAAAGTTTCTCCGTCATCTCTCAAATGTGACTCGCCTTCCCCAAACGGATCACCTTGATAGCTCATTGTTACTGACGACGTCCTTTGAACCTTAATTTTCACAGAAACCCCGATCTGAGACTGAAATCTTCCACAACCGCTCAAATAGCATGCGCGATAACCCAAACCCTAGCCCGGGGACTTTAACGCAAGGCCGGGCGGCTGAAACATTACCAGGGTATGTATCATAGAAAAAGACTATTCTCCATTATCACGATTCTAACGTAACTAACCTCTGGTAGTTTATCGCCGAGCATTACCACCCCATCAACTGCCAGTCAACCTAGTCTCGCTGGCCAGTTACGCAAGGCAAAGAGCCAACCCAAAAAAAATTTCTCTTGCACAAACTATCAAAGTGAGTGGCTGTGTGACTACTCCGCCACAACCAAAGGGAACGTGATCCGTCACATAAAACAGGCCCACTTGGAAATACCATATGAATGCCGAGTGTGTGAGGAACCTTTCGGGCGACCGGATCATCGGCGAAGCCATGAGAGGGGTGTCCACAAACGTGATATCCGCGAGCGTAAACCGAGATCAAAATCCTGACTATAGCAACTATCGAGCCTACGAAAGCTCAAAGCGCTTCCTATATATAACCCTCAGCACGGAATTATTCGAGTACTGTTGTCGTTTTCCTTGCGACAAAGCTTTTTCCCGCTGTAACACATAGTCCTGCCCATACGCCAGAATTCCGGGGAACTCCTCCCGCTTGGAAGAACCAACCCATCAGACCCTTCGAGATTTTCATCCGTTCCGTCGAACCAGAGTCCTTCACATTTGGCCGCCTATCTGGCCCACAACCTTTGACCTCAATTGAGAGGGCTCCGAGGGGAACTTCACCAGACATCCTCCTATGCCAACATACCAGTCCCACCCTTTGCGTGAAATTTGGAACGGTTTAATGGGAGTTCTCGAGACGCTGGTGCATCGAAGACCTAAGCGAATCCAAGATGAACACATTTCTTTTACAGGTATATTTCCTTTTTAAATCTAGTAACAATGCTGCTTGGATATCGTATTCCCTTTCGCTTGGATGATTCCTTTACCAATATTTTTCCTATAGTATAGTTGATGTTCCATTTTATCTCCTATTCTTACGCGACGACGGCGCGGCGGCGATAGCGCAGAAGGCACGCACTCACTTGTCCGTACGTGTACGTACCTAGAATTTACCCAATTTTTTGTCACTCAGTTTTCCGAAATGTATCTAAGAGGCAACATTCCCCAGTGCAATCTTCCTCAACTTTAGCACCATTACTTATTCATCTCGCCTCCGCACCCTCGATCGTATAGATTAATATACGGTTACACAAGCGAGATCGGTTAATTCGAGGGCATGCAACTCATTACTATAACAGATCTCAATATCCACCAATTTGGAAATTAGCCGAGATAAGAGCTTAGATATATGACTTTGTTAAGCACAATTTTGAATTACGTGGTTTTAAAAGAAACTTTATTGTACATTTCGATTTGACCCTCAATTGTGGAAATCAGAACAGCGCTGTCGGTACCTATACACCATTCTTGGCGGTCCTCGCTACCTTTTTATCCTTCGGGACGGGTGGATGATGATATATGTGGTTTTTCTCCTCCTCGCGGTCATCGGTTTCTCAAAATAATTAATTTTGACGTATGTCCCGGATCTAGCTACTTGAATTCACGCGCACGGTTCCGAGATTTAGGGCATACGTATATAGTTCTCTATATATCTATCGTAAATCGAACTGGCAAGTTTTACCTCACAGATCTCTTAGCGTTTCTGATTCAGAAAGAAGGGGCACATGAACGGCAAGAATTCCAAGACATGCGAAGCGAGAGCGACCGAAAAGCTTATTTGGTCATTAAGATCCGGTCGGGGGGTTCCGCATTAGCTGCATTCTCTTAGTCTCGGGGACTAATATTCTTTCCAATCGTGAAAAGCCCATACTTCCAGCTTGGCACCCACCCAGACACTAGCCAATATGAGGGAACGCCCGAACCTTAAAAGGGCTTGTCACACCCGACTAAAATCCCGGAAAGACCCTTGTTCTACAACGTGTGTGCAACCACCATCTCGATTGGCGCTGCTGCATATCAGATCTGGTATCATCGACTTGGGTTTCTTCTTTCCCCACCTATCGCTTCGCTGGTTATCGTTGAGGCCCTATCGATTATCCGAATTACTTGCACATGGAAATTATTTGATGGTGGATGAAGGGGCCGAAAAGGAAAAGGAAAAATTAAGGAAGAAAGAGAAATTGTAAGACCCGTGGAAAGAAGAAAGGGATCGGATTGTATTCCTGGAAAACGCAGAACAACCTTAAAGGCAGATTCATGGCCAACTGATATCGGAAAGGCCTGCCGTTTATTCCCGCATCTGTTGATCCGGAGGTCTATGATTTCACGGCTAACAGCATTTCTCGCTCATGGATAACTCCAACCAAAAATGGACCAAGTATAGCGGGTATATCCCTCCAGCAGTAGATAGTTTGAATATATAAGAGATGATTTCCCACTCATTCTGTCAATGTTTTTCACCTCATCCACCAGGCATTCCTTACTTTTACATCATTAGATGCTATCCTTTCTTTGATTACACTCTTTTGTTCGCTACCCGGCGCAACCCTCCCTCTAAGGAACTTCCGCAATAATAATCATCATGTCTTCCAAGATGCTTCTGGTCAATACGGGACTCGCTTTTGCCGCTAAAGCTATGGCAGCTCCTGGCCAGATCGAACTAAGACACCAGAGTCTCGAAAGAAGATCGGCTCTGCAAAAGTAGCCGGCCATAAATACTAAACTTACAGCCTACCGATTACTCCATGGAACTCAGCCGGGTAAAATGAGGGTTTCGAACCCTTCTCCCGGCAAGTAATCTCACCCCTCCGATTAACCTACCACTTTTGCTATCTCTCAGATGCTACGCTGCCGAAACTCCCCCTGAGATGGGATACCGGACTCACGTCCTTCTCGATCGAAAAATGTTTGGCCAAGTGCCGCGAGCCGGATTTCACACCGCCGGTATCAAAGGTGCCAGCGGCGAAAAAATCGGTTGGTGATATCTAGATTTATAGTTTATAAAAGCCTCCCCCAGTCCGGAGTATTAATTTGCCAGCAATATGACACTAAAATACTTGCATGAAGTGCTGGTGCGGCTCCGGTGCCCTGGATCGAAAGCACGTCAAGACCGCCGCGAGCTGCGATATTCCCTGCGCAAAAGATCAGGGCGGGAAGGGATACGACGTCAAACTTTGCGGGGGCGCGAAAACATTCAGCGTCTGGACCGACACCTGTTTCCTGAAAATTGACAGGGGGCCGCCGCCGGAGGTTACAGCTACATGGGATGCCTTCCGTACACGGGTACGTTCACAGCAAACTGGAGACCGGGCGAAAACTGCTTATATACCGGACGCGGACTAGCCACAAAAACTGGGGCTTCCGGGGCATACCTATCTAGCGAGCTTCCACCTTTCCGAGAGGGACACGAGCTTTCCGCCGGATGAAATAAGCATCGAATCGTGCATCGGAGCGTGTGCTCTCAAGGGGTTCTCCTACGTAGCCCTGTCGGCCTCCAAGGTTGGCTCGGGGTACCGGAGAGATCAATGCTGGCGCGGAGGGAAGATCCCACGGGGACTATCGGACGCCGCGAAGAAGAACCCGAAATCCGACGGAATGTGCACCACGCTCTGTTCGGCGACGGTGAAGGATAAAAATAAGATCACAAAGGCAGAATACCAGTACTGCGGCGCCAACGGGTACGCGAGCATATACTACAACCCGGATCTCGACTTGCCCGAGAGTTGCGCCACGGATGAGTCCAAGAAGGTTGAAGATAAAGAGTAAGCGGGAAAAGAGCTCTCAGCCGGGAAGTATCATAACACCCTTTCATCTCATCCAATGTGGAGATATTAATGTTAACAATCGAGAGTTGGTACCCTTTTACAATATGCGCAATATTGACCCCTCGAGCACTTCGGGATGCTGCTATTGTATATACAGCCTTTTATTTTTGAGATTTTCATATCTGTTGCTTTTTTTCCAGATATAGGTTCGATTTGGAATGGGTTTGGTAATTTCGGTTTTCTTGAATAATTCAGATATCATTTTGGGGTGCTTAATGTACAATATATACGTAGTTTAATTTATACACCAGGCTGTATTTCATCTTGTTTCCGAATAAACCACACAATTGTATTTATTCATAAAGCTATCTTGATATTTCAATACCGCGCTTGATGTCTTACATTGCACATATTCAATATTCATCCAGGATCCAGCATTGAGACTGACCCGGTCGTTTATTTCAAACCTGTCGATATATCCAATATTTATTGTTATCCAGAAAAAAGCTGTAACTACTAAACTTGAGTCTTCCTGTGAACGAAATTGCGAATATACGCTTCTATTTTTCTCTCTCTACCGTCCTATCATACATTGAAAAAAAACCTTATAACTCCATTCAACAGAAAAAAACCAAACTGCCTCGTATTGACCTCTAGTTGGTCAAAAGCTCACACTGTGTAGCTCTTTAGCGTCTTTTCCATAACAGCATCCCCATCTTTTTGGATAGCTATCACGCGATTGGTTTCCGAACCGCTAACCTTCAATAGTTGGAACGTATAAGCCTATTTCAAGGGTTTTGAAACCCCCCAAAAGTTAGTTAAACAAGAAAGGGAAAGGCTGCTCTAAGATAGTCGCCGTCCGAGCGAGACTTCCATAAATGAGGATATAAAAACGTCGCTCCTGCTAAAAAGAAATATAGAAGAGGGAAAGCGGAAAAGGAGGCAAATAAGACTCACATCATAAACAGACTTAAACGCATTGAAACAAGTCTTAGGCCAGCCGTTGTATGGATAGCTAGTAGTTTTTATTCCTTTGATACTCGATTTGGTTTCGAGAACTTGATAGATATCCTTCACTTTGTCGGTATAGGAAGCGAAGGCATCAACGATGTTGGTGATCATAGCGGCATCTTTGGAAGGAGTTTTCTGCGAAATATCGCTGATGCCTGTTGACATCAAGATCGTTATCTTTGACAATTCCCTTGGGCCTGTCTATTTTTTTGCATTTGAATATTAACATTGTAATCGTCACAATCAGTACAGCAAGTTGGACGTACCCATAAGTTGCCCTGTTGAGAGGGAAGTTGGGATACACTCTCAACGGTTATCTTGTCCAAGATGGCTGTGACATTGATAGCCGTACTTTCCATGATTTTGAGATTCTTGAGGATGAGCTTGGTGTCGAGGGGACCAGGACCAAGTACTGGGACAGCGAATGATGGTGCTGCAAGAGCAGCTCCAAGAGCGAGCGCTGCGTTTAAAAAGCGCATTTTTATAGTTTGTAGGGGAGCTTTCAAGATGATGGAACCCGTAACGAGAAATGTAGAGCAAGAGCAACTTGCGAGGAATTGAATAATCAGAGAGTGTATATAAATGAACCACTCGACAATCTAGTGATATGATGCTACTATGATAATTTTGAAAAGGGGGCACACGCCGCCTTTTTATATATATTCATATTTGCGAAAGAGGGAGATTGGTGGCTCGAACTGGCCGCAGCGCTGGTAAAATCTAGATAGGTTCAACCTACCGCCGGATATTGGATGAACAGTCGTGATCGTATGATTTAACAACGAGCCAACTCTCAATATCCCACTCCAACCGTTATGTCTCAAAATTAAGGTTCGGAGAGCATCCGTTCAGGGGTTCTAAATTTTATCGAAATCAGAAATCCCCACTATTAGTGGGTACCGATGCAAATTTTGTCGATATTGGGTCGGGTCTCGGTCGGTTCTCGAGTTCACTCGGATCCATATATCCTGCTTTAGTTCCGGAACACCTATGTACCTTCGGATAAAATTGTAGAGGCTGAGCGATTCGACCTTCCGTTTGCTACCGGTATATGCGGCATGGGTAACGTAACCGCGTTGCGATAAAGGCTCGTTTATAACTCCATACTTTTACAAAACATGACATGCAAATCGGCGAGTCAGGTCACTGATGAGTGAATTCGACCTCCAGATTAGTCGATAATGAGACTGAAAACCAATATAACCTAGCTGCGGGAAGATGTCTCTTCTTGAATTCTGGCTTTTGCTCTAAAAGTCTGTGAAATCTCGTATCGCTAGGATCAATTCGATAGGGTAACTATCTAGCTTCCGACGATATGGACCTCATCGAGCTGATATATACAGATTCCATTTACTCGTAATATCAACCTGCTCTGAGCCTGTTGGCAATTGTTTCAAGTATTACTGGTTTTTATTATAACACAAATTGGTGAGAATGGTATCTCTGAAACCTATTTGTAAATTCCACAATAAGCTTGAGCAGTAGATTCCATGGGACCAACCTGCTCGAACACTTCTAAACCTGTCTTTTTTTGAATATACTGAGGCTACACTTCCTTATATTATCAGAGCCAGCATTTTATCCGGTCATGTTACAGGTAGTGTAGCAAAAATGTCAGACAGCCATGATAGACAACGAACTTTGACGTCGGCTTGGATTGAGGAACTTCCGCTTATTCGAAGCCAGTAGAGAGGGCCAAGATGTAATAATGCTTTCTCACCTGAAATATCGAGTCCTGGGGTTTATAGCCCCTCGTTACGGAGCAGATAACGTTGCTGAAACTCTAGAGAAACCAGCCTTCCGGTAATATGCTTGTGCGCCGTCGTTAACTTGGCATTTTGGATTATTCTTGGAACCCCGCGAGCAGGCTTGATCCCAAATTTTTAGCCTTCGCACAGCTGTTCGGGCCTGACGATGTTGAGTGTTGTGGGCGCTAGATTCCTCACAACTAAAGGGTTATTCAACGGAGCACCATGAACAGGTTTTGGTGTGCATTACATGAGCAGGTATCTACCTGTTTCGCATCGGCCAGATACATTATATTACCGTCTCAATTATGCAGGACGATTTACATTGTACTTTTGGCATTGCTCACCGGAGAAGTGGGTACCTCGGCTCCAGTCGCTGGAAGCTTCATTTTATTTACTATCTGAGGCTTAATATATAGCAGATGTGTACGAGAGGCAAATTTCTTTTCCAAAAAAGAATCAAAGTTATCAATTGACTGAAAATCGTTCTATCGTAGCAAAAAGTAATCCCATTTTCGGAACGTTCCTCGCATCGGCGCACTAAAATACAATTTATTTGACTAATCCACACAGCCGTATCTCTCAATCACCGTAGCAGCTCACAAGTCTTCATCCACGTCTATTGCCGAAGATTGAGCTGCAGCGGCAACCTGGTCGATGAATCCGCCTCCATTCTGCTGCTGTTGTTGGGCACCAGTAACCCCGTCGCCTCCTGGACCAAAGGCACTGGTCACAGAGCTATCACCGGCACCACCCCAATAATCATTCATCTCAGCGTCCAATTCCTCCGCAGTCTTTCTCGTTCGGTTCGAGCCACCAGTTCTCTCTTCACCTCCTTCACCTCGATCGCCTCGATCGCCTCGGTCTCCTCTACCACCACGTCTGTCGCCTCGGCCGCCGCGTCCGCCACGATGCCTTTCACGTTCTGCGCCCATTCCACCACGTCTTGGAGGTCGTCGATCTCGTGATCCGTTCCGTTCACCGGGGATGTATCGGTCGATGCCGAGCTCCTTTGCATTCATTCTCATCTCCGAGACGTTCCTTGGTTGGCGAGGGTCCCGGCGACGAGCAGCTTCATCCGTTTCGGCATCCGGTGGTCCGCCAGAAACTCTGTCGAAGAGGGAGCGGCCTTCATTCGCTCCGCTGTTGCCTTCACGGTCTTCACGACCGCCACGACCGCCACGGCCGCCGCGACCACCGTAACCGCCTTGGCGATCCTGCCCAGATGCAAGTTTGACACGAATGGGTTGGCCTTTGGCGTTTGCACCGTCGAATTGGTCGACAGCCAAGACTGCTTCTTCCGGATTGGAGTAGAGGACATGGGCGACACCTTCAGAGCGGCCGGCTTTGTCATAGCTAATAGGGCCAAAATGTTAGCTTTAGGTTTATAAGGTGAGATCGATGTAAAGTTGGGGTTTGATCACATACATGATGTCAATCCTGCGAATATCTCCGACTCGGCTGAAAACATCCTGCAATATCGAGTTAACTTAAATATCCCAAGAACTAGCCGTCGGATTTCCCTTACCCTCAAATCAGATTCTCCGAGGTCGTAATGAAGGTTTTCGACGCGAACTTTGGAGGTGCTGTGATGTCTTGATGTTAGAATTGCTATTATACGAAATGGACGAAAAGAAGAAAGCCATACCGATGTGGTTCACGGCCGTTGCCGGCATCACGATTGTCTCGTGGGCGATATGAGTTGCCTGGTATTGTGTTTAGGATGTCGTCCGTAGGGGGTCGTCTTTGTGAAGTTGCTGGCTTACCATCGTCGTATTTATCGTGGACCCAATTGGATCTAAAACTATATTGATTAACCAGGTAAGCTCCAAAGAAGACTTGTGTCCGGGGGAATAGAAATTACCTGGAAGGGTCACCACCACCACGAGGCTGACGGGGTTGCTGTAGATAACGCCGCGGGAGAAAGAGCCCCAAAGAAGGTTAGCACAGTTTGTAAAGGAGATCTAGAATTGAGTGAATGGTGTGAGGCGCTGTAAAAAATGCGACGTTGTGAAAAAGACGCGTTTTTCCAATCTTTGCAGAGACTGATCGGCGTCAATTCTTCATTTTATCGAGTTCAAAGTGAGGTCGGTAGTCGCGGCCATCCGCCATAGCTATGAGGTTTGTCGGGACTTGTAGAATAACAAGCAGTTGACCGTCAGGTGCTAGAGGGCTAATTCATATGGCCCGTGGGACGTGGGAAGCGGCTCGACCTCGCTGAAATCGCAAGGTGCCGGCCGAGAGGATTCGAGTGTCACGCTTGTACGTCAATGACACCGAGGGTACAGTTGCCGACCAGTACAGATTCAAACGAGGTAGAAGATGATAGTATCAAGAGGAGGGAGGAAGAGGAGGAGGAGAACACGCCTAGAATGTTTGGTAGTTAGCTCAGCTCGCATCGGAATCGAGAGGTTCTGCTTACCTTTGAAACGCCGTCTCTAGGAGTACGGTTTCCAGGACCGCGTCTTCGAGTATTCCGGTTGGTAGTCTACGAGGAAAATATCAGCATCGATCCGAGGTCTTTCAGACGGAGTGTGCCGGTATAAGGGGTACTCGCGGGTACGTACAGATCTGTCAGCGACAATCTCGTCGAGAGCGCGATCGAGAACGGACGGTGCCGGTGCTTGTGCTTCGTCCATGGCGTTCAGCACGAGTGACTCGATGATACTTGACAATGATTTACCGAGACGCTGATTCGGAGGGCTGTAGGGTTAGGAGATGTGTTTTCGTTGCTTGGGCGAGCTGAGGGTGAGAACAGGATGGTTGTATGGAAGAAGGGACGAGCGGATGCGTGTTTGAGGTGAGGTTGAGATGGGAAACTGAAGGCGAAAGCAGGAATTGGAATCTTGCAGCCTGCCGCGGAACATTCTGCAACGCAAAAAGTGCAACATTCCCATTGGCAAACGTGTCTACAACTTTGAGAGGGAATTACATCCACTCATCTCGTCTTCAATTGATAGCCCTCTCGTGCATTATTTTAGTCCTCAATACATGTGCAATACTGCACGATAAACATGTTCAATCAATTAATAATAGTACACATGGATTCAAGTCAAAAGCTTTGTAATCCTATTATCTCCCAATCTCGCCAGATTACCTACTTCCCACCCTGCAGAGCATACTCGTTCAGATAAGCAATTCCAGCCGCCCTAAAGTCGTCCTTCTCGATATAAGTGCCTCCATCGACATCAATATCAAATACAATCGAACTCTTTCCATTTCCTTCTTTGTATTGCACCCACTTCACGTCCGTAGCCGCAGCCCCAGTCTTCGGATCGCCGGTCGCGATAAATCTAACCCAACTCCTAGACATAAAGTCCGCAAGTTTAATATACGAGGGAGCGTCTACTCCACCAAGTGGGTTTCCATGATCGTAAGGACCAGTGTATCCATCTCCGTTGATGTTGTGAAATACAAACGCGACTTCGCTGAAATGACCAGCTCGGTACCAGGTCTCAGTGCCTTGGGTTCTAGCTCGGAATCTGAAACTCCAGACGGGGACACCTTGGGCTGTGAGCTGTTCGGCGACATAACGTCGGTTCGCGATGAAATACCAGTCGCCGATGATGGCTGCGGCGCGATGATACTGAAGTCCGTAGAGGGCTGTGCCGTTGGCGGTACCATCGTCTGGACCGGTAAAGTTTTCAGGCGGTGGGACGGAAACGCTTTCGGGGTAGAGCTCAAGGATCCTATCGATGGTAGCAGGCTTAAACTTCGTGGTGGCAGCTATGAATGATTTATTAGCACAATCAAATATGCTCCGGTTACATCTTCTTGTAAATCTTACCGAGATAGGCAGCAATGTCTGCCGAAGTATTTGCACCAATCTGTCCGAAAGATGATCCCTCGTCACTGGTAGTGCCAATGATAGTGGGAACCTTGACGTACTTTCCGGTCTTGATCGCATGGCTACCAAAGGTGCTAACAAACTCTCCATCAAACACGGGCTGGAAGAAAGCGGTGGATAACGTTTGGTTAAGCAGGGCAACTGGTTTACTTCTCAAACAACCCAAGCTATCGGCTGCATCGGTACAACCTGTCGCCGCGAGGACCGCATCATAGGTGTCCTGGAAATCGCCAGGAAATGATTCGGTTCCGTAATACACTGGGCCTCCGCTCTGTGCAATAACACCTCGGAACAATCCATCGTCACGTCCGTTGAAAGCAATTTGCTGGAAGCCAACGGATGCACCACCGGCAGATTCACCGAAAATGGTGACCTTGGTAGGATCGCCGCCAAAAGCCTGAATGTTCTCCTTGACCCAGTGCAGACCCAGCCTCTGATCTTTCAAACCAATGTTGAGATTATCGGTTGCTGCAACTTCGCGGCTGGCAATGAATCCCCATCCGTCGAGTCTGTAATTGACACTGACTCCGATTATCGGCTTTCCAATCTTGACGGATTGGTCAACTATAAAGGTGAGATTGTAGCGTTTGTCATTGGCACCACCCTGGTAGAAACCACCACCGTGAATCCAAACGGCGACTGGAAGCTTTGTACCGGGGGCAATACCGGCCGGGCGAACAACATTGAGCGTCAAGCAATCCTCGGATTGTTGATAACCGATCTGGTCCTCCTGTATGATTGTCCACTATTAGCAGCTGTTCAAAAGTCAATGCGTCCATAGAGTTGCAAATTGATCTCATTTCATTGTATCAGAGGGACTGTAACGTACTCCGTAACCGAAACAATGCGGGCCATATTGTTTAGCATTGATATTCCCAAGCTTGGTGTTGATGTACTGAGGAGGGCGGAATCGCAAGTCTCCAACAGGCGGTCGAGCAAACGGGATGCTCAGAAAGTAATCCTGGTCCCAGACGTAGTCGTGCACGCCTCGGACGGTTCCGTTCCTGATAGTGGCGCTGGGTGATGTCGGGGAGATAACAGTAGCTCCGGCGAACTGGAGAACCAGAGACGCTGCGAGGGGGAGAATAATAGGTGAGGACTTCATCTTGACTTTGATACTAGCAAAGAACCGCACTCTGATGCAGATCAAGAGGAAAGGACGATGTATCGACGAGAGATTGTGCAGGCATTAGGACCCTGCTTATATAGGAAGAGGGAGAACCAAAGAAAACTCCGGCGCAAAGCTTGGACCGATCCCACGGCAATAAGATCAGCGAACGATAGAATCGATGCTCATCATGATGTCTTCACACCAGCGAAATCCCTGCCGTGTTCCTGGCGGGTCCTGGCTCTGCACCGCATCCATATCCATGCATGGGCGCAATTGTCTAGACCAATACAGGTATAACTCAGATGCAGACATGTCTCTCATCTTCCCATCTCGTGTCAATGTGTCCGTCGAATATATGTATCCCCACCCAGTGCAACCCAATTCCATCATCCGAGGCTTGATTCCATCCCCGTCTTCTTCTGCAAGTGCATAGTGGGAAATAGTTTGTAAACCAAACGAAAAACCAATCGGACTGACCTTTTTCCCAGACGCTCGTCAAGTACTTCATTCTAGCGGACAGAAAAAACCACTTATCTCTGTCCTGGAGAAGAAGTTATCGCTGCTGCCCGCGACCAGGTTGTCGGAATTCGCTAGTTGTTCGCTCCTGCTGGTTCTCGCTTCCACCTAACGTTCCGCGCCGTCAACCGGCCTGGGCTTCACCACGACCTTCTTGAAATTTCTCCGTATCCTATGACGGGAGAAAAAACCACTTCCCCGTTCAACCGAAGGCGTAATCTATCGGTCCAATTGTGAATGGTTTGGAGGAATGATTCGGATCCGACTAGTCCGCGCACAGTATACTGTCAACATCATCGTGGAGTCGGTGGGGGCAATAGCTTCCTCCAGGCTGCCTTGGTGCGCAGACCAACAAACAAAAACAGAGTTTCGCGGAACGATACGCACCTCCCCCGACCCGCAATTCGGCTCCCAGTCGGTGTGTAGGGCGGCCATTCCCCCCTGCGTTACCCCACAAAGTCAATTGCCTGAATTCGTATCAGCTTCAACTTCTCCGTCAATACAAGGGACTACTCAAGCTTTTTTTTTTTTTTTCCCCGCTGGGCTTGAAGCGTTACCTCATGATCATCAGACGGCAGTTCCAACGGCTGGTAGTGCAAAGTTCTTGCTGGTCATCAAGGCCGGCTAGCAGCTTCTGAGATGAAGACTAGCGGGGCCAACATGCGGAGCCTGTTGTTCTGATTCGTGAATCCGCGCAGTATCAACTGCTAGATAGGATATCCCATCCCGTGACTGAGCTCCGTGGCGTCAAAAGAACCCTCACTTTCGATAAGAGCGGCGCACCGCTACGCCTGATTCGGCGCTCGTGTCGTATGGGCCTCTCTAAGCGTTATCAAGAGACCAATTGATCTCGCAAATCATATGTCCTTAAAATCTCCCTCACTAGGAGCCTTGGACTCCACCATGCACCGTCGTATATATACGCCCTCAATGGTGCCATTTCGGGGCACAGGTTGCCAGCTTTGTAATTTTATTTCCGTAGACAAAAGTGTCGGTTCGAACGTTATATGTCTATTATACCTCTACATAGACCAAGGCGGCCAGAGCGTGTAGAGTGGGGCTGGCAGATGCATCGATGGGCTGGGAGAGCTCTGCAGCATCGATCGATCGCTATGCATTGTATGTTTTATTTGATTTATCGCAGCAGCCAGCTGCAGCCTCTACTGGCTCGATGCATGGCAAGAGAAGTCGCACATCTGCAGAATACATGATGCGACAGCTTTCCGAGCAAAAAATTCTTTCTGGATGCCTGAATTGCATTTTCGTGAGCTAGAATTGAACCGCAGAAATAAAATGCATTATTATGAACTTATAGTTCCAAATTTTTGGAGCCGTCCGGGTTGTCGGCTACAGCCCACCCTTCGCGCTTTGGCTGGTTTAAATATCAAGACCAACTAGTACTCCGCCCGCAGGACAAATACGAGCAGCTGTGGGTAATTATCATAACATCCATCTTAAATCCCCGATCCAAAGCGATGCAGTTACATAAACCATTTCGAGAACGTTCATTTTGCTAATACCGTTAAAGGCTGCTAATAGTGCGACAATATCAGACAGGCAAGTATGTTCAACACAGAACCATCGTGCAAACAGGTGAAAACAAACCAGTTCGTTATTATAAGTGAGTATTCCCGCCACAAAAAATCATGTCCATCGATTCCGAGCATAATAGGACGGCTTTTCCGTATTCAGTATCCCGCCAGTTGACATAAGACTGGGTGGAATTTCCTACGCCTCCATCTGACAATAATTGGCTGGGAAGAACCCCCTCCTCGCCTTCTCAGTTCCTGTTCCAATCTCTCCTTCCCACCAATCTATCAACCAAAATATACTAATTAGCTTCAAGTCTACTCTGGAATTTTTGTAACGGGAGGTCTTACCTTCTACGTTATTAGTCTTTTGAATAACTCTCACCCGATCTCCCTCGTTCAGCGCCAAATCTGTATCGCCCTGCGGGTCAAACTTGTACAGCGCGACCACATACGTATCTCGAGGTTTCGGGATCTGCGGCTTAGATTTAGAAGGGACAGGCGGTGGCGGCTTCTTCTTCGCAACTGCGGCCGCAGCCGCAGCCGCCAAAGATGCGGATGATGCCTTTGACCCCAAGCCATTCTGAAACGGGGTATGCGAAGCAGTTCTAGCGGTGGGCGAGTCCGCGCCGAGTGATTTGACCGAAGCCGACGATTGAATCTTCTGTACTGCGGGTCTAGTTGAACCGTCTGATGGTTTACCCCAGATGTTCCCAGAGCTCTTCCTAGACATCGGTCTGGGTGGTGCGATCTTGCTATCGAGCGGTAGACCAGTACCCTTCGAGTGTTGTCTGGACATCGGTCTGCTGCCTGGACCTGATAACGGTACGTCTTCGAATTCAGAGTATGCTGGTGGCGTATCATGCGAGTTTGTTCTACTGAGGGGCAACGTAAGTTCCTCCGTTGTCTTGCTGCTCTGTCTTCTACCCATAGGCAACTTGATCTCTTCTGCGGTCTTGCTACTCTGCCTTCTACCAGTAGGCAACGTGATTTCATCTGCGGTCTTGCTGCTCTGCCTTCTCCCCAAAAATCCGGGTTTCAGCCTGGACTCCATCGGCGATGCCAGCTGCATGGGCTGGTGCACCGCTTTGCCGCTCTGTAAGATTTTAAACTGTTCCATGTGATCCTTTATCGGCATGAAATCTTGCTTCCATTCCGCTTCGAACTGCTGATAGTCGTCCAAACCGTGGCGTTGAGCGAATTCATGGATGAAGCGGTATTTCTGGCCAAGGAAAGTTGAGACAAGATATTCATTGGCGTAGAGAAGGTAAGGGATGAATGAGGTCATCGCGTCGAGAATGGGGGGTATGTATTGTTTGATATGTTCGTCAATATCATTGTAGGTCTAAATATTAACATCAATATTAGAATATACCAGAGTACGATGGAGGCTTCTCATACCTTTGTGGCTTGGTCAAGCTGTTTTTCGGCTTTAGCCAAAACCCCGACTTCCCTGCTTTATATTTATTAGCAATGCAAAGATGCAGGATGGGTTATTTTATTTATTTTTTCACCTCTCCGAACGGTTACCCTTTTTCTTTGCGGATTCAAAATTGGATAAATATCGTTCGTAATCAAGCTATCCAATGTTAGCTTACGTTTGAGGAAAGGAGAGTCTGGTTGACAAGACAAATGTCAATCTGGTTATCACTTACTTTACTATTTTCACGCTTCTCCAAAACCTTCTTTATTGGCTTTAACGAACCCTAAGAAGCCACAACCTCTGGTCAGCATACCGCTACCTTCGCAACCTCATTCAGTCAACCAACGCACCTTGATGGACACGGTTCGCTCCAACAAGTTTCCCACGTCCGTGGCCTGTTTCGTCAATTCCGTCTTCATCTGCTCCGTTGTAGTACACCACTCTTCGATTCTCGTCAGCCGCTCCTTATCGATCGCGACTCTCTCCGGAGGAATCGGCTTATAAAGCGTAAACAGCTGCACCGAAATAGCGTTCTGGTGCAGCAGCATTTGAGAGATCGATTCGTGCCATTTTCTGATGTCCGAAACCAGCTGTAATGAGCGAATGATTGATTGTCAGTGATACCAAAGCAACGTTTTAAACCATAGAATAGCGATGTCGCGGATCGCCATCCTATCGGTTCCTGGGAGATATTCCCGTTGTTGGGCGCACCTTTTCCAGCCGTTCGTCATAATTCTTGACGTCAAGGATAATTTGCGCCACGTCGGCATCGTCAACCGAACGTTTTAGCATCTTGCCGAATTGGCGTTGCAGGAGCGCCATGTCTGATAGTTCCGCGGTATCCCGTTCCGCTTGGAATTGGGAGTGATTCGAATTTGAGAGAGACCGCGACGACAAAAGCGAAGCGGGGAGGGGTAAAGATGCGATTCCGAACTGCGGAGGTTGTAGTCAGACGGTGGAAGATGGAAGAAGAAGCCACAATTCGAACTGGGCCTTGTCGTAAGACGCCCGGCAGAATAGCCGTATTTAAGCTGTTGGTATTCCTGTTGCATTCGACCTGTGCCGCCGAAGGTCCGTATTACGTGCACCCCTGCTCAAACAACACCACCTTCCCGGGACCGTAGACGACCCGATCTGGAACTAGCTAGTGGTCTCGTCGCGAGACCCAAACGGACTATCCAAAACATTACTCCACGCAATGAAAATTACCACTATGCGAAATGAGAAATAAAGGGTGGAGAATTAAAAATGGAAACGGAAAGATAAAGAACAATCAAGGAACGGCCAACGGGGCTTTCCCTATCAATTCATGAACCATTCGGAAACTGTTTGCTTCCTGTACGGCATTAAGACTAGTCTTACCAGGACCTTTAAGATCTGCATCCATATCCTAACTGGTGGAATAAGTTATACTACCCAAGGTAAAAAGGTAAAAAGGAAACATTGAGAACTTCAGCTCCCAAGATTAACTATTACTAAGCTACAACGAGTTTGGTTCCATTCGAAACTTGCAGAAATGACAGAAATCCGATATAAAAAAGTCCTCAATATTCTAATGAACGGTAAAGCTATCATGCCCGACCACCCAGCAATTTTCCACTTCTAGATTTTTGTTATGTTGCATGACCGCACTCGTAATATCCTGCAAATCCGGAACATCGTCTTCCTCTTCCGCATAACCAAACTCAAACTGTATAACTGCCGATTTTAGGCTTTCAGTCGCCTCTACCAATGCCACCAAATCTTCTGTCCGCGCCCACGTAGATTCAAAGTGCAGATGCTTCACAGTTGACTTGCTACCTTTATACGGCTCAAGTGCTTCCCTCACCGTATCGGCAGCGACGAGAATAAAATTCCATACCTTGACTGATTCGATATGGGACAGAAAGAGGATCGGAATCACATTGAGCGCGCAGCGAGATTGTATATCGTCCTCGCCCGAGTCATATCCTTGTTCGAAACGCTTCAGGTTGGCGAGGCCGGGTAGTTTGGGTGACATGTTTTTATGAAACCAAATTCCCATATCATCCGGAACATTTGGGCATTCAAAGTCCGTTTGCCATCTCCGCCCGATTTCCATCAAATCTGAATCCGTCGTGTTTTCATCGACTTCGGGCACTACGCTGTCTCCAGTCTTTTCGGTTTCGCTTTCAAACCCAGATCTCGTCAAGAAAAGAGACAGATTCCCATGCTGCTCCAAGACACGGGGATCTTCACAGTTTGTAAGATCCTGCATACTAGTGTCAACGGCGATTTGATTTTCAACGAACCCCAACTCCAGAATTTCCAATTTGGAAGTAAAGCACAAAAGTATCGGTAGCAGCGCTTCCGAGTTTATTCCCTGGTTGGCAGCCTTTGCAGTTCCAGGATGAAGCTCCCACGTCTTTCCTATTCCTTCGATGATGGATTTCTCCTCTTCAGTCCATTTCCAGGTTGGAGTCCAAGTACTTTCATCCCTTGCATATCGCCGTTGCCAGGTTACCACAATCTTGATAAATTGATTCCCGATTCTCTCGGGATTCCTGAGGAAGCCTCTGACAAACTTCCAGGCCGATTGGTCCAGTGAGTCCACCTTGAATCGGTAGGTAAGACCCTTAAAATGGCCCTGCGCAACATCGTGAAATAGCCTGCAAACTCTCTTGACTCGAGTGAGGTCAACAATACTCAATATATCGCCTGGTTCGAAGATTTGGTGAAGAACTTCGGGTGGAAACGCGGTTATGTGAACCATATTAAGGGATCATAGATGATAGTTGGAGTTGACTTTCTACGAGTTTCCTGCCAAGATATGCCAGTATTAGCATGAATATCTCACCTCCAGGTTTATTTGTTGTATTCACCGTTATCTTTTGAGAGCTCGCCGTTTGAGGCTCCCGAATATATGGCCTCCGAAGACAAAAAGAAGTTGAATATAGCTACCTGCCAGGTGAGATTCCGCCTCGTTTTATATTCAATTCCTGAAGTACCTACCTAATCGAGCCAGCCACACTTCGTATCTGATTCGTGTCCATGTCGTGTTGCATCTTGCCCATCAGGTAGGCACGTGGATGCGTGAGTGAACGAGTTCATATCGAGCTTTACTCTGTTTGCTCGTGCCTCCCCTGTATGATTTGTAATTTCATGTTATATACGTCGTGACTAAAGCGCAAGTTTTCAAGGGGATGACAATCGAAAACACCGACTAAAATGCAGACACTATTGCTACCAGACGGCAGCGGCAGTGTAAGCGAATTACTTGCTTATTCTTAGTGGTCCAATGATGAGGAAGCCTAGCGAAACCAGTGAAATCATGACTGAACTTGTGCGATAGAAGGGAAAAACTGAATTCGAAAGCCTGACCAAACGCGGTCTCCTCTGTTGACTTTACCACTGATAATTTTTTCTCTCCTTTTGTTCTTCACAACTAATACAGTCACAGATTCTCCTAATTTTCATAAACACCCTTGAATGTAAATATCGCATTCCGAAATATCAAGTAGTCCTGCTTATAGCTTATTGTCCGCATGGCTTTAGCGCGCTTGTACCTTAGAACTTCTGGGTTCATAATTGTCGCAAACCCCACAAATCACTATTCGACAGTATCCAATATCAGCAAATCACATTGAACAATAATAATAATCAGATACTACAAAGTATTTACAAGGGAAGGGATAACGGGAGGGACCATAATAACACGGCAGGTAAGGTTCCGGGACCGGGAAAGGGGGTGTGGGGTGCATGCTTGCGAACTTGGTTGAAGAGCGAATTAGCCGGAATGAACCCCATAGAAAACTAAATATAGTAAATTTATGTACTTCGTAGCCGTCAAAAAATATGAATGTCCAGTAGAAGAGAAGGTGGGGGTTTTTGCTTTGTGTAAGGCTGCTTGCTTCAAGTCCAGGTGGGGGCAACTCTCTGGTTAACCGCCTGTCAATTCGTTCTTTCCGGTTGCCACAGCGCTTACTCCAACGTTGCAACCTAGACTTGCATATATCTATCTGCAGGTCAGCATGAGCGTACCCGTTGAGTGTTTTGTTTTGCGATACCCGTGCGGCAACTTCTCCGAATTAATATTATTATTAGATACGTCAAGAGATCGTCTCCACTCTTAATCTTAAGATCTTGGTGTATCGATAAGTTGTGCTCGGTAAGCCTCTTGACCTTGTACACACATACATCATCTCGCTTATCAGATCTTCCTGGAGTTCATATTCTCGTCAATATGTTTGAGCATATACCTTTTCGAACTTGATGCGCCGCATATGCAGATTTTGAAATTTGAGATTTTTTGGGAACGTCCCGTCAAAAGAGTAGGGAATAAGATGTTGTTACACTTAGGCTCTCCTACAGCTTTGGCTGTCCATAAGTTCGCAGGCTTGAAGAGAGGTCGTGATGGGAGCTTATAGCCTATCGCGCGTACACTTTGGTAAAAAATATCTCGGGAGACCCAGCTTCATGAAACCACCTGCACTGTGAGTGTCTCGAGAGCTCTCAATTCTGTTTGGACGATCCAAAAAAAAACAACCAAGAAGTGGAAGCCTAAATATCATCAGCTATGTGGTGTTTTTGGCGTTCTGAAAATTCCTTTGGTGGAAGCTGTGCCACAGCCGTGCAGATATACCTGGTTCCACCACAAAACTCCATACAATATGAATGCAGATCCAGCCAATAGATGAACGGATAGCCTTGCGCGCGCCTTTTGAACCAAATGAAATTATTTCGGATGCGGCTGTGTAGATTAGGGTATTATAATCTGGACTTTTGCAAACTTTGAGGGTGTCGCTGGTGTAATAGCAAGTCCTCAAAACAAGCGCTGCATGCATATAACTATAGATTCTCCCCGAAACTTTGGACGAATTTCTCTCTAGACATATCAATCAAGCCAGCTAAACTTTAATCACTATAAACTTTCAATTTATTCAAATTAAAAACCACACAACAGATCTATAAAAGCACTTAGATCTATCAATTATTTCTTATATACCAGTCAAGTCAGAGTCCAAAGTCTACCTCCGCAATCAAAACAATGGCCGTAGGTGACAATATTTCGGGTCCGGGATTCTTTCTAGGAACACCCAAACAATCTAGATCTAGAAGTCCACGGTCAAAATATGGTGCTTTTGGTTCCGCAACTACCCCCTATGATAAGCTTTTCGGTTCTGAGAAGCGGAGTAGTTCTCCTGGGTTTAACTCTGCACCATCACCTACACCAGTAAAGGGGCGGCCGTATCATTTTAATTCCTCGAATGCTTCCCAAAATAGTTACGGTAGTAAAACAAAGAGTACAAAAATAGATGATGATGAAGCTGGAGAAGATGAGGAAGAGAAGGACGAGGAAGACGACGGGGAAGAAGAAGAAGAAGAAAAAGAAGAGAGGGACGAGGAAGACGACGGTAACTCCGATGACGATAAGAGGAACAAGGATGATGACGAGGAGGATGACGAGGAGGAGGAACGCGAAGACACTCGTAGTAACTGCGATGAACCAGCTTCAATTTTTGGAAAGAACCGTGCTAAAGCAACGACCCCAACGGCGAAGGTAAGAATTAAAATAACCTTTGAAACAATACCCAAACTATAACAGTCCATCGGATGTGATAGAAATAATCACTAACTATTTAATATCTAGACCCCAAGCTCCGAAGTCAACTTGAGCGTAACCCAGGTTATAGCAGTAGATCAATCGATCGGACTTGAAGAGCACCGAAGACTCCTCGATAAAATCGATAAACTTAGAGAATTAGGGGTGAACAAGATTCTCGGTTTGCCTCAAGTAAGGACACTTACAGCTCCTTCCCTACGATTCTACCACATTGACTAATAAACTCAGCTCGTGGTTACGGGTGACCAAAGTTCCGGCAAATCGTCAGTACTAGAAGCTCTGACAGGTCTTCCTCTTCCTCGTTCTTCTGGTCTCTGTACACGTTTCGCAACCGAGATATCTCTTCGCCGTTCGCCTATTCCCAAGCCTGCCAGTATATCAATCAAACCCAGTGCACACAGACGACTGAGTAAAAATGAACAATCTAAATTCGATGCTTTCAGGCAACAGATCCCCGAGGACGAACTCACAACAGATAAATTTGTAGAGGTTCTCAATCAAGCCAGTGATCTCATGGGTGTCCCCCGGCCTGGACAGAGACCTGAAACACTACCAAGAGGGAAAAGAGGGTTCTCGGATGACTTACTGTCAATTGAGTTAACTGGCCCACAACATGGCCAATTCTCGGTGATAGATCTGCCTGGACTGATAAGGTTAGACGCGGTCTCATTTTGAACACCCCACCACTGCTTACGAAGAATGTAAGATACTAACATCAGTTCTTTAGATCTGTTGCGGACCAACAACGACGAGAAGACATAGATCTGATCAAAGATATGAACCTCAGATATATCCAAGACAAGAGGAGCATAATCCTGTAAGCTGTTCTGAGTACAAAATGAAATGCGGAGGTTACTGACAACTAGTATAGGGCTGTCTTCGCCGCGAACGTCGATGTTGCAAACCAAGAAGTCCTACAACTCGCCAAAGACGTCGACCAAGATGGAGAGCGAACTCTAGGGATCATCACGAAGCCAGACCGCGTCGAAACCGGGGCCGAAAACGAGGTTAGTACTACGCTCAAATACCGAGATCTCAAGTAGAGATTGGGATCAGATCTTGATTAGTAACATCATAACGAATCACTAGGTCCTGAGAGCGGCAAGCAATAAATCATACAGACTTGCTCTCGGTTATTTTGTCGTGAGAAACAGAGGACCATCCGAAATGGAATTATCGCGGCAAGACCGTGATGATGTTGAACGGACATTCTTCTCTCGGGAAAAGCCGTGGAACACCCTGCCTAAAGAAAGAGTCGGCATTGACTCGCTGAAAACTTACCTGGGGACGCTCATTTATGAACGGTTCCGCAAGGATCTGCCTCAGATACAAACAGAAATAGAAGATCATATCAATAGTTGTGAAGATAGGCTCAAGGTTCTTGGCCGACCGAGGATTTCTGAGCAAGAGCAGAGGCGCTACATAACCGCGGTGGAAGTCGCGGCTGGAGCCATTGCTGACGAAGCGTTCAATGGCCGCTATGAAAAGGCGATATTCAGGAAAAACGACGCTTTAAAGCTTCGTCAACACGCAAGAGCCTTGAACAAGGTCTTGGCCGAGTCATTCGTCAATTATGGCAACAATCGAGCATTTTCAGCTGTTTTAAACGCTAGAACTGGTGAAGAGGGCAATGGTGGAACCTACAAACATGGAAAATTTACTGCTTCTAACGACGAAGACCACGAAATACTCAAATGGATCGAGGCTGAAGAAGCGCAGTCCCGTGGTCCTGAACTCCCAGGACTTACTAGTGCCTTTATTCATCCTAGTCTATTTAACGCAATAACCGCGAATTGGGAACCAATCGCAGGGCATCATTTTACTGCGATGAAAGCTATAACAAAAAGGTTTCATGAAGCTGTTATGGAGGTTGCCTGCAAAGACGAACACGTCCGGCGAAAACTGTCCGATAAACACAGCGAACGGCTTTTGGCTATATTGGAAGAAGCTCGTGGAGACCTCGACGAGATTATTGAGGCAGAGAGAACTTCCATTTTATTGACGGAGAATCCAGACTTCCTTCAAACAGTTGGAGCTTTCCAGGATGGAAGACTGATAGCAAATCTTGAGGCAATAACAGACGATATTCCTCCGGGGACGAACGGTCCATCTGGGCCAAACGCTGTCCGAAACCAGGTCCTCCGTAACGTTCGAACTTCGATAAACGAAAATTTGACGAATACTAAGATAATTACAATTCACGACCACCTTCGCGCTTACTATAGAATCGCAAGACGGCGGGTCGTCGATTCTATCATCATTCAGATATTCGAACGTAAGATCTTACGTAAATTACTAAACTTATACAACCCAGACTGGGCGGCAAGTTTAACAACAGAGGAGCTGGATAGTTTGGCCAGTGAGCCGCCTATGAAAGCGCAGGAGCGCGAGGACGTCACTCAAGAACTCAAAACGCTAAAGGAAGCACTCTTCACTCTATACTAGCTTGCATCGTCTAAAATACTACAGGTGTAAACCGTTAACTTGAAATGCTTTTGTCTGTTGAGACTTTGTGAATATCCCACTGGTGGTGTTATTCATCCATCTTAATTCAGAAGAAGCTTCGTTATGCATATATTGATTCCCATTGTATTTTAGTTCAGATCTTTCGTGTACTGTACTTGAGGCTTGCATCTCTAATGATATCAGTGTTAATTTCACCACGCTAATTCTTTAAGTTCTGGACCTGACGTTCGCGGGCGGCCTCGTAACCATAAGATTTCTGTTGTGGTAACATTCCGGCAGCAATTACGCAGGCCCAGTCAAGAGAGGCCAGGTAAGCTAGCATGTGTTGCGTTGTAACTCTTTAATATTTTGTGTTTCCTCTGCTATATCCATGCTATGTCTTCGTGTCGAGTTGCCTCGTCGAAGACCAGAAGCTCAACACAAAATCTTCGAGGCTACTCTGCTAGCTGTTCTCTGCAGTTGTTTCGAGGTAGCCACATCTGCTGTTCAATTGTCTTGTAAATCAACAACTCTACAGAGTTAGTCCATAGTACCACCAACCAAAGCTTATTCGCAACCTTCAGCCGCATGTGCCGATCGCGATTGTTTTTCATTTTTTTTATGGGCCTGTATCTTGAGCTTTTCTATAATAGAGTCAAGAGACAAGCTGTGTTCAAAACGAGGGAGCTCGACCACTGCGTATGAAACTACAGAATTCTGAAGGGTGTCCACCTTCCTTAGTAAGTACAGAAGGACACGTAGGTGGTGCCGGCGGGAGCGGGACGAATATTTGCGAATAAGATCTGAGTATATCACACTACCATAGCTAGCTAAACCCTAGATCCTGATTTGCGATAGTGGAACCAGGACAGCAAGACATAGCAATCATGGGTCGAATTCTACAGTTAACCGATAGGATCTTCCTATTTCAATTAATACCAAGTCAAATAATAGCCTTGTTTTCAGACGCTTCAGCTGGGGGTCGAATACTTGAGCTTTACAGACAGGTATAGCCTTTGCGGTCAGCGTTTGGTTTACGAGACAAGCTACAACTTAGCTATCGTATTTCATGCAAGGTTGTTTGAACCCTGCCGTCCCGAGAAATTAAATTCCCTGTAAAATGAAGCGAAAATCTTGAGCCCGTTTAAGCTAGCTTAACCCTGTCTTGAGATAGTTTGGAATATCTCTGCCCGCAAATTGCTAAGTTAGATATATAGACTAGCAGCAGGCACCAGACCTCATCTTACTGAGCCGAGCACGTAGTTCTGCGTCATCGGTTACTCAGAAACCTCAATGTCCTTTCGTGACTGGAGATTTAGTTTGGATCGCATTTAGTCTATCCTCTGTCTCCCCTCGCACACTAATTACCTGCATATCTTGTTGCGTCATACTCTTTTCAACATTCTTATTGAACATCCTGTTTTTTTTTTTTTTTTTTTGATGGCCCGCGTCCGCATTTGTGCTATGAAGGTGCGTATATATGTATGCAACTCGGAGATTTAGTGCTTTTTTTCGCTTGGATCTGAGGTTGATCAAAATCTTGTTAAATGCAAGAAATGGGAAATCGAATTTTGTCTATCCTAAATCTGATATAGTTAGCTAAAATAAAAATGCACCCAAGTTGCATTGGGATGCTTAATGACAGACTCCTCTCCAATTCAAAAGTATAAATACCCTTTGCGAATAGCGTCATTCATTATTCTGTTTCTCATATATCCTCAATCATTCATAATGGCTCCTCAGCGATCTCTCTACGCTTCTTTATTTCTCTCTCTTCTGGGACTATCTTTCCTTACCCCCGCCCAAGCTATCATTGGCGGCGAGGTTGATGCTAGCGCCCTCGACTTCAGCTATATCATCAGTCTCCTGTCCAGCGGTTGGTTTGGTGACAGTCACATCTGCGGAGGGACTATCATTGGGCCACACACAATCTTAACTGCTGCGAGTTGTGTTGATGGCTCATCGGCGTCTAGTCTGAAGGTTGTCGTGGGTAGTCATGACCGGACACGGGGTAGGAAATTCCAAGTGACCAAGGTGATCTTGCACCCGAATTGGAATACAAACACGATGGACAGTAATTACGCGATTTTACATACCTATGATACATTACTCTTGGGCGGCCTGATAGTTCCTGCTCTTCTGCCTCTTGAGTCAAGCGACGCGCAGGATGGCCAAACCGCCCAGATCGCGGGCTGGGGGACAACAAGCGCAACAGACGACACCTTACCAGTAGAATTGCAAAAGGCTTCATCCACATTCATCTCCAGAACTGCTTGCGCTGCAGCTTGGAGAGATAAAAATCCAATCACCAAAAACATGTTTTGCATTGCCAAGCTGGGGATCTCCCCTTGCTATAGAGATCAAGGAGGCCCGATCACCGATCCACTCGGGTTAACAGTCATCGGTCTTGTAAGCTACACGGATCAGGGTTGCCCCGTAGAGGCCGATAGTCGGCCAGCTATAGGATCTGAGGTGGCCGAGGCTGGCGATTGGATACGCTCACAAATACTCTAAATAAAGCTAAAAGATGTAAAGCGACATTGAAAATGTATTACGCATTCTTTACACGTATGTACACTATGATTTTTCCAGTAGCCTGTTTCCGATCTTGGAATCCCATGCCTGTTGGTATTGCTTTTAAATTTTTGATTTCATTCCCGGAACGTCAACCTTTTCACAAGCAAGCTCTTGTTTTTGCTCTCACGCTCAGATTCTCTAGGCGTCGACCAAAGTGACGAAAAAGCGTCAATCGGATAGTTTATAGCATTTGATATTTAGTTGTACTGTAATCGGAATTTAATAAACAGAAAAAAGTGTACTCGCTTAGGGTTCCTATCTGTT
The DNA here is from genome assembly GCA_036971385.1 of Dactylellina parvicollis. Classification (NCBI taxonomy): domain Eukaryota; kingdom Fungi; phylum Ascomycota; class Orbiliomycetes; order Orbiliales; family Orbiliaceae; genus Dactylellina; species Dactylellina parvicollis. The sequence goes on along the minus strand of JAJTUD010000013.1, from coordinate 1,149,534 downwards.
ATGGCTATAGTAGAGCAGGCGCTACGCAGCGGAGGTAATAGTACCCCGCCCCAATAGATCCAGTTTTACAAAATGTAACAAAAGGTGTCAACCGTCCAATGCTAGCTCCAATATCTCCTTTATATCTAATCCAATCTATTGATAAAGCAGATCATTCATAGCACCAAAATACCTGCCACCAGCTGGTTGAAAGCTTTTGAGAACCTCGTCAATCTCTGCCAGTTCACCAGCAGTCAAGCTAACAGGCACAAGGTTCTCCTCTACCTGCTCCTTCTTTGTGGCTCCACTATGCACCAAACCACTCAATTAGCCAAAGCCCAAAATCAAAGAAATAAGAGAAATCTAATGAAAAGTAGGTAGTACTCACAAAATCGGAATAATCCTCAACTCTTCCCCGCCTATCTGCTTGACCCACGCCAACGCCAGCTGTGATGGCTTAACTCCCTTCTTGCCCGCAATCACACCCAACTTGTCCACCAATTCTAGATTCTTGTCAAAATTCTCCGGCTGATACCGATCGAACCATCTCCTCGCATCCCCCTCCGGGATATCATCTAAACTCTTCAACTGCCCAGTTAGGAAGCCCCTCCCCAGCGGCGAATATGCGGCGATCGGAATCCCGTTCTCCCTGCACACATCCGCCACCCCGTTTTCAAAAATCTCTGTAGACCATAATGATACCTCCAGTTCTACACATGAAATATACCCCTTGGGCAAAATCTTTACTGCCTGTTTGATAGTCTCTGCCGAACACTCTGATAAACAAAAGCTTCCAATTTTACCCGCTTCAATATACTCTTTGATAGCACCGTACGCCTCTTCCGGGGGTGTTGTCTTGTCTACCCTAGCAAGGCAAAACACATCGATCTTATCCCTTCCGATCTTCTCCAGGATATTGTCGATACTCCGTTTCGTACTCTCGGGCTTGGAGTCCGGTTGACGGGTTTTCCAGTCCATTCCAGCCTTGACGGATAAGACGATCTTGTCGGCGTTTTCGGGGAAGGCTTTGAAGTAGCGGTTGAGCATGTGGAGGTTGTCTTCTGGGTTACGGATGCCATAAAACTCGCTAGAAACGAAAAAATTGGCGCCGTTGTTGAGAGCGGCGTTGATTGTTGCGAAGATGTCGGCGTCGGAGATGATGTAAGGGCGACAGGTGAGATTCATGAGACCGAAACCTAGTGTTCAATGGTTACAAATATGGCTCGATATGCACCCACGTTTAGATATGCGGACGGCGGAGAGACTTACCGACTGCGCCAACTTCGCGTCCAGCAATTGTGGGTTTAACCAACGACATGGCTTATGATGAAAGGTTTTAGAGTAGATCTATAGAAAGAGGATTTTGAATAGATTGATAGTGGCGATAAAGGAATCGCTATTAAGAGATTATCTTTGCAGAACAAAACTTGGTATTCAACTGTTCAGATTGCTGAATGATGTTAAAGGGGGGCTGGGTTTTGTACAATTGGGGTTCCGCTGCCTTTATATAAACATTCTTGTTCCTAGTTTTCCTATCTCACGGATTCGCCAGCTGACGTTGGAAGCATAGTGTTCCACCCTGAACACAGCGTTGACGGGTTTTATGAACGGAGTTTAGATGACATTTCCTATTTTGAACATTGACTTCTTCAACAGGGACCACGAATACCCACAAAAAGCGGTAGGGGTTCGACTACGAATCCACAACGTTAAAAAAAATTACCCAATCGGCGAAAGATCCCGCTACTTGAGCTTGTTCGAATGGGGCTTCGGCACTTTAAAATTTCCGCCCACTGGTATATGCACATGTCATTTCTGATACCGTTTCCGTCGTGAGTGTTGACGGGCGAGGGGTTTCTGTTGCACAAATCCAAAAACGGCCAGTCTAATCCGCTTCGGGGAAATGCTCATCAGCCAATCAGAACGCTCCCGCATAGTAAATTGATTTGCCACCAGCTTCTTGGCCCACGGAAAGAAACGGCTGCGAACTTGTCTCGTTCTGCGAACCGTAGGATATTCGGCTTGGTCCTTACTCCACATCCAAACGACAAAAGTTTATCTCGCGGGGTTAACCTGATCTCTTAGATGGGCCCGAAGGTTGCGCATCAGCTAAAACCCAAGGCTCACCATTGAGCAGGAAACAATTTAGTATACACTCTAAAGCGGAACTTAGAATATCTTACCTATAATCATACCAATTCTCCCAAGCAAACCTTATTAACTTAAATAAAGTATTTGATATATTTGTGGGCGTAGGTCCATCCATATTGTGCAATAGTGCCATCCTCTTGAACCTGGTTTATAGTAATGCTTTCCAACCGGTACCTGTATGCGCACGAATTTAACGATTCAAGAGAGATCTACTGCCCCATTATTGTCTACCCCTATGAATCGGAAAATCTGGTTAACCACCGGCCCAATCACAGTCGTATCCCAAGTTGATCCACCAACCGCGAATAAAAGAGGAGCGGTTGATAACCTGCTCAGTTATGCTTCGTGGTGCTCTGGAGCCGCTCGTTTTAAGAGCGCCTGTTCTTTTATCGGCGTAACGGCCTAGCGAACAATTACTGCCCCGGCGCCATCAACCACGATCACCGTATCCACAACATTCTCGTTCTCAGAAACTTCATTGATTTCGACAAAAACTACCGTAACTTCGGTCACCTCAACCGAGACCGAGACTCAAATACAAACGACGGAAACCTTCAGACCGATCTCAACCGTTTCATTCACAAGATTCAAACTCAGTTCAAGCCTGACGACCCTCTTCAACCCACGAGATACGCCGTCGGCCAGTCCAACTAGCAGATAACAGTTGTTACGAGCAGCGATTCCGCCTTAGTATTCTCACTCTCGTCGGAGAGACGAGTGTATTATACCACGTCCTCCGGAATCGCATTTTGGTATGAAAGGGTACGGCCAAGCCCGGACCCTGATTATTATCGATGGCTTGAATTGTACGGGAGGACCATACCAAGCGCTGCTAGCTTTGCGGATATTCATTGTTCGATCGCTCCCGGAACGTTACTTTTTACCTGTCACGATGGTGAAGATTTCAACATCTTTGTGGTGCAAAGCTCCAACCTTTTGTTGGCTAAAAATGCAACCTCTTTTGAGAGCTCCGCAGTACATAAGCGGGGATCTGTTTGCGCTGTGCCGATACTCTAATTTAAAAATGAATGACGCTCACAAAGTGATATATCTTAATTTACAATCAATATATATATATGCATTTAACTTCAGGTGCAGCTATAGGTGTGAGGCTCAGTCCCTCCCCGGCTGAAATCAAGGTTACCGTTTTTGGTGCTATCACAATGCATCGGCTGGAGAGTCGAGCATATCATCAGGTTACTAGCCCCGTTTCTGTCATCTATCGATCTAAAGATATTCTTAATTCAAGATGAATTACATATGCAGAAGCAGCTTTATCTAAACCATAGCAATACGCAAAGCCATCCCCATGAGAAACATAATACTTAAAGGTGATTGGTGTTTTTGTGTGAGGCTAGCTTCGGGACCAGATTATTCTCATTTTCCTACTAATTCTTCACGCAAGCTATGCTCCAAAGCGAAGGCTTATATGTATCCATCCGCTTGCATCAGAAACCAAAACGATGCACGTATACACACGATCCAAAATTCATAAAGCATACGGCTCCCCTTGATAAATCTTCTACATCAATCACACCTCTACAATATTTAAACCCCTTTCAATATTTACCTACCGTCCAATCAATGCGTAAATCTCCCCTGCAACATCAACCGCCCTCTTCTCCTTCTCTTTATCCACCTTTGCGACTGCCCCCTCGACAACCTTCTTCGCATCATAAGTCCCCTTGGCCGCATTGACCACCTTCTTTCCCGTCGTTAGCAGATTTCCTAACGTCATCAGCGCCCTATATAGCGCCTCGGGATCCGAAGACGTCTGCACCCGCGATATAGCTATCGGAAGCAGTTTAACCGCTTGTGCTTCGCCGTCGCTCGCCTTTGTAAAGTATACCGAGTAGCTATGTAACCCCAAAACCGTCAGTATCCCGCCGCGAAAGAAATAGATAAAATCAAACGCTAAAATATCAGCCTCACAGAAAGGAGAAATAAGGACTCACTTTAATAACAACGTATCCACTGAGATATTCAACAGCCGATTCGTATTACCCTCCGCCGCTCCGCTCACAAGTCCCGATATCCTCTCTCCCTTCTCGGTCACATACCTGATCCCCTCCGCGTGATGGAACAAATTCAGCAACGTCCTCGTCCCAAAAACTACGGGATTCGTGTTACCCTTCTCGAAACACCCTGCTTCCCCCAGTATCGCAACTAGATCCTCAGGGTACAACGGAACGGCGGGACTATGCCGCGCCAAAACTCTCAGCAAATCGAGGGCTGCTAGTTTCTGCGGGCCTTCCCATTCTGTAATGATTTTCACCAGCAATGCCAACCCTCCCGTGACTGCTGCCGAACTCCTTGCTGAAGCAGATGTCGGCGCGGAAGGCTTTGCCAAAAATCCCACCAGAGATTTCAGATTCTTCAGATCCTCGTCGTTCAACGATTTCTCCTTCTCACCAGCCTCCAAAATCTTGGTATTGGTTTCTATAATCTTCTTTGACGCGGCATCCAGATTGGCAGTCGCGATATCGAGGTAGTTTTTCCATGGAAGCAGCTTTGTCGGTTTCGGCGGCGGCGGCGCGGGTTCCTCGTTTTGATAGAGCTCATCCCCCGGGCGGTATCTGCTCTCGATACCATACGGATCAGGACCAGTCGGTGCCTGCTGCGAAGAAGTGCCTATCCTCGTCCCTTTCGTATTCTGAACGATAAAGTTTGCGGTTGTCTCCAAATAAGTCATGGGTAGCTCATTTCTCTCCAAAAATATTCTTGCCGCATCCCAGGGATTCTGCGAGGCGTTAAAAGGTAACTTGAGAGGTGGCTTTCCTTCTTCAAAATCAACGTCGAAGACAAAGTCGTAATCTTTCCCTTCGTATGTGACCTTCCTTCCACTGCTGACGGCAGCCGCAACGACACCAACTTGCTCCCATGTTGTATCACCGGCAGACCATTGGTATGCTTCCACATTGCCTTTGTTGTTAATGTGGATTTTCTAGTAGTAAACGATATTAGTGGTCATAGATTTGAAAGTCTGAACTGAAAATATCTGTATTCACCTCTCCGTCGTGTTTCCCAGGTCGGCCGAGAGCTGACATTCCAGGTAAAGACGCCTTGTCAATCGATGTCGTCTCTTCTGCAATAGTTGTGTTGGCCACGGCCTCAGCGTACGCCTGGAGTCATCATTAGCATCTACTACCTGCAATCCCACAAACCGCCTAGCAATATACCTTCAATGTCTCCTCATCCGCTTGTCTCTCCGAATCTCTCGACCAAACTCTCAAAATACCGTCGCTAGCACCGGTGACCAAGTCGCCATTGCTAGCCGCCGCGACACACCAAACGCTGATACACGGGTGCGATATGGTCTGGAGGCATTGGCTCTCTATAATTCACCAATACGTCAAAATTCCCTTCTAAAATCCACCCTAGTCAAAAATGGACATACTTCTCCAAATCCTCAACGTCATATCCTCTCCACAGCTCGCCCACTCCCCATTCGGTAATACCGTAACCGAGTAGATGTAAGATTCATGCGCATATACCGTATCAACCTGGCTTCCGTCCTTACTCCAAGACTTGATGATTCTAAAAGCCCGTCATCGTATCAGCTCTGATATCCACAAGTAGTAATTCGGCAAACGACTCCTTCAAAAAGCTTACCCGTCATTCCCACAAGTAATAAACGCTCCATCTTTCTCATCGTTCAGCCTAGCGATTCCTCTGACAGGCTGCCCGTGCGCCTGCACGCTCCTCACTAATTTATCTCCCTGGTACCATCTGAGTTTACCGTCCGCGCACCCCGTCACAAATTCGTTCTCGCTGATAGCCAGAACAGCCCATACCGCAGCAGTATGGCCTTCTAGCACGTACTGCTTCTCCCAATTCTTCCACACGATGGCCGTCTTGTCCCAGCTGCCGCTGATTATCACGCTTCCGTTGACGTCCAGCGAGCATACGTTCCCAGAGTGTCCGATCAGGAGATATGCGGCGTCGGGACCCAGATAACCCGGTGGGCGGACGTCAATGAGGCTCTCTTGGCCAGCTGATATGATTAGGCCGTCAGGATGGTCTGCATTTGGTTTCACGTAAGCGAGGCAGTTGACGAAACCCTGAGCATTGGAGTTGATTGTGTCTGCGAAACCTGTGACGGAACTTAGGGTGGCGACGGTGGGGGCAGTGGTAGAGGTGGATGGTTCTGTCGTTGTGGTTGAGGTCTCCGCTGGTGCTTCCGCTGATGCTTCCGCTGATGTTTCCGCTGGTGCGCTTTCGGTATAACCCGGTGGTAGGTCCGTATCCATCGCATCTCCACCTGCAGAGGTGGTTGTAGTCGTATCCTTATCCTTAGCTTCATTAGTTGCAGGGCGCCATATACGGACTGTTGCATCTCGAGAACAGGAGATTATCGTGGACGGGTCGACAAAGATGACGTCCTTGACCTGTATTTACAAATCAAAAAAATACGGTTAGTATCTAAGACAGCTTAGAAGGTGTATGTCGAAAGGTGCGTTACATCTTCGCCATGTCCGGCAAGGGTCTGGGATAGCTTGAAGGGCACGTCTTTCGCCATGGTTCGAGGTGGCGGGGCGAGACGTGGGGTATCGATAACGGTGGAAGCTTTGGAGTACAGAGTAAAGTGTTGAATATGTAGTTTGAAATCGAAGAGCCGTCAAAACAATACGCGGACGGCTTCGAGGTTTGTGATTGATGGATCCTTCTCGTAGATGGATGCGAAGCAGAGGAGTGGTGGCGGTTGCGTGGAGCTGCGTGATGGCAGCTGTTGGCGAGCTCGAGCTAAGTTGGCGGCCGCGTTACAAATACGCAACACCAAGAAACGGGTTCCACGACATTCCATCAGAAACATAGTCACAGTTGAGCGAGCGCCAGCTTAACGTGTTAACAGCAGAAAAGATGTCACGTTTCTCTCTCTTTCTCTTTTCGTTACAAGAAGGATTACAAAAAGTTATATAGTAGCAGCAGGATGGACACATCGTCTGAGGACGGGGAATACTATTATAATAATGAAAGAAGAAGAAGAGTTTGAAGTGAAAGAGGGAAGGAAAAAAGGGAGGCCAGGGAAACGGGATTATACACCCGTTCCGAATGCAAGGGTTATATCAAAAATAGGCCACCAAAAAAAAAGTCGGCAATATCCGCCCATGGAGTGCTCGCCAGGATGTATCGTTTGATGCCATTTCCCCTCCAACATATTTCCTTCCTTGATAGAATAGTCAAGTGAACACCAAATATCTCAGCCAGCGATCTAATGACCGTTCGCATCATTATCCGGGATACCAGCATCATTCAGCTCCTTCTGTTCACGAGCCAGTCTCGCCTCACTGTCAAAGAAAACTCCGTTAGTATCTTGCCTCTGTTAAAACCAATAGTAAAATCCACGGAATCATACATTTCTTTAAGCTGGCTTTCTCTTGCCATTAACTCTTGCCTCCTCTCGTTGATCTCCTTCTGCACCTTCAACTCAATCTCTCTCAGCTTCTCTTCCTCCCGTCTCAATTGCTCCTCCTTCAACTTGACGCTCTGCGTCGCCAAATCTTCTGGATTCATCGTGCTATCGTCCCCGGCACCACCATCTACGCTCTTTGACAGCTTCTCGGTTCTGTAATTTTCGTAGAGGAAATCATGGGTGATCTCCTTGAGATCCGCAAGATGGCTGTGCAATAACGCGCTACGGATTGCCAGGAAATCCGAATGACGCGGGTTCTCAACCTCCACGATACCCCAGGGGTACTGTCTAGCGCGGACGTTACGACCGCCGACTTCGAGAATATCATCAGAGCCGACGATCGCGAACGGCATGAGCCCACGAAGCTCAGCGTTCTCCTCGACGGTATCTTCGTCATCTTCCTCAACGTCGTAAGGGAAATTGTAGACGGGGATACGGTAGTACTCGATATCCTCCATGATGAGTTTCTTGGATTCAGCGAGCTCGGTTGGGGTGAGCGAGTCGGCTTTTCCGATGACGGGGATGACGTTAACGCGTGGGGAGAGACGCTTCATGAGCTCGATGTCAAGTTCACGGAGACTAATAAAACACCTTTAGCACCAATCTCACAGCCAAAATCGAGATTAGACAGGAAACATACCCATGTCCAGTAGGGGTGATAAAGTAGAGAAGAGCATGCACACGGTTATCGCGGAACCTAGGGTTACGCTTGATACGAGACTCTTCTGCGAGAATGTGGTCATACTGTCGTTCGAGGAAGCCAACGATCTCGGAGAAGCTAAGAATAGAAACATTGTCATCAGCATACCGCCAAAAGTTTCACCGCTGTGGAGAAAGAGAATATACCTGGCCTCGTTATCAATCTGATCCCCGAATCCAGGAGTATCAACAATGGTAAGGGAAATGCGGGTTCCTTCCTCATCCAATTCTGCATGTTTCAATCGGAAGTGTTAGCCCAAAGCTTCTACATCTCGTCGTAACCATGATATCGCACAAGCGAGTACCCATGACGCGTCCAGGAAACCGGGAGATGAGTACGAACCAACTGTAACAGGCTTGATACGAACGCCTTCTTCCTGATGAGCTGAGCTCGGATCATCACACTCCTTGCTCGATAAGACCTTTTGGCCGCAGAGAGTGTTGACAAAGGTGGTCCGGCCTGGGTTGGAATTGGAAGTCTCATGTTAGATTCACGATCGATCGGAAGCTGCCAATTGGGAGTTCCAGATGTCTAACCTGTTCCTGAGGCACCGCATACCATCAAGCAGAACTGGATTCCTTTTTTGATGTTCTTCTTCTTTCGGGTCTGTGGGTAACGCAAGGGAGAAAGACGCGGTCAGCTGGTGAGTTTTCACGCGAAATACACGCTGGAAATGCATCTATCGGGGTAGAATCTGGTAACGTACGGCGTTTAGTCCGGACATATTGATGGTATTGGTATGTGGGGATGGAGAATCTGCTGCAAGAACGGAGTGGTTGGTCAATCGGGCTCCCCTGAAATATATTGCAGCTCAAACGGCAGCTCCCTTCGCTTACAGTAGTTAAGAAAGGTATGGTGGTGTAAGCTAAGGAATCAGAAGACACGACTCAAATCGAGGCCGTGCAGCTATGTGACGATTGAGATTCGGCGTCAATGGTCGATGGAGGATGGGGTTGATGGTGATGAGAAGAAGGAAGGTGGTGTTGATTGAGGTGAGAAGAGGAGGGCGTTTGGAGATTGGAGCTGCGTCGCCAATTAAGGGGAAAACTCGAAGGAGCGAGCGAACCACACCAAATTTGATACAGCCGAACCAAAGAAACGAGCGAACCCTGCCAGCCGAAATCAGGGGCCATCCTGCAGCCAATGATGTCTCGTTATCTACAATCTATCTTTCGCGACATCTAGATGCATCTACAGAGCATTCTACTTGGTATCACCTGGTGGATTTTTCACGTCTCTAAATACGCATGTGCCGCATAGCTACAGCTACTCCAGGTATAAATTATTCTGTCACTCAAGCTCCACTAGGCCGATTTCCAAAGCCCATACGGACGGGAAGTATACTTCCACTGTAAAACGCCACTTTTAGCACCTCGTCGCAGTCAAGATTCAATGATATCGGAGTTCTACTCACCAACTTGATCGTCCCGTCCTCGGAGCCGGTCGCGTACAAGTTCCCATCCGGTGAAAAGCTCGCAGACCAAATATGTCCATGATGGCCCTTATTAACCTCTGTACCACCCTATCAGTATGCACATCCTCAACCATAAAATAATCCTGGATGCAGGAAACTTACCCAGCTCTCTCCCACTATCGAAATCATAAACCCTAACCCATGTATCCTGCGCTCCGCCCGTCACAAACTTTCTCGAAACCGGATCCAGCACCACGGTAGCGCAATCGAACTCTGTCTTGATCGACTTCAAAAGCATCCCCGACACTCCATCGAAGAAATACACTGACTTGCCCGCACTGACGTTCAATATCTTTCCATCCATCGAGAACTCGCAACTACCTAGCGGCTCGTCGACCATGTACGTCGAAACTATATCCTTCGACCGCACGTCCCACCAGCGGATGTATTTGTCCTCGGAGCCGGAGACAAGAATGTTCGGATCAGCCCAGGAAACCGTTCTTATGGTGCCGTTATGAGCACCAACGCCAATCTCCGTCGCGGCAGCTTCGGATCTATTCAGGTCGTACAGTCTCAATTTCTTTTCGGGACCTCCGGTCGAGAGTCGAGTATCGTCCGGCGAGAAGGTGATACATCTCACGATATGGTTGTGCTGCAGCGTTACTAATGCGTCGCCAGTAAATGCGTCCCAAATCTTGCTATATCGAAACAGTCAGCATATTTCACCGTTTGTTCGCCAATATGTTCGAAAGATATATCCCTTACGCTGAGAAATCCGCAGACGCGGTAGCTGCCCGGGACGCATTTTTAGTAAGTCTAGCCTGCCACACTGCACCTTTGTGGCCAATAAAAGTCCCGATCCTAAACAAGATCAAAGTAAATATCTCTGTATTGCTAACTTTATCGGACGATAGTAGTTACTGACCAATCGCCAGTTACGCCGTCGCGTAACATCGGGTTCCCATCTAAGCCAGTGACATCAGTACACGCCATATCTCAGTTCTATAAAGCAAATACACACCTTTACACGCAGAAATAAGAAAATAGTTGTCATCGACGAACTGGGAGAAGGATAAATGCGTCACAGGTCTCGAATGACCGTGACAGGTCAGAGGAACGATACGAGCGACAGCTAAAAGGAACCGGCAGGCACGTTAGCTACGCCTCCCATGATCTAAAATTAAGGCGCGTAGAAAACCTACAAGGAACGGGCTGCACAGGACTCGGCGACTTTTGCGGTGTGGGGTATTGATCCGCAGACATCTTGGAGAAATATTCGGTATCAAATAAAGAAAAGTATCGAATAGTCGAAGGAAAGGAGCGTTAGACGAGTAGAGAACTGAAGGGATAGCCGGCTATGGGGTTGCTATTAAATTATCGAATCGATGGTGCTTATAGGACTCGTCGCGAAATTTTGTTGGAGAGGTCGGCAAAGGGGAAACCAGAGGGTATAGTAGACACTAGCGGTAGGTATTATAGTTTGTCTCGGACCGATATAGGAGTTGTAGCGATCCGTCGACCAAAGTTATGAAGATTGTAGGGCAATTGAAGGAGTGCGGGAAGCACCAGCAGTCGTAGAGAGCTTTCAGGAATCGCAATTTTATCCGACAAAGTATATAAGACAAAAATTTTGACTCGGGGAAATCGATATTACGGAGTTGTTCGACCTAAGAGATTCGTAACGTCGTGAGATACTCGTGAGGATGTCGTCCGTTGTTGAGGTTCAAGGGTAGAAGAAAAGTTGAGAAGTTCTATGGATACGAGAGAAAGGTCAGAACGAGCTGCGACGAGTCGATGGCGTGAGAGGATATAGAGAACGGGAAAGGAGAGACGGAGAAAAAATGACGAAAGTTCGAGACTTGCGAAGTCGCAGAATGGAAAGTGAGGGGTTCTGCAGCGCTGTCAGTTTTGAATGCAACCCTTCCCTTCGGCACTCACTCTGATGTTTGGCTTTAGGCGGATGGGTGCGCTAGCTTCACAGCTATTGTAATCACCTCGCAGCTGGCTGAAGGCCCACTATTGCAGAAAGCGGCCTCGGATGAGACGAATGTCTTTTTGTTGAGAACGGGAGAGTCGACACGGTGGAATATTGGGACTCAAATGGCACAGGACGTGGAGGGTGTATGTAGCTGTAAGTAGGTAGGTTTCAAGCTAAATTTACAGACGAAAGGAACGAGTGTTACTCGAGCGTACCCGGTAAACGAGACTGTACGGGCCATAAAGCAATAGTAACAAGAGCAATATGTCCAACAAGCAATATTAATAATATAATAAGAACTAGCAGTGCAATAGTCGATCCGAGAAATAGGCAGGTGTGTCGACAGGCAGCTAGCTACTTAGCTAGACGGAGGCGGGGCACAGAGAAAAAAACCCGTTTTGTGTCGCTGGCCCGCAAACTGATGCCAAGCATCGTGACAAGAACCCAACTTTAAATGACGAACCGCCTGCAGCAAAGGAGCCAGGGCCCCTCCAAGTCGCACGAAATCTCGTGACCGCTTCAAATCATATATCGTTTATACACCTTCAAATATCTAATCCGTGTCGCCAAACGCAAATGACATGTGTGCCAAACGCCGTGGTCATGCAATATATACAGGTCTATGATCAATTATTTTTTCAATTCTCCGCAAGCCTCTTCATCCGCTCCTCTGCCGCTCTCGCTCGCCTCTCCCTTTCTAACCGTCTCTTCGCCTCTTCGCTCAAACCCTTCGTCTCCTCCTCTCTCGCACTAGTAGCAACGTTTGTACCTAATACTTCAGCTAAGCTTCTCCCACCCTTGCCAGTCGCCGTATCAGGCGTATTCTTCAGCCTCGCAGTCTCCTTCTCCCTTCTCTCTTTTTCTTCTGCATCTTTAACAGACTTTTCCTTCTCCACAACTTCATCGTATGCCTTTCTTGACAATGGCGATCCGACGCCCAGTGAGTCCCAGTCGAACCTGTCCTCACCAAGCTCCTGGCGGGCGACACGGAATACCTCTCGGGTAGCCCTATCGCCAGCTAAATCATACGATGTCTTTCCTGCTACGTTTTGAACAGTAGGATCTGCTGGCTCTTTGTTACCGTCCGGCGCCTTTGTAAGCAGGGCTAGTACAATCAGAGGGTGAGACTGCGACGCTGCCAAATGTAAGAGCGTCGGAGTGTGATGATTTTCCGGGGTCAAATGAAAAGTAAACGGTAGTTTGTTCGTTGTCAGGAATGTTGTTATCGCCGGTGCTTTCGATCGCCTGAGGAGAGTGGTAAGTGTAGTCGAATGTTGAATCCGCAAAGCTTCTTCCTTTGAAGGTTTTGGTTTAGCCACAGGAGCCTTAGGAGCAGCTGTCGTCGACACAGGAGCAACTTGAGCGGCTGCAATGGCCGCTTCATCAATCCGCGAGACCTTTAGCCGTGTGAGCTCCACAAAGCACCGCATCAGCTCACTCTGTGTCGCCCGACGGGTCGAAAATGGGAATCCGCGTATCTTTGGATTGTTCGACTTTATTACAGGGTTTTCGTACGAGAACAACGTGCGGCGGTTGCTCGTTCCCGCCGCTCTGATGAACAGTAAAGCCGAGGAGTCAATCATTTCCTTCCAGCTGCTAAGTAACTCTCTTATATCAGCCGTTAGAGCCACTTCGTTGTAACGACGTAGAGCCGAACCGGCACTGTGGGCTGTGCCTTTGGAGTTGTCATTGGCGGATTGAGAACCACCCTGTTTCCGACGTGTGGTGTAGCGGTGGAAAGTCTTGTGCGCAAGAACGACGGCTTCGCGTTCAATCACGCCATTTCGTTTTGTGAGTTTGGGGTATAGCGATACAATCATGGCGGCGAAATGGCCACCACCAATCATACAAAGGAAGACATGAGGATCAGCAGCCGTCGGAAGTGATTTGGAGGGTGTGCTTTGAAGGGTGGGTAGTATCTGGGGGATATCGCTCTCATCAGTGCCGACGGGGATTATGGCGCGGTAGATGCCAAGATACGTAGATTCGGGGATCGTGGGTGATGAAAGCCATATTATCGGTGATTTCGGCTTGCGAGCTGTATTTTCTTCAAACTCTTCGGCCCCTTTCAGTGTAGCCTTCTTACGAAGCAGGTTGGCCAGAGGATCGGAAGACTGTTCGTCTTCGGTTGACGAGCTTTCAGAGCCAGATATCGATTCACTCAGTCCTGGCCGTCATTTTAGCTCATTGTCCTCTGTTGTAACATAGTATGTATATTTACCTTCGATCATCTTCTCAAATTCCATCTCAGACACAGGCGGCTCTTTTCTGATCTTTCTCTTGAGATTGAACCTATGGACGTCGGATCTAGCGTGCGACCTTTGATCCTGTATCGTCTTGCTTTTAACTCCGCACAGTGCACACGACATGCCGGATGTTGGATCCGGCTCTTTCGACAGCTCTGTCGGTTTGTCATCTTCTATAGATGTGCCACTGTCTTGAGACTCTGGTATATCCTGTCCGGAACCCTTAACGACGAGTGAGTTGAGGAGATCGCGGGGTAGATCAAAGACTAACAATCATCGAAAAGGTTAGCACTTCTTTATCCATGAAGAACTGAGCTAGGACGCTATGACTATACCGTACAGCGGCCGCTTCAGGACGTCGTCTGCTTGCGAGCCAGCAGTAGGTGGCGGAGGTGGGGCGGCCATCGTGTGATGCGTAAGTATTCTTCGGCGTCGGGGGAGATCAGAACAAAGATGATGATGGCGACTATGATGGATGTGAAGGCGAAGAGGAAGAGAGGGAAAGGCTTTATAGCGGATTGAAGCGGTGGAACCTCGTCGTTGTAGTTCATTTCATCGTTCGAGACATCCGCCCAACCGTCGCACCAAAGTGACAAGGGTCGACTCGGTGTGACGCATAACAAAAACTATTTTGCAGTACCGATGACTCCGCCAATGTATTCGCCGTCCGACCACCCACCTTAATGCGAACTTATTGTACGAATAGAGGAATCTACATGTAAGAATTGCCAATTCCTTTTTTCCTTCTTATTCATGATGAGAGATAATGATGTATAAGCTTAATCTTACTAAATATAGCCCTGCCGACGTCGCGACCCAGAGTCCCAGTTTCCTAGTGTGCAAACCAAGCGCAATTTTAATCTCTGATATATCTTCAACTAGTTGACGTTCCCAACATCGAATACTTCAAATCAGAAAAATAATAAGTAATTACCTAAATTTCCACGCATTAGAAGCATACGTAGAAGTTTGAAAGTATGTTGCAAATGAAAACCGAATCTCTCTTTTTGAAGCGTCAAATTTAGTACAAACCCTCAAGATGTCGAAAACATGTAGGATCGGGACGCTCCTCAGCTATCGTTAATTTTTAGCAACGTCAACAACTGAAGGCAGGTAGAGTTTCAGTGACTGGAGTATGAGAACAGTGAGAACAGCTGCAAGCGTTTAAAGCATACCCTCCTACACTTAGGATTGCTTAGCAGAGCTCTCGAAGTGAAGTTGATATAAATCCCAATTGCAACTTACACATACATTATACATGTTGGAGCTCCCTATCTAGCTCGGAATCAGCCGGTGTTATACCTCTGTAGCCTAAAGAGCATACATATTAACTATTAGGCCGCTGCTCAGTAGCTAATTGGCATTTTACAATCCAGCAAACTAGCTTGAGGCTCAGAAAACTCGCAATGGTGCCTCGTAACTACACGTATCGAAAGGTTTAACATCATCAACCTGATAATATTGCTAAAAGATTTCGCCCGTTACAAAGATCTCGGACGCCTAGATAATTATCCGTGCGTATACCAAGAAGGCAAAAAAAGGTATTCTCATCTGTGGTCCTAACTTCTTTATGCACGTTTACGTAATGACGATCTACGATCCCTTCTGTCTTATCAGGAAAAGTCGCGATCTTCAAAATTTGGGACCCTAGCCAAGGTGATAAATTGATTCTCTGCACATTTTGTTGCGTGCCGATGTTGTATTTGCTCCAGAGATGTTTGCGGGGTACAAAGATTCCGTTGCGGAAGCGTATGGGTATCCCCACAGAATACCATACCAGGGTGCCAATATGCGCACTTTCCCCAGGCAATCAGAGATCCACCATCAAATTTTGTCATGATTGGAAGGAACGAAAAGGGTGCAGCCGATCAATGAAGTTTTTGATCGAACCCGGTTTTTGCAGGAAAACCATACCGTTAAAATCAACTCGTGAACGATTTTCGAGTCTCAGCGCAGCACTAGATCGTGAGTTTGCTCCGGATGCACACTAGCTAAGTAAGTAAGTAGTTGGCATGGCTCACGATACCTATAAAGCAAGTTGTACCCACCTCTCGACAACCTGCTTGAAAATGTCAGATTCGAATACCCGCTTGTTTTTTTTCGCTGGAGTTGGAACCTACCTTTACGATATCAATCAGTTTATTTTTAGATCGAAGCCTCCAAAGGATTTTAATCCCGTATGAAATATAACTCGACCTATACTATACCAGTACCATTCTTGAGTCCTCGCTCTGTAGTACAGTCATGATCTCTGTTATTCTAAACTGGTTTCCCCGCTTCCTCTTCCCA
The DNA here is from genome assembly GCA_036971385.1 of Dactylellina parvicollis. Taxonomy (NCBI): domain Eukaryota; kingdom Fungi; phylum Ascomycota; class Orbiliomycetes; order Orbiliales; family Orbiliaceae; genus Dactylellina; species Dactylellina parvicollis. The sequence continues at coordinate 1,133,364 of JAJTUD010000013.1, read as the reverse complement.
GAGGCATTCGAATTACTACCTCCTGCTGCCACGATCCAGGATATCTCCAACCAAATTGCCAACAACCCCGACAGCTGCGTACCAGACTACGCACTCCGAATTCTGACAACAAAGCCTTTTATCCAGCCCGAGGAGTACATTTTAATTTACGAATGGACCAGAATCGCTTTGAACACCAGTGATGAGAAGCTGGTATCCGATGCTTTGAGAGATATCAGAGCTTCAGCTGAGATCCCACTCTCCAATAGTGCGGCGCCAATACACCAGGTTTATTAAAAACTCGGTTTACTATGTTTACAATAACATAATCACCGGGTGTCTTTTCTCAAACTATTATACATTTCAAATATTTAACAAATCACCCCTTTACCTTGTATTCTTTTCAGGATAACCAGGTCTTTCACTTTTGTCTGTTCCCCCGCTCTCTGAGGCTCAACTTTTATACTTTCCGCGTTGGCTCCAACACCTTTCCCCAAAACTTTCCGCGAATTCGCTTTCCCATCCGCGACCTCTCTCCGACATTCGTCATTCCGTCCCTCCCACCCGAAAAACTCCAACCATCAACCCACGTTCACTACAAAAGACAAACCCCAGAAGATGAACGTAATCCGCGAAGTCCTCTCCCTGACCCGTGCCGAAATCGCCGCGGGAACACCCGACTCCGCCTCCTGGCACCAAGACTACCGTCACACCGCCTACGTCTTCATCGGCAACCTCCCCTTCGAGCTCTCTGAAGGCGACATCATCGCCATCTTTTCCCAATACGGAGAACCTTTACACCTCCACCTCGCGCGCGACAAGGATACGGGAAAATCCAGAGGTTTCGGATGGTTGAAATATGAGGATCAGAGGAGTACCAACCTCGCGGTCGATAACTTGACGGGGACCGACGTGATGGGGAGGAAGATTCGGGTCGACCACGCCGAGTACAAGCACAGGGAAGGGGACGGGGCGGAAGAGGCCTTTCAGGGACTCAATATAAACAGGGAGGATAAGGGAAGGAGAAAGGGGAATGATGATGAGGACGAGGAGGGAAGGGATGAGAGGAGGAGTAAACGTCGACGGAGGGATGAGGGTGATGATGAAGACGAATTTGATGCCGAGGAAGCGGCGCAGAGGAGACGGGAGGATGGAGAAATCGCGCGGTTGGAGAGGGATCACGATGAGGATGATCCTATGAAGGATTACTTGATACGGGAGAAGAAGAAGGAGATTGAAGACGCGAGGCTGGAGCGCGAGAAGCGGAAGCTGTCGTCAAGGAAGAAAGATAAGAAGAGCTCGTCATCGGACCATAAGTCGAGGCGGCACCATCATTCAAGCAAGGACGACAGGGATAAAAGTGAAGATGGGAGGGAACATCGTCGGCATCGATCCCACAGGAGCCGTCGAGATAAAGACCGCGATGAAGAAGACGACGAGTCTGGCCGTCGTCGCCGTCGAGAAAGGGAAAGAAGTAACGAGCGCGATGATAAGGGCGCTCGAGTTCCACGGAAGGATCGTGAGAAGAAAGAAGATAGCCCTAGTGATGAGGACAGACGTCGTCGTCGCCGGGATGACGACGGTGATGATAAACGGCGTCACAGGCGAGACGACGAGCGGCATAAGGAGCGCCGGCACCGAGACGACACTGATCGCGAATACAAAAAACGACGCGACTCTCGTGAGAGATCGTAATGCTCGTATTTTTCATTTCTTTATTTTCAAAGCAGATCACCCTTTCAGCGATACCCATGAGCCATTTGTACCATAGATGTCAAACAATCTGACATACATTCATAATTGTCAAGCGATACTATCTATACACACAATCTGATATAAAATACCAGTCACACAATCGCCGCCGTCCATGCAAGACAGAATCTTTGAATCCCAAACACATTCACATCGTGCTATACACAGCATATCAAAACACTTTCGATTCTCACAATACTAACAGGAAAGAAGAAAAAAAACTCCCAAACCGTCAACATAACCCCCCCGAATGTGCCAATTATAAAGGAGTGGTGAAGAAGAGAAAGATAAAAGGTATGGTAAAAGAGGGTGATGAAAAGGTAGCTAGGAAAGTATGCATATAAGGAGTAAACAGCAGTGGTACAAGGAGAAATTTTCAAGAAATATTCATCATATAAAAACAAGATATAGAAGCGTTCATCGAAAAAGTTGCGAAAATAAGTAAGACTGTCCGAATAATGAGGTTAGAAAAAGAAGAAAAAACGCCTCCCAATCGTTATCTCAAGGGAATCACCAAAAAAAAGGGCCACAGCATCACAAAGAATTCCCAGAGACATGCTAGATAAAAGAGGTTAAAGAAGACTCATCATGAAAAAATGGGGTTTGAAGAAAGGTAAGTAAAAGTTGGAGTTTTGAAGAAGTAATACAAAAAGGTTATTCCAAGCCGAAAAGGTGGAAAAGAAAATCAAAATCAAAGAAACACCAAGTCTAATAGATAGTATGTGTATGAGGTCTTGAGTTCCATGAAAAACAAAAATATTCCAAAAAAAGGTTTCCACCGTGAGAATTTTAAAAGGTAATCAAAAAAAGCAAGGCACGTAAAATATCCCTAAAAGTGTGTAAAGAAGCATATCAAAGTTGATAAATGTTCAACGCGAAGAAAAGAAAAAAGAAACCGTTCCCTGATATTGATGTATGCCCCTAACCTAACAAAGTCTTCATATGGGTAAACAAGTTTTATATCCGTCCAAATGCACATTTCCGAACCCTGATGCTATTTGATCAAAAGGACATATGCAGTCCTTTCATGTTTTTTTTGTTTGTTTTTTTTGCAATATCGCAATTATTTACCAACCAAAAACCCAGGTATATTGGGGGGCGCGATGGCTGTTGTGAATGCGTTTGACGACGAGCCCGAAGTAACAGGTGTGAAACCGAGCGCGGACTGGGTCGTGGGGGGATACCCAACAGGCGATGCCAGCAGCGACTCCCTATAAATGAGTCCTCCCGGGGCCGCGGACGCGTACACCGAATCCCGAGACGGCAAAGCCGTAGCCAACTGAGCCAGCGGGGCGAGCGGTTGAGATATCGCCTCCATGGGATTCGGTCGCACGACAGATGGTGTCACACCCGGGTGCGGAAGACCCGGTGGAGCGTGCAAGGCCGTTGAGAACAGACCCCCCGCGCCACCGGATCCACCTCCCGCCGATGGTGTCGTCGGCGATTGTATATTCGCTGGGTTCTGGTTGGATCTGACGCCGAGCGGGTTCTTCGAGAAACTCAACCTGATACCGCCCTTGACGCTGTTGGAGAGACCTCGTCCGTAGAGCTCTGTGAGAGCCCTGGTAGCGTAGGCGACGTCTTCGAATTCCACAAAGCACATGGGGCCGTTCGCTTTTGTTCGAAAGCACAGTCTCTTGTATCCACGCTGGCGGGAGAAGAGGGCCTTCAGTTCATCTTCCGAGGTGTTGGCGGGCAGGTTGCCGACGTACAAGGTGTTGCACGGAGGGTTCTGGTCTGCGGGGTTGGCTGCCGGGAGCACTCTCTGATAGGGTGGCAGTATGCTCGAGTTTGGCGCAGCCGTTGTCGCAGACATCGGTATCGAAATCGGTGACGTCAGAGTGCTCGCATTTCCGGGAACCATTGATGCCGGCGAGCCCATCATCGGTCCGTTCAGCGGTGGCAGGTTGTTGGTGTTCAGCGACAGCTGCGAGAACCGCGAGGCCATTGACGCGGGATTTGTCGATCTCCTGGGTTTCTGCATCGCCGCCAGCGTTGGCTCCGCCGACGGATTGGTGTACATATACCGGGAATGGTCACTGAGCATGCTGTCGTACTCCTCGTTATTCTCCGGTTCGCTCTCCATGAGCAAGGCTTTGCCACTGGAAGGTCCAACGGATCCTGGCGTTCGCACGGGGAGTGAAGGAAACGCATCCGTAATGTACTCTGGACTCGGGCCAAGGCTATAATCGCTGGAACTGCTGTAAGATTTGGAGCTCGCCAAAGAACCAAGCCCGAGACTACCGTTAACGTGGCTAGGCGGGATGGTCCCGATCAAACCAGCAGCAGGTATGATGGCTTCAACCGCCGAATACGGGGCCTGTAGACCCTGGGCTTTCCCCAGACTTCTACCGGACGAGGAAGCAATCGAAGATGCGGCTGACGTGGACAGCAGACTCGGCCTCGACGCGCTGTCCGTGGTATTCCGCCGGCTGACCATGGTCTGCGGCTGGCTGATCGGTAGGGTCGCCTGTAGAATCTCTCCCTCAAAGATCTCGCCCCGCTTCGAATTGATGTGATCCTTCGCTTCCTGGGCGGCGTGAAAACTGCGGAAACGTGCTACGGCAGAACGCTTCGGAGACAGGTACCTATCCCCTTCCAGAGGGCTATCCGGAACCAACTCGACGTTCACAAAGTCCTTGGCAAAGATGAAGATGCTGCGGAGCTCCCTGTCGGTTATCTGTCGGGGTAGGCCCATGATGATGATGATCACCTCGGCGCCATTTATCAAGTACTCTCCCTGGGCGTCAGAGGGCAGCCCACCTTCCTCGGGTACCGGGGAAATGCCTCGGGAGGAGAAGATGCTGTGCTCGAACGGAAAAGGCGAAATCATACTGTGACCCGTGGTAGGTGGGGAGGCTTGTGACGATCCCGAGCTGATAGACTCCCTGCTCCTCGAGGTATGGAACTCATACGAGGGAGTATTCGTGCCACTCAGACTTGCAGTCGACATTCCTGAAAGTGGCAAGACCGCAGCCATTGAATGGATAACAGAAGATATAGATAAAAATAAATGCTATATATCCCTCTCGAAAGGTGTGCGTCCTTCACACCCAATTGAGTTCAACCACGTTTGATCTCGTATCAACGGGAAAGAGTTATTTTCGAAAAACCAAAAACAATACTTTTCCCCCAGTTAAGAAAAGCGTATGCTGAAACGTACTCCGAAACGGGATGCTGGTGAAGCTTGTTTAACCTATGCAGCATGCACGGAATAGCTGTCAGTTACTCGTTACGGAATCCCCACGTTTTTCGTTGGAGCCACGCGAGCCTGGAGAAACCCTGGCATGCAGGAAAAGTTGCTCACCTAATTATGCACGAGTAACAACCCACTCTTCGTTTATGTGTCTACCGAAGTACAGAAGATGACCTCTGAGCTTCTTATCCTGAGAAATATATCTCGCCTTGTTGGGCGTGATGTATAAAATCAAACGGGAAACACCGATGCACACCAAAGTCCGACCTTTTATGCAAAAAATCTCGGTAGAGAGGCTCTGCTTTTAGTGTCGAAAATAAAAAAGCGAGGTTAGGAAATAAAAGGCAAGTCTCAGAATGCTGTTTGAAGTCGTCTTGTTGTTCAGCTCGGAATGTGTGATAATATGCTTAATTTGTTGCGTTGCGTGTCGGTGTGCTATAATATTTTGAAAGCAGCGGCGCAGAATGTCTTGATCGATGAATGATACATAAAACTGAGCGAGAAAACGAGAGTTATCGGCGTATGAATCGGTGCTCACGACTCTGAGATTATTGGAAACCTGGAGTTTAGTTGCTGTCCTTTTTGGTGCTCCGCTGGCTCGAAACTAAGAGAGAGAATCGATCTGGCTGATGCTGCAAACAATATTGATTGATATAGATCCCGGCGGCAGAGAAACTTAAGGCTCCTGTTCTTGTCGGATGAAAAAGAAAGAAAACCAGCGCTATGCACCAAAGTCCGTTTCCAAACAAATGTCGTTATATAAACTTCAGCAGGTGTGTGCGAACGCAGTCGAGTTTGGCCAAACGTGGTGGTGGTTTTTTGAGTTTCCAAGCAGATCGTTGGCGGGTCCGGATTACAAATGCGTTGCCCGAGAGAGAGAGCAGTGTAGTTCTAACAGGTTGAGGTCGTTTCGAACTGGGTTTGAGCTCTCGATCTTTAAAAAGAAAAACTAAAGAGCAGCGGCGTCCGAGATGGAGGGGTAGACCTGGTAGTCGGTGGTGTTATGCTTCGAGTCGGCCCCGAAGTTTTGTTGTTTGCAAGTCGAATGCAGCCCCGGTCTGCTAGAAAACTGAAGGAAGGAGGAGAGCGACGAGAGATGCGACGACCGTATATGCGAAAGAAGTGATAAAGAATACAACAAGTGAAAAGGCTGTAAATGTCGGTCGTTTATGATAAAGAGGGGAGTCCCAAAAAGTAAAAGAGGAAAAGTAAAACGCTCTAGATATGCAACTATGAGACCTAAAACCAATGTATGCTGTGCAATCCTGCTGTGCTCTGTGAATATGCTATGCTGGTCGAAAGCGCAAAAAATGAATACCGTGAAATACGATCAAGTAAAACTGAAATTAAAAAACGAGCGCAGAGATTAGATGCACCCGTCGACTATGCTGAACGTGAAGAGAACAAATGGGTATGATCATGAAGGACGAAATGCTTAACAACGATAAGGTTTTTTTTGGGGGGGTGGGTGGTAGTGGTGGTGTGGTCAACTTTCGGAGGAAGGAAAGAGGACCCTCGATGCTTCGATTCGAACAAAACGTCGCGCGCGTTTGAGGAGAGACAAGATAGAAATGATAACCGAGGATATCGAGAGATAGAGCCACCCGAGAAGAGACGGTTCTAGTTTATGTTTTCAGAAAATTGACTGTGGGAGAGAGACAATTTTCACAAAGAAAAAGAGAAAGGGTGATAGAGATGAGAAGAGAGCGAGGGAGGGAGTGAGCGAGGGCGGTGGAGTGCGTTGGGGGATGTGTGGGAGGTAGTCGAGTTAAGAAGGCGAGAAGGGGAAGCTGATCGGTACTCGAACAACAGAAGCGAACCCAAGCACACGCGCGCCAATGGGATGGATATCTGGACCGGAACCCCTCTTCGTGTGCAATCGGAGGCTGCGACACTTCAGCTGGAAGATGCTGACTGAGGAATGAGAGAGAGAAGATGGGACTCTTGCAAAGCAGAACGAAAATGGAAACAAGATGATGTCGAGGGAAAGGAGCCACGGGGAGGGAAGGGCGAGAGGGAAGGAACTGGCAATGGGGGATGTCGAGAACGGCCTGGGTCCCTACGCTCGCTCAATCAAACTAGCGCTATGGGCCAGGTCCTGGTGGGTGGTGGTGGTGGTGGTGGTGGTAAGTAATAAAGGTGGTGGTCTTCTAATTCATATCAAAAAGAGTGGGTGTGCTGGCTGCGGGCGAGGAGGGAATCGAGAGATGGAAAAGATGGGGGAAGCACCCCAAAAAGAAAAGAAAAGAAAAATAACAGGACGAGATAAACCCATACAAGATCGTGCTCGAGCTACGGTTCGGTCCCTAATTATTGGCTCGACAGGCACGGGATGGGAGGCCGTTCTGCGAGAAGGGTTTTGAATCGAGGTTAGCAGCTGGCGGACCGGGGCATGGCAGACACATTCGACCGGACGATTGATTACGGAGCATACCAGACGACCCAATCTACTTTATGACCACGCAGACGAGGGCGAACGGTGTCGCTCGATTCCACCCTGACGGGAGAAAAAGCCGTTCTAATCTTTCACGGGTCCAGTTGCGAGACTTGGATGTTCGGTCAGGGCAGAAATCGGGAAAAAAAGAAAAGAGGGAATCGCTGCAAAAGCAAGCGTTCGCTCGTTCAATTAGACGGGACCCGCTTAGTGAAGGCTGCTGCTGCTGTGCAGCTAACCATCCCGGGGTTGGTATGCTGATTGATACATAGTCTGGAAGCTTACATACAGTGTCCCCACTGCCCGGAAACCACTTCAGGGTCGACCGTGTCGCCAATGCAACGGCTGCTGCAATTCTCATCGCCAGTCCGACTTGGTGAAGACAGGCCATGTTTCACCATCGAACGCGCGGATCGGTTCTGGACAGAGAGAGTCTGAACGTCCGAACCGCCTGGACGAAACGGTGGGCATGCTGCCAGGCAGGTCTCGCCACCGCGCTGTGCTGCGCTGCACTGGCCACCTTCTCACCCATGCACAGGGCCGCTCCGTGTCGAATCACGGTGATCCGTGTAGACATCTTTGACTCTCATCTCCATCGAAAGCAAGTCGCTGTGGCCGAGTGGTTAAGGCGATTGACTAGAAAGATCCACTCTCTCCAGTTATCAATTCCTTTCGGGGGCACAGGTTCGAGTCCTGTCGGCGACGCCATTTCTTTTTAACTTTTTGGTTTTCAACTTCTCGATCGAGCAGCTTTCTTCAAGGTTTGCAAGGGCCCAGTCGACGAAGAAGAGGAAGAAGACGGTTCTTCTGTTTCTGCCGTTTCTGCTGCATATTAATCCTTTTACCCGCCAGCCCGCCTGTCAAAAGCATAACTGACAGCGGAGGTTAATTGTTAATGAAGACATAATGATGTCGACCCCATCTAACGGTTTCGCGATGGTGGAGGCGGCCACGGATAAATCTGCAATCAATCTTGCAACATCCCAAGCATTCTTCCGCCACGAAATTAAACGGGGGCCCTCGTGCTAGCTTGGTCTGATAACCGTCTATCTTTCACCCCGATAACGATATCGATCGTTTCGAGATAACATCGCCAACCAAAAGCCTAGCTTGTTAGTTTCGCGTCTCCCTCAAGATTAAGGTGTCGCATGAGCAGAAAACCTCCCAAAACTCATCAGCTTCCTGCGAACCTCCTCTAAAACAAAACCGTCTACTTGGTACGGGGTATATGCCTCGACGTTTTCGCAGTACGACAAACACTCGGAACCAGCGGTGGCAGCAGAGACCAACCAGAAACCGAGCGATATAATCTTTTGATCCACTCCACCATCACTAGTTACCACCACCACCACCCCAAAGCTTAGGAAAGCAAAAACCATGCACCTTGCTGCAGCTAGGAAGGAATCCCCATGTTTCCCTCATTCTCGTTCGTCCTTCTCTGCAGAAGACATACCCTGTCCGAAAGCACGCTGAAAAGCAGGTTCCCTACATTGACATTACAGAGTACATGAAAAGTGGGCTTGAAACCATGCAGAATTCCTGCTGCTGGGGCGGAAGAGAGGGGTGCAAAAATATGTCGACAGCTATAGCAAACCGGATTTATAGCTCCCTTTTTTCAACCTCACAGCGACAACCCGAAGGGACACAGGGAAATGCTGCCCGCTCATTTTTTTTTCTTTTCTTTCTTTTTCACATCTCCTGATGCGTGTGAGGGTTTGTATGTGGTTCCGACAATCTTCCAACTCTCAAGACTATCGAGTTCTCCGTTTTGACATGTGCACAAGTCACAGAGCCGCGAACCTTTTTTCGCCCATCTAAACTCTTGTTTTTGAAAAACGAGTCTTGTGCGAACACTTCTCAAGCACGAATCAGTATCGAGACAAATAGCCGAAAAGGATATCCACTTTGCCTCCTCTTCAAAGGAAATACTTTAGCCCATCTGAGATAAAAGAAATCTACTAGGGAAGTTTTTTTTCAACAGAGGTGAGAAAAGAAGCTCGGTGGCCCCCCACTTACTCAAAAGAAAAGAAAATAAGAAACCGAAAGATCCCCACCTTCTCTTTTCGCTGGAGAGTCCCGTTTCTCTTCCCTTGCTTCATGCCTGCACAGAAAAAAAAAGTGAGAACCCGTGTGCAAAAGACAAGAAAAGCGGAACCTCCACCCAATTAAACCAAACATCGGCCGTGTGAAAGAAAGAATGAAAAAGTAAGAAAGAAAAAAACCCCGGTCCAGTCATCCCCAATCTATTCGAGAAATTTGGCGTGCGAAAAGGTTTGTTACCCAGGGACGTGCCAGACACCAATCATATGGGCTCGCTTGGGTCTACCTGATCCCAGCAAGACGGAAAACCTCCACAACGGAATTCGTCTTGTCTTTTTTACTTTCTTTCCAACAAGCACCCCTTCTCATTGGGCGTCTGCCAAGCTCTTGTTCAAGAGGACCGGACTGACTTGCATTAGTTTTCTTTTCTTTTGTGCCACATGTCTTTTTCGAGGGAGAGGGAAAAGGTTGACCGATAACGTGATGGGGAGAACAATTCCGTCAGTTCGGACTGCAAAGACGGCATAGCTTTTTACGTCGTACAGACAGAGAAGAAGCTATTCATTCCCCTGAACGGTGTTGATCCCCTCCCCCCGCCCCACTTTTTAATCAATCAATCAATAGTATGTAGTAGCTGCGGCTCAAGCTTCCTGTTAGCTCTTGGGCGTTGGTCAAGCTCTTTATTGCAGCAAATTGCGGCTCGGGATGCCGGTGTAGTGCTCCATATTGGAAAAGCTGGCGATATTGATGCAACCTAATTATCAGAAGGTACATATAAAATCGCCTTCCAACCCCCGTGCTACATATACTCTTTGATAATGTTTCTCGCTCGAACCCAACAGGGCAACATGCATGGTGCCATGGCGTTGCGAAGGGTTTCAAAAACCTCGGATCGAGATTTTTCGCCTAAAGGATACAATGGCCGCGTTGGGATATCAGTTGTTCGATTCAATGGGGTCATTGAATCATAAACGGTCCCTTCTTTCGGGTGGTCATTTGCGACCCCCATTTGATGCATTTCGTTATGGTTGTTCGATAAATCTGCGCCACGAGAGATCGTCCAAGTGTCGGGCTTGTATAAACAGTCCAGACCTTCAGCAGCTTTTGGTCTTCGACGAGACAACCTTCAGCCCGATTCATTTGAATCCGGATGTGATTTGGAGATGGTGACCGCAAACGTGGTAACTACAGGCCTTGGGGGAAATGGCCAATCTCTGCTAGAACCAATTTAGCCAACGCCGGTTCTAACGGTTTGTCTGCTGGTAGAACGTTCCCTCTAACATTCTAATATCGCATTCCAGGGACTGGCCATTCAGCCACGGGAAACAAGAAACGTGAACCCAACTTTATTGCAACGTAAAAATGGAAACGAACTCACGATCGCATTGGTCGTAAATGGCTTCCGTTGCACATAAACGTCGACTGTATCAGATCGGAATGTTTTGATGGGAACAAGCGTGCTTCAAAGAATACACCAACTGGTAATACAATTGGAATGCAGACGTTCCTGGTAAAGATCGTCCTCAGATCGAGATGTTAGCGGCCAAGTACTTGCTTAAGTAACCAAATTTGTTATTCCGGGTCGCACAAGAAATTTCGAGGCGTTTTGCCTTGCTTCTCCCTGGCGTCGTCTTTCGCTCCTATGAAAACTTCGAAAGGATATTTATTTGATAATAATGTTTCCAAGTATGTTCGACATGGTGTACCGACTGATCTCGTCCCTGGTAACGGCCACGGTTAGCACGTGGCCGGACTTGAACCGTTCCTGCAACGAAACCATGGCCCCCAGAAAACCGGAATATTTTATCCACGTCGTCGACGTCTTTTTCTTTGTCGCATCTCTGCTAAAAGAGCCGATAGGTGGTTGTCGGCAGGCGGGGCTTACGTCAACAGCCACGCTACCGGATGATCGTCAACAGGCCTTGCATTTGTGATTTAAGCATCGGAGGGGATGTGATTCGAGGACCGCGGTATTTCCAGTCCATGTTTCAGAATGTTGAATTGTTTTCCGTAGGACACTCACACACATACACATAATATACATACACACAAATACACAAATACTCACAGCGCCAGCTCACGGGTGGCAAGTGCGTGTGTTTCGACTCATAGGCTCGGAGCAAGGGATGGCCTGGGAGCGAATGGCCAGCTCACTTGCCACATTTAATATGTTCGAGCTGACGAATGAGCTGCAGGTTGTGAAGATCTTCAAGACGCCTCGATTCGAACATGGAATTTAGTGCTGTAGCGGGGACTGCGCCTGGGGTTTGGCCATCGAGGCTGGTGGAGGTCAGGGCGGTGCGCCACAATGCAAAGCAACCGAGCTAAAGAATGGATACTTTTGGGTGGTACGAAGTACATGTATGCATACCTGACATGTCAATATATATCAAAAACTCGCGTACATGTAAACACGTATCGACAGTCGACCTGTCTCTGCAGATACACCCACCTGCATACATATATGCATAGACACACGCAGATAGACAGATACAAGGAAGAGAGGTACCAGCCACTCCCTTGCGTGGAGACGGCCGAGGGAGAGTGTGGCGCACCTGTTTCAAGGCAGCAACGGCAATTTGAAGGAATATAAACGAACCAACCCTTCGAAATCTCCCATGGGAAATGCCATGCAGGACGCACCCGTATTTCGGAGGGCGGATTGATTAATATATCGCTTACACCTCCAATCTACACGATCCCTCCCTCCTCGTTTACACTTGTTATATTATCAACTGTAATTTATTGCACTATTCGCACCTTGTTTGGCACCCGTCGAGAGGAGCGACAACAACAACAACTCGGTCAGACTGTACAAAGCAAGTACTCTGGTATTTCTCACCGGGCTTGAAACCAATCCACCTGCTTCCGGTCAGATATCATCGCGACATTTTAAAATCACCGTGCACCGTCCCGTGATTGCCCGTGAACTGAGTCTCCTGCGGTTTCGGTCACCGAAAGCAGAGGCATACCCCGTCTTTTTTTTCTTTCTTTCTTTCCTTCTTTCCCTCCTTCCCGCCTTCCTCGTCTAACTGGATGAAGGAAGGGAGTACAGCCACCACCACCACCACCAGCAGTTAACCGGTCCGGGTAAGGAAAGAAGCAGCACCCGAGCAAGCAGCAGCCCCAGAAATCATAATAAGGATTTCAGCTTTGGGCGGTGGAGAATTCAGATGGTGGTCGTGCTGCCAACCCTCTCCTTCAAACGCGGCTTCCTCCCTCCTCGTCCCGCGAATGCTCCTATGGAAGGCCGCGGCCACGAAACTGAGAGCCGTTAACGGGATGCGTGGGTTCAGGGACAAGATCAAAGGCACCAAAACGAAACTCCTGCGGAGGGACAGTAAGGATTCGACGGAGGACGCTTCAGCCGTGCGACCGTCCAAGACGGCAAAGGGGACGACGACGACAACGGCGGCGGGTAGCGGTGGTGGTTCTGAGGGCAGCTGGGGCAGGAAGTCCAAACGGCAGAGTCTCATCGGACGGAACCCATCGCGATCCGAACAGAGCCTGGTCGCCAACAGCGAGAGGACCGTCGATACCACGGAGCCGGAGACGTCGATAGACAAGACGGACACACCGACGAGCAATGGGAACGGAAACGCAAACGGAGAGATCGTGATCGAAGGGGGCACCGTGGCTCCCAAGCGACGGAGCGGAGACTGTCCTGAGAAGGCGCCCCAGCCACACCGGCTGTCTTTGAAGCCACCGCCCGATCCCTCGACATTGACCTCGACATCAACCTCGACCTCGACGTCCAACGTACCGCCTGCACCCGACACCACCACCGCCACCACTCCTATTCTTCCTCCTCCTGCTGCTCCCGTCGAGACCGTCAGGTACAGCAATCCTCCCGAGATCCCAACCCTTCTCGTGCAGAAGGACAGCTCCGACTCCAGGACCGCCATTCTCGGCCTGGAGAATGCCGCTGCCGCTCAACCCTCCCAAAACCCGCTAGCTGAAAATGAAAACCTCCAACCGCAACCCCAATCCAACCTTTCAACCTCATCCGCCCCGGAAGGACGTGTAACTCCAGTCCCCTCACCAGCACCATCATCATCTTCCGTCCCTCCGCCCGACAAAACCACCCACTCGGAAGCCATCATCCTTCCCGTCAGGAGGTCCAGTTCGCGGCGTAGCGATCGGTCGTTCGACCCCCTCAGCATCAACACAACCAACCTCACTCCCTTCACTCGACCCTACCGTCTATCTCAGTTCCCCACCGACTCGTCCGGACTAAGGACAGATACCGAAGTCAGCACCTTGAGCCAATTGCGGCGGGCCAGCAGTCGCACCTCGCTGGCCACCAACGACGCCTCCGGTCAGGAAACCTTGGAGGCTCCGGATAGCGAAAGCAAACGAGACTCCACCACCACTACCACCACCACCACCACCAACAACAACTTGTCACATGGTTCGGAAGCTCAACAGTTTAGCAACCAGTCATACCAACCGCCCGAACCGCCTTTGCCGGCATCTGTCGCTGCAGAGGCAGCACAGACCCTCGACACCGTCTCAGAAATCGGTGCATTCCAGACTAACGACCTGAACCGAAATGAATCCGTGAAATCGATATCCAACAAATCCACGCTTCTCACCTCTTCAGGATCACGACGGAAACAAGTTCTCTCGTTCTCCCGAAGACAATCGTTAATACACTCGTCGGATACGGGACTACTCCGTTCCCTCCTAGAACAGGAGTCAGCATCCCCAACCTACGGCAAGGATAGTGGCTCCAACATCCAGCTGATAGCGGTACCTATGCCACAAAACGAGCACCAGCTTCGCACCCGTAGGGTGTGGGTCAAGCGGCCGGGAGGTTCCCCCACCCAGGTCATCGTCGCCGAAGATGACTTTGTCGATACCGTCCGCGACCTCTGTCTACGGAAATATGCCAACGCCCTGGGGAGACAGTACGACTCGCCGGACCTGATGATACGGATAACCCCAACCGCGAAGCCACAGTCGGCACGTGCGAGACAGATTGGAACGATACAACCGCATGCGGATCGGTTACTCCTTCCGGACGAGATTTTGTGCCAGCTCTTGGACGATTTTTACCCCAACGGCCAGACTTCTGAAGACGCTTTGGTCGTAGAGGTACCACCGCAGCAGAGATCTCGGACGCCACGGCCTTCACCGGGGCCGCATTCCATGTCGTACGCATACGGGCAAACGGTACACGATTTGCAGCTACCCGGCGAGGACTACTTTACGCCCGTTGGGATCGTGCCTACGGTACCGCTCTCCCAAACAGGGACGGTTAGGTCGACGCACAACATACCCGCGAACCCGAGCTCGTTGTCAAACTACATTGCCAACTCACCACCGCCTTCATCGCCCGGACACAGAAGTCTTAAGAGGCCTGGTCCCGTGCGGATGACCACCGGTTCCCCAGTCGGTAATACTACTGTCCCCGGTCAAGGAAACGCCGGGGGTGTGATGATGATACCTCGTGCCGGCGGTGGCGGATCTGAGAGAATACGGGCAACCAACGCGGACGCACCGGTTTCTCCCGCGGTGCAGCCGCAGATGGTAGCTCTACCATCATCCCCTGGCGTTATTAAACCCATGGTGCAGAAACCAGCAAGTCCTGGGATAACCCCTACATCACCTCCCGCTATCACCAAGGCGCCTACAAAGAGGAAGGAAACAATACCGGCCTCTTTCGGCCCGCTTGATGGACAGGTCCCCTCTATCAACGTTCTCATCGTCGAGGACAACATTATCAACTTGAGACTTTTGGAAGCTTTCATGAAGAGATTAAAGGTCAGATGGGCTTCAGCGATGAACGGTCGTGACGCGGTCACGAAATGGAGAACGGGTGGGTTTCAGCTCGTGTTGATGGACATCCAGCTGCCAATCATGAATGGGCTCGACGCGACAAAGGAGATTCGCCGGTTGGAGCGTTTGAACGGGATCGGGTCGTTCTCTACCAGTCAAGATAATACGGAAGAGACGCTGTCGAGCGCGGACAAACTCGATAAAACCTTGGTATTCAAGGGATCGGTTATTATTGTGGCTTTGACGGCATCGTCACTGAGAAGCGATAGAGATGAGGCTTTGGCGGTTGGTTGCAATGACTTTTTGACAAAGGTGAGCGCTGCGAATAATGATCTTGACATTTGATTTTTAATTACTAACTTGTCACCGCTAGCCCGTCAACTTTACCTTCCTGGAGCGCAAAGTCATGGAATGGGGCTGCATGCAGGCCCTCATCGATTTTGAAGGCTGGCGTAAATGGAAGGATCTCGCCAACAAACCTGGCACCACCGGCGGAAAGACCTCTAAGGGCCGGGGCAAAGCCAACTTTTCTGCACCACCAAAGGACAAGGAACCGATCAAACCGGCACCGGATACCACAAATCCTTCCACGCCGCAACCGCCCGCACTATCGGCCGGGGGTCAGTCTTAGGTAGAGTGTACCCGTGGAGACCCCGAGACTGCAATATGTGTTTGCGATAGCTGTACCAAGGAGGAGAAGGATAAAGATGCCGGGTCGGGGAATTCTGCCGATGGGGAAGAGACGAAGTTATTGTCGTCTTCAAAGTCTTCAAAGTCCTCGGGTGGTTGATTTGCTTTCATCTCTATCGACCACCCGAAACATCTGGTTTTGATTGTGGCCATCACGGCCTGCTGTCCTCCATACCTGATTTTAATTGACCCTCGCCACTACCATCAGTCGTGCAAGAATACGACTCTTATATCATTATGACTTCAAAAAAGTCAAGCCATACCTTCAGTATACAGGCGATTTGGGGCCCGTATCGACGTGTGTTATCCTTCCCAACCCCCTTCCTCATACCCCTTATTGCACCCTTTATTCCTTGTACATAAGTGACGAGAGACCTTTTTTATACATCTCTTTCCTGTTCACTACCGCCAACGCAGCCTAATCTCATTTGCATACCCTTTTTCACCTTGCATAAGATCGATGATCTTGATATTGATACACTAGCCTTTACCTCTTTATTCCTTTTCTTTTGTCTTTCTCTTTCTTCGCTTTTGTTTCTTTCACCAATTCCCGCTGGGTGTTTATTCGGATAAAAGGGGCATATTTGAAAGGGTCTCCTTTTTTCTTTCTCTTCTTCGTCGAGTCCTTTTTCGTGGTCATCGGAATTGGGAGTGGGGTTATATATAGTAATATTAATTGGGTTTAAGAGCCATATTTTGGGAACCATAGTACTGGTGGTAAAACATCTGTTTTCCAGTGATGTAGACTCTAGGTCGTAGACTTGGATGTAGGAGTGGTGCATATTGTGATACATGGGGATTACGTAGACTCGATATTATTAGTTGTTAATTGTATAATATGCTCCATCACTACGCTGGTTTATATACTGGACCCCCTCTTCCCGGTCCATAGGTTCGTTCCTTCTACACTCTCTCGTCGTGACTGTGCCTTGAATACGCAGTTACTGTTTTGGTGTAGCACCTCAAAGTAACCACCGTGATAAGCACTAGCTATCCACCCACTGGCTACCCCAGAAAAGTGTCTTGTCTCCTCTTGTTCCCCTCCCCCAATTACCAACCCCTTCTCCACCTTGCGCTCGCGAAAAAGTATCGATATAGAGAGTGATTTGGTGATTTTGCCTTTTTCTTTATTGTAATTTAAGGCGGATCAATACGCTGAGGTAATTGAACGTCTTATTCGTCCGATTGAAAAAAAAACCATGTATATGTACAATTCATCCCTTCCATCCCCCGTCTATTTCCAGCTATGGATCTCCCATCGATAGAAGAAGACAAGTAAGAAAGGGAAAGGAATCCGCACCCTTTTTAGAGGTTTATATGTATATATATATATATTCTAATCATCGTATCCTTCAGGTATAACCCTCTTTCCCGTCGGAACTACCAAACAAACACACAAGTTAGCTCTCATATTTCCATCATGTGTTCTCGCACGTGGAAGATCAATTGTATCTCCCAAACAGGTCTCGAAGCATCCAATCGAAACTGGACTCTTGCAACACGTACTTGGATACGTCCCCGGTATCTCCGGCGCCCTCTTCACGTACGTTCCACCGATGAGGAAGAAGGGCGATAGGGAGCCGACAAAGATTGACCAAAAGATGGCGGGGTTATTGTGGGCGTGGTAGCGGGCCCATTGGAAAGGAGCGCGGTAGAGGCGGGGGTAGATGGTTGGCATCGTGGTAGATGTGCGCGCCCGGTTGCGTGGAGGTGGGTTTTGGTGGTGGTGGTGGTTTGTTGTTGCAGAGGGAGAGTTGGTGAGTATCGAAAGCGGGTTTTCGGGTCGAAGCTCGGTTGAGGTGCTGGTGAATGGAGATGAGGGAGATTAGATTAGATTATTCCTTTTCTTGGTTACCCGAAATCTCGAATTTGAGGTTTCTCTCTTTTCAACATTGAGCTTCTACGAAAAACGACACCGCTTCACCTTTTTCACCTTTTTACACAATCCGGGGAAACTCTTTCCCATCTCCTCTCACCAACTACCTCCCTCCTCCTCCAGAAAAAAAGGAATAATGGTCGTCCGTCTCCGTCTCGCCCGCTTCGGCACCCGAAACCGTCCTCTCTACAATATCGTCGTCGCCCAAGCTCGTACCGCGAGAAACTCTAGACCGCTGGAGGTCATTGGTACCTACGATCCGATTCCTAAACCCGCACCCGACGGTAACGGGAAACCGTTCAAGGATATACAGTTGGACATCGCGAGGGCAAAGTACTGGCTCGGTGTCGGGGCGCAACCCAGCGATCCGGTTTGGAGAATGTTGGCTATGGTAGGTTCTTCCTAATTGATCGGAGGGAGGACTGTATGAGGGTGAGAGTGGAGGCTAATGGAGGTATAGTTCGGACTGATAGAGTCGCAATGGAAGATTGCCAGGATACCGGCGCAGCAGGAGGATAAGGCGGTGTATGAGAAGGTCCAGAAGGTCAAGATAATACCGGATGCGAAAGCGGCGACTGATTCGGCTTGAGAGATTGGAGCGGACTTGAACTTTTACGATCTCTATTTATTTTTCATTTAATGCATCTATTTATTTGGCTGGCGTTTTTGGAGTTCTGTCTAAAAGAAATCTCGTTATGGGAATTCGTATGTCTCGTTGATACGTTCATACGGGTGGAATTGAGCTGGGGGTATAAAAGAATCTTTGTATATACAATACACCCAGCAGAAAGAAATAAAGATATATATAATTGATACCCAACCCGCTGTTTTCAAACCGGAAACGCCTGATATGCTCCAAAAATACATGCCTCTTTTTGAGATCTCCACCCAAGCTTCTAAACTGTTCGATATGATCGGAATGACTGAGATCTCTTCTCTTCCCTTCCATCCAAGTTTGCTATGCTAGGGTGATGTTTCGTTTTGAAGACCAAGGCACAAACCCAAGAAGTCTCAATGTCTCTAGAAATTCTGTTGAATCAATCCTCCCCCACCTCCCCCGCTTCTCTATCCCCTGTCTCTTCATCGCTATCTTCAACATCACTGACCAACGGCTCTCTCGGCTCTAGCTCATCCAAGTCTTCTAATTGTGCTCTCGTCGGCATCCTCGGTAGCGCGATATCGCACACCCTTTCCTTCGTCAACAAATCGTCGATAAACTCGTCCACGAACGTCAACCTGAACCCCTGCTGCGTCCTCAACCTCAGTTTCCGATAGTCGCCCATGTGAGGTTCCAACACCTTGTAGACTTCGGCGGCTGGCCAGGCGAGGCGGATGTAAAATGCAGCTACAGCTCGGAGGTACCTGCATACAGAATACATAAAATTAGCGTGAACTCCTTGATTTCTGCGCTGAATTGAAGAGACAGGTCCAGAGCATACTTGAAATCTTCATCCTCCAGATACTCCAACAATATCTCCCTTTCCGGGTTCAACTGTAGCAATTTCAGGATGAGACATATGAACGCCGTGGGTTTCTGGTTCGCGTATTGGCCGCCAATATATTGCAGGTCCACGGCTCTGTCTATAAGTGTGGCAGCTATATTTTTTTGCAAGAGAGAAGATTAGACAAAAAGATTGGTCAGTTGTTTCTTGATTGTGGTGACGGACAAAAAAGTGCGAGAGGTGTGTGTTTAGGTACCGTTCAGACCCCAGGCTTGTTCTTTCCAGTACATCGAGTCGATGATTCGTTCTCTACGCATTGGCAGGTTAGCATTAGCACTCCGGTTATTTTAATGAGAATGTATAAAGTACCTTATGATCTTTTCCACTAGCAGTAGCGGGTTCATGGAGTGGATTGTTGGGCCGTCATAAAAACCTCTCGTATCCAGCATCGCTTTCGCGTCTGGAAGGTCGGTTCTCGACATTTTGGCGGCGTTATCGCGAGTCGAGACAGTATATAGAGCTTGAATACGGTGAGGCGACTCGGGATAGCTAGTTGCGAAGGGGATGAAGCTTGAATGTTGGCAGGTTTGGAGCTTGGAGGTGGTTGCCGGTTGGAGTTTGATGCGGTCAAGTTGAGAGTTGCTCACACGCGACAGGAAGAAAAGTTCTGAGAGAAAACATCGAACTTTCAACCTCTTCCACCTTCAACATCGTCTGCATTGCAAGCAATATCCATCACCGCCATCACGATATAGCCCCTCTACGGACATAATATAGTCGCTGCAAAGCCTGATCAAGTCTTTCGGAACTCTAAATCACCTTCCACAATGGCGCGTAACTCCGAAAAAGCCCAATCCATGCTCTTCCGCTTCCGCGAGCAACAAGCCGCCGACCTAGGAATCATCGACGCGGGCCGAACCCGCCGCCCGAAAGCAATCACCGAAATAACCTCCATCCCTTCATGCGAAAAATGGCGGGGCCAGGTCGTCAAGGAGATCTCACGCAAAGTCACAAAGATCCAGGACCCCAGCCTGTCAAACTATCAGATCCGGGATCTGAACGACGAGATCAACAAGCTGATGAGGGAGAAACACATGTGGGAGGTGCAGCTGAAGAATTTAGGCGGGCCGAATTATATGCGTTTCGCGACGAAGATGACGGATGAGAACGGGAGGGAGATACCCGGGCACAAAGGGTACAAATATTTTGGGAGGGCAAGGGAGCTGCCCGGTGTGAAAGAGCTTTTTGAAGAACTGAAGCCGAAAAGGGACGATGATAAAGAGGTAGAGGCGAGGAAGAGGAGTTTGGCAGAGATTAGGAAAAACGTGGATGCGAATTATTATGGTTTCAATAGGGATGAGGAGGATGGTACCTTGTTAGCTTATGAGAAGAAGAAGGAAAGTGAGAGTTTGAAAGCTATGGCGAAGAACGGAGAAGGAGAAGCGAAGGCAGGATGGGAAGCTTTGCCGGCCAATATGAAGGTACCCACCAAGGAAGAAGTGATGGAGTTTCTACTAGAACGAAGGAAGAAGAAGCTGTTGGATGGCATATTTTGAACATTCTGTTCGTTCTGTACTACGATATACTGCTTTCAGACACCCCAAGATAGATGAAATTGATACCCCACAAGCGATATGTACGATAATTTACGCCGAAATAAGTTCTTCTAGACTTCTACAGGGAGATTACCTCCAGGTTTGACATTATTCACCCCCGTAGTCTATACTCGCCCGACTCGATTTGATAGCCGTCTTTTCCGCCTTGAGAGCCTTCCGTATCTGATTCGCACTCTTATCTTCGCTAGCCTCCTCTTGTATCCTTCTCTCTAAAGCTTCCTGGTCCACATCATCCAGTATAAACCTTCCCAAGTCGCCAGCCCGATACCTCTGTATCAACCATATCGCCGTCGCTGAGATGTCCGGTACCCCGCCTTTCCCCAATCTCCCCGTTTGCAAAGCAGTCGTGGTTAACAACTTCGTAATATTATTTGTTGGCGGGTGGTAAATCGCATATAGTCCTGGATCCACCAAATTGATCCTGAAGAGCATGTAATCGCACAACGTGATCGGATCTATAACCGTGTCTTTCACGCACCCCACGAGTGCTAGTTTTAACATTGTAGTTGTGTTTGGGACGTAAGGGATGAAAACTCCCGGGGTGTCCCAGAGCTGGATGTCCGGCTCGGAGCAGATGCGAACGGTTGTTCCTATGTTGCGGGTGACACCCGGTTGGCCGCCGGTCATTGCGACTTTACCTTTACCCATTCCCACGCGTCGGAGAGCGTTGAGGAGGGAGGATTTGCCAACATTGGGCATACCGGCCAGCATCATCCGGGTGCCGAGAATATTGTCGGCGGATTTAGCGATTTCTAGGGGGAGTCTTAGGACAAAATGATTTCCGTATTAACGAATAAAGTTTAATTATGACTGACCTTTCGCGTAGCTGATGACCTTCTTGATATCGTTATCCGATTTGCAGTCTGTGAAGAGTACCTTTTGAGGTTTATGCCAGCGTCTGATTGTCTCTCTCGTCTACATTTCAACCAGCGAGAGAAAACTAATCCTCACGGAGAGGATCGTACGCAAGGTCAGCCATTCTGTACCAGAGCCCCAATTTCACAGTAATGCAAGATCGTTTACCTTCTCATCCAGAGTCTCAGCACCCAAGTCTCTTTTAGTGTATACGATCATTCGTTCCCTGCCAATCAGGTTCTTCTCAAACATTGGGTTTCGTGATGATAGAGGGACCCGGTAGTCTCTACACTCGATGATGAGCTCGACGGAACCTAGTAGCTGACGCATTTTTGCCAATCCAGCTTTGTGATGGCCGAGAAAGTAAGATTTGACGATGGATTCGAGGTGCGGGAAGGTTGCCCGTGGGATAAATGGTGTCGGTGAAGCCATCGTGAGGTCGTTGGCTCGAAAGCAACCCGTGGATGATTTGTTGGAGCGGTTGCACGAAGGCGTCAACGCCTCGGGCTACGACGGGTTTTCCTATTATCAAGGTTTAAAGTTGAAAGGGTCTCGAATTGCCTTCATGGCATGCAGGTAACTTCGAGATGCCGGCGACGGGCGATATGGTCGGCGTGTGGTGTTTTTTGTGTTGGGTGTAGAATTTGCACCAATTGGCGACCATAAAGTTCACACAAACTCGCCAAACCCGCGCTGCGATTATAGTATTATCACTAACGTGTGGATCGAGAAACATAAGTCCTCGATTGACAATCGAAACCTCCTGATTTAAGGATACTTAAGTGCTATGCCCTCCGTCTAGCGAGCTGTAACGTGGACCACCAGTTGCATGCAGTGTGGAATTAGGGATGCAGATATCGATATATCTGTTAATATGGGCCAGCTGGTAACTAGCCAAGTACTATTTACAACCCATAGGCTACTAGGGTTCTCCCTTGCATGGACTAGGCCATCTATAGACTTTTGTGTACTACGTAACCTGCAATGCAAAGCGATCGAGTGCGGTCCGTCGCTTACCGAATCGCCCGAGCACTTGCGATTCTCAGCTCACCAAAATTGCAGGAATTCTCATAGCCGTGGGGTTTTCCCACTCTACGAACGAAACACTATGGTCTGTTCAATTCCTTCCATATTAGTATTTTAAGGCCCAAGACATTCGAAAAAGACACCCGGATCGTATTCGTGTTCATACGATGGAATTATGCCCAGTTTCTGCTTGACGGCAGTGACAGGTAGCACAAAGTTATCAGGTCGCTTTGCAAAGCAGACGTGCGACAAGGGTGGTAACGCCAATACCAGCTGCCATATATATAGTCTTCAACCCAATAAGTCCTCACACTCTCTCCTTCGCGCGGCTCCGATGTCTTCGCGACTGTCCCATTTCAAGTGGAAACCAGGTTGGATAAAAGTAAACTCGAAGCATGGAGTAAGATTGAGAAGACCTTCATTTGCTTATTGAGCGAGCAGACGTTTAGCAATGTTGTCTTTAGCCTATCGCTGATATGAATGAAGACTTGTCAAAGGTATACCGGTAGCTGGATGGTAGCCGTGAGGTTAGATGAAGACGGTATCTCCAAGATGTAGTGCGATACCTAAGGAAACAGTTTTAATATTGCTCGCTACGAGAGATTTCGAATCGACACAAATTTATAATTTACGATATTGGGTATCCGAGTTATTAGCTTTAGGATTAACAGGTGTGGGAAGTGGGTCGAATAATCATGTAGGCAGAGCGATGCGTATCGCTGGTCCAATATTCCCGTACAGCTGTTTCGGGTACATTATCCTTCGAGCTTCTAATAGTTCCAGCATGATTGGTCCGGTGTATTTGCTGATGCGTGTGGACCTTGGTCAGTATTACATTATATATCATCACAGTATCATAGTATCACGGAATTCAGGGAATTAATGCTCTGAATTCAATGCGTGGACCCTGCAGAACCACAAATTCAATGTTTATGCGATAGGCTCAGTAGTTGGGTCTACCCAACTTAGGACTTACTTGGTCTGTTCTACTGTTATGAGGCTGGAAGAGAGGTTAGTGTTCTCTGTTGAAGAGATGGAAGCTCATAGTAGAGATCGTATCCTGACGCGATATGCGCTTCAAGAGTTTGTAGAAGTGCAAACACTAGACTGGTTCTGGGATGGGGATGAAAATGTACGAAGGATCCGGGCTGCTAGGAGTTATTATTCAGTTAACGGACAGTTTATCGCGTTCGGTTATTTTCGAGGGTTTCGTCAGTGAAGAACTTTGTCACGGGATCGAATAATGAGGCTAGACGCTTCATAGCAACGTCTTTGGAGTAATTTTCAGATTTGTTGCCGGTGTTCCGAAAATACAACCTTGCTTGCCCCAGAATCCTGACGAGATCGTGGCAACGATCGGGACTATAGTCGGGCTGTAAGAGATTAACGAGCGCTATTTGATGGGCGCTCCTATGCAAGGCAATGATAAAAAGAAGCTAATACCAAAGTAGTTGATGGATTTACCAGTCGACAGTTTCGCAGGTAGCGTGGCGAGACTAGTCGACAGTCAGCATGTTAGGGAAAAAAGGGTATCATTGTCGTGTATCGATATCCGGTCAAAATATTACAAGATACCTAGTATCGTTATCAGATCTTGGTCTGTAAAGCCAGTCTCATAAGAAGCATCACAAGGATAGTTTAGTTCGTAATACATTAGATCTCCGGGTAGGGAGGCACCCGAGAGTTTGGTACACGAGACCACAATCCTCGAACAGATTCAAAACATATGGTGCTGAACTACGGGTACCGGCAGTTTAACCGAAGGATATCATCTAGTCTGCCTCGCTCGAAGGCTGTCTGCTGTCGAAAAAAAATAAGCGAAGATTATTAATCATTAACCGAAATAAAAATATATTCGGAAATGTCAAGTGGCCGACGCTTGCATAGAAGTTGCGAGTAGACGCTCGAAACATGGCACTATTGGACCCTGAACGTGGAATTGGCACCAGGCCGAACAAGGTTTAGGCTCTGATGTCACACTGCAGCTTACCACCCTTCGGGTGTCAGTCTGCCTTGCGCCTTGGCCAGCAGCCGGTGGGTGGTGCGCATAGCAGCTTCTCGAGAACACCGATCGAGTAGGTCAAAATTCTCTGGTTGACGAAATAAAGGAACGTTCTGTATTTTTCGCTTTCCCGCGACGCACGTTCATCACTTTGAGGCTTGTATTGGCTGACTCGACTCAGGTCATTTTGCTGCATGCACCTGCGGGATCTTTAGTTCAACCGAGTCGAACTCTATCTTTTACTGACCGTCGTTACTTTTTTTCGAACTCGAGTCGACTTGTCGGGACGAAGCAGAGGCTTTGATCTTTACCCTCAAAATCATCGACATTCGGTTTAGACATTAATTATAGAGAGACCTACTCTTATCCCCGCATCCGATAGCTTATTTTCTTGTTTTTCCATTCCCCACATCGTTTGGGATTGTCACATTGGCTGTTCTTACAAGGTCATTAAAAAAAGAAACCTACGAATTGATATACACGGGCGTTCGAAGGACTGGCTTACTCGCATATCAAGTTTATATCAGAGACGACCCAAGAACCCGGGAATTTAACTTTCGAAATAAAATAAAGATATAAAACCCAGAACAAGTCTTGGCTCCCTCTCAACCCAGTCTGCCCAGACATTCATCTGCATATTTGCTGCAGGCTGAATCGAACCCTATCTCAGTTATTCGCTAGGGAATCTCATCTCGCCTGTCGACATTCGGCCACACTCAGCCCGCCTCGCACGCCGCGGTTCACGCCAATACGCTCGGTACCCCTTGGAGCTCAACGGGCAACACTCTAACCAGTTCCCGAAGCACGTGGACGTTTCATATAAATTGAATATAACATCTCCACTTCTTCCAGGCAATCTTATCAAACATTATATCATTATCATAGGCCGATCTTCAGGAAGATAATATCCTGTGCTCAGTTCATAAACTTATATCTCACGGATATTTAAATTTGGTTGATATCAAGACACCCTTCGAGCTCAGTAAAAGGCGTTGCGCCTTTTTATATTGCCACTAAATGACCGACGGCACACACCGCAGCCAAAGCCTCGCCGTTCCTGCAATCCCAAACGCTTCTTCGCGGTCCTCCTCCCGAACAGAGGTGAACACCCCAGGTGATCAACTGCCTTCCAGCTCTCTTTCTTTCAAAGACGATATCTCCATGCCACAATCACAATGGGGAGATGACACGCCTCCTTCTCCTCCCACCGACGAGGAGATGCAGTCCTCAGATCTGCACACTCAGAAAAAGAGCGGCAAATTTGCTGCCATGTTCCACCCTGGTGGTATCCTCCGCCCTTTCCGGTTGATGAAGAAGGAATTCCGTGCTCGAATAGCGTTATACCACACGGATTGGCATTTCAACCAGCTCATCCTCGCTTCTGCTGTATTTCTTTTCTTTACGAACTTGCTACCCGGGATAACCTTTGCCAGCGATTTGGATGCCTTGACCGGGTCGAACTATGGGACTATTGAAGTTGTATTTTCGACGGGTCTTTGTGGTGTGATATTTGCTTTGTAAGTAGCCTTGATTTCTACCGTTGCTGCATTTAGAGAGAGACTACGGATACTAATGTTACATCGTAGGTTTTCAGCACAGCCGTTGACGATATTGGGTGTTACTGGACCCTTCAGTATTCTAGCGGAACGGATATACGATCTGTGTGTCCATAATCTCCACGTAAGTTCTTAGGGAGTTCACTTTACAAAATCTTGTGGCTAACAAATAGCTCAGATTCCATATCTACCATTCATGGCATGGACTTGCTTACACTCCATGTGGATGTTGGTGCTACTTGCCGTGTTTAATGCTCATGACTATACCATGAAATATGTCACCACCTTTTCGACGGAAATATTCTCACTGCTTAATTCTGTCATTTACTTTCACAAAGCGTGAGTATTCATCTCCAGTTATTGTAGTTTCATTGGTAAGCCTTGGCTGATTGAATAAATAGCGTCCAAGAACTCCAGCGGAACCACGAGAGAGTCTCATTCGCTTCGTTCCTCTACTCCGTGATTGGGTGTATTGGTACCTTTCTCGTTGCGGTATTTCTCGCTAGCGCGAATAACTGGGCACCGTTGTTCCATCGATATGTTAGGATGGGTCTATCTGAATACGCTGCTGCGATAAGCATCATCATATTTATCGCCATGCCTCAGATTGGAGAACTCAGAACCCTTGACAAGCAGACTCTGAATGTTTCGAGTACGTGTTCTTCACCCCGTGACACCAGACCCACACCCATTAGACAGCAGAAATATACTGATATTGAGATATTTAGCTTCGTTTAAACCTAGCCATCCGGACCGCTCCGTCTTCTTTGTCGAATTTTGGAAACTCGACGTGGCGTACATCTTTGCCGCCATGATACCCGCGTTGATAGTGACCACCCTCTACTTTTTCGACGTGGAAGTCTCGACCATTTGTGCCACCCTTCCGCGATATAATATCAAAAAGCCGCGAGCGTACGCCTGGGATGTGATGCTACTCGGTCTCACCACCGGTATCTGCGGGATCATGGGGATCCCACCGGCGAACGGACTGCTCCCGCAAGCACCCCTGCACTCTGAGAGCTTGCTACACGACGAAGTAGACGAGAACGGCGAGAAGATAAAAACGGTGTACGAACAGCGGTGGAGTCATTTACTGCACGCGCTGGGGATTCTAGTATTTGTGAGCCCACCATTTATGCACGTGCTCGGATTGACTCCGACGAGCGTGCTGGCGGGGTTGTTTCTGTTTATGGGGGAGCAGTCGCTTTCTGTAAAGTGAGTTCTTGGCTTACCCGCAAAATATCTATCCGGCGAGATATACTAACAAGGACGTGGGATAGTCCGATCCTACACCGGATATTTGATATATTGACGTAAGTGCAGTATTGTCATCGTTGTTTATATTGATCATGAATTCTAACAAAACTATTGCAGTCCACAAAGCGAGCTCCCGAATCTATCAAAAGACGGTATCAGAAACTGCTGGGGAATACACACCTACACGATCGCCCAACTAGTGATCACTGGTATCGTATTCGGCGTGACATTTACGCCCGCAGCGCCGAGTTTCCCGATATTAATCATCTTGTTCGTGCCGATACATCTCAAGGTATCGCCGAGGATATGGTCGAAATATGTGCTTAATAGTGAGTCCCCAAGTCTAAATTCCCACCGCTTTTACCCAAATACTGATAAAATGGATTTATTGCAGAGGTGGACTCCTGGGCATGTCGGGAGGGGGATATTCGGCTTTATCCAGAGCTTCCGATGCCAGCGGTAGAGCACAATGACGAGAAGAAAGCAGAGAACAATGCTGCTCCGCTGATGGAGGGACAGGTTAAAAACGAGAGTGAAGAGACAGTGCAAAGTCCGTCAACGGTGCGGAATAGAACCTCCGGGGAGAGAAGTTAAGGAGTTGGGATATGAAGTACACACACATACATATTGAGCGAATCTTTGAGATTTTGGAGCAAGGTGGGATGGTATACATGGTTTGCTTATTATTGTGTTGGAGGAATATTATACCTTATAGAGTAGTATTAGGCGTTCTTTGTGAGCACATTTTAAAAGTTATCCTAGAAATTTATGGTTATTTGCAAAGTTTCAAAGTCGGAAGGAAGGTCATTTAGATAGACACTAGTTATACAAACATTGAATAAGACGGGAACAACAGATTTCGAGTAGGACGAAATGGTGTTGGATTTTGCAACAGATCTGCGTTGCCATTTACGAAGATCGGACGACAAAAAAGTAGTCTCGATACCAGCCAGACTGGACAAGGTATTACAAAGCATTAGGTTCTTTTTGAAGGCCAAATTAATTTCTAAAGGGAATAAAATCGAGTTGTTGAGCAATAATATAATATTCTTACTATAATAAGGTGTTAAAGCAATTAGACCGGCCAACGAGACAAATTAGACCTCTGTACGCTTCCATCCAAACATTACCAAAATTGCAAACCCGCCTTCGAAGCTTTTTATCGACTTTACTGTTCCTCCTCCTCGTCCTCCTCGTCACCGAACTCCCGATCCAAAACCCAAAAGATAAATGCTCTCGTACAGATAGCTAACCCGCACGCCACCCAAGCCGTCGTGTAAGCCACGTACGCCATACTCAACCAATACCTCGCCGCATTATTCCTACTCTTAACCGTCGGCGCGCTGATATCAATGATGGAATCGTCGTCCCCGAACAATGCCTGACACTTGCAGTTGTTATAAAGCCCCGAGATCTGGAACAGTGTCCCCAGACTCAGGACGAGCACGTTCAACGTGCAGACGGTGTGGTACAGCACCGCGAACACCATCTGCGCGGTGGCCGAGATCGATCTATCCTCGGGCCGGCGCTGGGTTTCTGGGTAGGCGTCACGCCGCTCGAAAGCTTCCCTCTTGAAGACCCGGAGCATGGCCGCGATCAGCGTTCCCGAGGCGTACAGCACGTGGTTGAAGGACCTGCAACCGAGTCCCACCGTGGGCGTGGTGAATGCGACGGCAGCTGCGTTGGCGCAAGCGAAACCGACCCAGATCCACCCGGCCAGCTGCCAGATCACGTACCAGATGAAGTGGAACTTGTTCTTGTCTTCCGGGCCCAGGATACCGATCCTGGACATCTCGGGTACCTCGGCGTCTTCCAGCCAGTTGAACCAGTTTGCGTTATTGCCGTAGGTGTTGCGGGACATGACAGATTCGACGTATATCTGTCTGGGACGGATGGCGACGCCGGTGCGGAGGGCATCGCTCACGAATTTTGTTTTGGCGCTGGAGGCGGTGGTGTTTGAGGATACGGCGAGGATAAGGATCCACATGTACCAGGTGCCGTATGCGATACCTTGGGCGGTGTCTTCGTTGCCTAGTTCCTTGTAGGCGGTGCTAAAGGTATTGATGATATTGGCAAAGACGATGACCATGGGGAATGCAATACTGGTGAGAAAGTTATCGCGGGAACGACGGATAGCTTGGATCACGAATTTAATAGAGGTGGAAGGGTAGATGCGTTCGACGGGTTCCTCGTGCGGGACAAGAGATGAGGATTTGGTGGGAGGTGTGACTTTTTCGATCTCTCTTCCTTCCGGATGGTGAACGGTTGAGCTGTGGTCTCCCCATGATGCGTTCACGGCTTGGACGGCGGCGAGGAGATTCGGTGCATCATCAATGTTGTCGGTGCTGGTGACGTTGATCTGGAACTCTGGGTGTTTTTCATTCTTGGGGCTTTCCAGAGGCGTCTGAGGTGTCGCGATCAACAATCTCTCGAGGTTTCCTAGTTCCCGACGAAGGGTCACGCCGCCGGTATCGCTCTTTTCGAAAGCGTTCAGCATCGCTCTAGCGTCTTTGGCGTCCAATATGAGTTTGAGATCCTTGTTATCGAATGTATTCTTCAGAGAAAAGAGATAGTCGCGCAGCACATGGTCTGCTCGAACGTCGGGATTCATGAGATACTCTGATATGAGACGGCTGAACGCTATTGGTAGGAACGCTGCGAGACTGTATTCCTCGGGACGGGTACGGCTCACAACCATGGCCAATCCCATCAGAGCTCTATCCAATGGTACCAAGTTCTTTCTCAAAAGCGAGTATGATAGGATGAAATCTTTGACCAAAGTCGAGTACGCTGCGCAAAAAGCGCTCGCCGGATCGCCTAGCACAGAGATCCATTCGATGTACGGCCACAACATGTTGACGTACTCCAGAGAGCTGTAGCGTTTTATGAACCGCTGTGGGAGATCGCCGACGGGAAGATTGGCGAGGAGAACTAGCATGGGGAAAATCCACGTGGATAATGGAGGGAGCCATTCCAGACGAGTATTGAAGGAAGAACCGGAGCCGCAGTTGGCTTTACACCAACCAAGGGTGGAGGTGATCACGGGGAAGACGTCTGTGGCATTGCGGTATTTGGGGAGACAGACAGTCCAGGGGAGTTCAGTGCGGGATCTGTTCAGCAAATACGCCTGCATACAGCAGCTTTGAGGGTCGTAGCCTCTAGCGTAGGCGCCCGGAATCATGCTGACTATGGACAGCATTGCGGCGATATGGGCGACGTTCAACCCATATTGCAGCATCGCTCTGGTGTTGGCTGCACCAGAGGGAGGGCGTCCTTGAATATCAAGTGCCACTGATGAGATGGAAGTTAGCACGCCCATTCAGAAACTGCAAAACGAGGAATGAGATTTGGAAAACGAACTTGTAAGAGTATTCTGAAGCGCACAGAATCGCTATGAACTATTGATGGCTGGCTCAAGGCTGCAAGTAACAGCGACGAGCTGAAGAAGACCCAAACCAGATGGTTATACCACCGTATTCAAACTAATGAGATGGAGGAGAAATGGTCAGAAGGCGATTTTCGGACTTGCAGGAGAGCTTCCTGCGATTTCTTTTTATTCAGGCGCCAAATCTAAAGTATTGTCATCCTGAGAACGGGAAAACCCAGACAAATGGTGCTTCATACGCTCATCCATCTCGTGGCCACCCTAGTATATATCGCACCTCGCAGCGCAAAATAACCCAAATCCTAGAAACTCTCAGTCATGTACATCAGACGTGACACTCCATCTGGCGTGCTGGTCCAGAAATTGTAGAGCGGGGTCGCCGATCCCGCTCCGATCCAATCGCAAGTGATTGCTTTTCCACTATCATTGTCGCGATAATGGTGGCGTTCCGAAAAGACGAAAGGGTAGAAGCGAAATATCACTTTTGTGTGAGTTTTACCCCAGAAAATCCAACGGCGTGCGTCCCATATTGCAGCACACATAAGGATGGGTCCATGCGTTTCCTCGTCCTATCAGCAGTCGCGATAAGTGGACCATGCTTGATTAGTCTCGGTGAGAAGATTTACCACACCGATAACTATCAGGGTCTTCGGCTGTAGTTGGAGTTCCTGCTGCTAGGATTGGCCGCTCGAATTCTTTTTAATTTATGCCTACCCGTGAAGACCTGGACCTAGCAATAACCGATATATCTATACCGAGCAGTATTTTCCTGGCTCCTTATAAACTGTATGGTAGCTTATTTGGTGGGAGACACTCTCGTACCATGGATAGACCGACTTTTCAATCTGAGGGTCCGGATCAGGCCCGCAGCTAGCGCGAGCGTATGCCTATATACGGACGTAGCGCTATAGCTTGAAAGAAAAAGAACAAGCCAAACGCCATTAGTCCCTCCGAGACAGTTTGCCGACAATGCAATGTGGGCCTGGAATTCTGTCTCTCCTTGGCATGCAAATCCTTTCTGTAAATATCTTCTGGTCACAATCACTCGATCCGTGCATATCGCGACTCCCAGTTAATGTAACATTTCGGTGCGTTGAAACGGCCTTGCACGCTGGCCAGAACATTTACAGCTTCCTTTGATCATTTGAGCTTTCAGCCAAAAAAAAAAACGCCACCAAAATAATGCAAGCAATAAAACGGCTCTATTTCAGAAGAGGAAAAGATGCTATTGTGCGGTTGGCAGAATCTAACCGGTTTTTGTCGCAGGCATTTACTTGTGTGTGTTTTTTTTGGTGAGGCTGTCGTTTCGGACGTGTCCAGCTGGGGCAAACGTACGCCGCAACATGCGAGGCGCCTGCAAACCATAACTATACCAGGGGTTCGACACAAAGCGGCACGAAAGGCAAAAAAAAAAGAGGTGATAATTTGTGATCCACTGGACAAGTCTGGGAAGGAGAAATGAGGGGAAACATGATAATAACTCTGCACATATGACCATCTATCTGGGTGATCCCAAGGTCGGTGGCTGGTTGCTATTTGATGAGCCTTTGAAAGTGTAAACATGCGCATGCCGGAGAGGAGCGCATTGGCGACATATCTGCAGTCCTCTGGAGCTTAACGGACCGGCCGATATAAAATTCGGATTATGAATTGGGATGCATCCTTGCAAGGACAGCCCGTGATGGTTAGTGCACTTGCCACGCCAATACGATACGATACAGGATGCAGCAGCACTCATAATCCGGCGATATCGTGCTAGGATCCATGATGCCCTGCTATATTTCACGCGTGAAGATATTATATGGATGGGAAGGGCCACCACCACTTCCTTCGAGCTTTCACGATTCCTCTTCGAACGGCTGACATTTCCACCTCTCCCCAACATACAAATCCAAGAATACTGAAATCTCGCCCGTACGGTTGCGATACAGTTGTTCGGTATGGGTTCAAGCGCCTTCTCCCTTCATCTTTCTTTGAGTATTTTAATTTTAGTGTCATTGGTTTCTGCAAACATTCGCGGGAGCCATAATGAACGGCCATCATTCTCTGAATCAAGACTCTCCGGACGAGGACCTGCCCTCCCACCGGCGAGATTGAAACCGCGACAACAAGCGCCGGGTACCGGTGCACCTCTCCCTCCAGTGAGCTTCGAAAAATATCCGGATCTGTACTGCGCTTCTAGCTGCATCCCGACAGAAGGTGCGAATTACAT
Organism: Dactylellina parvicollis; assembly: GCA_036971385.1. Taxonomy (NCBI): domain Eukaryota; kingdom Fungi; phylum Ascomycota; class Orbiliomycetes; order Orbiliales; family Orbiliaceae; genus Dactylellina; species Dactylellina parvicollis. The sequence goes on along the minus strand of JAJTUD010000013.1, from coordinate 1,100,265 downwards.
CGGCTGCGAAGCGTCAACCGAACCGTGCAAAGACGACCCCAAAAAGACATGCACCGTCGTGGACCATGAGTGCTTCTGCTCCCAGCCCACGGTCCTGGATTGCGCGTGGTACTGCGATTGGTTCAGCTGGTTCATAGTCGAGGATTGGTACACGGACGTCTGCCCCGAAGTCCCCAAGATCAAGTTTGATGGCCTACCTCACTGCGCGCGAGAATGCCTGGTCGACGAGGTGACCAACTATGGTTGCGTGAGCTACACCAGAAACTGCTTCTGCACGAAGGGGTACCTGTTCGGGTGTCCGGAAAAGTGTAGCACCAACGGGGACAAGCAGCAGATCCTCTCATGGTACGGCGACCAATGCTCCCTGACCCCCGACGCCGTGTCGGCTCTGAACCTGATCGCCACGACGGAGGCATCGGCAGAGGCGCCGACTTTTGCAGCAGAGACGACGGGTTCGTCTTCCAAAGCGACTGATACGTCGGGGCCGGGATCGTACAAGGCTACTCACAGGAAGCTCAAGTGGTACGAGATTTACGGGTTGATAATGTGCCTGCTCACCGTGGCGTTTGTCTCGTCGATTTATTTCTTTATCTTCAAGTCGAAGTTTAAGAGCTACAAGAAGCAGAGGGCGGAACTGAACAGGTCGTTGAACCCTTCGCGGAGTATCTCGCGGAACGTGTCGGTGGAGAAGCTGCCGGCCGGGAGAAAGTCGACGGAGAAGGCGTAGCTTGGTTTCTTATTTGCAGGGTTCTTTCGGATGGTCTCATAGTTCTTTTTAATGTAACGGTATCGAGTATTGTGTCTGTATCTAAGCAGTCCGAATGCCATTAATTTCTTAATAACCAAAAGATACCGTTGGATACTTTTGTGACTAATATGCGTTGAGGCTGTTGCAAAGTTGGGATGAGACCGTGCGCCGGCGCGGGACGGAATCCGAACTTCGGTTGGAACGTTCCTTCGCAGGAAAGCATTCCGGTATGTATAATTTCTTCTTCGAATCCCCTTTCTTCCTTCCACTTTATTCCCATTTCTTTGACTCTCTCCTTTTATCCGTTCCTTTCCATTTCATTGGCTTCAGAGTTTTCATTTCACTAGCCTCAGAAGGTTTTTTTCTTAGTCCATCGCACATCATCTCGTCACGGCGCATAGGTTTGACGTTTTCGCTGACCCTTGCAGGGCCCGTTCGCAGGTTCAAAGGCGCAGCCGCAGGTCAGGAATTTTCTTCCCAGATTGGACCCACTCCAAGTTGATCATTTGATCATACGACGTACGAGTCGAACCTTCTTCGAACCCTTCAGCTCGACCTCTGCTCGACCTGTCCTTTTCTCTCTCTCACAAAGACGAGATCGAGAAAAACCCGCCGACTCTGGCTTCATCCATCCGAACTTTCCCCCCTGAACAGAGCATCCCATCGACCATATGCACCCCTAAATTCTTGGCAACGCTCCAACCCAACCGGCCGCCAGGTTCCGTCGCCACGATGAAGTACGAAAAACTCCCAACCGAAGACTACGACGACGACGCGCAGGAACTCTCCGTCGAACTCGCCACCAATGTCGATTCCGACGAGGAACGAGATCTCGAACTCGACTTTGACGAGAGCGGTAGCAGCAGTGGCAGTGGCAGCAACAGCGCCTCTCCCCAGCTCCATACCGACGAATTCGCTCCCAGCGATAGCAAGAAGAACGGCGGAATACAAAGGAATCGCAGCCGGAACAATACCAACAAAAGAAAGAGGAAGAGCAAATGGACCCGTCGCCACCTGCACCTCTTCGTCTTTCTCTTCTTCACCACAATAGTGGTGTTCACATTCCTCCCCACCGGCGTAAAGAAACTGATCTCGTGGCGCCACAACAAGCTCTACGGCGGCAGCTGCAAGGACAAATCCCACGGCCACGTCCCCACGAACAATCATCATTCCGACGATGACGAAAAACCCAAGAAGCAGGATAAATCCATCGAAAACCTCCACATCACCCCGAAAACCTCTCTCAATCCAGCCAACGCGTACATCCAGCTCTCGACCTTGCCTCAGGAATACGTTCCCACGCCCACCGGATCCTCCCATAAACATATAATCTTCATCGGCGATGTGCACGGCATGCTCGATGAATTCCAGGATCTGATGAGGAAGCTCGAGAGCAAGGGATTCTTGGAGAATAGTCACGTGGTGTTGGCCGGAGATATGATCTCGAAGGGACCGGATAGCGTGGGATTGCTGGATACGCTTATCGGACTGAACGTCAGCTGCGTGAGGGGCAACCACGAGGATGAGGTTATGAGGGTTTATTGGAAGTTGCAGAGGAAGCTTATCACCGAAGAAGGGGATGAGACGAAGGAAAAGGTTATCGCCAAGAAAGACGACGACGATGAGGAGAAAGATAAGAAGGACGACGACGAAGAGAAAGAGCACACCGACAAGCATGACAAGAAGAAAAAGAAGAACAAGGATGATAAGAAGAAGAAACATAAGAACAAGAAGAACAAGCACCACAGGAAAAAGTACAAGCACTCGGACATGCTCCTCGCCAAATCCCTGAAACCCCAGCACGTGGCCTTTATCGAATCCTGCCCTCTGATCCTAAAACTCGACAACGTCTCCAAGCTCGGTGATGTAGCTGTCGTTCACGCCGGTATGGTGCCAGGCGTGGCTTTACAACGCCAGAAACCGAGCGTTCTGATGAACGTGAGGACGTTCATGAAGAAGGTGCCCACGCCAGGCAGGAAGGGGATACATTGGAGTAAACTGTGGAATGATGACATACACATTAAGGTCGAGGGTGGTGAAAAGGGGTTGACGGTGGTTTACGGGCATGATGCCAGACGTGGATTGGAGATGAGAAAGTACACGAAGGGGCTGGACACCAATTGCGTCAGAGGAGGGAGGTTGACCGCTTTGGTGGTAAGTGGTGGGAAGAAGGGGAAGACGAGTGTGGTCAGCGTCAAGTGTCGAAAGTATCTGTAGACCTCTTTTTTTTGTGGTTGGTGATTACAACCATTCGAGTTATATCTTTTATGAGCGTGGAGTCCGGATGAATGTTTTGGTATGATACCACACACGCAACGGGGTGATGAGGATACCTTAATAATGGTCTTAATGATGTATATTACGAGCAGGCTTGGATTTTCTTTCTAGATTTTTTATATACCTTCGTATGGGTTGATTGTTATTTCTTGCGTCGTGTGATTTGAAGACACGATCAGGTCCCGATGATATACCAAACTATAAGTATTGATAACAGCTGGTAAAACAACTGATGAGGTGCGAAATCTCCAGCGATGAAACGTCTCTACGGTATCATCAACTTGAGTTCCTAATGATAAGATGTGACAGGCGAGCTGCCATCTCCAATTGCATTCTCTCGCCCCCTCCTCCAATTGGAGACTTTAAAATATGCCCAACCATATCTGTACCAGGAGGAAAGTCATGCTCGAGAACCATCTCGCCATTTCCTCTAACATTCGCCAGAACCGCTTGACGGAAGTGGAAACGGAGCAATTCGGCTGAAACCGCATCAGGGTCGCCTGGTTTTCTGCAACATTTCTCCAACGTACGTCCGTCGACATGTAGGGGGTCATCATCAAATGCAACTATCTTGTATCCGCTCTAAAATGAAATGGATTTGATTAGGATAGGTTTCAGTTAAGTTTCTTTTGGGGTGGTTCTTCTAGGGGTGTATATGTACTGTGACTAACATCTGGGTTGATAGCGATATCATAACTGTCAAATGCACTGTGGATGGTGACTGCTCAATAAAAGCCCGTTTTGGGCTGAATTAACTTTATTCCCCCTCATAGCATCGGGCATATTGGTGATGAACCGATCGAATTGTCGTTCCCTCCACAAGTCTTCCTGTTCTGAAGGGAATATGTGTGCGGCTAGCCAATACCTCCAGGTTTTAGGAGTTCTCTGGGATATGTTGACTACACCGGATATCACGCAACGACCATCCCGCTCTCTGATTCTCTCTGTGAAGGAATCTTCTTGACCGGAGAGGCTATTCGAGAGAATCCTAAGAATACAAGTCTCGTCCGTCATTGTGATGGGATCGTTGAAAGGATCTGGTATATATGTATAAACCAATTATTAGGATGTTCTGAAATATTCGAATGATTCTGCGACTCACCGTTCGAGTAGAGTTCATATTCACCGAGCTCGAGAGTTTTATCCGAATGTATTATCATTCTACCGGAGTCTCGCTTCTTTACAAGAAAAGAGTTCCGAACGACGATGAGGATGTCTGTGAGCATCCCAAGAAATTCGGTTTCGGTTACAGAGCCGTTTTGTATGAAGCCTCCCAAAAGAACATCTGGTTTGACGGCATCAAAAAACCAAATATTTGTGCCCCCTTCTCTATTCAGCGCCATTTTTGGTCATCGAGAATTTGTAGCAGGTACTGAGAGAAAGCTGAGGGTTAACGAAAAAGGGGAATCGGTGGCCGCGTGGTTGGTTGATATTTGGTTTACAATACCATTCTTATCTGAAGTTAACTTGCTTGGTGGAGTGAAATATGACCAGGTCCCACGTGCAAGGAGCTATTTAAAGTATGAGTATATATTTATAGTTATACTTTTCGGGAAAGAACGTCGCTCTTGTGGATGATGCACTGAGTTGCAGCGTTGGAGTTTGGTGCATGCTATTAATGTAATTAATGATCCTCTCCATGACGGACAACGTAGTCTCGCGAGACCTTCCGTAAAGCATCCACACATTATTTTTCTGATATTTTGATAATAATATACTTTGCTTGAATTTCCTAGTTACGAGACTGGCTTCCAGATGATGATGTTTTGGCACGCGCAAGGTGTTGACATTGGTGCATCAGAATACAGACATCACAACATACCCCCCCAGATTGTTATAGTTATTAGTACTATTACTCTAATCTTACCATTCTGCCCCCTTTCTCAGCCGACGCCAGCCCGCTTCTGATCCCGTCGTCACCAAAAAGAAAAAGAGTATCCGTAATTAGCGTAGTGCGGAGCGGTGCAGTGTAGTGCACTAGACCGTGCCCGTGGCGGGGGATTGCTTGCTGGAGCTTGACCCGACTGGACCTCAGCTGCAACACCAACCGGACGGTTCCAATCAATTACCAACCATCTCTATTCTGCCATCTGCCCTCCGACTTCACCGGTCACATTGAACTACACTCGAAGAAAAGAAAAGTAACTTCGCCCATCTTTTCACCGCATCGGTAGTTCGGACCATGTTATCTCTGTCCTCCTTGATCTCCAAGGCGTCGTCCTTGATAGATCCCAACATCCTACCCCCGTCCCTCCTCAATCAGGTCAACGGCTCCTCCAACGATGGTCAAACCCCAGCAGTCCTGTTCCGCTCCAACTTCCGTCTCCCGGACACTGAAAACCCTCTGGCCGTCATCCCTTGCGAACTGAGCCTACCCACCGGAGAACACTACTTTGGCCGTCTCCACCTCTCCGAATCCTTCCTCTGCTTCTCGTCCTCAGCTCCCTCTTCCGCCTCGGGTGGTTCCTCCTCGGCATCCAGTGTCGCCGGCCCCGCCAGCTGCGGCTTCTCATTACCCCTCGTAGCCATACGACGGGTCGAACGCCTCCACTCCCGGAGCTACCTCTTCGCACTAGCGGTGACGACATGGCACAACGATCAAAAGCTCACACTGCAGTTCAACTCGCTGCGGTCGACGTGCGAGAAGTTTTGCGAGGCACTGAAGAAGAACCTGAGGAGTCAGATGAGTGAGATGAAGAACCTACGGATGCTCGTGGGCAGCTGTTACAGCGAATGGCTAGTTACCGGCGGTAAAACCAAGGAGGGGATGAAGGAGGAACCGGATGCGGGGTTGGGCATGGTTTGGAGGTATCCCGGTGATGCCAAAAAGCTGCGAGATAGGAGCAAGATGCGGTTATGGGCCGAGTACCTACGGGGTAAGCTATCGGTTACCTGCTAAACTGAATTGCACAGATTGCTGACCGGTCTGCAGAGAATGGCAGGAACATCACTCTAATACGACAGCCCACTTTCCACAAGCTTGTACGCGTGGGGTTACCAAATGTAAGTTACACTCACCACTTCAGCGATTATAACGGAAGCTAACTGACCCATCTACAGAGGCTCAGAGGCGAGATGTGGGAATTGACCTCCGGATCGCTTTACGGCCGGTTATTCAACCCAACGGCGTACACCGATACCTTGACCGAGTTCTCAGGCCGGCATTCCCTATCGATAGACGAGATTGAAAAGGACTTGAACCGCAGTTTGCCCGAATACCCGGGTTTTCAGAGCGAGGAGGGTATCGGAAGGTTACGTCGCGTGCTCAGTGCCTACAGCTGGAAGAACCCGGATGTGGGGTACTGCCAGGCGATGAATATCGTAGTTGCAGCTTTGCTCATGTGAGTCTGCCGTTCATCTTGACAACAAAATAAGATCTTGCTAACATATTTTGTAGCTACATGTCTGAAACGCAGGCGTTCTTCCTGCTATCCACCCTCTGCGACCGCCTGGTCCCAGGCTATTATTCGCAAACCATGTACGGCACCCTCCTCGACCAACGGGTCTTTGAATCCCTGGTCGAAAAGACAATGCCAATCCTCTGGGAGCACCTCGTCAAATCTGACGTGCAGCTCTCCGTCGTCTCCCTCCCGTGGTTCCTCTCCCTCTTCATCAATTCGATGCCCCTAGTATTCGCCTTCAGAGTCCTCGACGTATTCTTCCTTGAAGGTCCCAAAGTTCTCTTCCAAGTCGGTCTCGCCATCCTCCGCATCAACGGTGAAGAACTTCTCGATGTTACGGACGACGGAGCGTTTATCAGTATTCTCAAAAACTACTTTGTCCGCCTCGACGAGAGTGCCCACCCGCGCAGCGATAACGAGAAATTGAGAGCGGTCACTAGGTTCCAGGAACTCATGGTTGTCGCCTTCCGCGAGTTCTCAGGAATAACGGAACAAACCATAATGGACCAGCGGTTGAAGCACAAAGATTCGGTCCTATCCTCCATCGAATCCTTCGCGAAACGTACCACTCTCCGAAATCTCGGTCCCGAAAGCAAACGCCTGTCCACCAACGACCTGGGATTCATTTATGACCGATTCTACAAGGTCCTCTACGAACGCCAGGAACGTCTGGTAGCCATAGAAGCCGAGAAGGAGCGTCTCAACGAAAAGAAGGTGATGAGCTCAGCGCGGAGCATCAGCGAAAAGAGTATCAACGAGAAAGGGAGGATAGGGCTTGGTCCCTCGTCACAGTTGATGGATTACGATTACTTCCGGGAGTTTTTAGCAGGAGTTGCAAAATGGGCTATCGCGGATTCCCCGTCCCAGCTTTTTTCGCCGAGTTCGTTGGAGCCGCAGCAGTGGGGAGCAAACGGACGAAAGAAGAGTTTGCATATGAACCCGTGGGGTGATAACGCGGAGCCCGCAGATCATGAATTCATGCAGCGGTTGTTCAGACGTTGGGATGCGGATTACAGATCGGGATTGTCGCTGCAGGATGTGGTTGCCGGTTTGGCAGGTATCAAAGGGAAGAAGGATATTATGGAAAGTATAAGCTACTTTTTCGAGCTCTACGACGATGACGGAGACGGGAGGGTTGATCGGGAGGGAATATTGAGGATCAGTGAGGCTCTGTTGTTTATCACAAGGAGGGGGTGGGAGACACCCCCGGGGATTGGAGATCAGAACAAGGTGTCCGAGGGGAAGAGTACCAACACCACGGATCCGTTTTTAGGAAGCGTGAGCGGGTTTATCAGACGGTGCTTTGAGTACGCGGATCCGGATCAGGAAGGGAAGCATGAGGTTAGTACCGGACTGGAGGGTATGGACGAGTTGGTTGATCTGTTGGATTTGGCATCGGATGACGAGGATGGGGAGAGTGTGAAATCACCGGTCAAGGAGAAGGGAGCGGCGAAGGAGGTGACCTTCGGGGTTGAAGAGGAAGAAGAGAACGGGTTGGAAATCGATACGGGCAACACGAAGCCGTCCGCCATGTCTGCAAATATCGCGCTGGATCCGGCGAACCCGCTGCACATCACGCTGCCGACGTTTAGGATGATTGTCCTTGCTGACGAGGTGCTAGAGCACTTTTTCGAAACCGGGTTTGCGGAATCAATCGTGCTGTGGTCGGATGGGAGCAAGACGCCCGCTAGGACTGTTTCCGGGTCCGCGGGTGCGTTTGGAAATATAGGCGCCGGAGGCATCGCTGGTGCTAAGGGTTTGAGAGGGGTGCTGGATAATATTGTGAATGATGGTATGAGGGTTGCACACGAGGTGAGAAGGAGGATGGATGAGGCTCAGAAGGAGATGGAAAGGAACGCGGTGCCTGGCAAGTTCAAGGATGACGAAGAGGAAGAAGGGGATGCGAAGAGTATTTTGGAGGGAGATAGGGATTTGTTGAAGGGCGCGGAGGCGGCTGTGGTGGATGAGGCGGCCAAGATGGTTGTTAAACCTGAGGCTGCGATTGTGAGGGATGATGAGATCAGTGGGGATCTGTTGATGATTAGTCCGACGGGGTCGACTCCTACAATTAGGATTGGGGATGATTTGCAGAGTCCCAATAGCGCTGCCCCGACTAAACTGGAGTTTGATGTGAGTTTGAGGTCTCCGTCGTAGAGGCACTGAGGCACTTTTGAGAATGGGATGGATGGTGTACTGGTGGGATGGGGGTTGTTTTCCAGTGGGTGCTATTTCGATTCCTTTTTTTCGTCAAAACCTATCTTGTCCTTCTCAGACAAAAATCCCTTTTCCTTCCAACTATTTTGTTGTTTTTTCTTTCACACTTTGGCGTTTGCTGGAGCAATTACGGAGGAAAGTATCAGCTCGGTCCGCGGCGAGGTTTTTGTTTTCTTACTTTCGTTGCAAGGTTTATGGTTACCGGATGTGGTGGATCTTGGTGTTTTCTTGCTTCTCTCTTGTCCGTTCCCTTTGGTCATATTTGATTTGATATTTTTGAATGTACATGTACCTGTTCGTATAGTTTTGAAGAGCTACTCGAGTTCTCTGGACAACAGCGTGCAGCACGGGTTTTAATTGGAGATGTACAGCAGCATGTAATATAAACATGACTTCTTTGAATTCTAGAAAAGATTTTTTTAGATAAAACGAGATCAGTGGTAGAGTAACCTTAAGCTATCCCGTCATCTCGTAATGAATTGTAAGGAAGGTGAAATGCGAAATCGATCTCTTTTGACACTCCGTATATACAATCAAGCCTCCAGTATGAGTTAAAAAAAAGACAAAGGCAACAACGTGAGAAAAATGCGAATAAGAAATATTATAGAGGTTTCCTTGTATTTCGATTTCACAGAATCCATAAGATAAACGGGTAAAATGTGAACAAAAGGAAATAAATGCTAAAACAAGAAACTGACGGAGCTATCGGAGTACACGGATTAAAGTATCGCTTTTCTCTCACTCCTTCCCTCCCGATCGAAGCCTTCGAGCAAAAAAATAAACAGCACATCATATACTATAGCACACCCGACTCAACCTCCTCCACCAGGCCCTCGGTTCGCACCAGCACCCTTCTTCATCAAACTGCTAAAGAACTGGGCGAGCACTTCATTCTGATTCTGGTTGTTCCCACCACCGGGAGATGTCGGACTGGAGCCGGGCACACCTCCACCCGTCGGATCGATACTCGCTGCTGCGTCTCGGTCCTATTTTTTGGATATCGAATGTATGGTTAGCGACGGAGATTCTAATAAACGAATATAGCTCCTGTAGAAGGGGTAATAGGTATTTATTCCTCACCTTTATCCTCCTCAGCATGTCGTCCGCGTCAACTTGTATACCTCCCACGTTAAACTGCACCGGCCCAATCTGATCTCTGACCCTACTGTCCGTTTCCCCCGGTCCCATCGTTCCCATCGCATTCTTCCCTCCGCCGGTTCCTATACCTGAGCTACCGGTTGCAGCAGTACCGCTCCCACCCTTCTCATCCTCCTTTCTAGTTTCCAGTAATTCCAACTGCCCTCCCAAAAACTCCTGCAAGTCCACCGGCGGCATCTCTACCACCCCTTTGGGTCTAAGCGCCGCGAGATGGTCTTCGCTCCGGCTATCCCTTATGACTTCTTCGTACAATTCCACCGCGCCGCCGTCGACGGGGGCGTCCAGGTCCGGATTCGCGACAGATGAAGGGGAGAAATCGATATCGACGGACCAGCCGGAGCCAACGCCTTCGACGTCAAAGTCGCGGAGGACACGGATTTTGCCCCAAGAATCCCAGGACGGGGGGACGAGAACGCGCTCGCGCTCGATTACGTTGTGTCGAAGTGTTTGCTGGTTTTTGTTGTGAGGTTTAGAGTGTGAAGTTGTGAGCTAACTTTTGGGATGAGGTTGGACGTACCTTTGATGAGACGGGCAGAGAAAGACAAGTGTATACTAGAGATTGTAGTGAAGACGGTATCGAGGGACTGGTGTATATGAGTGATGCTCCGTCTGGGTGTTATATCAGTATCAACAAAACTATTTTGGAATCCGTACAAGTCTTACGCTTTAGCAGTATCGTCCTCATGAACTGCAGCACAAAATCGAACTCTTCTTCTTTCCACCCCCTTTCTCTTTCCAGTGTTTCAATCTTGTCCGCCTAGAATACATATCGCCGATTCGTCAGTTTAATCGTCAGAAAGTTTTTATGGTTCCTGCATATACTCACATTCTGGCAAACCACCAATAACGGCAACCCTAACGGTTCGTCAAACTCCCCAGCTCCGAGCGGGATCTGCACCTCCGGGGCGGCACCGGGTACCTGTACCGCGCCCGTCTCACCAAAATTCCTCGGTCTTGCCTCCCCTAACCTTCGTAAGATCCTCCGTTCAGGTTTGCTTTTTTTTGTGTGCTTTTCTTCTAGCCAAAATTCACGGGTGAGAACCTACAAGCCTTCATAACCTCCTCCAGCGCTTCTTTGGCGTCATCGTCCAGCTGCGAAAATATATTTCGGAGTAACCGTATCCATCTTCTGGTCTGTTGTAGCCAGGTCCAGGGTGTCCGCCAGTCGAGGAGTAGGATGACGAGAGTGTCTGGTAGTAATTCGGGTGTGAATAGCGGTTTGAGGAGAGGCGAGAAGGCCGGGGTGGGTGATGAGACGAGGTAGAGTCCTAAGCGGGCGAGGACGTCTATGATACGGGATCCAAGGAGGGTTAGTTTTTCGTCATGGGTAAAAGAAATTCATGTATGAGATTGCGGCTTTTCTTCCCAACCTTCTTGTTCGGCATCCAGTACGTCGAGATAGGTGTATCCGAGAGCGAATTCGTTGGCGACTGGAGGCCTCCTGTTCTGCTTGCGGCTATCCGATGTGAAGCCACCCAGGGCGTCTACAAACTCCTTCTGTTCGTCGGCCCCTCCTCCTGCGTATGACCCCTCTCGTTAGCCGGTTGTGCTGAGAACTCCAACAACAATATCGTGCCAACGAAATCCAAGGAGGCTTCATATATACCGAGAACGAGGATCGATTTTTGAGGCAACCGTTTCGAAGAAGCGACGTTTGACAGCATGGAGGACCAGAGGTCATCCTCTGGAGTTGCCGCTGCCGCCGATGTGGCCATTGTATCGGTTGCGGTAGCGCCACGCGGAGTTGAAATCTCGGTTAGTTTAGAAGGCCTCTCCGATGGCCGAAGGGTGTAGTTCTTTAGGCCAGAAAATCGGTAGTTGAGGTGAGATTATTGTGGTTCGGTGTCTGGGGATTGTTTGACGCGCGATATATGTGGAGACAGAGCTAAGGGACGAGATGATTAGAATCGATGGACACAATTGATCTTCTATTCTAGCAAGAAGAATCGTACCTGGTACGCGAGATGAAGAGCAGAGTGGTCAGTAGCTGCGGGAAGCAGTTTTCGATGAAGAGATCGATAAGTGGTGGATATATGGTATTGTGGCTTCGAAGATTGTCCCGGCATTCAGGGACAGCTGCTGCAGAGCTTCGTTGTTGGTGTTTGTTGTGGCTGGAGCTGCATCCACCAGCCACAGCCACCAGCCCGTTGGTGAGGCGGTGCAATTGAGCGTTCTGGAAAGTACGCAGGGTACGCACATGTCAGCACGGGGCTTTTTCCACAGTGAGTAACGTGCCCACCGGTTCGTGACGGTGGCTGATGAAATCGTGATATCACTGGACGGGATTACTCGAACCATGGATATTCCTGTGGCAACCAACGCCCGTCACCGCCAGTCGATGGCCGTCGCCTCCTCATCCTGACGCCTGTCATGACCAGCAGGATCAGCTGGGACGCTGTTTATTAATACGCAGGCTACCAATCCGAGGCTGCGGTTCGAATGCATGGCACCGGCAAAGTTGCGATTTTGGTGGCTAGCGCGGCCAGAATGACTACAAGCCGTTATATGAAACATGATGCATCACAATTTAAAGGCCAGGAATCCCGTTTAAAAGGTCGCCCCGAAGTCGCAAACGTTGGCTCCGAGCTCGCAATACCCTCATCCGCTCGACGTCTGTAACGCGTACTTCCTTTCTGTATCCTTTATCTCGAAGGGACCCGCTCGTCTCCTAAATCCAACGTAGGTGGCGTCGAGTTACATCGGTGCACCAAGGCTATAGCGTAGGGCTATAGGGCGGATTCCCGCCAATCCCAGGTCAGAGTTATCAGAGACAACTTAGGATCCAGCCTTTGATATATCCTCTCGTAACTACATTTCCGACGTCAGACGGGAAGCTCGGATATCCGTATATTCTATAGTCCAAAAGCCTCATCTTTATTCTTCTTTCTCTCTCTCTCCGCATTCTTCAACATTCAAAACTTGACATTCTGCGCATTCTCGCTTGTCAAAATTACCACAATTTTCAACAACTCCAAACCCCTCTCCCCAACAGTTATCACAAGAAAGACCGAAAGGCAGTAGGCTCTCAGATCATGGATACCAGACAGGCTCTCGTGGTCCCGCAGCGAGTTTCTGCACTCTCAGCAACATACAACCACGATTCCTCGTGTTTTGCCGTCGGTTTGGAAGACGGGTTCGCAGGTAAGCACTTTTTTATATCTCGAGAGGTCGTCTTTTGTGTTGATAAACCAGAACCCAACAAACTGATATCATATCTTTCTCCACAGTCGTGAACACTGATCCCTGCGAACTGCGGGTGCACAGAAGTAAGCATCTTCCGCTAATAGAATTCGACTCCGTGCTTACCCTCATGAGACATCCATGGCTAATTTTATGCATTTTTTCCATTTGAAACAGGATTCAATGGTGGGATCGCTATTGCCAGCATGCTCGGTAGAGCCAATTTTCTCGCCCTCGTCGGTGGCGGGAGGGATCCCAAATTCCCTCCAAACAAGGTCATCATTTGGGATGACGCCAAGCAAAGGGTGGTCATCACCCTCGAGTTCAAGTCAGACGTCATAACCGTGCGTCTGTCAAGATCGAAGATTATCGTGGTTCTCCGGAATCATCTCTGGGTCTACACGTTCTCGTCGCCGCCTGAAAAGCTGCAGAATTTCGAGACGGTCAACAATGATTTCGGACTCGCCTGCCTGGGAAGCAAGCATGTGGCGTTTCCGGGACGGACGATCGGACAGGTCAACCTCTTCGATTTGCAGACCGCAAATAACACCATCGTACCGGCTCACACGTCCTCCATTATGGCCTTGGCCCTCAGTCCTAACGGCGAACTGCTAGCCACAGCATCCGAGAATGGAACCTTGATCCGTATCTTCTCCACCGCCAGCTCCGCGATAGTGACCGAATTGCGTCGCGGGATAGATAAGGCTCTAATCTACGCGATGGCATTCTCACCATCGTCGAGCAGACTGGCCGTCACATCGGACAAGGGAACTCTCCACATCTTTGACGTTCTACCGTCGTCAGCCCAGTCCTCGTCTGCAGAACCGCAGCGACCCTCTTCCGGGGGGTCAGAGCAGGCTGCAGCTCACACGGAGTCAAACAAGCGATTTTCACTGCTCGGGAAACTACCACTACTTCCAAAGTACTTTAGCTCCGAATGGAGTTTCGCGCAGGCTAAAGTTGAAGGAACAGGGAGGAACACTATAGGTTGGGCAAATGAAGATATCATCACGGTAACAAGCACCGAAGACTGCAAATGGGAGAAGTTTGTTATTCTCAACGCTCCTCACACAGAGTCTGGGAAGGCATGTGAGAGAGAAGCTTGGAGGAACTTTGTAGAAGGGATGGAGATACCTTATAGCCGTTGATAGCGGGTCTGCTGTTAAACGTTCGGCTGTTCTCTGCAAATCTGTCTTATTAGTCTCAAGTATGGACCTCACTTTTAGTCTCATTTTCATCGCGTTTCTTAACAATTTGGTTCTTTGTTGAAATATGTATTCTCTACTTTCCTTTCGCTGTTTGCTTTCCTTGCCTTCAAGATGATACCCCTCCCAAAGCTGCGGCGTTTTATCTTCTATTTCGTACAAATCAAACTTAGCGGGCTCTGGTTCCTTTTCTTAGAACGCGCTGAGTTGCAACAGTCCATATTTATGCACGTATATTGTCTTGTATTATGATATATTGTACAGCGAACGCTTCAGTCAATTTCACGCTATATCGCTATCTATCTCCAAAAAGTGATGTTATGCTCCGGACACTGAAATAACTACAATCCACACGAATTAATTGATCCAACCATCCGTGGATACGACACCCGAAGAGCACTATATCAGCTCCTAGAAGTATGAGCTCCGCAACTACGGAACCAACCTGACTTGGCGATTTCCCTTCCTCAGAAATCTTGAACTCCGGTTTCCCCTTCCACCATCTTTCCTCCCAAATACATCCTCCCTTCCTTTTCAACGTAAACTTCCGCCTCCTCCCCATCAAAATACTCCTCCCAACCATCCCTCTCAATCTCCACTTCTATCAAAGAATCTATCGCCCCACCCATGCGATCCACGCTATCGTAATCAAAATCCTCATCATCACCCCTCATGAACCTCCTCGAAAGTATATCCCTCCAAATCTCCCACGCCTCCTCCCCACTCTCGATATCGGCAAACTCCCCGTTAGAATCTGTGTGCAGGAGGATATCTGCATCAAGGGGTTCGGCGTCTATGGTCCCCGGCTCCTCTTCGGGTGATGCTTCCCGGAGCTGGCGTTTCGACTTCAAAACCACGTTCCCATCCTCGTCTTCTACCTCTTCCATGTCGGAGCCATTCTCCTCCTCTTGTTCCTCCGCCCCTTCAGCTTGCTGCTGCCGCCGTAGATGCGCCATACGGTCCTCCCCCCTCTCCAGATCCCGAGCTAGGATATCGCTAAATTTTGACTGGCTGCTCGGATCAGCCGCGTGTTCCCGTCTGTCGCGACCCGTCATGAAGCGACCGACGAGTTGGTCGTACAGTGTGGGTAAAGAGAAGGCATGATCCGTTCTGGTAAAATAGTCGTCATGGGTTTGAAGGTATATCAGACGTCGGTTTCGTGTGGTGATCTCGGTGTTTGGAGCGGGTGGGGAGAGGGTTAGGCTTGCAATGTCGGGATCTTGGTGTTCAGTGGACGGCTTTGGTTGAGACAGTTCACTGGGCGGGGCTTCCGGCGAACGAGGCAAGGCCTCGGGCTCGTAGGTTGCGATTGCCATGGCGCGAGATGATATTGTATCAGATCACGCTTTCTATTCGAGACTGAGAGAAAATCCCGGGTTGATGTTGACGAATGTGGTTGATAGAATGTCTACGGGACGACACGGCCGGCCGGCTAAGACTCGGAAGTCCGCACGCCTGATCAAGAGACTTGAAATCCTTTCCTTAGAGAAGATGTTCTCTTCAAGACAAACAATGGTTGAAATCTCGAGGTCTCAGATGCCGCTGATATCCCAATATCCGTTCGGGTGGCCACCGCGATGCAATTCTGTCAGGATCCGTCAACGATTTGTCATCATTTGGCTACAAACATGACTACCGAATCGAAGCACTGAAGTATCCAGAACATGCAAGCACTCACGGCCTCTACGCTCGTATACCTGAAGCTCAATATCGAAAAAAACCTTTCCACGCGACCGACCGCGTTCCCTCGTAACGTGACAAAAAAGAGTGGGCGAACAAAAAAAACTTCAAAGCGGGTCGAAGTCGCGTTGCACGTTGGAAATCAAGCGTCGTCGGGGATTGCTAGCAAGCGGTCGTCTATACCCGCGCTAAACGCCCCGAGCATCTGCACCCCCTCAGCCCATTCTCACCCTTCAGCTTTCGAATATCAGCCCATCGACTTCCCCGGACTAGCGTTTCGATGGGTCCCAGCTGATGCCCCTCTTACCCCTCATCTTCCTGAAACCGACATTTTATTACATCACGAAAATATCACCCCCTCGTGCGCACGTGCGGACTTACATAAACAGGGAGGAGCTTTGGATCATCTTTCTCTGGAGCTCGAGCTCTCAGCTCTTCTATCACTCATATGGTATAGCTTCTGGATGCAAAATAACAGCTTCGCCTTCGCATCCGATTGCTTCAGAAAGGCTAAGCTTTTACCCAAGTCTCTTGGTTTCTCTCGTCTCCCGTATAGCAAATCCTTGACCCCTCCGTTGGTAAGGAGCTCGAGCCCAGAGGAAAATCCCAAGAATATAATTTTAGGCCAAGCTGGATGCGTCTGCTTCCATCTGATCAAGAAAAAGCTGTTTAACTGCCGGGATGCCGACTGCGAGGGCTTGCAGTTGGGAAGTTGCGTTCCGGTAAGCATTGGCGTTGGGAGGCTGGCCTATAGGACCGACAACCGGATCTGAGAGCTCATCAGAACCCGAGATGGCATCTACGAAGCAGATAAAAATCTCAAACGGGCATCTTTTTGACGCCCCGGTTCACCTCGTATCATCACGGATCCCAAGTCCCAAATTTGATATTTCATTTCTGTTCGGGCCGATGGTCGCATCCCAGTCCAACTGATCAACTGCAAGTTTTTTTTTCTCTCTCTTTCGCGCATATCCCCGTTCGATGCACCCATCCCCCACCGGCAGGATACGCGGAGATTTAGACCTGATCCAGAAAGCCTCATCGACCTTTCGTCCTTGCATGAAAAGAAACTAAATCAAAAAAAAAAAGCCACTATACACCCTCAAACTCGTTTAAATTTCGAGAATGTACGTAGATGTACCTCCAAGTACCTCCGGTATCCCGAACACCCGATCCGAAGGAACGGTGAAACCTGTGATCTTCTTATTCCCGCGGCCCAAGGGCTGGACTCTCGGTCGAACCATGAACACGTTAGACCCCCAATCCGTGCCCGTCGAGCTCTCGCCCTCGCTACCCCATCCCAAGGGCCATTTTTAAACATTCTGAACACAACCACGTCCTCGTCCACTCCAGCTCTGATCCTACAAAGTAGATCAGTTCATGTAAACGTCTCGGCTCGCATGTGCGGCTTTAAGCTAATAAGGTGTCTGCTGCCTGCTGTCATTCGGGTTTCCCGATTTAGTCCGGGGGCGCGCAATTTTGCACAATTATCGAATAGAACATCTCAACTAAGCTTTAACACCAAAAAATCCCAATAAAAACGTTTTTAACACCTTGGCCCTCCAAAAGCACACTCTTTGGGACCTGGGCGAACTTTCGGAGTCGAAGTCGGGGGGGCTTTTTTCTTCACATCCGTTTTTGCATATGCAAGTAGAGCAAGGAAAGGGGATTTCAATGCAATGCATGCGATGTTTGCTCGCTATCCCCCGAAGAACAAGAGCAAATCCAACGCCCGCCAGCAGAAACCTGCATTGGAAGAAAATTTTCGGGTTGCAGCTAGCTGAACGGGACAAAGGTGGGGGATAACGAGACACCTCGAATTCGCCACACAAAGAGTAAGGGTCTCCCGATAGATGACCTGCGGCGCGGCGTTTGTGTGTCCAGCTGCCTGGTATTATGTACAATTACTACTCAAAGATATGGATTTACTCGCTGTCGGATATATTGTGGATACGCTTGGAAAGGTCCCCCCCTCCCTCGAAGAGCTGAGAAGCCCGATGCATAGAATCCAACGGATATACCTGAGAAAGCCTGTTATTCATGCCTTCGCAGACTCCGAGACCACCCAGTTGTAGCACTTTAATCCGGTATACCGCTGCCGCTCCCGTTCGTGCTTTAGCTGACACCGTGCGTTAAGCTCGGAAAAACCGCAGAGCCTCTGCAACTTATTTTGCTATCACCGATTGAAGTATGATTTGCTACGGGGACATTTCAACATGTGCGCTTCAATAACGGAGAAAAACTTGCTTCCAAGTGTAACGACGATCTTTTCGTGGGGCGCTCTTTATGTAATTGTTGTCGCGCGACATCATATTGGCACTCACAATTGAGAATGGAAAGTGGAAGAACGGCTCGGTTTCAATGCCGAGGGTAGCCCCGGCTGGCTGGGCGAACATGGCTGAAGCTTGATTATTACACTGCAGGCCGTGTTTCCAAGGTTTTGGAGGTGAGCTAAGCAAGGTAAACACCCTTTTGTGGAATCAGAATACTAAGCTTACAAAGTGATATGATCGACTTGTTACCACTTGGCGGTTTTAGATCTTCGGCGAGATTATTGGGAGTGCAAGGGAGTTGCGGTGTTTGGAATTTCTAGGATATGCTCTGATATCCAATTGAAGTTGAACAGCAACGAGCTTTTTCTAAAGCTAGTCTCTGTCTAGAAGCTCGTATCCGTACTGTTAGCTCGCTAATACGGGTTTTGTGGCTTTTCTTACATACGCTTGACGTTACCTCCAACTTCTACTTTTTGTCTTTCGGCGTATGTATGATGCTATAAGACTTCGGCTTCCATATCATTTATTTTCTTGTTTACGACGTAGGATGTGTACTTACGGGTTGAACATAGAAGGTTTAGTCACCGGAATATGCCTTGTCGGCATGCGATGCCTCATTCGAAATAATATGATCCGGGTAGAGCTTTGGTGGCATCGACAGAATATCATGAGGACACCTGTACAAGACGCACGGGACGCTGCAATGCACATAACGAAGAGCTGAATGAGGGGAAACATTGTCCGTGACATCAAACACGTCCTTACTTCAAACACCTAGTCGAGCATGGTGACTATGTTACTACGTTACTAGATCGATCACGATCTGCTCTGTTTCGATGTTCAACCGCTCGGAAACGTGGACAAGTGATATCCCAGCGATGCTATGGACTTCACTCTGTCCAACCTAAAGCCTGTGATATCATAACTACTGAACAGCTCGTTCTCAGAGCCTCGGTCGTCCGCCGACGACCCCGTCAACTTTGCGAATTCGTACTCCCCTTGGGTTCCGTTTTATGCTATTGTGACACGAGCAAAGTTGTTCCCGTTACGCAGCGGCGGGAGATGCCCAAAGCAAGCAAGGGAGACCTCGACTCGTTTCTGAATACATGCTCTCTTGTACTGTCACCGGCTACCTGGACCTAGGCTGACGAGCGATTTTATGATAGATGGCAGATTTTCAAGGTTGTCCTACATGCCACCAATAGCCGCCGATTGACCTTGCCGGGACACGAAGAAATGGGCTCTTGAGGGATATGTTACTATTCTCTTGAAAACCCATAGCGGACACTACAGCACTGTATCGATCAAAAATCTTTCAAGTATCGCAAGTATCAAGATACAAATGTTCGACGACTTGTCGAACGAGCACATTTTCACATTCTGACCACACGACAATTTGTGTTGTTGCTGACTAAGTCTTCCCTCCCCTCCGTTCCGACCAAACAAAACCGTCCAACGGGTTCAGGCGCTTGGGAAACACTCGGATTTCTTCGCGAAACCCCCCACGAGAGAGAGAACACGACTTTGCATGGATAGCCCCAGCAGATGCGGGACTAAGCCCGATTGCGAATTGTGGAGAAAGAAAACGCGCGTGAGTGGCTTGCTTTTTTGCTTCTTGGCCAACCTGTTCGATGGGTCCCCATGCAAATAGAACCGAAACAGCAACCATCCGAGACGGGGGAAAAGAATGGGGGAACGGGCAAAGCAAAGCAGCAAAAGCAGCGTTGTTTGTAGGTTTGAAATATCCCTCATATAAAAAAAGATCCAAACAAAAAAAAAAAATGCGAGGCGACGAAACGTGTGCCTTGTGACATGGCATAAGCTGACGATATATACCTTTCGGGGGGTTGAACTTGCCTTCAATGGATGGGGTTTTGGCCCCATGTTTTCGGGAAGCAGACATCACATACCGTTTCGTATTCTCCTTACCTCTCTTTCCCGCAATCCGTGAAATTCTGGGGTAAAACAAAGAAAGAAAGAAAACTGAGATGGATGGGTGGCCGGGTTTGGCAGAGGCAGCATGACACCGCGAACCAGAAATGAATTATCGAAAATCCGAAAGTGTGGGGAAATGGGATGATGGCAGCTGCTCGTTTTGTGACATGATCTGTCGACATGGACGAGGGGTTACCTGTACTCCTTTTTGGGACCTCATCTGTGTTCATATTTCAAGACTACTATTTTGCGGTTCATGCAGAGCAACAGCTCGAAAGTGATGAGGCTTTTCTCGCCTGCAATTGTCAGAAAAGGTGATCATTGAACGTGCATGATTAATGGCAGGCTCAATTCGATATAAAAATGGAAGTAGCAAGGGATAGCTAAAACACTTCCCTACAGAGTTTCCACGATAGTAAAAAGTTCACGTATAGGCCACCCCCCTCGCGTTATGTAGATGCAGATATATGTAATAATTCACAACTGAAAACACGAAACCGTCCAACGGTCATGTGGTTCTGCACAGGAGAAGGGAACCATGCGCGCGCATGCCGCCTCAACCGAGCAGCAAAAGCTCTCTTGGCTTTTATCCTCCTTCGATACGAAAACCGACAACCAAATGGGCTCGCAAAAAAAAAAAAAAAGGTCCCTACTATCGTGCCAACTTGAGAGGGAAAGCGGAGACTGGTGTGTTTTATCCCCCACGAAACGGGAACTAGAGATGCCGGTAGCAACTTCACCCGAACGCCGCAGGCAAGGGATTCGTTGGAGCTCTCTCTCTGTTCGTTCGACCAGGCCCGGCTGGCTAACGGACTTTGCATCTGTTCAATTGAGGTATCTCGAAATTGGGGTCAGGATAGAGATATCGGATTTGAGCGTGCTTAAGCGAATTGGACTGAAGTCAAAGGGTCCGGTGACCCCATTTCGCTCGTGTGCGCAGAACGGTTGATGCAGACCGAGGAGGGTTAAAAAAAAAAAAAAAGTTCCAGCCCCTTTTCGTGGCTACCAAAGCTCAGCTGTGGTTCAAATCCCTCGCCTTCTCTTTTGAAGCTGCTGGATCCGGTATGTGATAGAGAAGGCTCTTGAGTGCATATTGAAAGCACTATCGATTCCAGCTTCCTGTGCTACGTGTGTTTCCTCAATTGATAGGAGATGAAGGGCGTAGGGGGCTCCATATGACTAGTCCGCTCTCGGTGAGCTTCCTCGAGTTTCAGGTACAAACTCAGAGGGCAATGAACGACTTGTCATTTTATGCGGTGTTTTTTCTTGAAGCTAACGGATCCTTCGAGGAAGCTTCTTGAGGGTCCGCGGTTGCACGGAAAGGATGCACAGCATATACCAAGGCGGCAAGCTTCTGTGATCCGTGGCAGGCGAGACACGCCCTTTTCTTCTTTTTGGCAGGGAACTTTGATTGACGTGCCATCCGTTAGCTGGCAGAACGGCGAAGGGGGGAAGCTTCAGGAGCTTGGTCCTAATTGTCCTCTGTTACTGAGGGAAATTTGAAATTTCGAACGCACATGTAAGAGTTGAAATGTCTCATCACCAAATTAACGAGGTTCCACGATCGCGAAATCGAGATGTTGTTTCCCATGCGGGTATCCGGGGGGCGAGACATTTTTATTTCGTCCCTTTTCCAAAGGAGGAGAAGACTCACGAGCGGGTTTGCAGTTTAAGGATTTCGTGAGGATCGGTCTACGGAGTACTCTATGTTTTTCTTTTCTTTTCGCGATATTTGTGGCGAGTAAGGTTGATGTCTGGGAGTATGTCTTTTCGCGTGGGGTATTGTAGACCGACGTGGTTTAGTCAGAGAAATCATTCAACTTTCTTGCAGATATGCAAAAAATTCCGACAGACAAATGTACCCTGTAGACGTAAGATCATCCAAAAGACCGATGCATATTGTCTGAGGGGCATAGCGTCTGAACATGTGTGTACGGGAGATACGGGAGGTATTTTTAGCTCTCATTCAAATTGGACATGGGGATCGAGCTTCTGACCCAAAAAAGTATTTACGGAGAAACAGATATTCAACGTATCATTTTGAATGTGAAATCCTCCGTCCTGGCGACAAGTCATCCAGTAGCCAATAGGCCAGAAATGCATCGGGGGGATTCGCGACGAAAAAGAATCTCGAACCAAGGTTCACCGGCATTGCCGTAAGGTTTCTCTCACTAGCTTGTTGATAATCCTGAAGGAAAACCCGTCGGATCAAGGCTCGAAGGGAAGGAAGCACAGGACACAAGTCGATCGATCCGGGCTAAGAAGGCCTCGGCACTGGTTATGTTATCCCAAATGTCAATATCGATCGGCTGGTGTGAAAGAGAAAGAGGCTTTCCCATGCTTTTCAGCCCAGCTGAGAGAAATTCCCGAGAACAGAATAATGATTCAAGACAATTAGCGATCACATTTCCGCATGATGACATTCTGCAGCAAGCAGAAGAAAATCTGGCTGAGATGTGAACCAGCATATGCTTCGATGAGGCTGACATACCATCCCTAGCTGGCTTGCCAGAAACGAAAAACCTCAAAGGCTTCGGACGAAAGTCCCGGCAGTAGCTAGAAGACTCCAGTTGGAAATCATAAGGGAACGGGCTCAATCCTTACGAAAAAGTGATCCGGGAACCCATAATTCATATGATGATGACCTGGACCAAGTTTTAGAATCATCATCATGGGGCCAGGCTAGCCCGGGCGCCGCCAGCGACATATTTTGGGTATTTTCTGAGCAATTGAGGCATTTTCGCTCACCTATGGATCCCAAAGAGAAGTCATCTGAAAAGAAGGCGGCGTGTCCGGCCCCCCACGTACACACATGAACACGAAAAAGGCAAACCTGTTCGATACAATGACGACGTTTCTGATTGGGTCATTCGCATTTCCCAGCAAAGAGCGAAATAATACCCAAGCTGATGGGTTGTTCGATGTTTGGGAAATGCGGGGAATTCAAGGGATGTGATCGAGGCTGCTTGCGAGAGTGCCAGCTGCATGAACAGGTCAAGGGAGATCCCAGGCTGTTTCTTCTCCTTCAGGCCTTTCGCAAAGTTGTGTTGCATGAATTTCGAACCAGATTTAAAGGCTCACCGAGTTTAGGACCATCAGGAGGCGGATGAAATCGAGAGCGGTTGCCTATGTGTGACAAGGTCAAGGCAATTGCCTCGAACCACGTCAGTGGCCCGAGAGCCATTTTGGAGATTCACATGCGGCAATACGGGAAGATGATTGAATTTGGTTCATTTGATTCCATTTTCTTGCTTGACTTATTTGGTCTATGTGATACAAGAACAGCGGACAGGAGGAGGATGAAGACACTACTAACGAGCAAGCCATCCCTAGAACAAAGGACCCCTGGCGCGAGGAAACTTAACAGATAAAAAGAGAAAATTTAGAGCAAAAAGGTAAAAGGAAAAATCTGATGATACAACGAAACGCGGGCTCTGCGATCCGTCTGAGGACGTTTTTTTGAATTGTTGTTCAGAAAGGGGAAAATGTAGAAGGAAACATTATAATCGGAGTATAAGCAAATCTCCTCGTCTTCTCAACTAGAAGCTTGTAAAACACGAATGTACGTGTGAAAGCGAAAGATGAATTGCGCCGTAACGCCCGCACTCAACGAAATATAAAACAATAATAAAAAAACCGTGCATCCATGCGAACGTGTAGAAACAAAGGCAATGCTGTGATAACAGAAACAGAAACGGGGGTCATTAAAACATTATCAGATCATCGAATGCAAAAGCTGTTGATACAGTTTGTAGAGAAGAAAGAAACGAGGGAAAAGTCATGTACAAGCTCTCCTATATCGTTTCAACGAACCCCAGGTGTGTTAAAGGTCGGATAAGGGAAAAGCGGGTGAATAGAAGATAAGTGAAAGACAAAAAGGAACAGGAAAGCGAGCGTTAAACCTTTCGAAAGCGAGCGAAAAAATTCTTCAAGTCGAGCCACCGCACAAAAGCAAACTAGACTTCGTGATGCAGAGTCTTCTTTGGAGACTTTGGAGGAAGATGCTGATGCAACTTCCTGGCTCCGATCTTCCCGGCCATCTTGCAGCCGGCCATCTGACTACAATCAACCAAGCACACCTTGTCGTAGTCGTTGTCGGGAATACAGCAATCGACATTGTTCATCCACCTATCACTGAGAGCCTCTTCGATGGTGATACGCTTCTCAGGATCTGGGTGGGCCATTCGGTAAAGGAGACGTTTCAGTGGTGGTTTCATGTCGGAGAAAATTCGGGCTCCGGGAACGGTGGATTCGTGAGTGATGATTCCAGATGGGTTTTTGACGAGCCATTTGTCAAAGCTGGTCTTGTATGCAGCATACATTCTATCGGAAGAACTGGCTTCAGCCCATGGGAATCCGCCGTAATGCAAAGTTACATAAACAATAGCACAGGACCAGACGTCCAATTTTCGTGCATCATAGGCATCTAGAGTTTAAAACATGTTAGCTTAGACCAATGGATATCGTGGGGAGGGATCAACACATACCTGTTTGAGCAATGACCTCTGGGGATAGGTAAGGCTTGCTGCCACAAATTCCTGGACGGCTGAGACGAAGTTCATCCATGTTGAAACCACACTCCATCTTTTCGCTGAAGGCTGGGTGTTCTCCGCTGAAAACCTCAGAGATTCCGAAATCAGAAAGCTTGAGTCTGCCGTCAGAGCACATGAGAAGATTCTCTGGTTTGATGTCGCGGTGAGCAACACCGTGGCTGTGGAGATAGGCAACACCACGCAAGAGCTGTTTGAAAATGCAGAGCTTCTCATCGTTACCCATGAAATTCTTCTTGATGATGGAGAAAAGATCACCACCGCTGCAATATTCCATGACGTGGCACCACCGGCCACTATTTCGGCAAAGGTCTTCGGTCAGGACAATATTTGGGTGAACAAGAGACTTGGAAAGGCAGAACTCAGAGTTGAGCTTTTGCGTATATTCTTCCTCGGTCTCGTTGTGAGACTTCTTTCTGAACTCCTTGACGGCGAAAAGCTCATGGGGATTGCCATGGATCTTGCTCATCAACTTGACAATAGCAGTTGCACCCTCGCCGATTTGTTTCGACTTGAGGGGGATGTGGCTCTTATTCGAATACTTTTCGCTCAGGCTGTGAATTTTGAAAGTGGGAGCGATAGGTACGGCGGTGCTCAGCTTTCTAGCCTTGAGACCGACGCCAGTTTCCGCTGGGTGGGTAATGGTGCAGTCGTTTTGCATATCAGCAATGCCGTTCATGCTGCTAGACCTTCGGTTCCTACCCAGACGTCCAATGCCGGCCGACAACGACTTGGGTGGCGACCCAGCGCTTTTCCTGGCCTCCATCAGACTATTGGTGGGAGACAAGGACTTGGAGGGTGTGCTGGCTTTCGAAGGAGCTGGGCTGGCTTTGTGAGAGAACAAGCCGGCTCTGGCTTTTGGCTGAGGAGAGTGACGAGGAGTCAAATCGTCGTCACGGTGTCCCAAGCTCAACTTGGAAACCAAATCGTGGCCACTACCGCTTCGGTGGAAGATACGAGAGAAGGTGTTGGATCTCTTGACCGGAGTGGGTGCCTCGATACGAACAGCCGGTTGAGGGGATGGAGACTGCAGAGTGAAAGTTGGCGGCGAAGGAGGTTTTGAAACGCTTCGTGGACGGGCTTGAACGTCGCACATATCGATCATGGACTTGACGGGCTGCTTGGGTTGAGGGGTGGTGTTGGTGTCATGCTGTTCTAGAGCGAAGACGGCATGGCTTTCGAATGAAGTCGGCGTCAATGGCTCCTGGGTCTCGCTAGCCGTCTCGAGATCTTCGTCCTCTTCCAAGACGGTGTTGCACTCGTGGCCTTCGTCAGAAGAACCAAGGATGAATTTGGGAGACGAGGTAGAGTGGCCGTTGTGAAAGTCGTCTATTGAACCACCCAAGGGGGAGAATTCGTCGCTGTCCGAGCCACCATGTATGCGCACATGGGAGTTCAAGATCTTGATCTCCGGCGTGGGGGGGATCATGGCGTCGGATATCGACGAGAAGGAGCTGGAGCAGGTCGACGGCAGGGAGTCACTTCGTGTTGTGGACTGGATGATAGACATGGTGATCGAAACGCAGAGTGATGTAGATCGAACCGGTGGACGCTTTTTAATCTGTGCTTCTGGTAAGCCGATGCCCTTTGAACCCAAAGCCGACTTTAGGCAACACGCATGCCAACCACAGCCAAGGCCGCGAGAAATGTACAAGCTTATTTAAAGCGACATTGATCGGTCACTGCGGCAAATGCAGGTGGTCGAGATGGACTTGGCGAAGGGGATTGGGGGAGGAAAACAAAGAGAGAGGTTTGCGAACGGAATGGAGGGACAAAGTTGGTGAAACGCCGATGAGTGGAGGAGGGAGGATTCCTGTTGCTGGTGCTATGCTTGGAAGGCAGAGGAAAGGAAGGAGGAATTGGTGACAAGAGGCTTGGGAACAGGAAATTAATCGCACTCGGTGGGTTGAAAATACATACCAGAAACGATTATGCTGCGATTCCCCAATTGAATTTTATCGAATTGCTCGATTTCCTCGATTTCCAATCCCGTTACGTCAAGGTAAAGAAGAAGAAGAAAGAAAGAAGAAAGAGGTCGGTTTGGTTGGTAATGGTCAGAAAAAGTTACTGCTGAAGGAACAATATCTAGCTTTCGCCCGGATAAAGCGACGGCTGCGGGCTACGACGAAGGCGGGGGGCGGGATATGGGTAGGAAAAGGATAGCAAGAAAGCTTTCTTGTGATCGAAACGTGCAATTTTCCATATACACTTTTGTCGGAAAGTCAATTATTAGGGTTTCGGACAATTAGATTTCGATGAAGACGGCAGCGATTCTGGTCGGTATAACAGTGCCGGGTGATAAGAAACAGTCGAAAGTCTTTTATGTATAGTTATGTTTGTACAAGTGGTCGTAAGTTGTCGAGATGGTAATAAGAATAATAATAATAATACTGTCGACGGGTATCTCCAGTGTGTTGTGCGTGAAGTCGGGTTCTTGGTAGTGGCAGATGGTCGCTTTATAACCAGGTCTGGTCGGAGTGCAGGAAAACCGGGTGCTATTCAGTAAAAGTAACTCGTGCGTGACGAAAAGAGACCAGGAATACAACTAAGTACTCGCTGCGATATTTCCGCTGTAACGGGTCTGTGTCCTGTACGAGGATCTTTTTGTGGGGGTGGATTTCGTTTCTGCCTGTAATCGAGTATGACAGAATGACCCTGAGGGAAAAGCAGGGCGATGCACAGCTGCAAGCAACAAACAGGGCACAAAAATAGATGGCGCGAGAAATATGAGAGAAAGAAGAGTGGTCGACAGAGGGTTGGTGTCGGTATAATTATTCGATCTTCTTCTGAGGAATGGCAGTCCTTTCGAGATAAACTGATTCTTTGGGAGAGAGATAGAGAAGGAAAAAAAAAAGTCTTGTCGGAGAGGGTCGAAGTTTAAATCGAAATGCTACGCCAGAGAGAAAGAGATGCCCAGAAGGACGAAGGGAAGGCGACCGATTATATGATGGAAAAAAAAGGTTTTTTGCTAGTTCCGCAGAAGCTCTACACGGGGGACTCTCGTGGGAACCGGCTGCTGCTAGTATTTAATATATGAGAGGGCGGTCAAGAAAAGAAAAAAACAGCAGAGAAATAGAATGGCGATTGCTTGCTACGGCTTCAACTTGTCTTTCGACGGGCTGAGGGCAGGCTGACAGTCATTATTAATGGGAACAGCATAATACCAAAGTTGACCTCCTCGCTAGCCCCCCAGCACCCATGCCCCAAAGAGCGCAGCTGAAAAAACAAAATCTCTCCTCCCCTTCGATGACAATGATAATTTGGGGTATCCGTTTGGGGGCGACCACTAGCAGGGCGAAGAGTGTCGGACGGATATTCCAAATGGGCGGCGACTCGTTCGCACGAGAAAGGCAGCAGGAAAAGGTACCTCTGAGTACCGGCTGGCCCCAGGCTCCATTTGCCTTACAACCAACCCTCCGACAGACTACCCCTCCCTTTTCGTCCTCAGACTCCGAGCCAGACGCCGGGCTCCCAGATGCCATTGGCACCAGGCAGCCCGACAGGTTTCATTTCCCTTCCTCGTCGGGATCCAACGACGTCAACCAATTTTGCTAAAAGAGGGATGGGTGGGTCAACGACACCCACCAGTTTGACAGGAGCCCCGAGGAACCCATCAGAAGACGACCGTGATCATCCTTTCTAAATATGTCTCCTGTTTGTATAAGTAGCCAGCCCCAAGGGTACAGCGGTACCGGTAGACCTTCCTTGAGGTCCAATGCAACGAGATCCGGAGAACTAGCTACACGATTGAGAAGCGCCGGGGCTCCTCCCTTCTGGCCGTGGCGTCTAACCATAAGTTAATACCATATTGCCAACAACAGGAAGCTTCGAAGAGCGCATGCAAGGCATAGTTGCAACCAGCAATCATCACCATCTGCTGTGAGCAAGCAAGGCCAGGGCCGAACACGCCGCACGGCACTGCACTCTGGCTTCTCCGCAAATTTCTGATTTGAAGAAACGAGGTTCTGCTGCATGCACATCAAACATGTCAGTTCGTTTGGGGTGCATAGATGGCGACCATATGAAGTATGGCACATGAGCTTCCAGGTGTTACTCCCAAAAGCATATGTCCAACAGAGCTATCGCGTCGACAATACCTAATGCCCTGGGAATAGACGAGAGTGGGGGAGCCATCGTTGCCAGAGCACTGTCCTCCTCGATTGCCAAAAAAAGCCGCTTGTTGCCCCGGCTTTTCGATTGATTTCCCTGGAGAAACGAAAGGGCTGGTCTTGCATATGCGACTGTGCAGACACACATACAAACACGAACGGTGGGTTTTTTTTCTTTCCTGTTCGGACAGGGCATGGCATGGCCAGCAATGCCTACAGCATTGAAACAATTGAGGATCACGGGATGGATTTCAATGTGCTGGTGCTGTGTCAGAGGCCGCCGACCGGCATCATGACTTGCCCAAAATCTACCTCCTACGTTGTGGGATATCCCGAGATCGATACGTGGCTGCCAGCTCTCTCATCCAGCGATCGAAAGTCGTCGCGATTCCTGCCGACCGAAATTGAGTCTAGTGCTGGCGCCTGTTTTGACCTGCTAGAAACCGAAGTAGCCAACCGGGAGAAGCAGCGAATTCCTCCAACGTGACACCAGCTCCAAAACATTCAGGTACAGGTCGCTCAGGGGAGCTACAAATGGAAAACTTGTCATGACATGCTACATTGGAGCTTCGTAGCAAAATGGCCTCATCGTTGGAAGAAAGAAAGAAAATAATGATCTGCTCGCTGCAAGTTTCCCCGAGAAAGTTATGCGTTCTTCAATGTCGCTCCCAGACCCTGAAATTAATCTACGAGAGAAGATCACCGTCGTCATTATGGATCCGAGAAACAATTATATCATCATCTCATCGACAACACATTCCTCATTATGGCGTACGAGAGTTACATTCGTATTAATTTACTTCTCCCAAGAGAAAAAGATGAAATAACCGGTTTCCCAAAGCTTATTCCCCAGGTCTACCGTTTCCTTGAGCCCTAGGCTCTACCCTCCGAGACGGAGTCTTACCTTACCTGACCGTTCAATTGTGCCGGCTCCGAAACAACCTCGGAGAGAGCTCCAAGAACTCTAATGGTGAGACAGTGAAGACTGAGGCCTTATGATTTCATCATTTGGACCCTCCAGGAAGTTGGAATACCGCGGATTCAACTCATGTCAGGTTCCTACATCAAATGTTCCTACATAAGGTGTTCACTCATCGTCTGAACATCTTTTTTTTTTTTTTTTTTGCGACAATATGGCAACCTGCGTCTTCGGATGGTCGCATCGGACGCTGTAGTCATCAGCCCTTCAGCCTCTCTTATTCTTGCTCTCTGTATATTCGAAGGCGGCATCGCTTGATAAATATAGCACTCAGGTCGCAGTCGCAAATTATCCATCTTGAGATACACTGTCCGACAACGTGAAACATACAGCAATTCCCATAAGCTGGCATTTTCGAATGGTGTCAGCAGCCGCTGAAGTTTTCCTGCGCCGCAAAGCCCGCAAGTGATCTTCAAACGGCCGCCTCGGGTCTTCAATACCAAGATTTGTGATATATCGATAATCGTTTGACTCGGTCTACCAATAAAGTAACTCTTCTCTCCTACCTACTAAAAACAGCTTCTAGAAACACAAGAACATGAAAGAGTAGAACATGGTACCACGTTCGTCTATCGATATTTTTCATTTGCCTCCAGCCGAATGCGAGCAAGCCTTTCATCTAGACGTCTTGGTACATCTTGGTATTGCACAGACAGGACAGGGTACGAAGGATTAAACATTACCTTAGGTGGGCTATCTCTAGGAGGAACCCGCCGTCGCATCTGTGATCCTATGCCCCTCGAGGTTACCCGCACCTTCTCAAAGTAATGTTTATAGTGAGGCAAATTAACTAGCAATCTACCTCAATAGTTTCCCCTTCGTAGCAGGGCGAAGCCCTCCAGGCAGAACTAGAAGCCCTTGTTGTATTACCTATTACAGTTTGAACATTTAGCTTTTAGATTACCGGCATTCAGTAGCACAAATGAGAAACCCGTTAAGGATTTTCATTCCCACGTTGTCTAATTCCCCAGACTTGAAAGTTTTTTAGGATTTTTCTGTATAAGAAAAAATTTGCCGAACACTAAAACAAAGTTTGTCCCTCAGGGGGCTTCCTGATGAAGGAAATATGCCAATGAAATTACCAAGTGTTCCTCCAGGTATTTTTACACTATTGAATTTAATAAATTTTGCAAGTTACCAAGTAACACCAGATGATGTGCGGCATATGCAAGTGTGGTCTGGATTTGGCGACAAATTCCTTGTGGGCTGCTCCGATATTCGCCTGCGTTCAAGCCAGAGAGGGTCGCCGATTCGTCGCCTCGGCTGGCCTGCTCAACAGATTAGATACCAGCCCGGCCGCGGCGCATGTTCTCAAGAATACGACGGAAAGAAGGAAGAACGAGAGAAAAAAACAGAAGAGAAGAGAATCTCGAACCCTAAAAAAACCTGCACCGGCGACTCGAGGAACCCCAGGGTAACAGTTACCAATATGGCGTATGTTGTCAATTAAGATCTACGCTACGAAGGCAAATTAAAATACCCTCAACCATGATGCATCTATGGACGAAAAATTTTTCGGGAATGAATTTCTTGGAACAAGTCTTTTTCTAATGCTCCATGAACATCGCATTGTGCCATTCGAATTTTTATTTTTTTTGGCATATTTCGATTTCCCACGAATTTTAATCCGTTGCCTGCCTTCTGGGCCAAGCTGGCCAAGCGAGTTTGCTCCGTTCTGGAATATCGAATATTCGGTAGATGGCAGGTAACGAAGTACCTATTGCGAATGTATGGCGCTACCCGAGGAACTAGACAGAAGGGAAAAAAATTTTACGTCTGTCTTTGACAAGGGCGTAACGATATGCACAGAAGAGGGTGCTCGCGACGGTGTCATCTGCAAGGTGTGGCAAAAAGAACTAACAAAAAATACGGAAACCAGTGATATCTATCAATATCTGACCCAATCAGCGTAGAATCTTCCAACACTTTCGAGGGTGAATATCAGAGAATAATATTCTTCTGAGGTTACAGACGCCCATCTTCTCTATGTTTCTCACGAGACGAACCCCTCGGGTTTTCGAATTTATCGGTCGATTGGCTGAGACCTCATCTTTCACATGCGCGCCTCTAGACGAAGCTAGAAAAATAAAGGAACACACCCTCAGTTTTTTTTTTTTTTCTTGATTGTTTATCGCTCCCCGCTCACAAGGAAATAAACCTGACCACATGGACAAAGGTGAAATCAACCACCTGCATTCACGTTTACCATTTACGGCGAAAGCGATCTATATCGATCAACCAACAGAAAGAGAAAAAAAAGTGGGCTAACTGACCCCTCGGATTGAGCCTTGAGCCTTGGAACACGGCACAGGAATATGTCGAGGGGAAACCTAAAAACAAAGTGTGGAGATCCGGGCCAGAACAGCTTTTGTTGAAAACCGCTATAATACCTTCCTCTATGCATATTCAAACATCTTGATAAGGGAGGCCAGCACGTCAAAAACGGGCAGGGTTCTTATTCGACAAAGAGGCAGCATCGTGGTCTCGTATATAAATTGCGGGGGTAGAATATGTC
The DNA here is from genome assembly GCA_036971385.1 of Dactylellina parvicollis. Classification (NCBI taxonomy): domain Eukaryota; kingdom Fungi; phylum Ascomycota; class Orbiliomycetes; order Orbiliales; family Orbiliaceae; genus Dactylellina; species Dactylellina parvicollis. Next base: position 1,068,041 of record JAJTUD010000013.1, on the reverse strand, counting down.
TTTTACTTCAACCGGTCCCGCGAGAAAAAAAAGGGTCCCGTCTCCTCTTGTATGCCAGATGCATAGTGACAATCCAGAAAAGTGCGCTTAAGCACAACCAACCGGGGAAGTCGATCGCGAAATGTCGAGAGCTGGCCCTCGGATAATGAACCCCACTCTCTTTTTCCACGCAGGAAAGTGGTTATCGGTTGGAAGATTGAAGAGCTCACTGTGTTTGAAGGGACCAAGCTTGCATTTCGCATGGCCATGGTGTGTGGTGTGGGACCCAAGACGAGCTCCCTTTCCGTTACGATATATACCGGGAACCCTATCACCTATCCAGACCACCGCCTGGATATGGTCCAGTCCGATCGCGAAAGCTAGCAGCGCTAAGCGGCCCTTTTTAGTGGGCTTTTTTGGATCAAGTTCATCTTATCTAGCGTGATTTCCCACGACTTCGTAAAGTCGTTACAAACCGTAACGTACAAAGTGCATCCGGGGACCGATGTTCGTGTTAAATACATATCGGTCAAAGTCGGAGAAACCAGAGGTTGAAACAGCCGATGTGGGCTTTCCCAGATCCGAATCCCGTTCCAATAACAAGATCTCTCTAAACCCTGGACCTCTCTCCCCTCGCACGGGTATCTCCATCTGGAGAGGAAAGGTACACCGAGATTTGACCGAGAGATTTCTCGCTTCCACGCTCCTCAACATCGATGCGATTCACGGCGCTACCTAAAAGTCTAAATGCGTCCTGTCATCGGGTAAGGCACGCCCGTGATAGGTGGAACTCAAAACCGGCCCGACCACCGGGCCTGTTTGCTTACACGTCAAGCTCCGCGTCTCGGTGCGCTCTTTCAAATCGGCAATTACAACATTGAGAGAAGCCGAAACCACTTTCCGCGAAAGGAGGATGTTTTCGTGTCCTTCATGCTTGATGCATACGGCGAGCTCGAAATGAGCAGAGGAAGCAGACTCCTGAAGGGGGGAAACAAGCTTTTGTCTACATGTCTCGGCAACTTCTTTCCATGGGGGGGTTAATTGTTCAAACGCGAGAGAAATCGAAGTGGATGCGCACAGGCAATCGATGCAATCGCAGTAGCAAGCCTCGCTAACTTCCGGGCATGCACTCAATTCGTGCCTTGGGACTCTTTTTTTCTGAGAGAAATTTACGCATTCGCGCATGAAAATGACCATTGAGGCTCACGCACCATCTTTCAGCCCTTCGCACCTGAACATTAGGGGAAATGGTCATGCGATACCACTCGGAATGTAACTATTTTATCTTCAGATGCAAAAGGGGACTTCGACAAGGGCGTTAATTCATGGCTCGTGCAACACTATCTTTCGTATCATTGGTCCGAAATTCCAACGGAAACCCATGCCGATGTTTTTCAGAAGCTAACATGTAACGAATTCCTCAAAGCGGATCGACAAGCCTGCAATTTTGTGCATATGCTGTGTAAGGGTTTCCGGACGAATGGTGTTGTTCGGGCTGAGGGTTTTGGAGCTCCAAGCTTTCGAAGCTAAAGCTTAGTTAGCTTAGGAAACCGGATTGTCGATAGCAGCTAACTAAAGAGGATACTGGGAGGGCTCAAGTTCCGGTTCTGAGAGTCTCGAGGTCAAAGGGGCTTTTTTGTTTTTCATTTCCTCAGCCCCGAGAAAGCGCACTTGATCCCTCGTTGGAACTTCTCTAGCTTCCAACACCCATGATATCATAGTTTGATTTCAAGCCTCAGTGCAGCCTTTCCCGGATCAACAAACTGTGTATTTTGTGACATGGTCCGCGTTCCGACTTCAGCCTGAAAGTGAAATATTCCGTAACACGATTTACCAGATATTAAAACTAAGCCACTACGAGCTTAGGGAAAGAGAGCTTTTGGCCGGCGCCTCCGGGAACAACAAAACGACGTATTCGCGTTGAACCGCACACAACATGTATTGCGTCGGTAGAAAGCTGGCTAAAAACGGGGTTCGTGTTCGGTAACACCAAGCAGCAGATTTGATATTTGACAGCTCCGGCAGTCAACTAATTTGTCCGTAAAAACTAGCTGTTTAATCAAAGCCGTCATGCTTTCACGTCAGAGTGCAGATAATAGCTTGCAGCCATGGTGGCAAGACGTTTAGGAAAGTCTACCCCGCGGTGGGTTGGTACGGTTGACCCTCATTCAATCGGAAGGGCTTCCCACAAAGCGCTACCAAAACTGAAAATAACAATAGGTCCTGAACTTCGATAGGTTTATTTTTTGGACCGAGGAGCTCAATCTTTACGTGTACTTCACTGTCGGTTTCCACACTTACAGGAGCCGAACGCCGTGCTCGCAAATGTCTCCGCAAAGGCATGCGCATATCAGAACTCCTCCTCACGCGTACACTCGCATGATCTTCGAAAATTGCAGAGTTCGAACTCGTAGACGATTTCGAAGATTTCCACCTCCGAGAGCAAGTCTACGAATGTGAAATTTTTTATTTTTTAAAATTTTAATGCCTCATCATATGAAGATCGGGGGGCTCAGGTGGCCCATCTATCCAGTGCGCCGCCCTATCCCAAAGGTACATTCTGGTACTTCTGTCCAAAAATTCGACGTTTCATGATGCTCATTCAACTTCCAACCCAACATGCCTACGTATCAGCATGAGCATCACGGTGACATAAAATGTCTCATATCCTAGTATGCACGAATCTGCCCCCCAATATTTTTAATATACGGTAATATAAGTTCCTAAGCAAAGGCGGGGGAAATAGGAAAGGGAAAGAAATACCCCGCGGCTAATTCCTAATCTAATCGTTATTTCCTTTCAAAAATTTAATCTAAAATCCGTCCGTCATTTTCTCTCCGTTATCGCCAAGTTGTATTGGCGGACATAGACGCCCTTGTAATTATACACAAGGAACTGCAACCAGCCAGGTGGACCCCCGCTCCGGAAGGTTCTCGTGGACATGAATATGTGCGAATATGTGTATCATATGTTAAATAAAGATATTCTTCCTCTTGTCATCTCATATATCAGATCAAAAAGATTATCCTCATCTGAATCTGGGGAAACCATGAAAGACTTTCAAAAAGCCTGCTTATTGCATGAACCCATGTACACGTTTACAAACCCTCAAGGATCGTATAAAAAAATTTTCTGGGCGGAAGTCCAAGGGAAAGCAAACCCTCAAGGGTTCTACAGTGTCGAATACGGATGCCTGACCCCGTTTTTCGACGCTTGTCGATCATTTAGAAAGCTCGGGTTGGCAAAGCGAAGACATTATCACCTTCTAGATTCGTTCGAGCGTCAACGTTGGCGAAGCCCAGAAGTCTTGTGAAATCAACTCGCCTGCTAATAACGTATAAAACGACAAGGAAAACGCAAGGCTAACTAACACTCAGATGATAATTGTGAATATGGGTATAATTATTTATATCCTTCATCCTCGTCCAATCTCACCCGTTATTCGGCGCAAATGGCCGCACGTGTGAAATTCTTTTTCAAATGAGTATCACCAGTACACTTCATGCATGTCATCGATGACCTGCAGTTATTTGAATCCCTCCCCGAGTGAGACAGTGGATACAATCTCTCCGCCTTGGGTTATAGTTATGAAATATAAAACCAAAAACATCCTACGGAAAAGAGCAAGATCTGATCCTTTCTTTTCTTTCCGCTTCGCTTGGCGCGGGAATGGCGAATTTTGACGAGGATGAAAGTCATCCGCTTGATGCTTCCGTCCAGCCGAGAGGCTTGGATATTACCGGGGTTCAGCTTGGAAGTCATCATATCCCTTGTTGGAAGTTGTAGAAGAAAGACTACCTAATTGCATATCGACGGGGTCTTTAATTTGCCCTAACCGATCAATATACATGGTCACGCGCGCGCGAAGAGAGCACACTTGGCGCATATATATGGAAGCCGTTTGTCCTCGCTCGCTTGGCGGTTGGGAATCGCAGGTGCTCAATTGGATCGATATCTCGATCGTCCATAAAGTTTTATACATCAAGTTTCCCGAATACTTCTAGAGGATTCTGTAGACGCCTAGGGCTAGAGAAAGCTTGAGTAATAAAGTTTCGAATCCAAGAGTATCAACCCCCCACGTATACACACACCATTGCACCTTCTTGCAACTACAGATGAAGACGGGACGATTGCGGACATTTTTTAAGTTAATATATGGTGTTCACGACGCGGAGGAGGGCTTATATCCATGCCCTTCGGTCAACCTAGTTCCCAGCGGTGCCCAGGAGCAGAAGATCGCTACAGATAAGGAAATTGCATTTACTCGTATTGAGGTATTAGATAAGATCTAAAATAATATACACAGCCACTTCATGGGTCTTTCGGCGGTATGATCGGACCCAGAAGAAAAGTTTGGACGAAAAGCTATCAATTTTTTTCGTCGGGGAGATGCCGGGCTTGTGAAGGCAGTGTTGCATTTTGGCCAAGCATGTGTTGTATTTGTTCTGTGGGAGCCCACGGGGTTCGAGGTTACCCACGGGTCCCGGGGCTCGAGCATGGGCAATCTTCTATGATATACCTCTACATCATGGAAAGGGCTAGCTTACAACGACACTTTGCTGAGGCCAAATGTAATCAAGATTCCAATCTAGCTGCTAGACTAGCTCGATACTAGACGACATTTGGGGAAAGCGATGATCAATAATCAACAGCCAGCCAGAACAGTCTGGTCGAAAGAATCCGGACACTTGCAACTATTCTATGCAAGTCACCTATGGTTAGTTACTATTTTCTAAATAGCCTGTAGAATTAAAGTGCTCGATCAAATCCCTATGCGTAATTTACTAGATCATGCGTGAAGTGAACTCTTGAGCGAACATTTGAGGCAAGCACAATCTGCTATAGTTTCTCTACAAAACGGTAATATCTTTCTATACGCGTGCAAACAGAACAAGATCAGTTTAAACCCCTTCGAATACCGTGCATGGTGATATGTATGGGTTAAATGAGAAAGGGATTCTACCCATAGCCTGTCCAGGATAGTTGACTGTAGTGGCCTTTACTCATAATATTGCCGAGTTACCCTCGCTCTCATACTAGTGTGTCCTTTCCAATACTATCAAAATCCGACTTCTACAGTTCTAATTATCGAACTTGAAATCTACTTGTGGTTCTTCAGTCGTCGGATTGACTCTTTAGTTTTAGTTACCATCCTCTGCTCCTTCGTACCTAGCTGCTCGCCTTCGAGTAAGCAAACCTTAATTGTTATTCAAATATTAAAAATGCTCGTCTCACGGACAAATTCTTCGGTATTATATTCGATAGGTTCATATTGGAATACTTGCTCGGGCCATGTACTCCCAGTAACTTGAACGTCTATCAGAGCTTTAGTTCTAGCTTAGGCATGGAGGTTCGAACGAGATACAGGTGCTTGACTGACTCCACTGATCTCAGATTGGAATTCTTTTACAGTTGCGGGTTGTCAGTATTATCTTATCATCAATGTTATTAGTATACTAACAAATTGGATTAATTTCTACAGCTTTTCGTCTTCGGCGCCTGATATCAACGGATGTTACTAGCTCCAAACCTGTCGGTCTGAGCATGAGCTGAAGCTCCCGGCTCTGGAATCGAATTAACTCCGTTTACTTCTACCATTTACTTAAATTTCTCTGAACTATGGAACTGACAATTTAATTTGGAAAGAATCGAACACGAATAGTGCTGTTGCGAATATCTCGTCCAAGATCTCTCGTTTGCTGTCTTAAGATCTTGCATAATATCGGGCCCATCAAACTCACCCCGCGAGCTCTTTTCTCAAGAGCCATTCGGACGATCCAAGTCAAAATCCTCATCGCAAGAATAACAGAAATTGACGGAAAATTTCGATACCCAGTTAGGATATTGATGGAAAAGCTCAGACTATGGCGGTCCCAATCAAATCTTCGCCCTCACAAACCGGCTGTCAGACCAAGAAACCTCCAATATACTGGGCTTTATAACGGAACTTACAGGATTTCGAGGGACTGGAGGGATACCGAGAGAGAATGTCCTTAGGCGCTTGTAAGCTTGATCTTGTACGTGTCTTCATTCTGGCAGTCGCCTACCAAATGGGGGTGTTGTTAGAGGGTCCGTAGACCAAAATGGAGCTCCCTGTGAAAAATATCTTTGACTCTTCCAAGGTGAAGGGAGTTTGAAAACAACAAGTCCAAGACCGGAGTGAGCGTGTTCGATTTCAACTTTGATAGATCGATTTTGGCTTATTGTCTGTACCATAATGCTCAAGGAGGGAGCACACGTTGTCAAGTCTACATTTGATACTCGTTTGAAGAAGGCTTAAACTTTCAGGACTGTCCTTTGTACACACGGCTGATATCAAGACTATCTCCAAAGCTTAGAGAAACTGTATCCTAGTAAGAACATACTGTATACTGCACTGGCTTGACGAGGTTGGATAACAACGGTTACAGGAGTGTCCCTAAGCTCGCACTCTGCTCAGTTCGTAATCGGATTTCCTGTCGCTGTTAGCTTAGCAAAAAGTCTAAGATTACATAGGTGCTTCTTTTTTGTATCTTGTGCTTATCACACTCCTGCGTTTGAATCTTGCATTTGCATAGATCTTACCAAAAATTTTTTATCAATCGCAACTACAGTGACGTTTGGTCAGAAACTCTCTAGATTGTAAAATATCTAGCTAGAAACCTTTCAATAGAATTGTGATCATGCAATGCGGCTACAAGATTGAACGTTGTCGGAATTTAATCATGCCTTAGGTTACCAAAAGTGCCCCCTAAAAGCACAATGATGTGAGATAGCATCCACAGCTAGTAGTACTCTAATAACAGACAAGCTGTGACGTTGAAACATTGAAACATGGTCGATGAAGTGAGGCCCCGGCGAGAGAGACCGCCTGTAACTAGTCTATGTGTTTTAAGATGAGGGTTGTCGTCTATTTTCTCGAACCGTTCCATCTCGTTACTGAATCAGCGATCGCGTAGAAAATATAGCGCGTGAGGCCTCAAGAGAGCGAGCTACCGATATTATCGTATGGTTCTGTATTGCAGAGCCTTGTCGTGAGCCATGTATCCACGTCTCAGCGTGGTGTGAATCCACACTTATGACTGGACTGTTGTAAAATGCACAAACATGTGTTGTGGTGATCTGGTAACCACGATTTCACAGTGCACGCATATGTATCTTTCCCGAGAGAGTAATTTACGCTTACAATTTACACGCTCTGTCGATGAATATTAGATTACTACTGAAGCAATAGGAAATGGCAGCTGGATCCTGCTGAACGCGCATCCATAATGTCGGTTGATGGTGTTTATGCGCTAGCTGGGATTCGGTTTCCTTTTGGGGATTTGTGTTGTTTCATTTTAATCAAACGGCGGCGACAACAACAAACAACAACGTCGTCGTTGATTTTATTTATTCGACCTTCGTCACCTCCTCCGCATCCCTCTCAACATCGCCATCGCCACCCTCTCCCGCTGCTTCGGACCGATTGGCACAAGTTCTCCAAGTCGCCAGAAGAGCCGCCGTTACCATTGTCGAGCACGTTCCTGCAGCATTCCTCGCTGTCGCACGTTTTCCCGTCTGGCAGCCGCCTCGTCTCATTTGCACCCTCCCCTGCTCCATTCTAACAACCCTCCAATAACACAGCTGCACGACACCAGCTCATAAATTGTGTTCGTTTCCTCCCGCCCTCTCAACATGGCCGACCCTTATTACTCAAACGAAAACTCGATCGACAGCGTGATCTCTGAGGGCTCGCAAACCTCAAATTCAAACTCGAGGACCGGCACCCCTCGTCGCGCTCATCCTGCTCTCTTCCCCAAGGCGACACCTACATCAGAGACCCAGGGCACCATAAAGGCCTCCCGACTCGCGTCGCCTCCCAATCGCACAAACTCTGGAGGCCTCTCTGCTGCGTTTGCCGACCCTCCCGACACCTCACCGCTTGGCGCGACCGGTTCGCGCAAAAACTCTGCCAGACCGGGCAGCAACAGTCCTCCTCCTTTAACTCCATCGCATGCGAGTAGCGGGAAGAACTCCAAGGGCAGATCTTCTACAGCGCGACGCTCCAAGATGAAGGCCCGAAAATCGATAGCAGGCGCTCGCATGTCTGAGGACGACTCCTCTTCTAGCGAAACGGAAAGAGGTTCTTCGCGACTGTTTGAACAGGCGTTTCAGAAATTCGACAAGAACGATGATGGACAAGTACGCCTCTTTTGTTACTGCAGAACAATGAGACCAATCTCGAATAATAATAGAGTGTATTTGCTAACTAGTATAATTGGTTAGATTGCAATGTCTGATTTCCTCCTCTTCTTTGACACCCTCCAACAGCAACTCCCACCCCTCTCGGAACCCCTTCTCAGACCCGACGTCAGGGAGCAAATGCTCAATCTGATGTCTCAGACCATGGCCCAAGCTGGTACCCCAATTTTCATTAGCAAAGACGATACGAAACATTTCTATAGAACAATTGCCGGCAAGGACATCACGGAGGAACTGAACGAGAGAAGGCAGGGAACTTTCCCGCAGAACGGGGAAGTTTCCAGCTTTCGCGGAAGACTCCAGGCAGCTCGCTTGCCGGATTTGGAACCCGTAGAAACCCCGAGACGACCATCAGCTATCAGCCCTGAACGACGAACGCCCTTTGGTGGTGCATTCGCGCGCCCGATTGGACCACGTAGACAGCAATCAGTCGGCGGTCCATTCGGTGACGGTACGGACGACGAGACAAGTGATGTCGGATCTGTTGAACCTAGTACGGAGCTTACCGGCAACTTTCTTGCCTCGTCGACACCCGTTGGCCAAGCGAAGAAGATCGGACATGGATACTTCAGCCCCCCAATCACAAGTCCTACTCAATCCTCTCTATCCTTTGGCGAATTCCCAGGTGCTACGAACGGGTTGCGAAGCCAGATGGTCTCTCCCGGTTTCAACACCTCCGCCGCCCTCGAGCAAGATTTGGCAGCCGTCTATCAAGAGCTTCGACAGAAACAAGCAGATTATGACGAAAAAGAACAGGAGCTCGCCGAACTCAAGCACAGGGCGGACAGAAACCGAGAGGACTTTGAGGAGGAAATCACCGGCCTCAATGACGACGCTAATCGTTTGAAAAAGGAATTGTCAGACAAACGACAGGATATCATCCAGCTCAACAGGGACAAAGATGAACTACGGGCCGAAGCGGCCGTATACCTCGATCAGATCACTGATGCTAAAAAGGATGTTGAGAAATTCCGCGATCAACATGAATTGGATCGTGAGAATATCCTTGTCTTGAGTCAGGATAACCAACGTTACGCCCAACAAGCCGCCGATGCCCTTCGCCGGGTCGAGGCTCTCACCGCGGATCTGCAGACGGTCATGGAACAAAAGGAAGAAGTTGAAGCCCACCGATCATCTCTACAGAAAAAGGCCGATCTGATAACTGGGCTGCACAAACAGATCAAGGATCTGCGAGGAGAACAGAAGGATCGGGAGTTTGAGATCGAGAGACTCAAGTCTGATCTCCACAGTCGGCAGTTGGACATTGAAATGCTCATGCTGGGCGCCAATCCTCAATCGGGGGCTAAGGGTGGTGTCAGAGACAGTGTAGGACCTGGTTTCCCCGGAGTTTTGAGCGATGAATTGGCAGGTATTGATGACGACGAGGAAGAGGAGGAAGAAGATGATGAAGAGGAGGAGGTTGTCACTACTACGAAGACCATTAAGCGACGAAAGAAGCCCACAAAGAAAGGGGATACTTCTCTTGCCGATACCACACTTGATGAGCCGTTTGAGCTTGTGGAGAAAATCATCGATACTACCGACCGCGGCGTTCAAGTCGACGACCTTCCCCCTTGGAAAACCGAGTCGGCTACCGGTACGGAGGAAGAACCGCCGGTTCCCATGTTTACCGCCGAAACTCAGACAGACCTGCCGATTGACGATCTTCCCCCACTTCCTCAGATGGAATTCTCTATCGATGAAGAAGGGTTCCAAAGGATTAGTGAATACGAAGAACTTGCCAAGAAGGCAGAACTCACACGCCAGCAATTAGAGGAGTTGAGCCAACTCATTGGCGTTCAATCCGAAACCCTCGAACGGTTCAAGAAACTCGGCGAAGCCAACGCCGGACACCGAGTCCGCAAAGTTGTTCAGGAGAAAATTATTCTCGGCGAAAACCCCGTTGCCTACCTCAACTACACGACCTACTGGCTCCAAAACTGGCTTTACATTTCCATCAAGAAACAACTCAAAACCTCGGAGAAGGGACGCGACGAATGGGCCGAATTCTTGGAGTACAACGCACGTCCGGATTTTAACGCAGTGACCTTGCTGGTCATCCTCTTCCTCACATTTTTGGTGATGGGATTCCTGATTATCAGCTACACGTGGAGGATCCAGAGCCACGAGGCGATGTGGAAGGGTTTGAACAACCTGAAGGGGTACCCCAGGAATGCGGGGACGGTGTCGTCTGGTTCGCTCCTCGGGAGTAGGACTTGGAGAGTGTTCAAGTATGACATGCAGAGGTACCTTTTCGGGCAGGCTAGATTTCCAGTCTAGATGCTACACATTTCATTTTATTTTATTTTCCCTATTGCCTACGATTACAATTTTCCCCTAACGAGCACATGACGATACGGTGAACCTTTGATTTTTAATCTATTTTGGGTTTTCGTTTTGGTGGGTTTCTTCATCTACACAGCTGGTATTCTATCATATTGTCCTTTTTTCCTTTTGCTGGCTTGCTTCTTTTAATCATCAGCAGAGGAGTTTTTATTATTACTTATTGGAGGGTATTCATCAGAAAAACTGTTTCTACATAGCTAAGACCTTCTTTTCAGGCCTAAAAATGGTTTCATTTGCTCTTCCGTTCGATATGGCCCAATTATCAGGCTTACATGTAATATTAGCGAGCTTTTTGTCAAAAAGCAATTCGTACAACTTTGACGTTCATTCGTATTCATTCAGATTCAAGATCTATTGATCGATATACCAGTAATATATCACGTAAGGGAGAATTTGGTTTACGAGACCCTCATATACCCACACCCTCGTTCTTAAGAATGTAAACCGTGCTAGCTAAAGACTTTCAATTCAAACTCACCAAAAACTCCGCCAAAAAAGGATATCTATATACCCAACATGTACGCTGGCCCTTCCACCCCAAAATAAACTCCAAAGAATGATAGAAATAAAAGAAAAGAGCTTCATTGATATCATTACATCATAGCATCGTACCCTCCCCCGGTTCTCAATCCAAACTATCACCCTTCCGCGTACGCATCTACACCGATTGCGCCCTCCCAACCAACGCCCACCACAATATCCCCACCCCGATAACCGCACAGGTAACCACAGCCGCCCCACCGACCGTCGTAACCATCAATATCGCGTAGCCGGCAATCAACTCCCTCGCCGCCGCGTTATATCTTTTCAGCTTCCACTCCTTATCCAGCTCGAACGGCGGAGCACCCCTCAACCCCGCTACATCTCCAGGGATACCCGGTAACGACACGTGCAGGGCGACGGGTCTATGATCCGACCCCAGTATCGTGGGGATCGAAGAGTAGTTGTGTATGACCACAGCTCTGCTACCACCCGCCACGTGCGAAATAGGTAACCAGAGGATGCGATCACACCACGCCGGCCACCGGTGGGGTGCGTAGTCGTACTGATCCGATGCGATCTCGTTGAGGGAAGATTGTACCTCCGGTAGGAGTTTATCGGCTTCTTCTCCCTGCTGGGACCTTTTGATTGGAGGGAGGATGTCACGGTATTTATACGTCGGGGGGAAAGTTATCGGCGCCTCTTCCAGTCCGTGGAGGGTATTCCCCGCCAGTCGTTCTTGGGTCAACTGGTCTCTGGCAAACAAGCTGGGTAGATCGGAAGGTGCGCGGGGGAATGTGGCGAAATCGGAGGGTCTGGGAGAAGTGTGTGAAGTGCGATAGTTCAGGTCGCCCATGACTAGGAGGTGCGTTGAGGGTGCGTAGATACCCGTCGGTGGTGCGTCGGTATGCGTGTCCGGCAGAAGAGGTGTGCTTTCGTCCGTGGTGTTCACGGTGAGGGAAGGGGAGGATGAATCAAACACGGTGCCACGGACGAGGGTCTCCCAGTCCCGATTGCGGTCCGCGCAGCGGTGTTCGTGTGCGGAGAGGTGGGCGGAGACCACGGTCACGTTTATTCCGTCCCCGTTGTTTTCGTCCGAAGTGTAGGAAAAAGTGGCAGCCACACCGCCCTTGTTACCCATCCCTGCGACACCAAAGCCGACACCTGAGAAACGGAGGTATTTGACATTTTCAGGGCGGTTGCTGAAGAGGAGCAAGGCGGTCATGCCCACGCTGGAGCGGCCGATTTCGACGTATTCGGTGGGGAATTTGGGGTTGTATTTGTGGAGGGTTTGGGAGGCGAGGTGCGGGACTGAGCTCCATTGGTCCAGGTAAGGGGTGAGAAAGTCGCCGCCGAGGAAGGAGTAAGATACAGGGGCGACCTCTTGAAGGCCGATGGCTACGATCTCGGGCGGTGGGGCGGCGGGGTTCAGGGCGGAGAAGAGGTTTGCGGCGACGGATTGAGGGTGGATCAGTTCACGGGCGCAGTTGTAGGTGAAGAGGTAGATGGGGAGATACGGGGTGGAGGACGAAGGAGGCGCCATGGCTGTTGGGAGGAGGTTGTGAAGGTGGAGATGAGGGTGGAGATGAAGAGGTTGAAGTTGAAGTTGAAGTTGAAGCTGAAGATGTTGAAATGACGTCGACGCGGATGGCTGTTTTGGGAATGTGTTGCGTGTTGTCTTTTGCAACAAGGATCATCGTCGATCAGCCGCTGTGCAACACAAAACCGCCAGCGCCCAAAAACTGACGACGGAAATGCATTTGGATGCATTTTGTATATTGTAGAGCTGATATCTGATCCATCTCTCCGAATTCCATCAAGTCCGTCTTAGCTGCATGTCAGATATCTCTGTCCGGTCCGTCAATGCCATTCCATTCGCCCGTCGATATAATCTCTTTCGCAGACCCCGCGACGTCTCGACGTCTCGTTTCACACCGAATCCATGCTCTCTTTTGGGGCAGCCGCGTGTTACAGAACATGCCTGACAAACGACGAAAAGGGAAAAATGATCCCCCCATAAACCACCCTGAAATGGCCCCGAGTTCTCATTGTGAAGGATTTCGTATCGTTGAATCCTGCTGCCGGCTGTTCGATTCTAGAAGGTATCATCATTCCTTCCAGAACTTTTGTTCCACGAAGAGCCAGACTGCAGACCCGGGTGTTTTACATTCAGTTCAAACAGGTCATCAAAATCATTCCACGTACCCGTCTGACAAGTACTCCCCTTGCACTGTACTGGCGGCCAGACACTCATTTGATATATAATTAATATTCAAGCTCATCCTTTCGTGCTATTTCGGTTTCTTCTTCATAAATGCTTTACCAGTTTTCATAGTCCTTTCAGCCTTCCCCGCTTCTGTGGTACCTCTATATATACTTGCTGATTCTCAGACTTTTACAACCTAACCAGCAGCTACCAGTAAAACCCATAACCAATACAGTACAAGTATCATAACCCATAAAAAATATAGATATAAATAACACGGGCTCCTCCAGCCTCTTTACAAAGAAAAGAGAATGGCTCCCGATCCCACATACTCCGACTCGAAAGATGTCGAAATCCAAATCGCAATATCCATCGAAGATCTCGAAAGCCCCCCTCCATCCTACTCGCCATACGAGATCCCCCTCCACACCCCCTCACCTTCCTCCCTCATCTCCCTCCTCACATCCTCCAGTCCCTTCTCCCTCCTCTACTTGAAATACAAGGCCGCGATGCCCAACCTCCTCTCAGAGGCCCTCTTCTCCGATGCCTCGAAATACAAAGAGGAGGCCTACTTTATCGCCTATTTCGCCGACAGCTTTCGCACAAAACGCCGCGATGCAGCCGATCTCGACGCCGTGCTCCTCAGCTACCCGACCGCCAGGGTGAACAATGCCACCAACCAAGCTGCCGGTGCCGGTGGGAGTTACAACCCGAAACCGTGGTACCACAGCCGTATCCTCAACGGACCCAACGAATTCCGCCAGCGGGTGATCGATAACCACAAGTCCATCCTCGAGCTATGCGAACAGTTTGTCAGCAAGATGAAGTATCCGAAATTGATCGTTGACACCTGTGACGGGTTCCAGGATTCCGCTCGGTCGAGGTACATTTCGGAAGGCGCTCCCGCGACCGCCACCGAGAAGGAAACCATCGTCCGGGGATTGTACAGGTTGTGGTTGATCACGATGGTTTATTGCGCCAACCTCGCACCCGAGGGGGGTGAGGAAACCGTGGATACGGATTTCGCGAGGTTCATCTCCTGTTACAGATGTCTCGGACTGCTGAGCTACTGGGACGTCAAGGTCATCCAAGTCTTGATGTCGTACTTTCTGAGGGAGCTGAGGCCCATGTTTTTGTCTTTTCGTGAAAAGGAAACGGCCGTCAAGAGGTTCTTCCTGACCGATCAGTACCCTGTTGGGTTATCCGAAGGTATGCATCTATCAATCAATAAATCCGCCCTTCGAGATACACTGAGGCTAACGTGTGATATTTTTTCAACTGTAGAAATGTACGTAGGTCACTACTTTAACGCATTCATGACCACCGAGTTCCCCCACAACGCCGCCACTTGGATCAGAAGCTCCGAGGAACCCAAGGAGCTGAGCAACAGGTTCAACGACCTGTCCTCCATAATCCGCGGTGCCGCACTGTCGGGTCCTCTGATGAAGAAACAGCTACACTCCCGTCTGTTCCTCGTGAAGGATATCCGTGGCTGGCACGCGAGGGAGAAGCAATGGCTGCCGCGGGCCACCATATCCGGTGACGAAATCGGTGAGGACGTGCCCTTGAAGAGACTCTGCAGGCTCGAAGGGGACGGGCTGGGACACAAGGTACCCGGCGCCAGTCCCGCGGTGAAAAAGGCGGCTTGGTTATCGATAGAGCTCACGAGGGAGGATTCCGTGGATTCGGATTATTGGGCGGCCGTTTGGGACGATTGGAGGTTGAAAGAGTGGGGGTACGTCTTTCCGAGTTTCGAGGAGAGGAGACCGATCAAGAGGGGTCACTTTAGACGGTTGTCAAGTGCGATTGCGTTCCAGTTCAGAGTACATTCGACGTCGGCTTGAAGAGCGATGCTCGGAGCTTGATGCTCGCTTTCATTTCATTGTATCATATTTATCATCATCTTGTGCCTTTTTAGCGTACTTGTTTTATTGTTCGGAGTGCTTGTACATATATATAGATGGTTTCTATTCTTAGATATAACCGAATTCACGATATATAAAGTCTAAGATTTTGCACTCGGTGACATGACTTCTAAAATGACACTGGTATAAACCTTAGATATATATACTAGATATGTAAACTTCGAATGTAAATATAAATTTAGAAACCGTGTTGCAAGACGTGTAGACATGTTGGAAAATGAAGAGCATCCGGAGATAAAAAAGGCATCGATTAGCGGTGTCATGGATAAGTTTATACCTCAAGGGTTCTTGTTTTATATTTATCCAGAAGGAAGGGGGAGATGAAAAATCTCGCACCAGAACAACATGGATAAAATGCTTAAACGGGGGTAAACTTCCGAATATATATCTTGATCGACACCGGTATCCAAGATATATCACTCCATCAAATTTATTTTGTTAGGTAAAATTTAAAAGCGATTACAGAAAAGTCATCAAAGACATGGTCCGAGAATACCTATCGAGAAAAATACGACCGGTAAAGACCAGGAAGAGGTAAAAAAGGGTGGGTAACACAGAGAAAGCCCTATGAGATTTTTATTTTCCTAGAGTTTCCTTTTCTTTTCTCCCTTCTCTTTCTTTTCTTTTTTGCCGCGCAGTATATGCGTCCGAACCAAGAGGTGCCCGGCTTTCTCTTCCTATTCGCAAGCTGGGCTCTCATGATATCATGATAGAGTGGCGGGAAAATGGCGCAAGAAGGGCATATTTCTCCACCCCGGGTTTTCCTTGAATTTCTTTCTTGTCCGTGACCAGACAAGTGATCATACCGACGAGTGCAGCATCGCAACGGAAAAGTCCCACGATGGAAAGTTTAATTTCCAAGGCGGGCAGGTGCAAGGGAAGTTTTCTTCTCTTTGCTTATACAAAGGAACCCATGGCATGACAATGCGCATCATGGTTGGTGACGGGCCTTGATCTGTATATACCTTGAGGGTTCTTCGGGAAGGGCATCGCCTTCTTCCTGATTCTATCAGGGTTAAATTTCCTCAATCAAAAAGAAAAAAGCCTGCATAGAGTGACCCTTTAGAAAAGGGCACAACTGATCATGACAGCCACCAGGAAAAGCCGACATTTCTCGCTTGGCTATGGAAATCGATTCTCGCTTCTCGGAATAATTCAGAGGGGGCGGAAATGGGCTGATATCATATCGTATCGAAACCAGTTGCGAAGTCGCTTCATGTGTTGCATGTTGGTTGGACGTGGCAAGGGTATCGTTGGAAATCAAGCAACCCCCAAGCAGGATTTTTTTGATTTGTTTTTTGGAGAGTGATTCGTGAACACGGGCTCTCTGCTGGAAGGTAAGATTAGAGAGAGAGAGAATATCGTAATAAATGTTCGATATAGGTGATTTATAATTCACTCAGCGTGTATAATCCGTTCGTCCTTTGGGATAAACCCGGTGCAAATCCTCTGTGTCGTGTTTCCCCCGTCTGGGAGCTATTGCGAGCTGCTTTTGGAAACGAAGAGACGATATCGAAATGGCGCGCGCGGAAAACCTCCCACGCAAACCAAGCCGTTAACAAAAAAGCTCGACCGAGGTACCCATGCTAGCTTTTCGGACGAGTCTACGCTCTGGCTGCAAGCCTAGAGGAATATCCCCACAGATGTGTGAAATGATAATCGAAGGAGCTCAGGATAATTAAGCCCACATCTTTGGGTTCCCCCTTGTTTTTCCTGCCAGTCATTGTTTCTCTTCGGACATCGGGAACGTCGTCGCAGCCCGGCGAGCCAACACCTCGTTGCAAGGTTTTTTTTATTTTTATTTTTATTTATTTTTTTCTTCGTCTTTTGTGTCTCTCTCCGTTTCGTGGTTCGCGGTTTGCGGTGGTGTCTTCTGTTGGACAGTTCGGCCCAGCCAGTAGAGACGATCGTCCTATAACCAAACCAGCAATCCCAGTGACGAGTTGGGTAACACCCAGGGCCAAGGCGATGGGATCGGTATTGACCTCTGTTCTAAATACCAGTTTGGGCCTTTCGAATGCCGAAGCACAAAGGGAAAACTTCCAATCCGCTGACGGAATGCTGGAGTCAGTGAGTTGGAAGTGAAGAGGACTTTTTCTTGTTGTGTGTGGAGCTGTCTTTTCGTTCCTTATCACGTCTAGACCACATCCCGGATCCACAGCGGACTCCACTTTCTCTTTTCTTTTCTTTTCTTCTTTTCGTTGTTCCTTTTTTCGACCGCTTGACGATTTTATAGAAATCCCGCCAGTCCCTGAAAGCAAAATAGAAATAGGCACGAATCCCTGACGCTGCTGCTTCTTCTCTTGCGACCCGTTTCCCCACGCCTGTCCACGCAGTTCTCATGCAATGCAGGCATGTTTTGTTCTGCATGAAAGAGTGTCCCATGTTTGGGTGTGGTGAACCTGATCAGAATTCAGAGGGCGGCGGCGGCGGTATCGATGAAGAGGTAGCTGGCCTTAGCTGGCCTCTTCCGCAGAGAGAAGCATACCCCATCTGATACAAACCCTGCCGGTTAGGGAGTTAAACTACTTCACGTGCTCCATAGTTTGGGCTGTTACTAATGCGACAAGGGCTCGCTTGGGGGGCCGGTGGAGCTGGTGGTGGGTTTCGTCATAAGTCAGACTAGTTTTTTGAAATGTCAGCTTTTTCATTTCATATACTCAGATTATCGTATCACAAAAATCCCGATCCGTTTCGATGCTTTTTCTTCTTCTGTAAATGATCAGACCCTCGAAACCAAGCTCGCAAGTTCGAAGACCAAGCTCGCAGGAATGAGTATCCGTGCGGCGAGAGAGGAAGCATAACCTGCAAAAAGCCGCCCATCGATTGGGAACGCGTCTCGTTAACCTTTTTTCTTTCATGCATGGCATGCATCCTGCCCCCATATTCTTGGGACTGTTCGATCAGCTGAAAGCTCGCTCGATGGTTTTTGCACTTTTGAGCTCTCATTGGTCTGCAGCGAAAAGAGGGCTGGCTGGCTGAGAGTGTGATGGTGGTGGTGGTGATGCTGAAGGGTGCGGTGGGGTTTCGAAAGCAGCTCCCCAGAATGCTGCTGACATGTGCCAAAAAAGGAAGACAGCATTTTGATATCCGATCGTAGCCTTCGCTGTCTATTGGTAGACAGATACATACACCATGAATCTCCGTCGTCCGATGGAATCTGCGGAATCCGTGAGGCTGGCGTTTATTCTGCTTTCTGAATTATCGATCTGACTGTGTGTTCATGTTCCCGCTTGTCGGGACCGGACACCTTTCCCCCTCTCGCGCATCCCTGCCAGAATGCCGAATGCACGTTGCCTGGATTGAAGTCCCTCTGGTCCTTTTTTTTTCATCCCACCTTTTCCATCGGGGGGCGTGTGGAAATAATTGTCGTCATTCTTGACTAATGTGTTTTCCACCCCTCACTCCGCCGTATTCTCCCCTCCGCAGAACCGTAAGAAGATTTTAGAAACGGACCCTTGCCATCTCTCGCCAGCCCCCGGCGTCGAAGGCTTGCTTGTGCTTGCCTGCCTCGGTTGCATGTTTGGACGACCAACCAACTCAAATTCCAACATCGAATATAGATAACAGAAAAATAAGTATTCGATAGGTTCAAGCCTTTTTTTGTTGCTTGGTATCCAGAAATCCCGTCCCCCCGGAAGCGTCGATCCGGGACGTTGGAAAAAACGCACACGGACTCTTCGAAGCACTATCCCGCTTCGCATCCTGGCGTTTCCCCGGAAAACTCCCCCCAAAGGGCCCTAAATCTATAACAGGTTTCAAAAGAAAAAATGTCGAACGTTCGGAAGCGCCAAAAGGCGAAGATCGCAAAACACGAGGAGCCTATTGGTGGCACTACCGCCAAAAACAACAACACCGGTCCCACAGACTCCACGCAACCGGTTGGGGACGCCACCAACGAGGAAGAAGAAGAATTCCAAGAAGCCAACCTGAGCGATGTCGTCAAATACGGCAAGGAGGAGGTCAAGAAGACGATCAACAAGCACAAAAAGCACAGCCATCACACGATCGTCTTCTTCATCGGTGGCCTCGTCGGGATATTTATCGCTATATTCTTCCTAAAACAGTCGGATATAGTCCAGCTTCCCGATTTCAATCTCGAAGCTCTCACGGACGTGTTGCCGGCCAATATACTGAACGAGGCGAGGGATATATCAAACAGACAGAAGAGCAGTGTCAACTATGATTCCTTCGCCATCGGGCTACGGTTGAAGGAGGAAGGTCTCGAGGCGCATTTCCCCGTCGTCATGATACCCGGTGTCATATCGACGGGACTGGAGAGCTGGGGCACCAGTCCAAAGTCGCTTCCGTATTTTAGGAAACGGCTGTGGGGCTCCTTTACTATGATGCGAACCCTCATGCTGGACAAAGCTCTCTGGAAAGAGCACATCATGCTGAACAAGACGACGGGTCTCGACCCGGAGGGCATAAAACTCCGTGCCGCCCAGGGCTTCGACGCCACGGATTTCTTCGTGACGGGGTACTGGATCTGGAGCAAGATTCTCGAAAACTTGGCTACGCTGGGATACGATCCCACGAGCTCGTACACGGCTTCTTACGATTGGAGGTTGTCGTATCTCAATCTCGAGAAACGGGATCAGTACTTTACGCGGCTCAAGAATCACATCGAGGTGGCAAATAAGGCGCACGGACGCAAGTGCATTCTTATATCACATTCCATGGGATCCCAGGTTGTGTTTTTCTTTCTCAAGTGGGTCGAAGCTATGGGTGATGGGTACGGGAACGGTGGGAAATCATGGGTTGAAGATCACATCGCGTCGTTCATAAACATCTCCGGCAGCATGTTGGGTGCGGTTAAAGGTGTCACGGCCGTCCTGTCCGGTGAGATGAGGGATACGGTCCAGCTCAACCAGTTTGCGGTGTACGGCTTGGAAAGGTTCTTCTCCAAGGAAGAGCGAGCTGAGATTTTGAGATCGATGCCGGGTATCTCTAGCATGTTACCCAAGGGCGGTGACGTGGTATGGGGGAATCACACGTGGGCGCCGGACGATAAAGCGAACCAGACGAACAGCTACGGTAACTTTTTGAAATTCAAGTATACCAACGGAACGGATAGTGGTAACAAAAACCTGACGATGACGGGTGCTCTGGACCACTTGATCGAATCGGCGGAGCCTTGGTTTCGAGATCAGATATTAGGAAGCTACTCCCACGGCATCGCTTCGTCGATTCCTGAGGCCAAGGAGAACGAGCAGGACCCCACAAAGTGGATCAATCCGCTCGAGGTACCGCTCCCGTACGCGCCCAGTTTGAAGATATATTGCTTCTACGGTGTGGGGAAACCCACCGAGCGAGGCTACTACTACGCGCAGAATCCACTCAACGGTAGCTTTCTGCAGACAATCATCGATCCGACGGTCAACATTGCGGACGAGGATACGGATCACGGGGTGGTGATCGGTGAAGGGGACGGGACGGTGCCGCTGCTGAGTATGGGGTTCATGTGTTCCAAGGGGTGGAAGATGAAGCGATTCAATCCGGCGAGGATTCCTGTAAAGACGTTTGAGATGCTTCACGAGCCGCAGAGCTATGATATGAGAGGCGGTCCGAACACCGCGGATCACGTTGATATATTGGGTCGGCAGCAGTTGAACGAGCTGATCTTACGAGTAGCGGCGGGTAAAGGGGAAACTATCCCCGAAAAGAAAATCTCAAATATCGACCTGTACGCTTCTCGAATTGACATCGGGGGTATGGAGGAATAATAATAATAATGGGCTGCTCTTTTTCTCTCGTTGTTTTCGTTGTATGTGTTTTTTTTTCCTTTGCGTGTGTGTGCTGTGCATGTGGTCGTCCCCTTGTTTGTAGCCTGGTTGAGTGTGAGTTATTTCTTAGAGAAACACCTGCTGGACTGAGCATGGTGAGGTTCGGACCATGGGAATAGATTTAGATGGTATTTAATATCAGGCGATGGGGATATTTTTTTGTATATATACTACCTGCTCTTTATCGAATTAAAGCGTCATTGATTTGAGAAGGCATATCGGGATTTGAGGATGCTAGTTGACCGTGGAACTAAAAACTGGCCGAATGCCGCCAGTCGCAGTCGCAGCTAGCGGATGTATAAAATCTCTCAGCTGTCGCATTGACCAATCGCGACGACTGGACGGGGGAGCTCTGAAGACCTAAATCAACGGGGATTCCCTAAGCTTATAGTATACTAGTCGCACCGCAGCAGCTACGGCCAGCTAGAGCGTTAGTTGTAAAGGTCGGCCGAACCAAACCGATGGCTTTTGCGCCTCCTGCGATCAGATGCATCTTTTTAAACTTCCAACCGTCGACGCCAGTGGTGTCTATCAGCTGACTGGCATGTGGTCGATACCAGTTTGGAGCGGATATTGTGCTTGTGCTGGTGCTGGCTGGCTCTGTGACCACCACCGCTCCATCTACCACGCATCATCCTTCATATCGGCCCTGTTTATATAGACATCAGATTCAGCTTTAGCTTCCCGCACTGTTATCTGCGGCATTATTGATATCACACCGGCCGGGGCCAGCAGCAGCAGCAGCAGCATCAAGTTGTATCGTTTCCCTTTTTTTTCTCGCCTTTGCCGAAAGAAGGATCAGACGATTTTTAAAAATATATCCCAGATCGGGTCTATTATCAGGCACGCACACCGACGACGGCCACCCTCCAGACAGACGTACGTCGTCATCATCGTAGACGGGCTTTTTCTGTCCTTCTCTCGTAACCTTATATATATAGGATACGGATACGGCACTCTGTTCTCTGGGTGGAAGGAGATACCCGAGAACCAAAAGTGGTTCCAGCTCGAGGTCACCAACGTCCAGCCGGCATCAGGGATCGGAAACGGCGTGGTCAGCCTTCGAGAGACAATCCGACGAAGCTATACCCATTTGCATTCTCATTTGCATTTGCATTTGCATTCGCTCCGGCAGCCAACACAATTGGCGAGAGGAGGACGACTCGACTCCACCACCACCACCAACCATACCATCATATCATCACCGTCGTTCTCAGACAGACCTTGATTCAACCACAAAAACAGATCGGATACCGACAGACAGACGGACATTCTGCACGTCGGCCGGGTCTGTCCCCATCTTTATCTTGCAGTCGTCGCAGTCTGTGTGTTCGGGCTGTCATCGAGATCGACCGGACCCGCCAGAGCGTTGGACACACACAATTATCTCCGCAGCCGTCCCCTCACCGTCCTGTCCGGCCGGTAACAGTCAGAACAGGCCAATAGGAATAGCACTTTCCACTTTCTCTCGCCGGGACCCCGTGCGCCCAGCTGGCTCTGTTCGAACTTCCTAGCTCGAGCCAAAAGGCAGCTGTCACATCCATCGCCAGAATAGTGCGAACTGCGAGTCGTCGTTACCATACCATCCTGCTGCTAGTGCCGTGTGTGCCCATCCATCCGTTCCCCGTACCGATTCTTGTATTGTCCTGTCACTACCACCACTTCCTTCTCCACCACCGCCGTTTCCTATTCTGATTCTTCCCTCCTCCTCTTGTCTCTTAGCCTGCCCGCCTGTTTGGTGCGATTCCGAAAGCAGGGCCAGCTGTCTTGCCGCCGTCAATTCTTATTATCATTAGTATTTTTTTTCTTTCCTTCTTTGCCTTCGATAAATTGTCTTCGCTGGGCTCCGACAGACATCCTCCCTCCCTCCACCCCTCCTCCAACCTCCGTCTCCGTTTGACGTGACAATTCCTGCCCTTCTCTTCCCTCCCAGAAGAAAAGAAAAATAAGAGCCTCCCGTTTTTTTTCTTGGTCGGTTGGTTACCCCAGCTCCACTCTACGCAGACATACATACATCCATCCAATACATCCAAGTTCACCTGGCTCTACTTCTTCCCTCCGGACTGGACACCAGCACCTCTGCGCCCTTTCGCCACACGCTCTCTCTCTCCATCTCTCCCCGTCATCACCTGGACTTGCTTGATCACGGTCTTCTTCTCCTGCTTCACCTGGAACCGGACCTGGACTTGGACCTCGGACTTTTGGACCTTGGACTCGGACTGCTTCTGTCAGACCCCGTCGAAAGATTTGTTTCTGACGACAACGCACCAGCCGCACTGCACTCCGCTTCAATTGGAACCTCTTCACCTTGTCTTTTGCCTGGATCCCGACGACGTCTTTGCCGGCCCTGCTCTTCCTTTTCCCGCGTCCGGACTTTTTCCCGTTTGTATAACTTTGTCTGAGTGATATATATTAGGGAAAAAAATTTAAAAGAAGAATAAACCGCACATTTCGTATCATCTAGAAGGTATAGAAAAAACAGGTTGATAGCCAAAAATAATCTTGATATAGCCGTCGTTCAGGACCGCCCGCCAGCCAGAATGAGCGATCCGTATCGATACCCTCCCCCTTCCTCCCGCCGCCCTGTCGAGCGCTATAACCCTGACTACCCGGAGGATTACAACGCCGAGTACACCGCACCGTCCTACAGACGACCGGCTGTGCCGCCGGAGCCTGTCTACGAGCGGTCGTCATATCCCAGAGAATACGAGCAACCTGCGTACGACCCCGTCCCTACCAGAAGTGCAGCTGCTCCTCGGGAGTACAGCAGAGTACCGCCTCCGAGACAGGAACCCGAGTACCCTCCGAGACGGACAGGCAGAGACTACCCTCCCGCTCCGAGGGTCGCGCCAGCTGCTGGGGACCGCTATGCCGAGCCGGCCTACTATGCGCCGCCGCCGGAGCGCCGTAGACCGTCGTCTCCGCCCAGAAATGCTTACGAACGGGAGTACCCGCCAGATCCTGCCTACCGAGAGGATCCTCGATACAGACGGAGGCCGAGGGAAGACGACTACGACATGCCAGGTTATGGTCGGCCGACGGAGTACTACGAGTACGAGCCGGAGCATCCTCCAGCTCCACCCGCCACTCGCAGGACCCTGCCTCCGGCCGAATACCCCAGACCGGCGTACGATGTCGACCCTTCCGCTCGGGATTCACGGTCGCGACGTACCCGAGATTCGCGGGAACCTCCTGCTGTGAAAGCTACCACTACAAAACCGTCACCTCCCAAACCAAAGTACAGCGAGCTCCACCTTCCTGCCGATGGAATCAGGAAAGAAGTCTTGCAGAGCTATATCACACGGTTCCTGGGTAACGATGCCGTATCTTTAGGCCCATTTGAAAAGGACGGTGTACGTTTTTCCCTCCCACTCCAACCATAAACGTCATGGCTTCTTCGCCTGAGCTAACCTGATTCTTTTTTCTTTATTACCTCAGGCCATGGTTTTTAAATATAGTGCCTACCGTCATTTCACACCAGTATAGCTCACCTCCCCAGTCCATACACCCCGATATCATTCTTGACAAGGCAACTAACCCGATTTTTTTTCTACCCCGAAGGCACAAATCGAAGATCTAAAGTCCGAGTCTGCGAGATATGATACTCGTAAGTATACGTTTTCGTCCTGAACACACCGGTACACTGCCTAAGAAGAAGAAGAAGGACAATGATGCATCACCTGTTTCACGCTTTTTGATTATAATTTTTTGATATTTCTCCGTATCTCCCATCCTCGAGTTCAAATGCTTTGCGAAACCCAAGACGTGAACATGCATCTTGAACCCCTCAATTCTAATTCGATATAGATCTCCGAAGCGCCGATAGCCGAGCCGGTGAGGGATCGGGATTCATCACCTCGTCGTCTTCAGCAAGGTTCTCAGGCCGTAGGAATCCGGATGACGATGCCATGATGTCGGAACTTGTAATTCCCAGGGAGGATCCATATATCTATACCACTGGTAACCCGGGGAGTCGGGCTCCCGGAGCTCGAGGCGAAATACGTGCTGGACGGTCACCGCATGATGCAACATACGGGACGTCCTACCACGAACCCGTACGCCACCCACGTGCGCCGATAGAAGCTTCAACAATGCGACCGCAAGATGACGACGACGAAATGGAGGACTAGACATCCCCGGAGTACCGAATTCACAATACATTCAATATGGATTATCACTGCTGGTTTTCGTCTACTTTGTTGTTTTTGCTCGGACCATGTTAAAAAAAGTATTTCTGCCTGGACACAACACATATTCACCCTTTTCAATCCGGATCCTGAATGCCTCGGACTTCTCTCTCTCTCTCGCCACCTTCACGATCTTCTACGAAACTTTATCTGGCTCTCTCTTGGCGTTTGTGTACATATGCATGCAAATCTGGATCGGGCACGTATACATATACTCTTCCTTTCGAATGCTACAGGATTTAAATAAAAAAACTGCTTTTCTGGACCGCGAGCAACCCTTTTTGTGACAACAATCTGGACCAAATATATATTTCATTTCTGGACTACCGGACTGGCACCAACTCCTAGTTGGCCACCAAAACAGGAAGAGCCGAATTTTGGGCATTTTAGCACGACCCGGGGATCTCTGCTCGACTTTCCTTGGATTTTTTTTCTCACCGCTAGGCTCTCCTGGATCTATTTTTTTCTGGTTATCTTCTCATCAACATGACTGGCCTTGAAGGATCACTCAACATCTTGGATTACTTATACCGGGGTTTTTTCTTCTCTCTGGATCCACTTGCAAAATAGACGGCATCCTGTACAGCTGTACTTCATCTTTTTTGGGCCTGTTCATCGAAATATGCATCTTTGTCAACCATGTCAGCCTTTTTCCGAGCCGTTCACACAAACAAAACTAAAGAGACAAAAATTATATTCAAAAAAAAAACATTGTAGCATTGAAACTGGTTTCCCTCCCCCCCTTTTGATAACATCCTTTGTTTTTTACACATCAACTGGCATACCATTCTTCCATTCTTGGACATATTGAAAAAAAAGCTCTCACTCGCGCGCACGCACACACACACCAATTTGGGATCTTTCTGTTCGTACGCCCCTGCTGGATATACCTCGCTCCCTTTTCTTCTTCTCCCCTATGATCATGTGTATGATTTAACGAGAACTTGACTACTACTACTCTTATTGGTTTCCTTGTTTTCTGGGATTTTTTTTTTTTTTATATATTATGTCTTGGGGGTAACAGAGAGGTCTTTTCCTTTTGGTATCTGTTTCTTTTTGAAGCTTCTTTTGTTTTGTCTATCAATTCCAAAACACAATCGGAGAAACCGTAATCAATAATCAAAGTTTCTTTCGAACCTGTCACCTCTTTTTCTTCTCCCTCATCCTTTCTCCTTTTTGTTCTTGTTTTTTTTGTTGTGTTTCGAGAGTTGTTTCTTGATGAGTTTAGATATACGGCTGAAGGCGTTCTCAATGTTATCAGTAACGTTTTTTACTCGCGATGCTCCTCCTCCATTTTTTCTTCTAGCTCTCTCTCTTTCCCTTCGTAAATGCTTACGCTCAAACATCTCTACCACTACTTTTCCTTCTCTTGCTTCCTCATCCTTCCGTCCTGTTACTTTTTTGCATCGCTTGCCCTATCAAATCTGTGCCTTCGTTGTTTTTTAGCTGCAGCTTCTTTTTTTATCTTGCACAAATGATCATGAGAAATCCTTCTCTCTCTCTTTTTAAAACCCAACCGCGTTCTTTTAAACACATGGTGTCTTTTCTCGCCACACACATATGGGGATAGTATAGCCTCCGACGACAAGAAACCCGGAAAACCGGGGGGATGCGATAAGTATCGATCGATCGATAGTTGAGAAGGTATAACTCTCAATACTCGTATAAATTCATTTTTTCGTGCTCTTCTTTGAATTCTTCTGCTTCTGTTGATTTCTTGGTATAACACGTTTGTAGTCTAAGTAAAGCCGACTCTTTTCTTCGGATGAAATAAGAATACTATTACCATTAAAAATAAATCAATACTACTACAGTATAGCTACTACGATTATAATATAGAAGTTTTAAAAATTGAAGGTTCAGGAACCCCCCGGGCTCTTGTTTTTCTTCTATTTTATGTCTGCGAAAAGACGAGCGCTGAAAGCTTGGATTAACAGGAAGATTTCATTATTATTGTGAATTTTCCAAGTATCAAAAAAACAAGAAGGTCGACATGATACTGATCAGAACCATCAAAGCGCAAAGGACCACAAGCGGATCTAGTTTATAAGACCGAATCGAAAGGAAACGGGAAGGGTTTACCAGGGGTAGCCAGCATCCACAGGCCGCTTAAAACGGGTTTTTTTTAAGATCCAGGGAACCTTTCCAAGATCGTGTGATACGTAACACCAGCCGGGATAATCGCAATTCACAAAAAACCAATGATGTCACAAAAGTATTGGTTTCAATTTCTCAATATGATTGGAAAAAAAAAAAGAATTCAATTTGTAGGAGATAGATCCTTTGATCTTTAGTATATCAGATATCGAGACGTAATGCAAAAAAAAGACAAAATATAAAAAATCCCTAAACCAGTTGAGAAATATCCCGTGTATTCTCTCCTAACCCTTCCCTTTCCCTAAAACCGACAGAAGGCTCGAAACACCGGGGAAAGAAAGAAAACCTCGAAAACTCCCCCGCCCCTTTCCCTACAATTTGATCCACCTTTGTAAAAAAAACCTTAAAAAAGAGTATTTCCTGTAATCTTTAACGAGAGACATCAGGCTATTGTTGTTGTTGCATCCCAATTGTGTCCCAAGTAATTGACTCCGCGCTGGTAACCTGTTTATAATTTATTCCCTTTTTTGTTTTTGGTCTGTGTTCCTCTCTCCGTCTACCTCTTGACTACGAACAAGAGGGTAGTTTTGTTTGTACTGTATTTTGACAGTTTACTGCTTCTCTTGGTTCTCAGAGTAGATTGGCAAGTCATCGCGGTACTCTCCAACCTGAAGTTGGCTCTCCTCATCCTTGGACATGAGACCCTCTTCCTCATCATCATCAGCTGACTGTTGGCGTCTGCAAGAGCGAGACTTGCCGGTGACAAACAACCAAGAGACGACGGCAACGTGGATGAGAGTGCTGACGATGAGAGTGAAGAATAGACCGATAGTGATGGTGATGGCAGCGATAACCAAGCAGGCGAGGACGAGACGAACGACGAGACCGACCCACTTGAACCACCTCAAGTGATGTGGCTTGTGCTCCTTGTCTTCGTCCTTGTGCTCACCCTTGTGCTCACCCTTATGGTGCTCCTTGGGTTGTTGCTCGGTGGCAACGGCGTGGGATGGACGCTGGTATTTCTTACCGCGGCAGCCGCCCTTGCGAACGCCCTGGACGCTGTTGTGGATATTGCTAGCGATCTTGTGGAGGGTGTCGTAGAGGTAGGCTTTCCATCTGCAGAAGGTGTTGTCCTTGCAGAGGACGGCGCTGGCTTCGGCGGGTGTGGGTTCGCGGGCGCGGGCCTCACCGATAAAGACCTCGCCGGCGTTGTTCTGGAAGACGGGGAATTCCAGGATTTGCATGGTGGCTTGGGTCTTCCATCCCCAGACGGAGAGGACGTGGAGACGGAGACGGGAGAGACCGGACCTGTCGGTTTCGATGAAGAGGTCAATGTCGACCGGGGCCTGGGATTCAGCACCGTTGTTGATGGATTTCTGCTTGACGGTGAAGACGTGGGGGTCTTGGGCGGCGTAGATGGCCGGGAACATGGCGTGGCCGTTCAGGTTGATGATGTCACGCTTGAAAGGGTCGAGGGAGAGGGTGAGCTCGAGGACGTTTGCGGTGCTGATGAAGCTCTTGCCATCCTTGGTGGTCGGGAACGGGCAGGAATCGCACGGGATGGAGACGGTCTGTGTGAGTTGAGCGATGGCGTACGCTTCGGGGGAGAGGCCGTGGGTGTCGACCTTTGGACGCTTGATGTGGGCTTTCTTGGGGGCCGGCTTGACCTTGTAGACGACATCCTGGTGGAGGGCGTCGGAGGGGGGGATGAGGACAGCGAGGGAGCCGGCTCCCAGGGAGAGAAGGGTGGCGAGGTGCAAGAGACGCATGGCTGCAGTCCTTCGAGGAGATATTGAAGAGTGTCGATGTATGTATGTGTGTGTATGTGGTGATGGTTCTTCTACGAGTCGAAAACCTGTCGATGGATGGTTGATGGGATAGAAGAAGGTTGAAGATGGGGGAAGAGGTCAGGGGAGGCGGATTGATTAAAAGAGGACATGGACATGGATGGACATGGCCCCCCAAACATGAGAACATGAGATTACGACAGCCTCCGCAGGGCAGCCCCTCAAAAGTTTCGCGTTGGTCTCATCGCCCGCCCATTTTTAGGGCAACACATTTCACTCTCAAACGTCAGGTCCACCCCGCCGCTAACCTTCCTCGCTCCAACATGCCCTCGCCGCAACGTCCAATCCAGGATTCCGGTTGCGTCCGTGGTCCGGCAATCCGACGTACGCTTCTTTGTAGGTACCGCTTGGAAAGGTCCAGCCAGCTGTTTCCAACCTGGGCCGTCAACCCTCACCCGCCGTCGTTGCATTATCATCTTGGCGGGTGTTGTATCGTGACATTGGCCACCGTATTCGCTACAGTGTCCGCTCTAATATATCTTTTAAGCTTCAAGGAGGATCTTCTTCGATCAGGCCGTCAGAGCACACATGCAACCGAGCTGCCTGACCCTTGTCCTCTTCGAATAAAATCATCGGTATCCGTACACTCGTTGAGCATATTATCAATGGTATTATTACTGTCTCTCTCTCTCTCTCTCTCTCATAACGACTATTAATAGCTTGTGCCGCCGTGTTTCTGTTCATGTTATGTTGGTAGTTGGCAAATATGCATAGGAGAAATGTGTATGCAGTTTCCAGGCAGTCCTGAAAACTGTGACAAAGGGTATATATTTAAATGGTTTTCTTTCTTTTAAACCAGCAGTATGGCAACTGCCAAGCTACGAATATGTAATTCGTGTCTAGCTTCTGGCCTTCGACAAGATAAGTTTAGCTCAAATGCCCGGTACCATACTACCGTTTTACATTAAATGTGAATGGTTTATATGCTATGCATAGAGGAGTGCCATTGAAGTTTATAACGATATTTTAAACAGAACACAGAATGCACGGATTTGATGTCTGGTGGCCACAACCACCACAACTGCTAATTTTGCTCTTCTGGTAATTGATTCTGATGCTACCCGTTGTCAGATGCATCTAAATGATCCCTAGAGCATATAGAAAATTCAAAATGGTCAGCCCTTATCATCGTTTGCCATCTCTCTCGCCACCAAAGAGTCCATCTAGCAATATATCAAATCTGTAAATTGCTTCTAGACCACAAATTGCATAATTTTAGCGAGCTGATATATATAACCAAGCTTGAAGCGCCCATCGTAACACTTACTCTGGAAACCAACCCTAAAAGGGTAGGCTGAGGAAGACCAAATCGAGAAGCTCCTCCCTCCCCCCCCTGTTCTCTTCTCCATTAATATTATCTTCTGGCTCAGATTACAATCGCTATCTAGCTATCACGATGATAGACCCCTATACTGTAGGTTGGAGTGTAACGCATATAGTTGTAACATATAAAGAAAGACTAACCTCTGCCCCTCATTTCCTGCCGACTTCCACCTGTAATTCAATGGTGATCACAGTCAACCTTTTCTTCTTCTCTTCTTCTCTGCATATATGTTTCCGTGAGTGCTTTCGGAATTTTGTCAACGCTGGATGCTTGTTTGGATAGGGTGCGACAGACCAATCACAGGTGGCTTCTCTGCATTCGCAATACTTATTTTATCAACGACAAAGGTTTTTTTGTGAGCTATTTAAATCATCCTTTGGTAGTCTCGTACGTATCAATCGTAAACAGACGCCAGCATATATACTGTTCAGTCAAGGTTATGTGTTGTAAGTGTCGTAATTCACATATACTGATTATTCTAAAAGATTAAGCATTCTGTGTGCGTGTGCGTAGTCTCGAAAACGCTGCCCCGAGAAGTTGCTAGGCGTGGTGCTGGATTTGGTCTCAAAGCGTACAACCTCCAAGTAGTCCCGAGATTAACTCCTAAACGGCCCATTCAACTGATCCACTGAAAAAGACCGGGCTTTTTCGGTGCTATCGGTTTTATAGAATGCACATCTCGTATCATTGACAGATGGGGGTTTCTCCGTGTTGATGTGTTTCAGACTAGACTGCTCCCCCTAAGCTTGAAACGTTTCAACAGGTCTGATCCCGTCGCTGCATCAATGACGGAGTTATAAAGCGGGAGTTTTTTTTAAAGGATTAATGCAAGATACGAGTCGTGAGCGATGGATACATATCTTATGTCTTTGCATATTGAGGTGGGCCTGCGGAACGGATCTGTTTAGGTTAAATTATTATAATCTCCCCGAACCTTAAAGATGACGTTGACGGTTAGTTTGGGTGCCTATCGCATCTCCTACGAATGAGGATTCACATATTTCTTTTCAAATTATAGACGGGGACAAAATTGGATCTTCTCCAATACTAAATGGCTAGCAACTATCGCTCTAGCTATTCATCTCGTATCGCGAGACCCAAGTATAAAATGTATGACAGGTATCAACAAGAAACGTAGAATAATGTGAATAAATTCTTCCTATTCTATCTATGAAGAAGTACCAAAAGGCATCGGCTAAGCTTAATATATTTTTCCTCACTCTCTCGAAGTCTTGTCTTAGCAAGCTTCGCTATCAATCTACCTTGTCGGAAAAAAGGAATTCTTAACCAGGTCGATAGTTATTACCGCCAGGGCTTAAAAATAATAGCCTATTAACTTCCACCTCTTTTAGTAGATCTTTAAAAGATCCTGAGAATCCAGTTTTACAATGATGCTTCCAGTCGCAGACAGTAGATTGTAATCATCGTGCTGAACAAGAAGATTAAAGTCGCTCGAAAGAACTCGATGTTGCTGGCCAATCGTCGAATAAATAATTGTCGAAGTACGCCAAAAAATCAAAATGCTGAGTTAAAAGGCTTAGGAGGGCAAAGGGGTATCAAAGAGAATTTAAGAGCCGCGAAAGAACTATACGGAGGGAGGGCCTAAGGAAGGCTTGCGTCGATACGTAATTTTAAGAGGCGGAAAAGGGAGGGAAAGTAGTCGAGGGTCTTGGAGGAGATACTTATCCAATAAAGTCAAGTTGTCATCATGACCCATCTTGATCAAAGATTTCTTATAACCCGAGTCGGATCGCCCAACTTTTGTCGCCGGTATCCGACGATCTCTCCAGCAATCTTGTCAAAATCACCGGTGGCACCACCGTTGAGCTGCGAGATGGTCAGGACGAGATCAGACTGGTAATTGTCCTTGTCAGGTTCGTTGCTATCGGGCTCAGCCAATTCTAGAAGAATTTTGTCCTCTGCGCAAGAATATCGCAAGAGGAACGAAGAAAGTGGTTAGAAGCGAGATTAGCCAAGACAAAATGGAGACTGGGGCTGAAGGGGTTCTCTTCTAAGCAGAGTCCCGGACCAGGGGCAACTACGATGCGTAGAAGGGTGATGAGAGATAATCGGCCTCCTGCAGCCGCCTGCTCGCCGAAGCGGGATGTGCTATGCGATTTCGTGATATCGCGCTAGATATCTTCGCACGGTCTTGTAAACGCACCTGGTAGGGCCATCTGACGGAAATGCTGCCATCTGCATTGGGGGTCATTGCAAGTCCCACCCCTCGTCTCGAAGTCACAGATCGGCAGCTCGGAATCAATATGATTGCTATATGTCAGTGACTTGAAGCCCTGGGAGACTATATTGACATAGTTTGGGTGATATCGGAAGGATTTGAAGCCAGTGAGAGCTGATTCGTAAGGGGTGTATTCACCCTCTTTTGGCTTTGGGCGGGTTGGCCTGGCTGTTGTTACGGTTGGTTGCACCTGGGGCACCTCCAGGATGCGGAGTTCATTCTGGAGAGCCTCAGCATTCTCTGGTATTGTTGATACCTCACCTGTTTCAGTTTTGCGGGATTCGGGGTCATAGCTATCGTCGTCGTCTGCCGTCTCTTGCAAAGGGCTGGAAGCCGTATCCGCGTCTACACTCCCATCTAAGGAGTTGTCATGCATTTCAACATCCTCGGAATTGCCGCTGCTTTCACCATCCGAGCTTTCACCATCGGACTCGGAGTCTTGGGATTCATCAGCCCAATAGATTTGAGAGTTGACGGGCCATATGAGATTATACGTACCTTCGGAGTCTGAGCTGCTTCCGGAGCCATTTGCTAAATCGGAATCTAGACTACCAGAGCTGGCTTCGAGATCGGAAAGATCCATGGGAGATCCTAATCCGTCATCTTCGGCTTCGTTATCTACAGCGTCTATCTCTATCGGAGCTGTCTCGAACGAGTTTTCATCCGAAGAAGGGCGCTCTATTTCCGGCATCTTTGGGTCCGAGACTGCAATAGATGTACTTTCAGAATTCAGTCTTGTTTCTGGTGTGCCCTTGACCTCAAAGTCGTTGGATAAAGGATGTGTAGAAGTCTGGGATGACACTTCTTCGCTCGTGGAATCGTTCGCTAGTGACTCCAGCTCGGCGGTGTCGGTCTCAGAGGAATGAAGAAGGGTTACATCGGTATCAAGAACATTGGGAACTGCGCCATGAACGACAGCATCAACAACAGCGACGCCAGCGTCGTGCTCAACATTGCCTGCCTTGATTTGGTCGAGGGTCTGATGAAGGAACCGTTCAACCTGCTCCAGGTTTGCATTTTTGGCACCGATAAAATCAGCGGATGGCGTAAGGGGTATGGGAGTGGAGGATTTGCTCGCAGGCCCTGATCCGGTCTTCGCGGTAGCCTTTCGATTTCGGCTCATGAGGTAGATCTTCTGCCTCATCAGTTCGATTTCCGCCTCTTTCTGGCGAAGACTTTCACCGACATCCTCGTTGTTCTCAGGATTAGTACTATCCGGCCTGGGTGGTCCCTGTAGCTGAGACGCAAAACCCGATCCTTTGAGAGCATCTTCTTCATTATCGCTGACATCAAAGATCAGGTGACTAGCTTCGAGATGCTGTCTGTTACCAAATCTAGGTTGTTTCGGGTTGAACGAAGAGATTTTGATTTCCGTATCGAAATCGGCGGCAACAGGCCGTTTCCGGCTGCGAAGAGTCCCGGGTGTTGGAGTGGCGTTCCCTGGAGTGGCTAGAGATGCATCTGGAACAATCACATCTGGCGGTGGGGTTGGAACTAATGGAGGGGTTTGGTTACTGGTATTTTGGGAGAGATTCAAGCCAGGAATAGCCTGGTTGAATCGGGAGACCACGCTCTCAGGCTTCGGGGTAAGACTATTAGGTGCAGCGACAGGAGGGGGTTTGGGAGGAAGGGAAGGAGGAAGTTTAGCGGCAACTCCAACACTATTGCCTATCGCGGTGTTTTGGGCGGTTGGTGGCGTTGGAACTGTTGGGACTGTTGACTTGAGAGCACTTGTCGTCTCGGGAGCAGGAGCGCTTGTAGGAACAGTGATTGGAACGTTCTTCGGCGGCTCGCGTGGTTCGGAAGAAGGTATAGGGAGTTTTAGCTGATCGAAGAACTTGGCTAGCACTCTGCGATCGATGCCTTCACCGACGATGTCGTCAAAGGATACCTTTGCAGAGCACGCTAGATACATGACTGCATTAAGTGCACTCTTCCGTAGATCCTGGATGGCCATGGCTTGTGGATCTTGAATATTACGGAGGTCTGATTGAGGGGGACGAAAAGATTAGAACAGAGTTGGAATATATATTGAGATACAAGATTGGCTTACTGTTTATTGTGACCCGCTCTCGTTTGGTCAAGTTGCCGTTCGGCGTGCCGTTGACAGGCTTGATGAAGGGGTGAGACGGAGGGATCGACGAGTTCAGGGATGTGGTTTCCAAGGGGTTTAGTAGGGGAAGTGGTACAGGAGTAGTTGCTTCTCGTGGAGAGTAATGGTCGTCCTCCTCCTCGTCCGAGATCTCGCCTTCTTCGGGCCCGTCGTCGCGTTGCGTGGCAGGAGCGACAGGGAGGGATAGCGAAAGCTTGGGTCTGTCGAGCTCTGCTTTCGGGGTGGTGGGTGTTTTCGCGGTGGGGGTCGATGCTTGCCTCGCTTTTGGCATCTGCCGTCGAGCTGGCATTGCGCGTTTTCCAGTCGCAGGAGGGATGCGGATCCCGTTGAAGGACGGAACCTCAGGACAGGTAGACATGGTGAGCCGGGGGGTTACACTGTTATCGCGATGCTTGTCGGAGATTCCAGCGGAGGGGAGGAAGAGTAGGAGGGCTGGCTGGCTGATGGCGATGAGGTTGAAGGGGAAGGGAGAGGAAGAAGGGGTAGCAGAGGTTGGTTGGTTTGGTTAGTAATTAATTAATGGCCAAATGACGCCGTTGCTGTTGTTGTTTGTGTGGGATGTGTTGTTGATCTGCTGCTGTGCCGCGGTTGCCCTTAGCGCCAGTCCCAACCTCATCGACATCACTTCCATCATATCAACCGACCTCACACCCTTCTCCTCATCACGGGAATACCGCGCGCGGAGTAGCAGTAGCAGCAGCCATGTCTACGGCTACCGGCGTCCCTGTCGAGGCTCTCGACCGTATCCGGACCCAGCTCGGTCTGTTGACCCAATCGATCGGTTCCCTGCTCCAGGACCTGCGTACTGCGGACCCGCTACCCCCCTGGTACGTGCATGCATAACATACGCGGATCCCCCCTCCATCTCGACGACACATCTTCATCCGCATCGCCCACAGCTCCCTCCCCGGCCGGTTCTTTCTACGATCGCCTTTCAACATACTAACGTATATTATCATCATCTGTCTTATCCAGGCCCACCCTGACAGCCCAGCTCGCAATCCTCAACTCACAACTCTCGACCCTCTCCCGCTCGCTCCACCAGCATTCCGCTACCCTTTCCGCGACCGTCGCCTACCCTCTCCCGACCTTCCCGGCCCGCACCCAAGAAAGTCTTCTCAACCTCCTCCTTCGTAAAAAGCTCGCGCCGGAAGTTGAAGAATGGCTCGCTGCCGGTCGCGACAAGGGTCTCGCTCTCAAATCCGCCGGGGGCCTGGGTCCGGACGGCAAACCGAAAGAAGCAGGTAGCGAAGACGAAGACTCGGAAGAAGAGAACGACGAAGATGAGGATTCCGATGACGACATGCAAGACGACGATAACACGGACGGCGAGGAAGGAAAAAAGAGAAACCGACACTGGGCTCTCAAAGCCGTCATAAAAGAGCAGCGCTCGCGCGATTGGGAAGCCGATTTCACAAAGGAGGAATTGGAAGCTGTCAATGGCGATATAGCCAAGATTCAGACCGGCCTGAAAGCCGATAGCAACGGAAGGGTCATCAAGAAATCGATCGACCCTTCGTCCCAAGCATCTCTCAAGAGGGATGAGAACGGCTGGACGCTCGAGATGCTGTTCAGATTCATGAGCACCGGCGCTCGCCCGGATGAACCACCGGGTCGTTAGGACCATCCGGAGATGTCATTCAGGCCGAATGCGGTGGATCCCAGTCAAGCATATATATTCGCGAATGAAGATGGTTCCACACTGGAACCTTTCCAAGTATCCCTAGGTAGCGATGCCTTTGGAGTAGAATACCCACAGCTTGGTGCAAGTGACTTCTTGGACGAGTTTTTATCCCTGATATAGCTTACGAAGGGTGTTACATCCGAGCTATTATAGATGGCAGCCGCTCGATACCAGAGGCTGCGGTACTTAACTCCAAGTTCAGAACACCATGCTCCAAGTCTTTTAGATATCATCACCACGAACTACAGTGCTAGTCTTAGATTTCGATGATGAATGCAATTCCATTTCATGCATGTTAACTACTACCCAATAATGCATTATAAAACCGTGAAGCACATAACTTCATCCAAACAAGCACAGCTCTGAATGTTACACATTATCGACAAAACCAAAAGTAACAAGAAAACATCCAAAGAAACGCCCGAGAAATGCATACCAAGTAGTACAGATCCCCATTACTTTTCCACCCCCATCGTATGCATATATATAAAACGCTTCAAAGAAAGAAAAAAAAACCAAAACGCCAACTGCAAGCAGCATCCAAAACCTCATCTCATCCTCACAAGAAA
The DNA here is from genome assembly GCA_036971385.1 of Dactylellina parvicollis. NCBI lineage: Eukaryota > Fungi > Ascomycota > Orbiliomycetes > Orbiliales > Orbiliaceae > Dactylellina > Dactylellina parvicollis. Next base: position 1,031,036 of record JAJTUD010000013.1, on the reverse strand, counting down.
TTCTTCACCGCATCCGCGTCCTTCGAAAACATCCTCCTCTTGGCTGCAAACCCTACTCCCTGCCCCTCCTCCCCAACAGTTTGAAGCGTATTACTTCTCGTCATACCCAAGCCGCCGTGTACGCTGCCCCTCTCACTTCTATCCCCAGCCCCTCCGATCCTCGAATTCAAACTCTTTACCCCTTCCAACTCTCGCTCAAGTCTCAAACTCTTCTCCTTCTCCTCTCTCAGTTCTCTCTCAGCCCTGCGGGCTGTAAGCTGATTCTGACTATCCGAAGACTGCAACTCCTCAATAGTCTTGAGCAATCGTTCAACCTTGTCCTTGTTTCGCTGCATATCCTCCTGCAGCTGCGAGTTTGTTTTCTCTTTCCTATCGATCGTTTGTTGAAGATCGCGGACGGTTCGGTCAACATTCTTCGTTGACCGTTCAACCTTGCTTCTCTGCCTCTCGTTCTCTTCGAGCTGGTTCTCGAGCTGTTTATCAAATTAGCAAACATATCCATCGGGGAGAAAATAGATAGCGGATTGAATCGAAACTTACCTCTTGAATTCGAGTGTGCAGAATCTTGACGTCCTTCGAGCCGGTAGTGTAACTCTTCGTCTCCATGTCCATAACCTTGAGCTGAAGATCCCTCACAGACCTCTCGAGAACAGACTTCTCCTTATGCAAGTCTCCATTAGAATCTCTCTGTTGTGCAAGATCCCTTTGGAGCTCCGAAGCGAGTGCTTCAGATCGTCTCATCTTGTCTACGGCAGCTGCGACAACATCCTCCTGTTGAGCCAGCGACGCCTTCAAGTCTAAGACCTCACGGTCAATACCAGCTGCAACTCGAACCGATGAAGAGTCACCGTTAGCAAGCTCCTCAAGACGGCGAGAAGCATCGGAAAGCCTCTGCTCGATCGCCTTCTTGTCCTTTTGCAGTTGATCACGTTCGGCATGTACGGCTTCAACTGACTCTCTGAGAGAACGGTTCTGGCTAAGAAGAGATACCATGCGTGATTGAATCTCGTTGTGTGCAGAAATTGCTTGGTCGTGAGAGGTTGTCATATCAGAAAGCTTCACCTCAAGTCTTGCTCGCTCTTTGCTGGCAGTGTTGCTGTTCAAGAGCTCATCCTCCCACTTGCTACGCATCTCATCAACTTCCTCACGAAGTCGCCTGCAAAAAATATTGGGTTAGTTGTAAGAATATCAAAATAGAGGGAGAATAGAACACATACTGAATATCGTTCCTTGACGAGACTAAGGCTTCACGTTCTACCTCAAGGTCCTTGATGTATTGCGAAGCCTCAACCTGGAACTTCTTGCGCATTTGCTCGATTGAACCTTCCTTGTCCTCAAGCTCATTCTCGCGCCTGTTCCTGTAGTCTTCAATCTCGTGCTGAAGTCGCTTCTTTGATTGAAGAACATCGGCTAGATCCGCTTGGAGGTCCTCAATCTGTAAAAATATTAGCACGTTCTTTGACCCTATACCAAAAGATTGCAAACATACCTTCTCCTCATATCTCTGGTTCTCCCTCTGCATGTCTTCAAACATGGCCTCGGTCTGCTGCCTCTCAGCGATAACAGTGGCACACGTATCCTCTGCTTCCCTAGCTTGAGTCTTTGCAAACGCCGCGGCTCGGCTTGCCTGCATGACTGCAATTTCTGCCTGCTCAAGCTTGCTGTAATACTCCTCAGCACGAGCCTTGTACAAAGCAGCGCTGGAAGACATATCGTAATTCTTCGCACTCTCGGCGTCCAACCGAATCTGGAGATCTGCATTTTCGCCGAGAAGGTTGCTGCGTTCAAACTGTTCTTGATCTCGCTGCGCAATGAGATCCTCAAGTTCTCCCCGAACATCGCGAAGCTCAACCTCGAGCGACATTTTGGATCCCTTGGACTTCTCATTCACCCTTCGAGCATCCGCAAGATCGGTCCTTGTTGCGTTATAGTATTCCATGAGCGACTTGCGGGACTTCTCTTGCGCGCAGATGAGGTCAAATAGCTCCTGGTGAGACTTGTGCTGCAGATCCATTGCTGTAAGTTCGCCAGATCTCATAGCAGCCTCAAGAGCGGACAGCTTCTCGGTCTCTTGATCCAGCTGCTGGTTCAGCCTGTTGTTCTCGCGCTCGAGTCTCTGAAGAATTCTATTCGAAGAGCCATCGCCGGCTGGCTGTGGCCCATTCGAAAGCCCCAACTGAGATCGAAGGTGTCGGTTCTCCATCTCAGCTATCTGAAGCTTGTTCTGCGCCTCCTCGAGATCAGTCGCCAGATCCATCTTTGCCTGATAAGTGATGGTATCCGTAGTCCGATCTGTTTTACCAGAGTCGAAGACTGCAGGGTTGAATTGATCCACACGCTTAGTAGGCGTGCGAGGTGATCCATGCGCTGCAGCTGCGTTGAACATTGTCCTCTTGGTGGGAGTTCCGTAATTCTTGGTAGGCGAGCCAAAAGGCGGCATGTTCTCGTTCATCCCCTCCATGAGAGTGGCTCTGGATGTTGAGTGACGGTTCTCCAGATCCATAACCTCATCCTGGTGTCTCCTGCGCATTTCAGCGAGCTGAGATTCAGCACGATTGCGGCGTTCGTCAGCTACCCGCAACTTTTGTTTGATCTCATCGAAAGTTTGGGCCATGTCAATAGCAGCCCCAGACTTCTTCCTGAGACGTTCGGGAAGCTTCACAACCGAGTTTTCGGGTTCAACCACTTTTTGCAAATCAAGGAGGTATCTATGGCAATCCTCAAGCTCTGCATTCGCAGTGTCTAATGAACTCTGAAGCTTGCGGTTGTTGGCATGAGCTTGCGCTGTGTTTTGTTTTTCACCATCAAGATTACGATTAGCTTCGGAAAGTTGCGACTGAAGGCCTGTAACAGTCTTCTCGTTTGCTCGCGTATTCTTGTGCTCCCTTGTAACCTCGTGGTTGAGATCCTCCATATCGAGAGCAAGCTTCTCCTTTTGCTTCTCCAAGGATATGATCTTCAATTGCGCTTCACTCAATTGGTTGTGGAGCTTCTTCTCTTCCTCGGCAGCCTTAGCCTTGTCCGCAGTAAGCTGAACAATCTTGTCTCTGAACTGTTCGCTAGCCTTTGAACTAGACTTGGCAAGCTCGAGGTTCTTCTGCTGGATTTTGTTCTGAAGGGCGCGATTGTCATGCTCGGACGACAAAAGACGAGCCTTGAGCGTGGACATTTCTTGTTCCAATCTCTTTTTAGCATGCTCGTTTGCTCTCTTGGAAGACTCGGAGTCCTCGATTTGCTTTGTCAACCTTCGAATGTCTACCGTGAGATGCTCACGATCAGCTTCGGCTTGCGATAGGAGCTTATCTTTCTGGTCAATCTCTTTTCGAAGGGAGGTCCTGAGCTCTTCAGCTTGACGCGAGAGTTGTCGTTCGTTGGCAGCCTCAGCTTGTGCTCGAGTGGATTCGTTGCTTTCAACGCGCTGTCGGAGTTGTTGAAGATCGAGGTGGATGTCGCGCTTCTCTCTCTCCGCTTGAGATCTAGCTTCAAGAGCCTTTCGGAGGGTATCCTGTTGTCCGTAAAGCTCCTTCTCGATTGTCACCTTGGCGATCGACAAGGCATCGTAGTCTCGTTTCATGGTGGCAAGTCGAGCTTCATTATCCGCAAGAACATCAGCCCGGGATTTGCGCTCAGCTTCTAAATCTCCCTGAACTGTCCCGAGTTGTGCCTTGAGGGCTTTGATCTGTTCATCCAGCAGACGCCTGCCCTGACCCAGTTTCGCGTCCTCTGAAATCTTGCTCTCGAGAAGTTTGCGTGCTTCGTTCGCATCCCGCTCGCACTGGTTCTTGAGCATCTTCGCATTCTCAGCTGCAGACTCTGCAGAACGGAGTTTCTTCTGAAGCTCATCCTGTTTGGAAACAAGTAGATGTCGCTCATCTTCAAAGGTCTTGCGATCGATCTGTTGCTTCTTGAGATCAGCAAGCGCCAATGACAACTCGCTTTCCTTCTTGCGAATCAGGTCTTCAAAGCTGGAAGAAGTCTTGGATAGATCCTTCAACTGCTGTCGAACAGTGTTGGCTTCCGTGCGAAGCTCGTTGTTCTGCTTCCGAGTTGTCTCCAAGCTCTTGGTCTGTGACGATTGTCAGCCTATAAGCATACTCTTCGGATATATGATGGCAAATTGACTTACTGCTGCATTATATTTCTCCTCGATGTCCTTGTCTGTCTTGAGCAACAGCTGCTCAAATTCCTGAACCTTCCTGTCCTTAAGAGAAAGGCGGCTCTGAAGCAGGTGGATCTCTTTCGACAGTTTATTCTCATTTACACTAACATTGTCCAGTTGGTCTGTCGCAGCCTTCATCTTGGCGTCCGTATCTTCAAGTTTAGCTTGGAGGTTCCTCTTTTCCTCCTCGAGCGACCCGATCAAATTCACAGCCTGATCGAGCTCTTTTCTACGGGCATCCAGCTGATCCGAAACCTTCTTCTTGGCCAGAATCAACTCATCGAGCTGATCTTCCAACTGCTCTTGATCCTCCAAAGCGCCTTTAAGCTTCTCGGAAAGGTCAGCTTCACGTTGCTGCAGACGCTGGAAGATTTCATCTTTGTCTAAGGCGAGAGCACGTTCAGCTTCAAGGGTTTGCTGGACTCTGGACAGCTCGCTCTCCGTTCTTCGTTTGTCATCTTCGATCTTGGTTCGATCCGTAACCTGCTGGCTCATTTGGGCCTGCAAATTTTGCATCTGCTCCTCCATCTTCTTGACTTCACGGTTGGTCATTGTGTTTCCCAAAAGGGGTTTGACCTTGACGAATAGCTTCCACCATGGGTTTTGGCTCAGTTCCAAGTATACCTGGAGGTTTTGGTGGATGATCCTGGTTGCTTCGGCACGGTAAAGTTTTTTGTGGACAATCTTACGTGTGATGTAGCCACGGGCGTGGCTCTGGAAGCGGGTAATTATACTGCGAACCAGGCTATCGCGCTGTTCTTCGAGTTCAGCGAGAACACCAGCACGGAAAAAGACCTTGCTAAGACCGATTCTGTACTGATAGTCGTCCAAGTTGAGCTGTTCGAGCATGCGGCTAGCGATCTGTTGCCCCTCCATGTAACCCCTTGGAAGTCCTGGGGTAAGAACTTCGTAACGCTGGCGGAACTCATTGAAGGGCAGACGATTTGGGAAACCGGTTCTAGCAATTCTGATACCTTCCAACACACCGTTGCATCGAAGCTGATCCAAGACTAGCTGCGTAACTAGCTTCTTTGGTTTCTTCTGGTGATTTGGAATGATACAACGAACAAAGTGAGGATGGGTGGCATGGAGCTGGGTCATGAGACTGGAGAGTTGTTCCTTGTGGCGCTGGGCTACAGTACGGAACAGTCCCTTCTTGACACGGGATCGTGATGTAAGAGAATGCTCGGCATCCTCAGCGCAGTCAGCGAATAGTTCGCCGATGCTGCGGTGCGTTGAACTCGATAGGAGACGAGTAATATTGTCGTTCAGTGGGTCCTTGTTCTTCTCCAGCCAACCTACGGTAGAGTATTCCACTTCGGCGGCATAGTGGGTGAGGACAAAACCTTGGCTAAGCATAGAGCTTCGGTATTTGTTCGACTTTTTGTCCCACAAGGCGTGGAGTTTCTCGGTGAAAGTCTTATCGTTCGCCTTTGGCATAACGCAGTCTTCGTCCAAGCAGGAGAAGATACCGATGGGATTGGAAAGTTCAATCAGATCGATCGTTGGCTGAAGATCGTGACCAAAGTCGATAAACTTCCACTCGATCCGCTCTCGAGCGTATTCCTCCTGTTCAAGAACAAACATGTGGTGATTGAAGAATTGTTGCAACTTCTCGTTAGTGTAATTGATACATAGCTGTTCGAAGGAGTTGGATTCAAAGATTTCGAAACCAGCGATATCAAGAACACCGATGAAGCCGGATTCTTCGCCTCTTCGTTCCAGTGACTGATTGATCCTGGAAACCAAGCTGCCAAAAGCACGTTCGTAGATACCCTTGCTAAGGGCATCAATGGACTGTTTGACCTGATCTGCATTGCGATTCTGGTTGACCCATTCCTTTCCGGCCTTCACTCTCGGGTTCAGCAGCCCCTTGCTGAAAGTATCTACCGGGATACCGAGAACATTACAGACAAGCTCAACTTGACGCCTATCCGGTAATCTCGCGCTATCGGAGTGGCCGCCGGCAACGGACAAATTTCCGAGATGAAGAACTGCAGCGATGTTTCGGAAGTAGGCGACTTGTTCCTCCCTTGAGAATCCCATAACCTGGAAAGCTCGGAGCAAACTGTCAAACTCTTCCTTATCATTGACACCAGCGATATGCTTGTTTGCGCTCTTGGTGTATCCGTAGTCTTCGACATCACCAGTGAGGAGCAACTGATCCCGAAGCTCTCTGGTCGCACCTCTGAGCAATTGATAGAAAACATGGTAATTCCTCTCTCCAGAGCTCTGCTTCACGACTCTGGATTTTTCCAGGAGGTACCAATCTATATACGCACCTGCAATGTGCCCCTTACCCGTAAACTCGATTCTGATAAACTTGCCAAATCTGGACGAGTTGTTATTGCGAACGGTTTGGGCATTGCCAAAAGCTTCGAGGATAGGATTAGCTTGCAAGATCTGTTGCTCGAGGGTACCGAACTGTTTCGAGGTGTTGGTGCCAATGGCGACGGATGCGAGATACTGGATGACCTTCTTTGTGTTTTCGGTCTTTCCGGCACCGGATTCACCGCTATACTGCCCGTTAGATATTTTTCTATCGACAATTCGTAAGAAGTGCAACTTACGTAACCAAGATACTCTGATTCTCCTTCTCGTCCAACAGATTGCGAAATGCAGCATCAGAAATGGCATATATATGGGGCTGCGTCTCGTCTCGAGACCTGTTGCGATACATCTCAACGTACTCGTTGGTGTATATCGGTAGCGGGCAGTATGGATTGACTGTTACCAAGAACAGTCCCGAGTATGTCTGAAGCACATGTTAGAATAATCTTCCCCGATCGATGCGTCGCGGTACACTCACGTAGATGAGATCGGACTGATATCTCATGTGTAAATTGTGAACCACGGACGCCTCGTTCAGATGCGTCAGCTCGGCCATATCAGCGGCCTTGTCAAACTTTGCCGGATTGACCTTGTCCACCTGGTCGGCGGGGACATGTCGTTCGGATCCATCGTCGCAGATGACGACGAGGACGTTATCTTCCTCGGTATCGACCCAACCTTTCACAAACGCTCGTTCGGGGTCCTTAACCCAAACCCAGCGTTTGCCGGAGAAGTCTGTGCCTTCGAGGGCGTGAGAAGAGGAGGGTTTTGGAGAGGTGGGGTCCTTTTTGATAAATGTTGGAGCAAAGGTTGTGTTCGACTTGTTCGCACCGTTCGTTGTCGACATGGCGCGGCTTTTGCCGAACGGGCCTACCGAGTTGCGAACTGGATTTGAAGATGTGGGCTGAGGGGATGTAATTGGAGATGAGGGGGTATTCTGTCGAGGCGTGAAGGGCCTCTGGGAGGCGCCGAAGCGCGGTGGAGGAGTATTAAAGCTAGACATCTCTACAGAGGTATCTCAAAGGCATCTGGCGAGCCTATCGGTGGTAGCAAGTAGGTAGGTAAGGCGTAGGAAGAGGTAAAGTCGAGATGCCTGAGCTTTAAAAGTTTGAAGAATCAATATTCTCGAGCCAAAACAATAACGGCCGCTAGATTGTCCAGGCAATGGCTGGGTTGCGGCTCTGTTGGAATGCGCCGGAAACAGCTTAAGGAGGCGCGAACGTGGCACCTGTCGCAGTGAAGCCGCACACAAGTATGAGATGTAAGGATATCAAAAGGTAATCCCGGCAGAAAGGGATGATGATGGAGATGAGGATGGAGATGAAGATGGAGCTGAACCGGCCTGGGGGGGTATCGTCAACTGATATCAACCCTGCCGATAAGACCAGCGCCTGGGCCGTCGCTATATTGTGATGCCCTGTGCGTGCGGTTGTCGAGGTGTTGTTTGTTGACTCGACATTGCCCCTGCACGCTTTGCTGGCGGCAGAGTTGACCCAGCAACGTCCGCCGCAACGCATCAACACATCAACACATTCGTCGTTGGAATCGCCCCGGCGTTGATTGGTCCGATCGCTGTATCCCCGAACCTGATGTCACGATCTGGGGAATTATCTCCGATTATCACGATCCCGATATAAAATTCACAGCAGCGACATCAAACGTATCTCGACCTCATTTCTTCAGCGTCATATACCGTCGCAGCTGACCCACCATCCTCAATCTCGCGACATACGACCCAATTGACAGTCTGGCCGTGTTTCCATCAAATCAAGCTGTTCAACCAGACCGACCCGACCCGGACCTTCTTCCCGTCCAAAGACCCTTCTCGGTTCCTCCTCCTCCAACAACCGATAGATCAATTTTATAAATAATTACATATTATAATGGCGTCCCTATGCCCTCGATTGGCATCGCAAATGCTTCCTACCACTAGGACAGCCCTCACCCGGGCCAGCACCCAGCTTACCGCCATCCGAGCTACAGCCTCCTCTGAGAGCTCTCGACGCATATCGCGACGGTTCCTCGCGACTCCCTCTGAGAACAATGGTACCAATAACGGTGGCACCGCCATAGTAATGCTCAACATGGGCGGCCCCTCAACTACAGACGAAGTCGGCGACTTTCTCTCCCGTTTATTCGTACGCCATTATTCTTCCCTTACTGACCCTTTCACTCTCACCGTACTATCATGCTAACATTTCTTATAGATGGACAAAGACCTCATCCCCCTCGGTCCCTTCCAGAAACACCTCGGCCGCTTCATCTCCCGCCGCCGCACCCCAAAAATCCAACACCAGTACTCCGAAATCGGCGGGGGCTCCCCGATCCGCCAGTGGACCGAACTCCAAGCCCGCGAAGCTTGCCACATTCTCGACCGCACCAACCCTTCCACCGCCCCGCACACCCCCTACGTTGCATTCAGATATGCCAATCCTATAACCGAGGATACCTTCCAGCAGATGCTCGACGACGGCGTCACGCGGGCGGTGGCGTTCACGCAGTACCCGCAGTACAGCTGTTCCACCACGGGGAGCAGTCTGAACGAGCTCTGGCGGTTATCGAAAAAGCTCGATGTTGAGAATCGAATAAAATGGTCGGTGATAGATCGGTGGCCGACGCATCCGGGACTAGTGGAGGTGTTTGCGCAGCACATTGAGGAATCGTTGAAAACGTACCCGGAGAGCGAGAGGGATAGCGTGGTGCTGTTATTCTCGGCGCACTCGCTGCCGATGAGCGTGGTAAACAGAGGCGATCCTTATCCGGCCGAAGTGGCAGCGACGGTGTGGGCTGTTATGCAGAGGTTGAAGTTTAAGAATCCGTACAGGCTGGTCTGGCAGAGCCAAGTTGGTATGTAGAGTCCGGTATAAATTATTTGGTAGGTGGAGAGGCTAATACGACGAGGTACAGGTCCATCGGCATGGTTGGGTGCGCAAACGGCGGTCACGGTGGAGAGCTATGTGAAGAAGGGACAGACGAATCTGTTACTGATACCCATAGCCTTTACTTGTAAGTTTCTCGCTATAGTCTTTGTATCATCATATGCTAACGGTATTCTAGCCGATCACATCGAAACCCTGTACGAACTCGATCTCGAAATAATCGGTGAAGCCAAGCAACCAGGCATCAAGCGTGCCGAATCCCTGAACGGCGACCCGGTATTTATCAAAGCGCTGGCAGAAATCGCCAAAGAGCACTTGGACAATTCGGCGAGGAGTAATTCGCAGCTGTACCTGCGGTGTCCGATGTGCACGAGCGAGCGGTGCAGAGAGCAAAAGTCATTTTTCAAAAAGCAGCAGGAGGAGATTGAGGGAAGCCTTTGATGCCAGTTTTTTTTGCATCTAGGAATAAGACAAGTAAATATATAACGGATCTTCGATTGTACATACATAACAGCATCTACCACAATATTACGACCAGTTAATTATGCCAAAAAAAACTCTCGAAATCGAATATTAATCCGCTCGTGATTCTAATTCTACCTTCCGTTCTTATATAATATCATACACACATCCCATACACATACAGACATCTACCTCTGAGCGTACTCCTTATTGAACGTTCTCCCAATAAGCATCCTCCTGACCTCACTGGTCCCCGCACCTATCTCGTACAACTTGGCATCCCTCAGCAACCTCCCCGCCGGCAACTCGTTGATGTATCCATTGCCACCGAGACACTGAATAGCATCCAAACTCACCTCCGTCGCCCTCTCGGCCGCGTACAGGATGGCACCCGCGCAATCCCTCGTATCGATCGTACCCTCGTCCACCGCCCTCGCCGTGGCGTAAGTGTACGCCCTGGACGCCGCCAGTTTCGTGTACATATCCGCCAGCTTGCCCTGCATGAGCTGGAACTCGGCTATCGGGGTGCCAAACTGCTTTCTGGTGTGGGTGTAAGGGAGGACAAGATCCATGGCGGCCTGCATGATGCCGATGGGACCCGCGGAGAGCACCAACCTCTCCAGGTCCAGGCCGGACATGAGGACCCTGACGCCGGCGTCCGTGGGGCCGAGTTGGTTCTCGTCGGGGACGAAGACGTCTTCGAAGATGAGTTCGCCGGTGTTGGATCCGCGCATGCCGAATTTGTCAAGTTTACGGGCGCAGGAGAAGCCCTGGAAGGATTTTTCTACGACCATGGCCGTGACGCCCTTGCTGCCCTTGTCCGGTGAGCTTTTGGCGTAGACGACGATAAAGTCGGCGTCCGGACCGTTGGTGATCCACATCTTGGTACCGTTGAGGAGCCAGCCGCCGTCTACTTTTTTGGCGGTAGTTTTCATGGATACGACGTCTGAGCCGGCGGAGTGTTCCGACATGGCTAAGGCACCGATTTTGGTACCTGCGACGAGGCCGGTGAGGAAACGGGATTTCTGGGAGGGGTTGCCGTGGAGGGATAATTGGTTGACGCAGAGCTGGGAATGGGCGGCGTATGAGAGACCGATGCTGCCTAGATTTTCTTGTTAGCACAGTGCTTCTTCCCTGCGATTTTAGTTGTAGATGTGAGATCAGAGGACATACCGGAAGCTCTGGATAGCTCCTCCAGCACGATGCAATGTGCCTGATACCCCAGTTCCAGACCGCCGTATTCCTCTTCTGCAGTTATTCCTAACAAACTATAACGAAGCTATCCGTCAGTAGATCATTCGTTGATGTTGAAAATATAATAGCATGATATATAAGCTTACCCAGCTTCACCCAGCTTTGGCCACATGTCGTTCGGAAACGCATTCTCACGGTCTGTTTTCGCAGCTACTTCTTCTGGGATCTCGCGGCCTGGAAATAGAACACTTGCGTTAGCACTTTGTAGATCGCAGCAAGGTAACTCTATAGTAATGCATAGACATACGAGCAAACTCCTGCACCCGATCCCTCAACTCCTGTAGGTCTTCCGATGTGGGTATTTTAAAATTCGGAGTGTGCTTTGTGGATGCATAGCGAGCGGTGGCTGCTGCCGCTGGGAGCAGACCCCGTGCGAAGGGTTGTGAGGAAGATGCGCAGGCCCGTTGGAGGGAGCGGATGGCAGGACGGGCGAGCCGTGTGGTGTTCATCGGGACGGTATTGTTGTGTTATTCTACAGATTGATGTTCAAGTTCTTGTGGCGTGTGTAACGTTGTCGACAAGGAGTCTTCTACGATGTTTGTCTCCTGCAATGGCTGGAGTAGCTGGTAGCGATATGTGATTTAAGTGGGAAATATGAGAAGAATGGACAGCACCGTAATTAAATTCCGAGATATCCTCGGATTTTTCTTTTCACAGCTGTTCTTTTTCGAGCAGGTTGCCTTGCCTTGCCTGGCGCAGAGATGCCGATGGGGAGCCGGGGCTGGTTTGTGGGGTACCGGTAGCAACCAATGCGGCTACCTTCGGCACACTTGGACCTGCATCATGAGATCCATTGGGCTTCCAGAGCGCCTCCCCAGACTATCACAGGGGGAATCTTAGTAGTACATTGCCAGATCTTGAGATCTGACTTTTTGGACCTTTCCTACTTTTCTATCCATCTCGCGCTCAGCTTCATCTGGTAATTCACATCCCGAGCACATCTCGACCACTGCGACACCTGCTGCACCTGACCTCACGATATCGTACACTGGCACGAACAGCCGTAAGAAAGCCCCTCACCCCATCAGATCTTACATCGAGAATTCTGCTGATAAAAATTCGCAGATACCATCAATAACAATGGCCTCCCGCCACACCGCCCTCTCCCTCAGCCGGCACCTCACCAGGCGCACAACCGCTGCAACCTCCTCCTCGCTGCGTATAACCCGCCGGTGCATAGCGACCCACCCCTTCACCCACCACTCATCCGCGGTGTCCACCATAAAATCCAACATTGACACCTCTTCCCCCACCTACAAGTCCAACGCCGAGGCCATGGACTCCCTCTCCTCCTCATTCTCCTCCCTCACCTCCAAAATATCGCTGGGAGGACCCGAGAAGAACCGGAAAAAGCACGTGGAGAGGGGCAAGATGCTCGTCAGGGAGTACGTTTTTAGTCCCATCTGAAATAAATTCACCTATCTATGAAGCTATAGGAGCTTTTAGATTGAAATCGTAGCGAGGAGCAAAACAACTGACCCGACAAGTTTACGTGTAGTCGAATATCCGCACTCTTAGACCCCGGCTCCTCATTCCTGGAATTATCGCAGCTAGCCGGTTACCAGATGTACGAAGGCGAAGAGGTACCCGCGGGAGGGATAGTCACCGGTATAGGCCGCGTATCCGGCGTGGAGTGCATGATTGTCGCCAACGATAGCACGTAAGCGGACACTCACCAATTTTACTGCATTTTTAGAGCTACTCGGCAGCTAACAGGGTGCACGTAGGGTCAAAGGTGGCACGTATTATCCTATTACGGTGAAAAAGCATTTACGTGCGCAGGCTATCGCGCAGGAGAATAGTACTTGATCCTTCCCAGTTCACTTGTAATATCGAACTGCGGTTTGGTACTAATGGGAAATAGGACTTCCGTGCATCTACCTCGTCGATTCCGGCGGTGCGAATCTGCCGCATCAGAAGGATGTGTTTCCCGATAAAGAGCATTTCGGGCGTATATTCTACAACCAAGCACGAAGTAACACTCCCCACCTTTTCTTTCTCTATTTCTACGATAAAACTTTGAGTGCTTACACTTTTATAATGATAATGATAGTGTCATCGATGGGAATCCCACAGCTAGCTGTAGTTATGGGCCCCTGCACGGCAGGTGGCGCCTACGTCCCCGCCATGTCTGACGAATCCATAATAGTAGACAAACAAGGCCATATCTTCCTCGCGGGTCCGCCCCTCGTCAAAGCCGCCACCGGAGAAGTGGTAACGGCCGAGGAACTGGGAGGCGGACAGCTGCACTCGTCCGTTTCCGGCGTGACGGACTACCTAGCCGTCGACGACGCTCACGCGCTGGTTCTCGCCCGCCGGAGCATAAGCAATCTCAACTGGCCGGTCACCCCTCCCCCGGCTTCCAAGAAGGAAGTGGTGGAACCCCTGTACGATGCTTCGGAGCTCGGTGGTATCATCGGAACCAACCTGCGGGTGCAAGTGGATGTTCGCGAGATCATTGCGAGGATTGTCGACGGTTCGGAATTCTCGGAATTCAAGGCGTCGTACGGCACCACCATGGTGACGGGATTCGCGCACATTCACGGCTACAAAGTAGGGATCGTGGCTAATAATGGCATCATATTCTCGGAAGCCGCGTTGAAGGGTGCGCATTTTATAGAACTGTGCGCGCAGAGGAACATTCCGTTGGTGTTTTTGCAAAACGTGACGGGGTTCATGGTGGGTAAGGAGGCCGAGGCGGGCGGGATCGCGAAGAACGGGGCCAAGTTGGTGACGGCGGTGAGTTGTGCCGAGGTGCCCAAGTTTACTGTAGTGATCGGGGCGTCGTACGGTGCGGGCAATTACGGGATGAACGGGAGAGCGTACGGTGCTAGGGTAGGTTATCCTTTCTTCTCTACATTAGTTTTAAAGTGCGTCGACGGCTGACGGGTGTGTAGTTTCTGTGGATGTGGCCTAACGCCAAGATTGCGGTGATGGGCAGCGAGCAGCTCAGCAATGTCATGGCGACGGTTGGAAAAGAGGATCCGACGCTGAGGGATAGGATAGAGGCGGAGTCGGATGCCAAGTTTGCATCAGCGAGGATATGGGACGACGGGATTATCAGACCGGAGGATACGAGGAGGACGTTGGCGATGGGGTTGCAGGCGGCTTTGGGCGGACGGGTGGACCAGGAGAAGACCAAGTTTGGAGTGTTTAGAATGTAGGATATCTATAAAAAGTTAGGGGGGAAAAGGCTGTATGATATTTTGTAGATTTTGGTTTTTATATAGGCTCTTTTGTCGAAGGGGCGTCACACGACAGGAAATTTAAATGTTCAAGACTAGTTTCTCAATCGAGAGGTGAAGAAAAACCTGGGTTTCTATTGGCACGCGATAGGTCGATACGAAGCTAGGATCAATGCATACTCGTTCCGATGCCGCTGGAAACTAGCAGCTAGCGGGATAAAAATGGTATCTATAAGCTAGTGGCAATGGAACCAGCCAGATGGGATGATATAGACAAAGGTAATAGCTCAAACGGCGTCCGATAAGAGTTCTTCGTAGCAGAATATTGAACAACAAGAAACCGGAGAATGAAATGCAGTAAAATACTGACGCAATGGGTGTTTAATCCGACATGTGAATACACGCTTATGCGGTATACATGCAGTATAATAAGTAGAGATACGTCGGTGGCATCTGACGGGGTCCGGATTCTACAGCTCCACGCGAGGCCGCGATAGTTCAAAATGTGTTGCGTTGGAGTTGGACGATTCAATGTTCAGCCTGGCCCGGGGGACGGCAGAAAAGAGAGAAGAAGAGGCAAAAATGGGGGTCTTGTGAGGCCGTCTGGAAGAAGAACGGCTTCACATGCGTCTTCCATCTGACGCCGTGTGGGACCCTGCTCGTCGACAGATAAGGTTATCTTCTGGGCCAGAGATGGCTAAGGCGGTTCCGGGAGTCGAGACGAGCAGAGCACAGCATAGCGACGGCTGACGCTCATTGGACCGGTGGGCCACCTGAGAGCGTGAGCCGTGCTACAACATCACCAAGACCGATTAATACGAATCCTGCATCTATCTAGGCTATTTTATCGAGCTATTTGATAAAGGTAGGATTGTTGGGAGGTAGCTGGTTGACTGGGAGGCAGAGGAGGCAGAGTCGAGTCATCTGATCCTTGGAGGCCGGCTCACCGTCTGGGAATAGCGGCGGTCAGGGGCGCGATCAAGTTGAACAAATGCAGTCAAGCCGGTCTCATAATCCGCCGGACGATGCACGTAATAGCTGGTCACGCTGGCTGACTCTCTCCTCCTGTCCATAAGAAGATCGAGCTGCTCTCTGGTCGGAGCGTCCAAGGATACGGACAAGAGTATCACCGTTAGTGTTTCGTGGTCGCGCCCTGTTTGCTGCCTCGTCATTCCCAAGCCGAGTGGCTGGTTCTCCGCCAACTTAAATACCCCCATCCCCCTTCAACCTCATCGCAACCTTCCTTCCTCCTTCCAACCACCCGCTTGAAATAAAAGACACCTTCCCTTCAATACATACACACATATACCCCATCCATCCATCATGAAGTTGACCAAGTCCTTGATGGCCGTGCTGGCCGCCACCTCTGGCCCAGTCCTCGTCATCGCTTCCCCCATCGACACCGCCGTCGTCAGCCGCGCTCCTCTCCTCTCCACCCTCAGCGCCTCCGAGCACGAGATTAAGGACTCCTACATCGTCGTCTTCAAGAAGGGCGTCAGCGACTCCACCGTCAACGCCCATCACACCTGGATCCAGGAGACACACGCCTCCTCCCTCAAGAAGAGGAGCCAGGTTCCCATCGGCGGAAAGCCGTCCGGTAGTTTCCTGCACACCGTCATTGACGAAGTCGAGGCCCTGGTCGGCTTCAAGCACTCGTTCGACATCCCCGGTGCCTTGACCGGCTACTCCGGCTCCTTTGACGAGAAGACTCTCGATCTCATCCGATCGCACCCCGATGTAAGTAGTTGCCATGCCCACCGCTTTCCCCCGATATCCCGTTTGGTGTATGTTCCGGGCGGAAATTCCCCCGTGGCTTCCCGGCGAGATTCCCGCCAAAACTGCGCCATCTTCCCTATCTTTCACCCGAATCCCAAATTCCCGGGGGTGTCTCGTGAACACCTGCCACATCCGTTTTCAGCCGTCATCCATCACTACCCACCCCTGAATCTCCACGCTAACACTAACACACGCGCCACAGGTCGAGTACGTCGAAAAAGACTCCATGGTATACGCGTCCGAGGAAAAGGCCGATGATCCGGCCGTTGAGAAGGGTTCCCCATGGGGTCTCGCCCGTATCTCCCACCGAGACCATTTGAGCTTCGCCAACTTCAACAAGTACCTCTACTCGGCTGAAGGTGGCGAGGGTGTCAACGTCTACGTCATCGACACCGGTACCAACTGGGAACACGTTGACTTTGAGGGCCGTGCCTCCTGGGGCAAGACCATCCCAGCCAACGATGAGGATATCGATGGCAACGGACACGGAACCCACTGCTCCGGTACCATCGCCGGTAAGAAGTACGGTGTCGCCAAGAAGGCCCACGTCTTCGCCGTCAAGGTCCTCAAGTCCAACGGTTCCGGCACCATGTCCGACGTCGTCAAGGGCGTCGAATGGGCCGTTACCGACCACGTCAAGCAGAAGGCCAAGGGTGAGAAGGGCTTCAAGGGCTCCGTCGCCAACATGTCGCTCGGTGGTGGCAAGTCGCCAACCCTCGACGCTGCTGTCAACGCCGCCGTTGATCACGGCCTCCACTTTGCCGTCGCCGCCGGTAACGACAATGCCAACGCCTGCAACTACTCCCCAGCTGCTGCTGCCAACGCCGTCACCGTCGGTGCCTCCACCATTGGTGACGAGCGTGCCTACTTTTCCAACTACGGCAAGTGCGTCGACATTTTCGCCCCAGGTCTCAACATCCAGTCCACCTGGACCGGATCCAAGCACGCCGTCAACACCATCTCCGGTACCTCCATGGCCTCCCCACATATTGCCGGTCTCTTGGCCTACTTTGTCTCGCTCCAGCCAGATAAGGATTCCGAGTACGCCGTCGGTGAGCTCACCCCCAAGAGCTTGAAGCAGGCTATGGTTTCCGTCTCCTCTGCCGGCAAGCTTTCCAGCATCCCAGATGACACTGTCAACGTAAGTTACTCTCCGATAAGATACCCATGACCGTTTCAACGCATCGTACTGACATTCCTTTTCAGCTGCTCGCCTTCAACGGAGGTGGTTCTGGTAACCTCACCGACATCTTTGGAAAGCCATCCAAGGGCAAGACCGTCGAGAAGAAGCTCTCCTACGCCGATACATCCTCTGATGATCTCCTAGACAGAGTCGAGGAATTTGTTGAGGCTGAAGTCAAGGCCATCTTTGACAAGGCACGCAAGATGGAAATCTAAGCGTCTCTTATACTATCAGATACCCCCCCATTGTAATCAAAGGCTTGGGAAACACTTGCTTTTTTTATGAGAATGTTTGAATAGGATAAGGGTTTTTTCCGCTGGCTTCTTTCTTCTGCTACTGCTTTGGCTTCTTGCTTCGGGTGTTTTCTTGCATTAGTGGGGTGATACATAATCTATTTTTTCATTTTTATTTCGGTGAGCGGGAAATTTGGGAGGAAAGGTGTTGACACAATTGCATACACTCGGGTTTCTTCTCAAACTGGCTCTACACATCTCCCTGACTTGCTTCGTTAAATGTATTACTTAGTCCTCCTTTTTTACACTTGGGTTTTACTATCGGGTGTTTTACTCTTTTCTTTTTTTTTTTTACGTGATATCAGATTGGAAATGGATATAAACTAAACTACACATAATTTCAACGCTTTAGAAACAAAGATGTTCTTTTGAATTTGGCTGGCTTCTAATTTCGTGATGCAATATATATAGGCCGCCGTATATGGTTTGCTATTGATTTGTCCTCAGATTGGCTTTGGTGTAGAGATGCTTTATATAAGGCCCAAGCCGTACATATCGCAGTTCGTTATGATATATCAGCGACAGTTGTATATGTTAGTCTGGGTTTGGCGCTGGCATGTATACTTTCATACCAGATTAGCACGATTGCACACACACTGCACTCGATGCTCGTTTTCAATATCATGAAATGCCTTTTTGATCTATTCATCTGACTGTTCAGCTTTTCGTCAATTCTGTCATACACTTTCAACTAAACGATAGTTTATTATACACACAAAAAGGTATCCTCCCAAGCTCCAAATAAGAACAATAAAAGATAAAAAATTAGAAAACCCCTGGGTACTGGCCATCTGGATATCCATAGGAAGGTATATCATGATTCAATTTCCTGTTTCAGATTCTCACCGTAGAAACTTGCCCACTTCCCCGCCAACATTCTCCGTATCCAACAAGAAGGTATCGTGCCCAAACAGACTCACATCCTCCCCCAACTCGACGTGCTCCACGTTCCCGTTCCCTCCTTCCCTCAAAGCGTCCACAATCTCCTTTTGTTGCCACGCCGGGAACAATATATCCGACGCAACCCCTATGACCAGAATATTATGATTCTTTAACGGTTTCAAACCTGTCACCAAATCTTTCGGCGGCCGGCGACTTTTCGACGCGGTTCCGACTGCCGATTCGGATGTATCATGGGACCCCTCCACCTCCCGCTCTTCGTACGCCTTTTCCGGCAGAGTGAGCGTGCACGACGCCGCATCCTCAGTTTGCGCAGCAGTACCACCAGCACCAGCACCACTCCCTTCCCTTCGAAGTTTATACCCTTCCCTCCTGCCCCTAGCCGCACCCTGCACCTCCCCGCTCAGATCGAACAGATCCATGGCTTTGGAAATGTACAGCAGGCTGTTGGCGTCGTACTCGAGACACCACTTTTCGCCCGCGTGGTCCAGGTACGTTTCGATCAGGAAATCAGGACACAGAGCTGGTGGTAAAGTGGCATCCGCGCGTCGGCGGGAGAACCGGTTTTCCCATTCAGGACCGGAACGGTAGGTTACCGTTGCGATCTCGCGGGCGAGTTTCATACCCACGTGGGGGGGTATGGAGGAGTAGTAGTTGCCTCGGGACCAGGCCGGGTCGGACATTAGTACTGTTCACATTAGATAAGACAAAAGGTTGTTAGCTAATCAATGCTGTGAAAGAAGAGGGATGGGCCAAAAATGATGATGGGGGGATTCGAAAGGATTATAGGATGCATACCTTGCCGCTGTACGAACCGCATGGCGATGCTGTAAGGATGACTCCTGGCGCAGCCGCTGATGCTGACCACTTTGCCCACCCGTTCCGGAAATAGCACGCCGGCGGCCAGACTCTGCATCCCGCCCATACTGCTGCCCACGCTGGCGTAGAGTTTATCCACACCCAAGTGATCGAGGAGGGAGAATTGCGCGCGGACCATATCTTCCAAGGTCAGTATGGGGAATTTGGTGGCATACGGTTGGCGGCCGTCGTGACTGGTGGGGTCCGGCGAGGAAGGTCCCGTGGAACCGTAGCAGCCACCGAGGACGTTTGTGCATATTACGTGGTACTTGTCGGTGTCGAGGGCGTACGAGGGACCTGGGCCTATGAATTTCTCCCACCAGCCGGGGGAAGGGTTGGAGGGGGTAGAGTGGGCGTGAGAAGAGGCGGAGAGGCCAGTGTGCAGGAGGATAGCGTTCGATGCTGAAGAGTTGAGGGTGCCCCAGGTTTCGTAGGCTACGGTGTAGGTAGGGAGGGTGCCGCCCCAGTCCAGGTGGAGGGGGGTGGGGGATGTGTATGTTTGGTGGGGGCCGGATGTGTAGCTATCGAGGTTTGATGAGTTAGCTTGGACTTTGTACTGTTTGGAAACTTTTGACTTCTTTTTGTTTGCTAAAACTGATTGTAGTATGAATAGCTACCTTGGTTCCGGTCCGCTACCGCTAGACCTCTTTGTGATTGAGGTTTTGTTTAAGAGATTCGATGTTCTGGTTTCGAGGGCGTCGAGGCAAGGGAAAGACATTTGAGGGTTTGGAGAGGCGGCGATTGGTTCCGTCGGAGCAGAGGAAGTTGAAGCGGTGGCAACATCTTGCGATCTGTGTCTCGTAGAGTGCAGGAGCATCGAGTGCTTGATATAATGCGGCTGATTCCTGGATAGGGGTGGGAGATGTCGCGAGAGAGGTTGGAGGGGCCGTCGGAGGGAGGTGGAGAGGATGCGTTGGAAGGGCTTCATGGCGATGACGTTGTGCGAGATCGGGCAGCGATCAATCGCAGATGGTTTGGAATACTAGTGATACACTCGAGAGAGGGGCGCAAGATGGCTTCACATCTTATAACCTGCGGGTCTGAATGGGAAGTGAAAATTTGAACAATTGGAAATGCGGACTCGGATTGGGGTTATGTAATCGATTGAAGTCGGCGGCGACCCGCGGTACCGGCGACCACCTCGCCAAGAATATTCATCCATCGACTGCCCCCCGGCTTCACTAGACATGACCGAGCTGCAGAGCTAGTGAGCGATGGCGTGATGGCCAGAACTGCTGCATGGCTTGGTGACCCCTGTTGGATCCGCCGACTGCTGCAGGCTCCCGTTCTGGTAAAGCCAGAAAATGTGTGTCCGGACTCTGAATATGTGGCCGAGTCACGTTATCTTAGCAATATATAGCCTGCGAAGTCGCATGCACGAAAATACAACAACTGGAAGCTTAAGCTTTGTGGTTGACTTCTGGTCTTAGACATGACAAACTAGAAAGTAATTTTGTAATTGAGTGATCAAGTGCATCGAGAAAGATGTGTATAGTGAGACACCCATATTCTCTTCTGTATACGATAAGACGCCGATCTGAGGACACAGAGACGGTAGAAATTGAGTTATATGGTATTAGCTTGACCGTTAACTTAGTGATAAGACTGCCATTCTCCGAGATCTTGGAGTAGTATGTTTGCCATATATATCAATACATCAATGGCACATTGTTGTTTACAAGTGCAACCTGGAGTTCAAGGTGTCCTACGAGCCCGCTAAAGATATTATTTGCCAGCTCGCTTTCCCGCTGGGTATCATCGCAGACGAAACTTTACATGATACTTCTATTTTAAGGACGACGACGGCTCACCAAAAAGATTATAGATCGAGAGGCTGCGAAAGGCTTTGAATAATGTGGGAAGGGTGGCATTTTAGGTGGAAGCACCAGGGAAATTGAAGGGCGGAATCCTTTGGTCAATCCCAAGGTGGATGTAAGCACGAGCCTTATTGTGTTACCTCCGATGTGACAATTAATGGGATATATTACTGATATCGATTGGTTGACCGGAATGAATAAGATATGGACTGTCAATTGTGGCTCAGGTTATATCCCAAATCGCTCGTCAAAGAAGGGTTCACAAAGTCAGCTGATGTCATGATCAAGAAGACTTTGAAAAATTTGAACCGGTTCCCAAGTCCTCAAGGCAAGTTGAATAATATTTCGACCGGGAGATAAATCACAGGGACATCTCGTGTCGTTCAAGAACCAACAAATCTCAAACCTACCACCACCTATAGACCCACGTCTAGCCGGGAGGGTGTACAAGGAGAACAAAGTAGAACGGACTCATCGATTCACCGTTGTGGCTGATCAGTTGACCTTTCCCCAACGATCTGGGATAGCATGCACATCGTAGTTAGATGAAACGGGTTGATTTCGTTGATTTCGTTGATTTCGTTGGCTTCGGAACTATGGTCGTTTGTAGGCATACTGCAAATATGAGTTTTTTGGCCGAGTGGACAAAGAGAACCAGTGTGTATTAGGAAGGTGGTTCATTTTTTGAAGAGAAAACAAGAAAAAAAGAAATTGTATCTCTTGAGACAATGGAGATGGAGCTACTTGGTAGCTAGGTAGCCTACAGGATATAATGTTACACATAGATCAGACTAAAAAAACTGCAGCCTTGGCTTATCGTATTGAGATCTATGTCATCGCGATACGAGACAAATATCCGAAAAGTTGGTACCTCCTAGATTCTATCAACCTCTAAAACGATCGTTCTGTCATGGCGGTTTCGCAACCATACGGTGAATTGTTTCTTAAATAAGTACTTAATATTTAAGCAACAGATCTGATTTTACCATACATTTGTACAGTCGAAGAACCCCCCCGCCTCCGTATAATAATGATAATAACGCCAGTGTGTATGCTACAAAACGAAATGTAAGGGAATCCAAAAAGGAACAAGTCCAAAAGGTAATACGAAAGGAAGGAATAAGAATCGAAAGGGAAAAAAAGAATATGGACAGAAGAAACCCCGCAAAAAGCGACTTTTAACTTTCGTATTCCATTTTGCATGGAGTACCGATAGCTTGACAACCTGAGATGCCCTCTTTGCCTTCAATAATTCTAGTATTTTTTGTTTTTCTCTTCCTAGAAGAGGGTGAGAGTGAAAGACGCTTTGGAATGCTGTTATGTATTGGTTGGTGATAACCGTGGGATGAGATTAAGGAAATTCGTGTGTTGGCAGTCGTAAAAAAAGGTAGCAAGGCAGAATAGGAACGGGCACGATCACATGTCGCTGATGCCCAGATTCCGCAGCCGGGCTTTTTGATCTTCCTCGGCATCCAGTCTCTTCTTCCTGTCCTCTTCCGATTCCCCAATGTGACGCTCGGTTTCTGGTTTCCAGGTACCTGTAAAAACGAGTTAAATTAGTACAATTCTATTCAATCTCACTCCACTGATAAGAAGAAGAAACATACCTTCAAACAAATGCTTCACATAAGCTTGCGGGTCATCGTCATCACCGGAGCCGGAATGTCCGATACCCGGACTGAAACTTGTGATGGGTAGCACCACCACGTCGCCAAGTTTTCTCGGTTCCTTCATGCCCGTAAAGTTTCTCCAGTTCACGGGATTATCCTGCTGAACAATGAAATAGCTGTCGTCGTTAAAGTACGAGAAGACCGTGTCCGTCCATGCCGCCGGGCCCGTGAATTCGATCACACTGCTCTGATCCTTTCGCAGTTTACCGCTCTTCTTCAACGCGAGGGTTTTCTCTGTGATTCGTGATACGACCTCTCGGAGAACCGGGTGGCCTGGCTTTGACTGGATGGTCCATTGGCAGAATTGTATCCTTCGGGAGTACCAGTCCGCCCAATCCGGTCTGTCGGGATCGGCCTCGATACCGATAATTAGGCCAACGGAACTCATCCTAAAATTCGAGGGGACCCATTTCGTGGCTGGTTTGAGAGCGGCGGTGTCGATATCGCTATAGATCCCTCCTCGCGCTAGCAAGATCAAATATCGAAAGAAATCGGCCTTGAGGATCGCGGACGGCAGAGCCGTAAACGCCTCCAGGACTTGTGGCACTGAGCCATACAGGTGTTTGATCAGGTGTAACGCAACCTGATCGGTGATAACCTCGTGGATGAACTCTGGGTGGTGGTGCGTCCAGCTGGCTTCCAACGGTCGGTACGAGTCTCGAAATCGCGGATTGGCGACGGTGAATTTCCATGTTTGCCAGATGAAGGCTGGGAATTTGTTCGATACGTCGTAGGGGAATTGGTAGGCGAGTTGGTCGCGAAGGGGTTCGGCTTTCATGTTTCCCGGGCGTATTGACGGTGTTTTGTTCGAGGAGCCTTGTTTGACGAGCTTGCCCGTACCATCGTCGGGTTTCTTCAGAAGCTTGCTCTTGTCTGCGAGAAGGAGTTCACGTTAGCAAAAGTTCGATCGAGAGGGTTTTGTCTGCTGGGATAACACATACGGAGGCCATCTGTTGTCTTGCCGCCCGAAACCTCTGCTCCGTTTTCGTGCAGCTTCGGCCGTTTACCGCCCCTTATGGTGGACTTGAGATCCAAGGTTCCATCTTCAGATCGCCGACTCGACGTGAAAAAGAATACTACCAGCACGATGGCTGCTAGTATCAGCGCTCGCTTCGCGCTTAACATTTTCCTGCGACCAACTGTCGCTCCCGAGGAACCGCCGATGGGATACGAGGTGGGTAGGGTGGAGAAATCCACTTTGTCGGATTATGGATTGAGATGTACGTGGTTTTCGTATTGACAGACCGTGGATTGGTTGGGGTGAGTGTCGGTATGTGTCGAGCGAAGGGTATTTCTCGTTGCGATGGAAGGGCAAAACGGTCTAGCAACTCGGCGGTGGGATAGCCAGCTATCCAAAGTTATAGCAGCGGCATACGTGTAGAGTTTGATGGTGGTCGGCGGCAGTGGGGGAAAGGATAAGGAGAAATAGGATATGCTCTGCGTGATCCGCTTGATTGGCAAAGGAATAATTAGGAGTTCTGCTTGACGCGAGATGCAGGTCAGAATTCTGAAGCAAACCACCTGAGAAGAAGCCAGCTGTTAGTGCTAGCGTGGAGTGTATTTTTAGGAGGGCTCGAGGGGTCGGAACGGGCAACGGAATTTGCAATTTTCCCGGCGAAAATGAGAGCGAGAATTCGAAGAGGACAGCAGCGAGTGTAACACTTACTCGACGGTCGGGGATCGGCCAGCTGTTCTGTGTATGTCTGTATGTACAGAGGAGATGGCGAGGGTAGCACCGTCGATGGGCAGCTCACAGGTACAGGTCGTCGTCTCCTTTTACCACCGCTTGCTTTGTCCAAAACCGGTCGATGCAACGCAAAAGTCGCCTTTTTTCAAAGTCGGATTCGTCGCAGTCCAAACCACGTGGAATCGATGTCTGTCAACGTGAGAGAATCAGGACGGATAGATGGTATGGTGAAAGGGGTGTATCCGGATGCCAGTACGGGGGGATCGTTGATGTTGCTCCTGAGCACGCTGTTCTAAAGGTCGACACCCGGACGGAGAGGGCAATGGTTGAGAAATATGAAATCGACAAGCACTTCACATTGAAGTTTACCTAGTTGATTCTAGAAGCCCTAGCTAAGTAAGTAACGCCTTAAGGGGTGGAGTCCGTTTCCGAATAACCAGCGGCAGACTACCCACACCAACTAGTCAGCCGTCCGAATTCGTGGCCCCCTCTGATTTATATTCCGAACGGTAGATATACATGCAGCATGCACATGTACCGACCGTAGCGAGGTACTTTGTTAGGCGCTGTAAGGGACCGCGGCTGAACGTATGTATGAAAAAAGTCCGACTTAGTCGAAGATTCGACGAAAATCCCCCTTTGGGCCTTGCGTGTCCTTGACGATCGAAATGCGAACCTGTCGAATGCGTGACCCGATGATGTCAGACTGAGACTCGGTATTATCTTAGGGAGACACAGATCTTCAATTGATTATAAGATCTGGCCCATCGGTGTATTCAACGGGAAGGAGACCTGCACGACAACCTGGACGAAAGGCTCCGTCAACTTTCGCCGTGGTGCGATTGGCGCCCTGGTCGACAATAAATCTCAAACGCTAGGGGCCGACAGCTCAAACAAGCTAGCGAACGGCCGGGGAGGGGTGGACGAGCAGTCAGATGCGGTTGATGGTTCCTCGTTGGACGGGTCTGAAACACGCCCTCTGATCGTTGCATTTCGAGATTCCAACACCGTGCACCCCGACGGATACCACGACGTCCGGTTCCTGTGTGCTGTGGTATGTAAGTATGTGGGATGTGACATCCAATCCGGCCTTCGGGAGAGTAGCCCATTCTTTGCCGGTGGGCCTCATAACGGCGCTCATTATGGCTCGAGTGGCTCAATCGGGGAGAGAAATGTCTGTCTGGTGGGAAATAGGCTACGGAATCTGGGGATCTACGGACAGCCAAAGGGATGCGGTCCTTGAATATGAGAAGGGTAGATCGGTGTATGGCCTAGTGGAGGATGAGCAGCTCCTTCTCACCCGTCGGGATATCGGATACGAAGGAGGTCCTACCATCCAACGCAACGCACATGGAGCACAGGCCGGATTTGCCAAAGTCTGGTTCAACGAGACCAGATTTGCATATATACAACTTTTTTGTTAGCCCCTCGAATCGAAACCCGTCTATCTACATTTGGTATTATTTGCGGAGTATCTCGACGTGTTTATCATTGTAGCAAATATATCCGCCGCCATAACAGTCTCAGAACGGGTATATCTTCACCATCAATTTCACTGGAGAGCAAACCCGAGTAAGGGGAAGTACATCATCCTCGTCCGAGCCATAGCTGTCTACCTCCTCAGCACCAACATCCGGAAGTGGTGCCCCCTTCGATAGAAAGATTTCAAAGACGCTAGACGGCAACGGAAACCTAAAGTCTCCTAGTTCTTCCGGGGTCACCTTTCCGGCTACCAGTCTCAGCACAAACTCGCGCTTCGCTATAACCGCCATGCAGGCTTCGGTTTCCCAAGATTTCTCCGGTCAGCAAGCCGAACAATACAGCACAGTGATTAAACAAATACGTATAAACGATCGAATGGAGGTGAGGCGCATACCATTGATACATACTTTCTCCTCCGGTGGATAATCCGGGCTTAGGATTAGATTGCTTCGATTGAGGCCAACGTAAGGCTCAACCAGGGCACCCTGGTCGATGCCTTTGGCAGGACTCTCATTATAGATCGCATCTGATCGTAAATAATCAAACCTATCCACAATATTCACGTCCGGTACAGAGTCCGGGACGAATTCGAGTTCTGCCCAGTTGGAGCTTTCGTCCGACCTGGTAGCTGTCACTCTTCTGTGATGAATGCAATTGCACGGCGAGTCAGCAAACGTTAAATCGCATGTGCGGTTCTGATTATATATCGTTCTACGCTACAGTTGCGATTTTACTCGGGTAACATAGCCTGAAAGCATACGTACCTGAGATATTTAATATTGGCGCTGTTCCTTACCAGTACGAGACCCAACGATCCGTTACCGGTCTCGCTCGCCGCCATGGCGTACTTGGTCCATTCGCTTTGGGTGGTACCCCGTTTTTTAATCGCTACAACATCGTCATTGACTATGAAGAACTGATCGGACCACGGAATTTCTTGCGGTGGCATTGCTTTTATCGGCGTCCCACCTGCTAAGGCTTCCGTGACAGGGATTATCCGCCAGTGCGTAAAGTCTGGGTAATCCCCCTTGCCATCGGCGTAGTCTTCTCTCCATTGGTCTTCGGTAAGCCGGATGACGGCATCAACGGAGTCTGCTGTGTTTGTAGACCATGCAACTATTGTTATATATATATCAAGTTAGCATTTTTATTTGATGCCTTTGTAGTCTATCATATATCACTGTATTCCAGATATATCTTATAAGCCCAGGACCGGTCGACTTTCGTCGCGGCCCACATCTGGCAAAGAGACTGGTTCTATACATACCGGTCAAAGCCTTCTTTTCGCCGTATATACCGAATGGGAGCATCGAATCTCGCACGAATAGTTCGGGTCTCTCGAGAACCGCCAATAGTTTCTTATCAATAAAGGTGTCTCTTTCTCTACCCGTTCTAGTTGTCCAGCCTAGGCCCTCTAGTCCGGTATCCTCATCTTGTGGTTTTAACGCGGGTAAACCCTCACCAAATAAGTTTCGGTCACAGGAAGCGGTTGGGAGGAAGAGAGTGAGGGAGCAGGATACTGCGAGAACCGACGGTACTGATCCTGCACGCATGATGAATAACTATCTGTGGGATTGCTAGGAGATTTCACGATTTGTCGTTAAATCTTTATCTTATTCTGAGTTTTGATTTGCTAGAATATAGTAGGTTTATGAGACCATTATGGTACACGTTCTTGTCTCGTGGCCAATATTGCAGAGGAGAGAGAGCATTTGTGACATTTTGAGCGAGTATAACATAGCATCCAAGGAGCGGTTGGCGTAAAGTGCCACATGGGAAATTTCAATAACAGTCTTTTGAAGTCAAGTTTCACCAGAAACTAGAAATACAACTGTTTGTACTGGAGGGTCTATGAATTTACTGAATTACTGGTATGTACTACTTTACGGGACATATATTTATACTATAATTGTATATAAAATTTACACTGTGTATTTGGTGAAGCAAAATGCAACATTTAGCGTAGTAGACTCAGCCTGTACCGAATGCAATAACTTGCAGCAATCTGGTGTATGGTTCAACCTGCATTCTCATATATTTTAGATTCGAGGTATCTCATAATAATCGGTAACGTTATGATATAATTGATCAACACATTCTGGAGAAGGCTGCGTTGAAGTTTTCCTTGGCGCTCTTAATTCTGGTGATTGCACCGACAAACACAAATGCGGCTGCAATGGATTCCGTTGCTTCCCAAGCGAGAAGCTAGATTGCTTTGCAGCTTGTAGATGCCTGGTGGGTGGAGGTATGCTTGGCTGCTCTTTTGGCGGCGACATGAGGCTGTGCCCGTCCTAAAGCCGTTCAAAAGTTCAGCCGGGCGGGCTGGCTGGCTGGCCTGGTGCGTCTGGTCTGGTCACCTCGTGGGCCAAAACATGAGCAGTTTGCGGTCTGTCAGAAGACCAGATCTTCCTCAGAAAACACTAAATTCTTTTCGAACGTCGCATCTACTTCACGGTTTCACGGTCGCTTCCTTGGTAAGCGTTCACCTGCGGAGTTCCTACGAGTTTTATGGTTCGTCTAGCAGCCGGCCGCTGTTGTTTCGTTTGTTTTCTAATCGAATGCTGACGTCTTGCTGTCCGGATTCTGTCTCCAGTTTGCTTGGAATCGCTATCATAAGCGGGCCAGTGGGGCTTCCGTCCGCGAACGCTAGCCAGTCTCACGACCACTTATCATAGCTATAATGCTGTGATAGTGCTGGACAAAGCTTCGAATATCTCCCCTCTTGGTCAAGACGACTGGCGTACGAAACCCAACCATCTCACGAAACCCCTCTCCTTCTCGCATTTTCTTGGTCTCGATGCTATTCGCTACATTCGATCTGCCCTCCATTCCTTAACACTTTCTTTGGTGTAAAGAACGGCACCCAAATCACCGGTACACGAACGGCGCGACCTGCCTACCCCCCATGTCGCACCTCAATGGCCCGCAGGCACACCGGGCCCGTGCAGTCTCCACGTCCTTCGCACCGGAACAGCAACGCCTCGCTGCTGAAATCGATCCGGTCCTCCAGCAAATCTCCGAACCGTTACAATCCGTGGCAGACGTCCCGGGGAGGCTCCCACAGCTCCTGCAGCTCCGGAATAGCTTGAAGCAATTACCTGATGGATCATGGCAGGAGGTGCTCCGGTTGCTGGGAGGTTTCGATTCTCTTATGCTGGCGTTGACCAACGTGGCGGGGTTCTACAACCTGGACGACGCAGAGGATGCTAGGTTGTGTCTAATCGATTATCTGAAATGTGTGCTGAACCTGCTCTCGGAGAGTATAATTGGACATGCGGGGAACAAGAGATTCTTTGCGAAGAAGGTTGGGTTTGAGGCTCTGGAGCGGGCTTTGGCCGCTACAGGGCTGCCAGCTTCCGCACCAGACTATCTATTCGGGCTGTTATTCGCATTTGGAACGAATGACGATACTTTTGTTACCTTTATATTACGCTCTCGCCGCGAACTACCGGAGGAGGATTCGGAAACGATCTCACATGTCCGCGAGAAGACCAAGGCGATCTTTAATGGTAACGATTTGATACGACATGCTGCCATCCTCCCAGTCATCGTCAGCTTTTTCAAGACGCTTGACTTAGACAGAGTCACAAAAGCAGCAGTCTTGCAAGCGATACAATCAATAACACAGTCCAACAAATACAATTTAAACGAGGCCCACAAAAGCGAGATCTTGTCGACATTTATCTTGCCAAACTTGTGGCCGTCAAATCCAGAGGACGAATTTCGACCCATGTTCTCCGAGATAGCCTACTCTTTAATCACATTGGGTGTAAACTTCCCAGATGATGCCAAAACGATATTTCGCCACGCAATAGAGGATCCAACTGCTGCGGATTTTCTCCTATATGGGCTCAAGCATTCACGAACACCACCTCTAATTCAATTCGACCTCTCGCTGCACGGTTACGCCTCAGTAGAACTCTCAACGCTCGGTCGTCCATTCCCGCCATCGAGTAACGGTTATACCTTTGGATTATGGGTCTACATTGACAAGTTTGATGAATCTGTTCACACAACTCTCTTTGGGATCTATGAAGAATCTCAAAAGTGCTTTGTACTGGCGTACTTGGAACAAGATTCTCACAAACTAATCCTTCAAACCTCTGTTTCCTCTGCAAAGGCGTCAATACGGTTCAGAAATTTTGTTTTCGAAGAAAAGACTTGGTATCACATTGTGGTGGCGCATCGTCGCGGAAAGGCAACAAGCGCGGCAAAGGCACTGCTCTACGTCAACGGCGATTTCATCGAGCAGTCAAAGTGCTCTTACCCTTCGAGTCCTCCGACCCCAACCACCCCGGTTCAAGCTTTCCTCGGAACACCGGCGGATTTGTCTCCAAGGATCGGACACGGTGTTCTAACATCAAAATGGAGTGTTTCGAACGCATAT
The DNA here is from genome assembly GCA_036971385.1 of Dactylellina parvicollis. Classification (NCBI taxonomy): domain Eukaryota; kingdom Fungi; phylum Ascomycota; class Orbiliomycetes; order Orbiliales; family Orbiliaceae; genus Dactylellina; species Dactylellina parvicollis. Next base: position 1,000,713 of record JAJTUD010000013.1, on the reverse strand, counting down.
CTCTTGGAGGATATCATCTCTGACGACCTTATCGCCGTACATTACAACCTTGGACCCCGCTATTACGGAAACTTCCAGGACTGTCTAGGCAGTTTTCAGACGTACGAAGCAAGCGCCTCCCTAAACATGCGAAATGAACTCATGCATCCTGGAAAGGAGGAGAAATCTGACATTATATCGGCCATTCGACAAAAGGCCTCGACTGTTATGGGTGAAAACAAAGTCGTGTTGAATATTTCAGCTACTGGTGTTATTGATGACACTTATGACGGTGCAAACAATGTTAGGATCCTCTTGGAAAAGATTAGTCGGCAGGCGTCAAAGAACCTTCAGGCGTTCGTTCGAAAGGGGCCGGTTGCTTTAAACGGTGCTATCCCATTTATCAGCGATGCTCTTAGTGTGTCTCAAGGCGCTGCGATAATGACGGGCGACCCTGTGATTCTATACCCAGGTAGTCTTGACAATGCAGCATGGAAGATAGGAGGTGCAGCGGCTGTGACTCTGAAGCTTGTTGAGGCCGCGAAATCACCCGAGGAGGCTTGTAAGGCGGTGGAGATCCTTTTCGAAACCATCAAGAATAATTGGAGAAACTCCGAGGCTATGGAAAAAGAGAACGGATTCGGGATATTGGCATATCTGCTTCGAACGAAAGAAATACCTGGGATCATTTCCAAAAAACTGCTGGATCTCATCCTTGAATTTGTTGGATATAATGAGGAGCACCCCGAGGAGTCGATACTGATCAATCCGTTAGCGTACCGTGTCCTTCTGGTCGACTTTGAGCTCTGGCGAAAAGCAGACATAGAGACACAGAAAGCTTACTTTGCGCAGTTCATCGTTTTTGGATCTGGGAGCATTAATCATCGGTTCAATGCTAAGAGGTTGCTTCGCATGAGGATCATCAAGAAGCTGATACATGCACTGAAAAGTGATGCGTTTTCTATGGAAGTGCTTCCTGATTTCATGGCAGCCTTCAAATCCCTGATAAGTTCAAACTTTTCGGCAGAGACGTTACGATCGTTATCATTGTTCATCACCTACGCCTTATATTCCGGCTCTGGTAAACCGGGTGCAGGATTACGACAGAAGAAGAGCACTTTCCAGCTGAAGAGATCGGATAACGACGCCTATTCGCCCATTTCTTCGGGAAGGAGAGTTGGGGATTTTGGATTAAAACGGCAAGTCGGCCTCATGATGCTAGAGATGTACTCGGAATTGCTTTGCGAATCATCGAGTACAGTCAACGTCATGAAGTTTGCGAGGACGGTTACGAATAGGGTGCGTTTTCAAAAAACCAACAACAACGTTATTTCACGAAATCTTGAAATTTAGTTCTAACAACAATATTTAATACTAGTGGCTATTGTATCTCCTTGATGATGGAAACTCCAAGGTGATTTCCTGTGCGATGAAGATTCTTGCACGGATCTTGGTGGTTCACGGACAAAGCTATATTGCCAAATTTGGCGGCAAGACCTCTGGCTTCTTAGTTTTGAAGCGACGGTTACGAAAGTGGTGGAGAGTACCGGATGTCTGGATGTCTGCCTTCTCGATATTTCTCGGCGTGGATATTGCAAAGGTTGATCTCAGTCAACCCTTGGTATTGTACCATCTAATCAATACCTTCAGTTTCGAGGATAAAGATGGGAGGTTCATATGCTCGGATATGTGGGCAGTCATTGCATCAATGTTGAAGACAGCGGTCAACGATATCACCAAATCTCAACAGGAAGCAGCTCGTATCGCTGCGCCCAAGAACAAACTGCTCAATCCGGAGGATGCGGATAAGAAACACAGTCGGAGACGATCTTTATCACTGGATACGCAGCTGACCTTGATGACTTTTGACGAAGGTACGCACCCCTTGATAATTCAAATTTTAAAGATATTCCAGATATTAATACAAGTTATAATCTAGCTCGGGATCCTGTTGATCGTCTCCCCGCTGATGCGGAAAAGATGATCAACTCCATAGTTCATTTCTTCGCTGATTTGCAGCAAAACTGTGCTCCATTCAAAGAATTCTGTTCTGGAACCGTTTTCTTGAAAGAAGTTTTGGATATTTTGTTCCCAAATGTTTGCGACACTGATCAACTCAGCGCGGAAACCGAGCTCGACCTTACCCTTGCCGATGATGCGGAAGATAGACTTCGTCACGGACAATCTGTCAGCCAAACCAATATTCTCCAAGCTACTGGCTCGGCTGTGTGGTCAACTGTCACAGATAATAGTGTGACAAGGGCTATACCTTCTAGGAGGGGCTCTTCTTTTATCATTGTAGACTCCAATGGGGCGTCTACTTCGCCCTCCGGATCTCGTTTGTTCCCTGCGGTGACTTTGAACTCCATTGAAGCTATAAGGGTAAAGAGTACTGTTTCGGGTAATCAGATCGTGTCGAGCCTGGTTGATATTGTCGTGGCAGTCTTTAAGACCATGCTGCTCGAGAGACGGGAATTTGCTGGGTTTGGATTGGCTACGAAGGTCTGTAGTTTTAATTTAGGAAAGATATCAGAAGCTGTACTGATACTCGTGGATGAACAGATACCTCCGGGTACAGTCGACCAGCGCATCTACTTTGAGTCTTACATTGTGCGGAACACAGTTTCGCTCCTGAGGAACGATATATCACTTGACCTCAAGTTATTGACTGAACCCCGCATTCTCACAAACGTTGGAAGAATGGCTTTCCATCTTTCGCAATCTGCTTTCGAGGGATGGTTTGCCACCGGTGGTCAACAGCTACTTGAGTTCATTGGTGTCGTTTTAGAGTATATCGAACGCCCGGAAATCTCAAGTATCAAGAGCGTACGATTGTGTAACCAGACTATTCTCAGCCTCAGAACAACTTTCACCAAGCTCATATGGCACCGTTTCTCCGCTATACTAAGTCTAACAAGCGATGGGGAAGCTAGCATTGTCGAATTTCTGCAGCAACTGCTTATTTGGAATAATATCGTCCTCACAACCGAGCCCCAAGATTTGGATTCCATTCGTATCTTATCGTACTTTCTCTATGTTTTCCTCACGGATGAGAAGAATAGCATCCGAACTATCAGTTTGCAGTTGCTGAGACTAGTACTTACCCGAAAGGCTGGGGAGATGGGGCAGATATTATTAGGACCGAAGACCCCCGCTGAATTGAAGCCGACCCTGAATGACTTGTTGAAGATATCCGAACTGGTAAGTTTTATTCGAGCACAAAATTATCCGGAGAACGGCACACTAATAGAGTTATAGGACGACATTCAATCTTTGGAATGGATTGAAAAGAACCAAAATGAACTCGATACATACTTCTTCGGCAATCTAGCGCAGTCATGGGATGTCTACGTTACGGAGGAAAATAAACGTGTCAAAGAGGCCGCTCGTGCCAGAATTACACAACGAAAGGACAAGTTGAAAGGATGGGCTCTTGAGAACATCAACAATGAAGACGCGTACAACAAGCACAGGAACGCCTCAAACGCCTGGACGTCTAATATTTATGCTGGCGAACATCTCAAGTATCAACGTGCTTATCAAGATCATCAGGACAATGTTGCGTTTATGATCTCAGTACATGCAAAACTCAACAGGGAGCTACAAAGGCCATGCGGTTTGTTGGATACCGGGGAAGCTCAGAAATGGCAACTCGATATTTCGGAGGGGAGGAACCGAATGCGAAAGCGCTTGCTTCCGGATCTGAGGACGCAGGAACGAGAGTACGGACCTAAACAACGTGGGACCGAATTGGCCCTGAATACCCCCACATCCAATACTCCAGTATCGAACACACCACCTCCGGTTATTTTGGATGACGAACGTCTGACTCTTCGACCTGCTACGTCTGATGCCAGTAATAGAGATAGTGGCAACCTGATCGGCGACAATATGGATGACGATTTCGAGCTAGTGGATGATCCGAAGAACGACGATGACGAGTACGAAGACAAGAATCGGAAAGTCCTTCGGAGTCTCCAGCACGGAGAAGTAGTTCAGTTTGTCAGCAATGTTTCGAGGGTGTTGGGTTTAAGCATTATCGAAGGATTGTTGATTCTGGGGAGGGAGAATCTGTATATGATTGATAATTTCTTCCAAAAGTCGGATGGAGAGATCATCAATGTGTGGCAAGCGCCACCATCCGAGCGGGATCAATATTTGCAAACGATTGCGGGAGTGGATGCCGAGAAGTCTAGATCTACTAGTGCTGAACATGATACTCGGCAATGGGCTTGGAAGGAACTACTTTCTGTTTCGAAGAGGAAGTTTTTGTTCCGAGATGTGGCTTTGGAGCTCTTCTTCTCCGATGGTAGGAATTATTTATTGACTACTATGACGCAGAAGGATCGCGACGTGTTACATTCAAAACTAGCAAGTCGTATACCTGCGAACCAGCAGAACCAACTGGGGATCCGACACAACGAGGAAGCGTGGTTGGTGGAGACCATGGGTCAGCCGGGTACAGGGTTGAGTCCCATCTCATTTGGCGGAAAGCTGGCAAACGTCTTTCTCGCGGCATCCGCGAACCCCGCGACCAAAAGATGGCTGAAGCATGAGATTTCCAACTTTCACTATCTCATCTTGGTCAATGCGATGGCGGGCAGGACTTTCAACGATCTCACGCAGTACCCTGTTTTCCCATGGGTATTGGCTGACTATACCAGCGAGGAGCTCGACTTGACAAATCCCAAGACTTTCCGTGATTTCTCGAAACCCATGGGCGCGCAGACTCCGGACCGTGCTCGTGAGTTCCAGGAGAGATATCGTGCATTCCAAGATCTTGGGGATATCAAAGCACCACCATTCCACTACGGAACGCATTACTCCTCTGCCATGATTGTCTGTTCGTATCTCATCAGGATGCACCCGTTTGTGGATTCTTATCTACTCCTCCAAGGCGGTAACTTTGACCATGCGGATCGTTTATTTTATTCTATGGAGAAGGCGTGGATGTCCGCTTCGAGGGATACGACAACTGATGTTCGGGAGCTGATTCCCGAGTTCTTCTTCCTACCCGAATTCCTGATGAATAGCAATTCTTTCAACTTTGGGAACCGACAGGCTACAGGAGAAGCGGTGGATAATGTCCTTCTACCTCCTTGGGCTAAGGGAGATCCGAAGATATTCATCGCAAAACATAGAGAGGCGCTTGAGAGCCCGTACGTGAGCGAGCATTTGCACGATTGGATAGATCTCGTCTTTGGCTACAAGCAGAAGGGTGACGCCGCAGTTGAAGCTACCAACGTTTTTCATCATTTGTCTTATGCTGGGGCTATTGACCTTGGCAGTATTATCGATCCGGTGGAGAGGACCGCTGCTATCGGGATTATTCACAACTTTGGACAGACCCCGCATCAGATATTTACGAGAGGTCATCCATTGAGAGAAAATTCTGTGAGGAATACGAGCAGGCTTGATGGAAGTGTTGAGAGTCTGATCCGGTTACCGTTTCCTTTACTTGGTGAGTTAGAAACTGACTTTATTGAAGCCGGAAGGATGAGCTGACAGTCAGCAATTTAGACACAAGAGAGAAGGTACAGCAGATATCATTCTCATATCGCCAGCAAAAGGTTGTCCCTTCTTCGGAGTTCAGGATCTATATTGGTCCTGCCTTCGACAGGTATCTCGAATGGGGTTACAGCGACGGAGGCGTCAGGTTCTACGACGCCGAAAACCGAAAGGTAGGTTGCAATGCCCTCGAAGTTTCTTCTACACTAGATCTAACAGTTACATAGATGGTTGCCCTATTTGAGCATCTGCATCAAGATCAGATAGCATCAGTCCTTGTTGTCGATGAGCATGTGTTTGTCACAGGTGGATGCGACTGCACAGTTGCTCTCTGGAAAATGGAGAATATGAAGACTTTTGATATCCACCCAACTGCTTGCCTACAAGGCCACTCGGCCCCCGTTACACAACTGGCAGTCTCACGTTCTTTCAACTTGCTCGTCACAGGAGACTCCGACGGCGTAATTCTAGTTTGGGATCTCAGTCGAAGAACCTACATCAGGAAATTGGCAACACATACCGCTATTCAGTGTATAACATTGAACGATGTTACTGGCGATATTCTCGTGAGCGGGGTTTCGGAAATGACGCTATATACTCTCAACGGAGAATTGGTGCTTCACAAAAACATTGGAGAAGTTGCGCCGGATCAGGTAATCATGTCAACTGCGTTTTATGAGGGAGTGAGCAACGAGTGGTTGGAGAGGGAACTGATTTTTACGGGTCATCGGCGGGGAATCGTCAATGTGAGTTCATTTTAACCTAGATCTGATTTTGACAGTGCTAACAAAATGTGTTTTGTTTCAAGATCTGGAGCAAGCAAATCGTCAATGGCAAGTTCGATTTGACGCTTGTCAAATCTCTCCAACATATCAACCCTTACCAAACGCAAGCGACTGTGTCTGCCGCCATCACGGCTATTTTGCCGATGCCTCGTTCGGTGTTCACTGGTGATGAGTGGGGTAGAGTTGTAAGTTTTGATACTCGTCACATGATATCTTTCCAATTCAGTTGCTAACGTATACGCGGGTGAATAGTACCAATGGGATTGCGTATCAAAGACTTCGTAATGCTGAATATATTCTATGTGTATATCTTGAAGTCTAGAGTTTGAAGAGTAGTTTTGGGGCATATTTGTTTCCCCCGGAAGCATTCTAGCTGTTGTAGTACTGATAGAAGCAATGTTTTCTGAAGCGATCTCACCCGTCGTATGTCTTTCTGGTGGGCGTTTTGGAGATAGTGCTTTAGGCTTTTTCGCTATTAAATTTTTTGTTTTATATATATAATTATAAATATTTCATCGAAGATGTGATATATGCCTAGTCAACGGTGGTTAGAGGTCTAATTCGGTTTTGTAAAGGAAATGCACGCGGAAATCCAACCTATATTCAAAGACAATAATGTTGAACCACCACAAAATAGAAAATCAGCAATAATTCTGTGGGAGTATAAATATTCCTCGTCAGTGTTCTTGGGCATCTAAACTTCTATCAATGGAGTACCCACCATTCTACCTGCACCGTATTCATCATCCTTCTAGTCCTTTTCGATATCTAATAATTTACTGTCTAAAGTACCTTTTTGTTCGATTTGCACTCTGTCAGAAGATATCTAATTTTAGCAGGGATGTCTGAGAGATCAGGAAGTACTGCCGCTGCCGCCGCCGCCATTAGACGACAAAGTCAGTCCAGCTTTACTTATGTTGAGCCTCCGAAATTATCGTTGTTTCCTGCGACACCGAGGTGAGTTTCCCCTCTTCATTTAGAGGCATAAAGAGAAGAGTTTTCAATTTGATGTCTAATATTTTAGTATAGTCGAAGTACCCAAAGCAGCCGAGCACCAAGCCTTCGATTTGGCATTCCCACTCGAGTCTCTGAGCTCCGGTCTATCCAAGAGGATGACGATGTTACCGCGCCAACTGCATACCTAGTGCGACCTAAGGGCCCGACCAGACGTGCCTCTTCGGTGTTGACGTCTCCTCGACCGACACTCGGGGTAGCCAGATCAGCTTCTGCCAGTTTGCAACGTCGGGGTTCTAAAACTTTCTTACGCCGCACTCGGTCAATGCACGTCCCTGGTGAGAATATATACGTCGAGCAGCCATTCCGAATGGAAGAGAAGCTTGCATATCTACCCGCGAGTTCCCGTCCTGGATTTATGCCCAAATCGCCAATGCCACCTACTATGCGAGATCCGGATGCTCTGGGCGCCAAAAGACCCTCTGCATTTGGCCGTCGTAGTAGACTTCCTACGACTCTCAGATTCGGGTTATTTGCCAAAGCTCGCGAGCTCGGACGACGAGTTTCACAATCCCTGCGTAGGCCAAGACGTTCTGTTTCGAGGTTTCCTCTACAGCAAGTTCATTCCGAGAATAAGCATTACGGATACGAGCCGTCTCAGGCCACTTCGGAGTTTTCATATACCGAGGATTCAACGATCTATGCGGACACGGTTGTTCACCACCGCAACTGGGAGAATCAGAGCTATGTTACGACTCTCGACAATCAGGAACCAGAATACTTTCCACGTCCTCCGGTCTCCGAGCCTCGAAGTGCTGCTACAAATGTGCCCGTCTTGAATGTCGCTGAGCCTGTTTCAGAAGCTAAAACGCCAACTCATCAAAGATCCAGAGGTTTCACACCATTCAAAAGTCCTACAGATCTAGACGGTGTTGATTCACGGCGCGTTTATAGTGCTTTGATGAAGAATTTGACCAAAAGATTCAATACGACTGCTCCACCTCAGCAAATTATTCCAGAAGAGCCTACTGAGCCTCGTTCAGGTCGTCTCTCAAACGAGAACGTTCGACCCCCCAGCGTCAGAGCTTCGATGGACAAGAATCCAGAAAACCGCAAGCCACTTTCAGAGATCCCACCCGGTATTGCTAATTCCGTCGTGGTTGAAGAGGATGAGGATAGCACGATACCTCCCACACCAATTATCAGCGTTGGTGTCAAGAGAATGCGATCGCAAGATCCTGATGAATCAATTTTCAGTCACATTGGACATCAACATAATGTGTGGCAGGAAGAGACTGATGATGCATCGGCTACTGAAGCCGCCCTCGCTGCTTTGAAGCAATTGAACATCTCAAACGTTTCAAACATCGACAGTACTGGAGAAGATGCTGCGGTTCGTGCTGCCGAGTATTCCAAACTGGTGCAACTTTACCATGACCGAACTGCGACATCAACACCTGATATTCAGATATTGGGAGCTGTTGGCACGCAGTACTCAACAGGGAGATTACAAGAGAATAAAGGAAAGGATGGGGCTGATGCTGATACTGAGATACTGAAAACTAAGCGGGAGACCCTTGATCCTGTTTTCCTTTGACGATGATTCAATTGTTCTTGTGTCCCTTAGAGAGTTATAGCTGTGACGATTTTTCAACGTTTAACGATGCAGTTTTCTAGAAAAGTTGATACAGATTGCTTTCAGTTGATCCTCTTTATCATCGACTCAATAGCAGGGCGTTTCTATTTCATTTCCGGTTGGCGCAGGATTGATTGTGTTTTCCTGTCCAGGAATGGCTGCGTTTTCCATGATTTTCAGATTGTTGCTTCTAGAATTCTGTGGAAAGAGCTTCACCGTGGAGCTCTGGTCAACGAGACAAGGAAAGAGGTTGGTGTACTAACTCCTTAGTATTCCTTTATCGAATACCGCCCAGAAGCCGATATTTCTTTTAGTTCTTTTGCGTGTATTATTGCTTGGAAGATGCAAAGCTTAAAGAAGTTGAATTAAATGTTTATAATCTATGGCAAAGATCTTAAATCTACAGCTACGGGGATTGCCCAGCAATCCAAAACGCAACCACAATCTCTTGTGCGTATATAATTGTTTTGAAGTTCATTGTATCCTCTAAATTGCGTTGTTTGTAATTCTGCAACAGCAGTCTGAATTTATATTGGCTCATTTATTCGTCACAAGCTCCGACCAGCTTTTCATCGCAAAGTACTATGTGGACGACACTAGCTCAAATTTGCTTTTTAGACCCCAGTTCTTGTTGGCCGAAACGGCAGAGGCACTAAATTGTCTATTTTGGCACCCAATCTTGTTTAATATAAATTTGGTCGGTGGGGTCGCCATGAATCCGTCTTACATGCGGGGTCTAGAGGTCTAGGACCAGGGTCGACGATGAGGGGTACCAAGCGTGCCGACGCGGCTTCCTCCGCATCTTTCAAAAGGATCTAAAGAATGCGGCTCAAGTGCATATAAAGGGCTACACGTCTGGCACTCAAAAAATGGCTAACTTAAGATATCCTTTCCTCTATCAAAAAATTCAAAGTTTATCATTATCATTATGGAGCATCTTCTTCTCGTCGACGAGTCACTCTTCCCTTCAACAATATTCCCCTTTGTTGGAGAAAAATGGGATGGAGGGTCATTTGACGATTATCCTGCACGTCGACAGTTCGATCCAGTGACTCACAAGTTTCTTGCGGACGGCGCAGAAAACAGTCCGGATGCATCGTTTGCCTTTTTTCAAAGCTGGTTGTATCTGGGACTCCTTTCGGATGCTTTTTTCTGTCAAGATGTGAATGAAGTTTTCTTACGCCACGATGATGATGTTGGAGGTTTGGTTCTCACGACCGAGAATCTTGAACAAGTGGTGAATAACTGGAAGTCTACTTTGAACTCGATGGATGTCCCGGATAGGGTCAATTCGATAGTCCGCTGTATCAAAGCCCTTAGCAGAACCCACAGCGAGCTGGAAGAAATAAATGTACCGAACCCGAAGGATATCATCTGGCACAATGGCCTGACAAGTGTTTCGCCCCTGGGAGAACAAGTAAGATTTGCAATCGCTCTCCTTTGCGATGCTCTAGGCTACTCCATAGTCCCCCTTTGCAACGAAGACCTAAGAAAAACGATTGATAAGTACAATTCGAAATGGACCCAGGAAGAAGAAGTGCTGTTTCCCGCGTACCCATACTTCAGATGGGGGATTGGATCTTCTCTGGACGAGGCTATGGATAGAGCACTGCTCTGTCCGGTTGAAAAGAACCAACTTAAGGCTTCGTCTCCTGCGTTTCTTTGTTACCTCTTATCCCTTCCCGGGACGAATCGACACCCCGGGCAACATGCAAACTGCAAGGATGGTACCTGCGTCGGTAACAACATCGACGAAGCGACTTACGTTACCCAGCACGTCATGCCGGACTGCGGGTGCGAGTTTGACGGTCCGAATATCGAAGACGTCAAGAAATGCTTGGAGGACGGGCACATCCCCTCACTTTCCATTTCGATTGTGGATGGGGAGTACCGAGGTATGAGCGTCAAGCCTCAGAAGGTCGAGCAGGCGAGCTTTTGGAGGCGGAACCAGAACAAATCAGGGCTGGCAAAGTCACTGGATTACGTTGCATTGTCGCACGTTTGGTCGGACGGATTGGGGAATCCGGTTGCGAATACTCTGCCTAGGTGCCAATTGAGAAGGTTGGCGTATTACGTCAATTACACGATGAAGGATGGGAAGGCAAAGGGTATGAAGGGAAGTTTCAGCAGGGTGCTCAATCTTAAGAATCATACGTTTTCAAAAAGAGAGGGTAATATCTGGGAGCAGAGCCCGGATTTCGATTGTTGTGTTTGGGTTGACACAATGTGTGTACCTTTGCAGAATGAATATCGGAAGCTGGCGATTAAGACTATGAATCAGGTCTATAGACAAGGTAGGTGAATTCTATGTTGTTAAGCGGTGAACCATCGGAACTCATTTGGGCTAACTCCAACGGAATAGCACGCTACGTTATGGTTCTTGATGCTTCCATTGCCTGTCACGACTATCGTACTGACGAAGAACTCATGGGGCGAGTCGTTTTGTCCACATGGATGAGGCGTGTCTGGACCTTACAAGAAGCCATCCTCGGGATGGAGAAACTTGCCATATGCCTAAGAGACCAGGTCATCGATCACACCGATGCTGTTGAGCGGCTTCGTCAATTGTGCAACGAAGGAACTCGCTCTACCATCGGTGGAGCCTTGGAGGGCGTTGCGAACATTGGAGACGATGGATTCGCAGGGCTGAATGGCGCTGTTGCAATTATGGAATACAACAAGGGAGGGTTCAGGCTACCCGACCCCACGTTGAACTTCAAAGATAAAGACCTTGAAATGAGGCAGTATGTACAGTTCCTTGAGAGACTCTGGACCTTGATCGGTAGGCGCGCCACAACAAAGGAAGAAGACCGAGTGCTGGTTGCTTGCAACATTGTTCATAAAGACGTGACCAAGGTTCTCAAGGGTGATGGGCATACTGGACGAATGACCGCCCTTCTCGACCAATTTGAGGAAGTCCCCTCAGGAGTGATCTTTAAATCCGGGGAGAGAGTTCCAGTTGATGGATACCGCTGGGCCTGCCATAATTTCAACTTTTCGTCATGGGGAAACTTTGATTTTAATAACCCGGGAATAGTTACACCGCATGGACTGCAGGTGAGCTTTGCGGGTTTCGTATTACCCGAGAAACCAAAAGGTCCAGATTTCCCTCTGATGGTGGAATCTGAAGGCAAGCAAGACTTCTTCGTCGTAACATGCACTTATCCAAATAAAAGCGGTGAGTATCAGTCGCTGGAGGACTGGGAACAAATTGTTGCAAGGAACTCGAACAATCTTGCCATCATACGATCGGAGGGCCGTTACGTGGACCATGTGATCCTTCTGAAAGGTGGAGGGGTAGTTACTTGTAAGTACCGGAGAGCCATCTTGGTTTCTATAAACGAAGAGAAGGATGGTATTATATACTGTCGATACGAATCGTTTATATGGCTGAGTGAGGCCCCGAGTGCGGATTACGAGCCCCTTGCAATGAAGACCAGACCCACGGTCTTTTCAAGTGGCTACCGACCACCAAGCCAGCAATGGTGCGTTGGCTAAGTTGTTGAAGCCATTAGTAGAAAGCCGCTAGGTTATATTCTAAGTAGATATATATATATATATATATATATATTAAAGTCTTCAAAAGAAATGAGAACAAGAGTTTGTGTAGTTAGAATTGAAACAACTTGCAAATTTTTGGTTCTTGCCAAGGCCTGGTGCCGAGAATCTAGCAACGTTGAACTTTCAAGTCGAATTCATGCATATAACTGGGAGGGCGAGATTTCAGATCCCTGCATCTAAGGCCACATTTCAGTGCTGTAACAGAATTTGCCGATTATGAGTGTATGAGTAGAAAAATGCCCGAAATGGATCCTGTGGGAGGGTAGCACTTTAAATGCGGGGTACAACCATCACAGATTGCCTTTGCTGCATTTCATCTTACTTGATCTAGGGGTGTTGTTTTTGTTGTAATTTAACACTAAATTTATAAAATGGTCTATATTCCAGCGGCTACCTTCCGGCCATACCCTCATGATACTGAGGTTCCTTGCCTCTGTACCTACGATTATGATGGTGGCGATTTCGCCACCTACCCGGAGCGAAAAGGGGTTGATAAACACCAACTCCTCCTTGGGAACTTTGGCGAACATCCAACGGACGAAGTCGTTGCTTTTCTCCAGAGCTGGCTCTTCTTCGGTCTGTTTTCAGCAGTCAGAAAACAAACTATCGAAGTAGCAGAGATTACAACTACCAATACAGCCGGTCGGTTGATAATCGATGCTGAGAAACTGCCTCCGTTGATTGAAAAATGGGTGAGATCAAGCTCAGCGCATCAAGGAGACCGAATCGAGGGTATACTCTCCGAAGCACAGATTGTTATCGAGTACCTCTGCCCCCCATTGGTTACCTGGCAAACAAAATATGGAACCGGAGGAGATACCGCGAGTAATATCGCCAACGCAATCGTCGGGCCCGTACCCCCGTCTGTCGCATGTTCGATAGCGCTCCTCGCCGCTAGCTTGCAAGCAGCATACGTTCACCAGTTTCCAATGCAGCCGTATGTCCGATTCAGCAGGCCCGCATCTGATGTGTTCGGAATCCCGTCGCTTATAATGCAGAGATTCGTAGCGGCTGGGTGGTGCATTAGTGATGTGGCCAGGCTTTCCAGGACGTACAGCGTACCAACGCTATACTTTGCATCTAGCTTTCAGAGGGCCATTCCATCACCGGATTTTCATCAACAATGCGATTTATTTGCTTGCTCGGCGTCTCAGGTGGACGATTCGACATACGTCACGAAACATGTTGACGAAACCTGTGAGTGCGAGCATATGTCGTCGTCACTTGGGGATGTTATGGGAATCCTAGATTCCGGCAGAATTCCTGCCACTATTGTCCAAGGGGACATTTCAGCTAGCGGACAAGGCGGGTCGCTTGATGCTGTGCCATTTGAGAGTTGCAAGCCGGTTGCGATATCGCACGTTTGGTCCGATGGTTTGGGAAACGTGAGCTCAAACTCGATACCGTGGTGCCAGGTTCGACGTCTCAAGGGTTTGATCGATAGGCTCTACGAAGGGAAAGAGAAAGGTTCCATTTCAGCACTCTTCAAACGAAAAAAGCCTAAACAGATCGGCTTCTGGCTAGATACTTTGTGTATTCCCTTGGAAAAAGATTACCGAAAACTGGCAATCAAGAAGATGGTGGAGACGTATGCAAACTCGGATCGGGTTCTTGTGATCGATGCCGAACTTGCAGTAATACCGATGGATCAGATACCCGTACGGGAGTTGCTTATCCGAATCGCCGGGTCGAATTGGACACGTCGGATGTGGACTCTACAGGAAGCGGCACTGAATATTGAGAACTTGTACATACAGTTCGCGGACGGGGTTTTAGAATACAGTGGAGAGGCCAAGAGTCTCACCCGAGCGTGGGAGAGGCAGAAATGGGCATATGAGGCCATCGATATCGATGTCGGATCTCATAACCATGAGTTTTCCTCATTGCGCGGGGCGTATAGCAAAGATAAGTTCTCTTGGAGAGAGAGCGGCAATAGTGTTGGACTCGCATTATCAGGATTCGCGGGTAGGAATACCACAAAACAGGGTGATGTATACCTGTGTCTTGGGGGGATGATGGGTCTCGATGTTGGAGAGATTCATAACACGCCCGATGATCAGAGGACGCAAAAGATGTTGCCGATGCTCACGTACTTCCCAAAGAGTATTATATTCTCACCAGGACCAAAGTTAAATACGCCAAGATATAGATGGGCCTGTGAAACATTCTGGAAATCGAAAATATTAGGTTCTGCATATCATGATGCTATGAATCTGGCAGAAATGAAAGAGGAAGGACTGCGACTCGAATACCAGGGTTACACCATTGATCCATTCCAAATATCTGAGGACTTCTTCATTATGAAATCTGAAAAGCAGGGCTTATGGATCAAAATTGCCTACGACCCCACCGATCCAGTGAGCATCAAGGATAATATTACGGCAACAGAACATGATGAGGCGAGTATGGAGCTCGGGCTTATAGTTCCTGACCGGAATATCACCAGAAAGGGGCCGGGTGATGGCAGTCCTGGGCTATTGGTATCCATCTACAAGCAAGGTGGATTCAAAGAGATGTTGAAAGATGGGGGTAACTCCGGCGCAATCTATTCGAAGGCTTTGTGCACCGTACTACTTACAAATGCGACGGAAGACGAACGCCAGAAATATATCGCTGCGGGAAAGGAGGTCGCATATGGGAAAAAACCGAACGAGAGTCAAACTACCACATCAGTGATTTATCTCAAGCAGATTTGGTTCGTTGGTTGAATAAGCTTGCCTATATTGGCATGAGCCATGGATAGTACAAATAAGGATAATATCCTTGGAATACTCAACTAATTTGAGTCAATCTGACCGTCCTGTAGAAGCCGTTTGTTTTGTACACTTACGAAATAAGAGACCCTCTTTAAAAGTTGTACATTATATCGCAATAGACCGAATACAGCATAAACTGCACTGATTCGGGCTTTAAGGCCAATGTAGTTGGGATTTGTTATGGGTGGAGAATCTTTATTAATTACTGGGTCGGCGCCAACTAATCGTATAGTTGTGCTACAATACAAATCAACGGTACGCCATAAGCATGTAGTACAGACGTAGACATAAAATCCAAACAAGATTTCGGAATGACAATAGTTATGTCTGAGTTAGGGCTTGTTTTACAGCGTGATCGACGATGTAGGGCTACAGTCTGTGATAATAGCTGTGTTCGTGTCAAGATTGACCAGTTATTCCCGAGGAATCAATTTCCTCACAGCATCGCACCGGAGAAAATGGGAAGCAACATCGTCTAATGATCCAGGAGTACTGTTTCCTCCCAATGCCTCCATCAGTTCCTTGGTTTGTTTGAAGCGAAATTTCGCATCTTCAACAAAGTCATCAAGTTCCTTATCGTAATCCCTTGAGAATTTTTGAATAGCTGATCTGATAATCTGTAGTTTTGAGAATACCATTAGCATTTGTACTACTTTGAGCAGATGGGAATTGAGGGATAGGGATACATACATCGGGGTAAGCTTCCAGATGCAGAGGTGGTTTGCCACCAAAATATGGTTTTGTAACTCTATCCTTCTCTTCTCGTGTGAACAGAAAGAAATACGTTGCACTTTTGTCTGTAACCATGTTCCTGCAGCTCCAAGCATCTAACAAATCGGTCGCATCGCTGAATCTAGTCTTGAGAGATTCAATTATCTTTTTGAATTCGTCTATTGACATCCTTGGCGCAGGATATAACGTCTCCTTTACTTTATGCGTATACCCTGTAACAATCCCTTCGAAAAAGCCGGTTTGTTCTAACTTCCTCGAAAGGAAGTCTCTTTTTGCTGTTTGTATGTCGATAAACTGCCGTAAATTAAAATCATCATTCATCTCCACATCTAGAATTGCAGTAACTTTCTTCGAGCTGATTATTAGAAACGAAGCCATATTTCGCGATTATTCAACAATTTTGTAACTTACCAAATCCCAGTTGAAGCATCTGGCGCCTCCACGGAATCTTTTCTTGTATTCCTTGCGGAGCGTGTCCCATTCGTACTGGTGCCCTATGCCGTACTGTTGCTTGACTCCATCGCCATATGAGCACCGTGATCCCACAGCGGGACGACCCCCCAGAGAATGATCAGCTGGTCTGATTTCTAGATGCGCCAACTCTTTTTTAATATTGAATAGTATGTTATTCAGCCAAAAAACAGCGTTCTTGAGAAAGACGGAGTCTGGAGATTGCGCTCTCCCAACAATTGTTTTGCGGGCCGTATCCCCATCCTGCCAACCAGCGAAGACCGCTTGGCAGAGTGTAAGGGTGAATATCGAGAGAAATATAAAAGGTTTCATGACGGGCAAAGGTAGTATGAAACTGTAGCGATAAGAGAAAAAGTGTCGCAGATATTTATATGCTCTTAATCTTGTGTTTCCCAGTTTCGAATGTGTTGATTCTGTCTGGGTACTTTGGTGATGTCTTGTAATGTACCTTTCGAGGGAAATACGGAATGTATTTATAACGACTCCATAGCCCTCTACCTCTTCTTCCAATCCTATTTTCTTGCGATTTCTTTCCTGAGTATATTTCGAATTCGAGATCTGCATCTCCACTAAGTCCGCCTGGTCTCGAGGCTATCTGCAGGAGAGCTTCGGACATCTGGAATGCAACACACTCAAGACCACGTTTGAAATACAACACTCAATTTTCCTCATGCGAAAACGCAAGGAGAAGCACTCAACAAAACCCCTCGATCGAGATTCCATAGAACCTTTTAGTTTTCTTAAAGGAAGTTCTGACTGAGCCTGGTACTGCTTTATAATCTACACTGAAGCTATAACCATTGATCACTTTGACGAGGTTCGTCGGGCCTGTCAGCAGAATTTAAAGTGAAAGTACCTAGATTCGAGTCCAAAAGTCTCCTGAATTCGATTCGATCAGAATCATGACGTATTATATGTTCATTTGGGGATTATGTTCTGAAAATCACTTCAGAGTTTAAAATGGAGGCATTATGGAAGATTATTTTGAAGCATATTATCGTTAGGTCGGCGAATACATCGAATACAGGTAGCTGGGATTGTTGAAGTTAGGCTTCCGAAGCACCCGATCCTACCAAAAGGCACAGTGTAACCTAGAGCAGTTATATATACTAACTTTTATATTACCTACCCAAAGCCGTGTCCCCTACCGACCTTGAGAAGTTCGATCAACTGTCTAAATATCTTTCTTGAATGCTTATTGAGTATTTAGTCGTGTCTCCGCACAGGTCCAGGCTTTTTCTCTCTGGATTCATTTACCAGAGCTCTCAAAGATATGGATAATCTATCGATACTCTCCAGGTGACAACATTTTAACAGAATCTAGAGGGGATCTTCCAGCTCTTTACTCGGTGCATACTTGGGTGAATCCGATGCTACGTAAGATGGACAGTTGGGAACATCACCCCCATGCTGGAGCTCCAAAGCATAGACAAAAAGTCACCGTACATCATCATATTGTTTATTTTTAGATCTTAGAGCTTCTGCGATACTTTTCACGGAGCTTTCTAGAAACTTTCATACCTATCGACTAATCCGAGCGAGCTATCTTCAAGCGTCTCCGCACATTGACTTGATTGGGTTGGCAGTGGATTTCCTATTTAAGGTTTTCTGCGTTGATGTTGTAAAGTTTGGCTGGTCAAAAATACCACACGACCGCGACCGGGTTTTGGGTGTTTCTGCATGGGATGCTTGAAAGCTATAACGTCAGTCCAGCTTCTGGAATTTCCAGGTGAGTTTTAGTAGAATTAATGCTGCGCTGCCATAATGATAGGGGAGGGGGTCATTCTATTTTTCCCAATTTTTGGAAATTTGAGCTCCAGCATGACTGCGAAGCTGCGAAGCATGGTGCTCTGATGTTGATACAAAAGGATTGATGTCAGATTTAGGTCCTTGCGCCTTGAATCACAAAAGTCGTCTGGGATCTAGATATCTTCAATACTTATTTTTTCTACAATACCGTTACTCAGAATAACATTGTACTTATATCCAATAGATACTCTAATCTTTTACGCAAAGAGATACCAACGTTATGCAACCTATTAGAGCCCGAGATTGACGACCCAACCTATGATGCTGCCCACTTAGCATAGATGTGGAACCCTTCAGTGAACATCACCGTAGCGTTATGAAAGGAACCAAGTGTAACCCCTCGTACCAAGGTGTAGCGGACACAACCGAATCGGGGTATTTTCTACGTCTGCCGCATAAAGTAATAATTTCGAATTCCGGTTAAGCTTTTTTTTAAAGTACTAGACAAGGTCTTGCAATTAGCTTTTTTGGGTCTCAACTGGTAATCTTGCATTACCCAGCGAGATTTTGATGTTGCATTATGACGACGGTGCTACTGCATATGTAGCCCATGGAGACATTACCATGGTACTATGGGATTCGGAACCAGCTAGGGCCTATAGTACCGATCCAAGGGTCATTGAAGGGTTTTCCAACCTAGAATTTAAGTATATAAGGACAGCGCGAACCCACGAGCATCACCTCACATCAAACCTCAAACATTAATCCTCCGTCGCAGTAAACATAACATCCACAACTTTCATATATATATACACCAAAACTCCAAAGAAAATGCAGCTCAAAACCCTCCTTACCACCACCCTCCTGGCCGGCGCGGCCACCGCCCTCCCTCACACCCCACGCACCCTCTGCACCCCGCAGGAGAACACCGGTTTCACGGTCCGTGTAAACTCCACCGACGACCTGCACGACAAGATCCTCTCAATCTCAAACACCACCGTCGGCATCGACCTCCCCACCACGGATTCCGTAATTTGGCCCTACTCCGATGGTAAAAAAATATACATGCCCGGTCCGGGGTACAAGTACCTGATCCCGGGGTACCTCTACTCCTCTACTTCTCCTTCCGACTCGTACGGCTCGGCAGCAGCGGAAGAGAAACAGTTGACGTTCAGTAAGGATTTACCCTCGCAGGGTACGGTGGAGACGGATGTGTTTACGACTAGTTGTGATATTTTGGGGAATTTTTATCTGGCGGTGGATTACGATTGGAGCTGGAAGGTGTGTCCGAGGGCGGAAGGGGGATGGACGGTACATAAAGTTGCGGAGGGGGAAGGTTGTAGGGATGTCAAGTTGAGGATGACTTACGGGCCGCCTTTTTAAAGGGGGGTTGTATGGTATTTAGTCTTGTATGGTATTTTGAAAGGTGGTTTGAAGAGAGGTAGGAGTGGTGAAGGTATTTTGGGGGGTTCGGGGGTAGTTGTTAATATTATAATGCTACATCTTTTTAAGGTTATATGGAAAAGTGGTATCGATTTGTTATGTAGGTAGACTGCGTGGTGGTAATAGAATATCATATTCTTTTATTCATTTTATGTAGTTCCAAGTATACAGATACGCGTATGCATAGATTTAGGAATACGAATTGGTTTAGGAATACGGAGTTTTAACAAGGCAGTTGTGGTCTCGTACACTTTTGTTTTGGTGGTTCAGGCGGACCTGTGATATCGATCATACGGTTGCATTCTACTCTATGTATCACTTGAACAACTCAGCTACAACATATCACCTTCAGAGCCTTGGTTTTTTTCCCATTTCGGTTTTTTATTTTAGGTATCTCTTCGAGTTACAGAAATGCAGTTATGGAATTTCCCGTATAGCTACTCAAGATAGGCACCAGAACAGCTGTCCAACCCGTGCCTGAGATTCCTTTGGGTAATTCTCCCATAATATCGCTTCCCAGCTAATCCGAGGATTCCGCTTGCATGGCAATAAAATCGATTAAGACGAGATTCCGATGACACCTGCCGAGATTGATATATCAGTTATCAGAACATACGTACGTGCGATTTCGCAGCAAATTGACCCGACAGAAAGACTTACCGCAAGCTGGACGAGGACCCGCGTTTCCGGTCTTCAGGGACTCTTCGTTATCTCCCTTTCCGAGATCATCGGTACCACCGTGGACAACGACGGTTCGCTGTTTTTTGGATTGTGTCAGTCCATATATATATTTCTTTTCGATGGGCAGTTAAAAGAGGGAAGGGCTCACTCCGATGATGCTGTGAGGTCCGATCAGCTCGATAAACTTGTCAGAAGTCGAGCCCTTGGCGACACCGCTGGCATCGGTCTTGATGTTTCCGAGGTCACCGACGTGACGGTCCTCGTCGGTAGGAGCACCGTGGGTCTTGCCGTGGGGGTTGACTGCGATATTATTCCGGTTAGCTACCCGCAAACCACTCGCAGGAGTACAATTGGGGACGGGAATACTTACAGTGAGGGCCGGCGGAAGTGCAACCGTTGGTATTGTCGCCAAAGGTATGAATGTGGAATCCACGCTCGGCGTTGGCGTCGTTGCCGCTGATATCCCAGCTGATGGTGGTGGGGGCTCCGGCGGACTCCTGCTCAAAGGTGACCGTTCCGGAGACGTTGGAGTCTCCTCGGACGATGGCGACTATGAAAAACTTAGCTCGGCCGGATACCGGGTATCGGGATAGCATTGCTTCAAACGAAGGGGCCGTACCTGCTTTGACCATTTTGATATATTTTTAAGTGGTAATAATTGGGTCTACGCGGTTTCGGGGCCGACGGGTTAGCCAAGATTGAGGTCCCATTGGTGAGGATGAGAGAGAGACTAGCCCCGGAGGGACCCTTTCTCAATGCAATGCGGGTGAGGGAGTTTATCACAAGCCTTACTGGATATAAAATGTTTCGAGTTTCTTGGATGGATGGATTCGATAATGGTATGAGAGAGATATCTTTTCAGCAAGAGGAGTGCGGGACGGACGGGAGTTTTTGAGTGACGACATGCACGGCATTAAATACAGCAAAAACCGATCAACCGACTAGGCTTTTGCTGCCCCTCACCAAAGTTTTTTTTTCTTCCTTTGGGAGTGCGGGGCAGGCTTTTTTCGGAATCGTCATGGGCTATTATTAATCGAGCTTGGCCCAGACCCTTATTGTTTACTGTTCACGGTGCTGATTACGGTACAGAACGGGTGGCAGTTGGACGGGTAGACGGTTCCAATTGGGTATCCCGAGGCACGGAGGAGGTGATTGGGATCCACTTTTGGGCCGTCTACGAGAGACCGAGTCGGCCAGAGACCTGACTCGTGTCGCGTTTATTAGGGTTTCCGGCCTACCTGGAGCGCTTGGATACCAATTGTACACTATGAAGGACCAGACGGTCCGGATGAGGCGATCTAGATGTGTGATCCCGCGATTTCTAGTTTCCCTAAGAGCTCTTGAAGCTGAACAGAGCAATGTGCGCGACGGATCGTGGGGTCCCGAAATGACGGGGCCAACAACCGCAAATGTCGCCAAGCCGGCAGATGCGTTGCTGTGT
The DNA here is from genome assembly GCA_036971385.1 of Dactylellina parvicollis. Lineage (NCBI taxonomy): Eukaryota > Fungi > Ascomycota > Orbiliomycetes > Orbiliales > Orbiliaceae > Dactylellina > Dactylellina parvicollis. The sequence continues at coordinate 979,017 of JAJTUD010000013.1, read as the reverse complement.
TGCATCCACGTGACTATTGAGTATCGATTTAATGAAACGGCTGTAAAGGGAAGTAGCACGGGTTTCATCAGAAGAGCGAACGGGAATCCTATGGGAAATGTACCGCTGAATCGGTTGCAGTATGAAACGAAATGTCAGTCTCCAATTCCTGTTGGCAGACTTTGATGCTGTGACATGATATGATGCGGCGCGGCTTTCTAGAATCCTGTGGCTGAGCTCGGTATTTGCGTCTGCCGTCCTTGATTTCTCCATTTTACTCCGTATTACCAAGTATAATTTTATACGACTGCGATTATAAAGTATACGTACGATTGTATGGACGTGTCGCAACATTTTGACAGCAATTAACAATTAATATTTTATTGTGCAATTCATGGTTTGCTGCGTCATGTAATCGTAATATATACTATACGTCTAAGCGTCGACCGACACCCAAAAGCATGTGAGATGTACATGTATGCAGGTTCTGCGGATAAGCTTACAGAGTTAAGGGAGCTGCTGCGGCAGAGGGTCGTACGTACGCCGGGGTCCATCTCGTACTCGCCTCAGCTACTACTTTCCGGATCGATGGTGACAGCGGACAGGCACCTGCAGCCAATCATGAGATCAATTGGCCGCACCTCGACTCCCTTTCGCTCCAAACGGGGAGCAGGTGAGATATCAAAACCTACACGCTCGGAGCAGGGACCATCGAGATGTTGACGTTAAAGATCTCGAGGCTACCAGCTAGTTTGTTACCCCTCAGTTCGCATTCGAGATGGTTTATTAACATTTGCGGCTACCCCGAGGCCCCAGCAGTGGTAGACGCTCGTTCCGGAAGCAGAAGCAGAGGCAGAAGCAGAGGCAGGTGGGGCGCCTGCTAACTGGCTAGCTAGAGCATTTAAATATTTAGACCGGTGCCCAGATATACCAAGTGCTCGACTATCGATAGTCGAGGGACAGCAGCCCTGAACAATAGTAATAAGAATAAATCCAAATACTCGGATAATATCCTTCTATAAATCCAAATCCTCCACCACGCAGATGTAAACGTGCACACACACACACTACAGTGCTCCCTCCCTGTCGATTAAATTGCGGGTCGGTCAGTCAGTCAGAACGGATTGAGAGCTTTGACGGGTTCAGCTGCGAGAGGAAGGCCAGCAGGACCGGCGGCGTGTGGTTGGTCGGACCCGTCTTCGTCTCCTCCTCCTCCCCAGACAGCACAGCACAGCTCATCCTTCCGTCCATCGATTTATCCCGCTTCAAACCTCAACCTCAAACATCACTCAACCTCATCCTCATCCTCACCACCTCACCCCCCTCCTCCTCCTCCTCTCCCCCTCAGACATCATCTCCGTCGACTCTTGTGTCGCCCGTTCGTTCCTTTACCAACCACGCAGTAATTACGTCCCTTCCCGGAAGTTTTTCTCCAGCTCGTTCGCCTCCCCCCCGCTCCGATCCATCGGCCAGTCTCACCCTTCGCACTTTCGTTGGGCGGTTCGCTCGAACCCCAAACGCCCTCTCCGAGATGGCAAATCTTCAACCTCACGGTACCCCTCAGCCCGGAGGTACCGATCCCCGATTTCGCTCCAGATCTCCCAGCTTCGGGAGCGGAGACGATCGATATTTCGACGGCTCCGTCGGCAACCAGCAGCGGACTGGCGAGGATTTCTACACCTCCAATTTCTACGATCGCAGAACCGAGGGCGCGGCTTCACCTCCGGCTGCGTCGGCTTATGGAGCGCCACCGTCCAACACGGCCCTTTCGCAGCAGTCCCAATACGTTCCTGCCCCTCCCGCGCACTCGCTAGGCTACCAGCCGATGTTCTACGGCCAAAATTCGACAACACTACCCACCCAGCCGAATATCCCACCTCCCCCTCCTCGTCAGCCTTATGGGGCCGCTGGCCTCCCGAGTACCTTGCAGGCTGGCTCGAGGCCGTTACCTGGTCCTCCGGGAGGGCTGCCGCCGCATCCAAAACTTGGATACAATCCGGGCAATCACCTAGGGCGTACAATGTCCGTCATGACCACCACCTCACCGACGACCTATGGACAGTATGTCCCGCAGTCGCCCACAGTGGCGAATGCGCCATCCTACCCCTCAGGATACGGTATGTCTTTCTTTTCCATATCTTGCTTCGTTCGATCGTTCGACCGTTCGACCGAGCTTGGCAGCGCTTTCTACTAACCCTCCGTCCAGCCAATCCCCAATACAATTCGTCTTCTTCTGCAGCGCAGAATCGGATGCAGTACAATCCTGCATTGTATCCCCAAAACGTCCCTCCTCCACCTCCACCCCCACAGAGGCACGGTACCGTATCAGGTTACCAATATCAGCACCAGCAGCATCAGTTACCGCAGCCTCCTCCACCTCCTCCCCCGCCTGTACAGCAACAGCAACAGCAACAGCAAACGTTTTCGGTAGGTTGAAAAAACATCGTCAAGTTCTAAAAGATCTGCGCCATTTGCCATGCCTCCCATGTTCAACATTCAGCTAACGATCGACGCAACTTTTAAGCAGCATTATGCCTCCAATAATTCGCAATTCTCCAATTCGGCGACGGGTCCTGCGTACTCACAGCTTTCCTATCACCAACAACAACAAACACCCGGGCGCAACTCGGCGTCTTCGACACCTCAACCGACAAACTCGTACCCTCCCAATGGAGAACAAGGCCAATGGGATTACGAGGAAGAGGAGGACCAACCCGAATACAATAATGGTTCGGGGCAGCGGTACAACTCGAATTCCCAAGGAGGCCACCCTCCAGCCAACTACTTTGGCAACCAGGACCAGCAGTCGCACCAGCAGTATCAAAGCTACCATAACGATGGAGAATACAGCAATCCACTACCGACGCCGCCGCCGCCTCCACCGTCGCATTCACCACAAGTCGGGGCAACCAATGGACAACGCCAAAATCATGCCCAGTATGCAACCAGCGAACACGACTCGCCGCCAACCGTTCCCCCGCATTCGTCCGCACCTTCAAACGATCGTCAGAGGATGGAGGAAGATGCTAGAGAGGCACTGTACGCTGATATAGAGAGTCTCGTCGGTGGAAACGGAACATCTTCCGGACAAGGTCAAGGGGGCACAGGCTCACAATTCAAACCCGATGTCGACCTACTTTTCCAAAAACAAGACGGTTCCCAATCGACTGCGAACTCGAGCAACGAGAACGGAGCATTGCCGTACCCCACGTTTCAGGCTGGCAACAGTAGTGATGAAGCAGCCGCCGCTTGGGAAGCTATGCGGGCGGACGAGTTTAGAGAGAGTCAAGATCGAGTCACCAACGGTCACGTTGCAACCCTACCGCCTGATGACGATCAGGAACCTCTCGGTGAAGTCCTCGATATGCCTATGGATCTTAGTGGCTTCTCCGGCCTGGGCTTCTACGGTGGATATGATGATGAACCATCTTTCCCAATGTTCAAGCAAGCCGGCCAAGATAACATTGCACCGGTCCTTCCCACCCACAAATCCGCCGCCGAACTCGCCAGAAGCGACACGACGGCCACAGCATCGACCGCGGTTACAGCGTACACAACGAGCACGAGTGTTGACCTCAACCGAAGAGATACAAATACTACAATTTCCTCAATCTCCTCAAACTCAAAGACCAGCACAGTTCAGGGCGATTACTTTTACCCCAACCCGGAAGATGATTCTCTGCACCCCTTTGCGCCGTTCTCTGCATCTTCCGCCCGTGTTGACACTTTCGGCACCGGTGGGCTGTCCAACCCGGAGAGACGGAATAGTTTCATGGAAGGCGACGAATACGATGGTTTCGTAAGCGCAACGAGACCGAAACCCATGATCACTGCTGACGACGAGAGCGATGACGATGAGATGTACGCGGGTGGTTTCATGGAGCCATCCTTCTACCCTACGCCGAGTAAGTGGACTTTGTTCCTACAAGATATCCATCCAAGCATTAAACTAACATTCTGGGAACCCAAGGCTACGAGTTGAATCGCACGAAATCTGATAGCAATGCTGGCGCAGACGGCTATCTTCCAACGGGTCAAGAAACCCGCCTAAAAAGTAGTTTGAGTCTCAACTATCCACATACGAGCACAAGTTCAATTGGTCCTGCGCGATCAAAGACCGATGCTTCGCTCCCTCTGAAGCCTGCTGGGGCACGACCTCCGGTTTCGAGACCTCCAGCTAACCGTGCCCTAGTTGCACAATCCCAGATTTTCGACGAGGGCGCTTTAGGCGCGATCGACCTCCCTTCCATCAAGACTCGCAAATTCGACCCCGAAAAACTGTCGACCAAGGATTTCAAGAAGTGCGATGAGCCTTGGGCGATCAGTAAAATATTTACTTGGCTCAAGACTACAACCGAGGGTGAAGAGTTCCTGAAAGAGAAGGGAATCGCGGAGGCCATCGTGGCACTATTCACACACAAGGTTCCGACGATGAATGTTGCCGATGCGGAGACCCTTGCTGCCCGCGTTTTGACGACTCTTTGGGACAACAATTGCTTGATCAGGGACGAGGAATGGGTCAAATGGAACCCCGAGGCGCAAGTTTCCGGTGTTATCTTTCAAATCTCGGGACGAGGGTGTTACGCTCCTAGGCTGCACACCGGAGACAACGAGGACATCCAGGCCATGCCCGGAAGATGTTACGCCCACCTTTGCGCTCGTACGCTCAAAAAGATCTCACTATTGGCACATCCTGAAGATCTTGAAAAGAAGAAGGAGGACTGGGCAACCTTCTGGAAACTCAAAGGAGCCGACATTGAGGGGATCAACAAGAAGGAAGTTGAGAGGCAAAACAATCTTCACGAAGTTGTTCAAACCGAGCAAGAATACTTGGACCATATGAAGGTTCTCCGGGTCGTATACCACGACCAACTCGTGGCGGTGCAGAAGCAAAACCACATCATCAAACCGAAGAACTTTGATCAACTTGTCAAAGATGTATTTGGAAAGGCGGAAGCCGTCCGGAAAGCCAACGAGGACCATCTCTTGCCACAGCTTAAGTTCCGTCAACGAGAGCAAGGTCCTTGGATTGTTGGGTTCAGTGATATCTTCCGTGAATGGATCCGAAGGGCTAAACCAGCATATATCGAGTACGCCGCTGCCTTCCCGTGGGCCGATGCGGTTATGCGTCACGAGTCCGAGAAGAACATTCTTTTCCGACAGTTTCTCGAGTCCTGTCGGCAGGACGTCCGAGCCAGCCGTCTCGAGTGGCAACATTTCTTGAAGAATCCGATCACAAGGTTGCAAAGATACAGTTTGCTACTTTCGACTATTCTCAAACACTCGTTGAAGGACGGAGACGAGAAGATTTCTTTGATAGCGGCGATCGAAGAAATCAAAGCAGTCACACTTGAGTGCGATGCCCGAGTTGATGAAATGACAAAGAAGGTGACCCTGGCGGAACTTGGCAGAAAACTCGTTATGCGACCGGGTATGGTAGTCGACCTCCGTCTGGAAGAAAAGGGCAGAGAAGTCGTCTACGAGGGAGATCTGCAGAGGACAGGAAATCGGTTCACTTGGCTGGAAACACACGCCATTCTCTTTGATCATTACCTTGTCCTGGCGAAGACTGTGCAGACAAAGGATGTGGCGGCAGGTGGCCCCAAGAGCAAATACCAGAAATACGATGTGTCCAGAATGGTAAGTCAGTCGGTTCCTATACGCTCGTAAACATCGGGTTAACTTTTGATTTTTTAGCCTATACCTATGGACCTTCTCGTTCTCGAGGATTCGATAAATGATGCGCCAGTCGTCAAGAGCAGCGTTAAAATCATCGGTCCTGCTACAAAGCAGGTTCAACCGAGTCCTGGACAGCGCCCAAGTCTCCCTAATTCTTCGATACCGACCCCCAACTCTCTTACTCATACCCAAACATCCTCGTCACTTGGATCTGTCAACTCTCCCGGTTGGGATTCAAAGGATAAAGACAACGTCATGTTTCCTTTCCGCATCAGGCATCTCGGAAAGGCTTTCAATCGTGAGAGCAATACATATACTCTATATGCCCCATCAGCGAATGCTCGTGCCGACTGGATCGATAGGATCCTTATTGCAAAGGAACGCCACGCGGCATCGCTATTCAGACAAAACGCCGAGCCTTTCAGACTCCGAGTCATGTCCGACTCCGCTTTTGGATATGAAGGTCTCTCAAGCTCTGGTGGACCAAAAGATGTCAATGTTCGAGGTACACCGTTAGACAGAGCCATTAAGGAGGCTGAGGCACTGTATCCGGGAGGCAAGCCCGCGGTGTTGACCAAAGCACAGGTGAACTGTGCGACTATGTTTCATGTTGGTATGGGTTATGGGAAGCAGATGGTGGCTATCGGAACCGATTCGGGCGTTTACATCTCGGATTACGAGAACCCGCGTGGGTGGACGAAGGTACAATCGACAACCACACGGTTTTCTTCGAAATTAGGCTAACTTTCGTTTTTTCTCACAGGCTATCAACTCGATCGCTCGCGTGACTCAAATCGCTGTTCTGGAAGACTTTAGTCTCTTCCTCGTTCTTGCCGATAGAGCCCTAATTGCGTATCACTTGGACGTTGTTGTGCCTCCAGCTGGCGGTGCCCCCGTTAGCGAATCGGCCAAGCGAGCACCTCAGAAGCTCTCCGGCGGTAAGGATGTCGGCTTCTTCGCAACCAGTCGTATGAAGGATAGAATGCTGGTGTTTTACAAACGAAAGGATGGCTTGAATTCGTTGTTCAAGGTGATGGAGCCCGTGTTCCATAAGGCTACCGAGCGAAAGAGCAGATTCTCGAGAAAAGGAACTACAGAGTTCTTCCGTGAATTCGACGAGTTTTATATCCCAACCGAGTGCTACGGAATCAGCTTGTTCCACTCTTCGCTTTCGATTCATTCCTCCAAAGGTGAGACAAGAGAATCATTTAAATGGGATGATAAAGATACTAACGTTTTAAATAGGTTTTGAGGTTATGACTTTGGACAAGAAACAGCCGTGGTCGATCCCAGAATTGAAGGCACCACACGTTCAGGCGATAGCCCTTAGGCTCCACAATCAAAGACCGCTCGGCATGTTTAGGCTGTCTGATATTGAGTTTTTGCTTTGTTATGAAGGTGAGAATTCCGCTCCATTTATGTATTTCGAACATGAGTTAACAGCCTCTACTAGAATGTGGTGTCTACGTCAACAAGCACGGCGACGTCTCTCGTAGTGTCATTATGGAGTTTGTGGGCAAAGCTAAGGCTAGTGCGCATTATCCTCCCTATGTTCTGCTATTCGACCAGGACTTTGTGGAGATCCGAAATGCGGATAATGGTCGATTGCGCCAGGTGATCGCTGGAAGGGACGCACGTTGTCTTGATGATGGCCAGGGTGGTGGGAGCGCCGGCCAGCGTACTATTAAATTGGCCATGGTGCACCCGGACAGCGATACTAGGCAGGTGGTAGTTGAATTGCTGCTGAATGAAGGGCAGAAAGATTAGGGGGGTATGAGAAAAAAGTGTGGGCGTTTGTCGTGAAGTTGTATAATTCCTGGATTTGTGGTGTTCACTTTTTTGCACTTTTTTATTTCTTGACGACCATTTTTTCCAACTACTTCTTTGAGCCCACGAGTGGCTTTTACTTTTTTTTTTTTTCATATTTCAGGCGATAAACTGGCAGGGAATGACTTTTATGACTTTTCTCTTTGGCAAGATATTATGCGGGTTTTCTAGCTTTGGATGGTTCTTTCTCCTTCTTATTTCTTCCAGGAATTCTTTTCACCGTAAAATTGCATAGCTACGTGGGTTTGGCGGAACTACTACCCGTTTTTTTTTTTGGATGAGCGGGATATCGATAATGTGATTGGGATCAGCTCGGCATTTTGTATTTCTTTACTCGTCAAAATTTACTATTTCAAAGTCATTTTTGATTGATTGCGAGTGTCAATTCTTTTGAGTTTGCTTCTCGGTCTTTGTGATTAGAGGGATGCATATGTTCCTTCTTCCTTTCCTTCTCTCTTCTCGGGGTACTGCTGCTACCATCATGTATTTTATCATCTTGCTCCCCTTCACCCCTCAGAACTAGACGGGGAACTATCCCTCTCGTGCGCAGAATATACAGGGTTTCCAACAAGCCCACCTTATACATTCCTCCCCTCGATTTAATACTATAAGCCATCCCTTCCTAACCATATTCTCATCAACCTAAGGCTATAAATCTACCCTACTCTGTCAACTCGACAACCTGATCGACCCCAACATACCTACCCAGCAACCCACCGAGTCCGTACTTTTCCTCCAAACCCGGCGTCAAAAACCTCCCTCCCAAAAAATGCCTGCCCTTGAAGAACCCCGCGCACGCCTTCGGCGCCGTCAAGGAAACCAAAGCGTCCGGTACAAACTCCTTTCCGGGCCCCTCATCCGGCGGACCGGTTTCCACGTTCCACGAGGAGGGGATATCCACCGAAGTTACGGGTATAGAAGAGGAAGCTATCGCGGAGATCACGTCGTCAAAGGGTGCGCGGACGGCGCCGGAGAAGGAGAAGCCGAATATGGCGTCGATGATGTGGTCGGTGGATTTCAGGGCGGTGAGGTAGTCGGTTGTGAAGGGGATGGAGAGGGAGTGGAGTTGGGTTGAGAGACGCTATTATGGGGGGTGGGAAAATTGTGAGTATGTGGGGGGGGTTTTTTTTATATAGGAAAGACGGGGGAAGGGGGGAGGCGTACGTCGTATATCTCATTCTTGCCCTTTTTGGGGAAATAGACTGTGGGTTTATAGCCGTAGTACCAGACTGTATATTCAGGCGCGGTATGTTAGATTGGTAGATTCTGAGGGTTGGTCGGATGACAATCATGGTAGCTAGGATTTTACGTACGATGACGAGCGGCGACTAATCCATCGCCTCCTAAAGCACCAGAAGATGATCAATATGATTTCCAAACCAGGTGTCTTTCAACGGGATGACTTGGCGTACCGTTGTTCCCGCTATTGACAATATCAATTAGCAAAAATAAAACGTCTGCCTCCTCAGGTCAAGAATCCAACAGAAGTTAAACGTACGGTCCGCAAAATATCAGTATCCGGTCACCTTTGCTGGGAGGGTGAACTTTGTAAACTATATATACCAACCGGGCAGACAAGACACAGTATTTCAGCGCCTATATATATATATATATATTCTTCTAAGATACCATAAATAGGTGGAGTATACCAGCTTGCGATACGGACAATCTATAGCCAACCAATAATTGTTAGCATGATCCTTCTAAATTATAGAGCTATTAAAAAAATTTCAAAAAAGGGAGTTCAAATTCAACATTAGTTTACATACCCAGCCAACTCCATCAATTGATCCAGAGTAAACCCTCCCGCACCCATAAGCTCCTTATCAAGTTCAATCGCATCTTTGGCGCTCAAGGTTTGGTAGCTCATCTTGGTGTGCGGTTTAGGGAGTATGAATTGAGATGGAGTACGCTTCGGAACGGTGGATAGGATGCCAGTTAGTCTGGAAAGAGCGGTTGATGCTTGTCGCATTTGAAGATGCCGAATCGCATGGAGGCTCTATCCGTGTATATGACAGGGCAGCGTGCGAGCTGTGACGTCGGTTCGGAACCGTCTACAGCCCGTCCAACGCAATTGGGATTATGTAATCAGGATAAACGCGATATTTGGGAAACCTGTGGTTGCTGATATGTTGAACCTGTGCACTGTGTTGGTGTAGAGCCGTGAAGTTTTTGATTCTACGGTATTAGTAATCGATATAGTATATAGGAAATTGCTATAAGCCCTTTAAGCTCGCTATTCAGTGAACTTGTCCTACCCGCAACCTTGGTCGGACATGACTCGAGCACCTCCCGCACCTGCTCTTAATTGCGTTGTAAGCGCAAAATACAACAATATCTGGCAGAGAAATAAATTACGGCTAGCGTGCAGATATATCTAAGAGATGGTATTTGGGATTATCAATATTCTGGTTTCTTTTCTTGGTAGGTATACTAGCAGTGAGAATTTGTAAACTTAAAATAGTGCACTATAGTACGAGATAAAGGCTTATTTTGAAGAGTTAGTTGATCAATCTTCGAAGTATTATGAAAGGGGTGTCGACTTTCAAGTATTTCCCTTCTAATGATGCCTCAGTTATCTAGCCTTTTTCGATTGCATGAGTGGTTCTTCTGCGAATACCAAATAGATGGGGAGATTTCCTGATGGGTCAGGTGTATTATCTTGATGGAAACTTGAGGTGGTACAGAAGTTAACTTTAGTTGTTGATATGAGAGGATTACGGGGCCATCAGGTTCAGCTGATCAGGCGGCGGTGGCGAGTTACCACGAGCACGATTATTTACGATTCTGACTCAATCTTAAACAGAGAACCATAGCACTAATGCTTCGATATTGTTAAAGTTCAATAACGCCTTTTTTTTGAGTGAAGAAGAAGAAGAAAAGAACATAAAGCAAGAGCAAAAACTATTATACACAGGGAGAAATTTTTTATGTTTTGTATCTTGTCAAGATGAAAGATATCGCCGGAAGAGAAGAAGAAACATTTGTACCGAAGGGGTATTATTCAAGCCATTTCATGCATTGACACAAAAAACATTGAGCGTATACCTTAAAATTCAAAACCATGAACCGTTCTTTTATTATAACTGAGCCACGGAGAAACACTGCCCTTCTTATAACTCGGCTGCTTATACGTCAAACTCGTCTTCATCCACCTCTGCCTCAGCATCCGGATCGGTAACGGGGTCCAGTGCGGTACAATTCCTGTCTCTTTTGTAAAACATCTTGTATTTTTCGACTTCGGTCCGAGGGTCCCAACTTCTAACCCACGAAGCTTTGAGGACAATGGGAATCATGTCTGAAGTTGATGTTAGATATTTGGAGGGAAAACAGGGGGGTTGGGGGTATAGGAAGAGATGAAAACTTACGTCCAATTGGTACGGTGAAAGCACGATGTCCGGTAGCTATACGAGTAAAATGGCCAAAATGGCAAATCGTTAGTCCCTGGTCCTGGACGCGCAGGTATTTATCCCGACAAGTGAGACCACACCACCACAACCCAACCACAATCTTACCTTCTAGTATCGCTTTTATCAAACTCTCATGTGTAGCAACCGCGATGGAAACCTCCGTCCTCCTCAAAAACAAATTTTCGATAAATATCTTTGCCCGATGCAGTACGCTTTCCTCTGTTTCATCCCTGTATATTGTCCAAAATGGATCGAACTCGCTAAAATCTTCCTCGAATTCGAAGAGGGGATATTTCTTCTTGAGGTAGGTGTAGGAGCGACGGCTGTTGTGGGTATCGACGCCGAAGGATTCGCGGAGGTATTCGACGAATATGGGGGATGGCGGGGGTGGGTATCGGTAAGTGAGGTTGAAGGCGTGGATGAGGGTTTCGGCGGCACGGCTTTGTGGAGTTAGCCCTGTTAGCAAAAATGTGGGCTCGAGGACGGAATCGAATAGTGGACAGGGAGGGTATACCTTAGCGGCGAGGACAGAAAAAGCTCGGGCATCGCCATATCCGTCTTACCCAAGAATTTGTTCCATTGACCGTGTATCTGCTTGGCTTTCTGGACACCGTGAGGGGTCAACTCTGCGTCAATCTGCAATAGTAGATCCACCTGTCAGCTGTCATTGATTGCATGGTACGGCGATCGAAGCTGTCACGCACCCATTTGGCCGTCCCGTTCCCGTCCTGGCGAGTCCACAAGCATTCCCACGATTCCCTGCCATAAAAAGTCTCTGCCACAGCTCGATCAGCTTTGATGGTCCATATCTCGAAGCTTAAACAACGGATCCGGAAATACCAACCTCCTACGTGATGGTAGCTCTCCGGCGGCCGGAAAAGATATAGAATCTTATAACCTAAAACGCCCATCGTCGGAATCGTCGTTTCCCGGTTCAGCCGCAGCATCTCCTGCTGAAAATGTTCCCATTGCGTCGCTTCTACCGGTAGCTTGTTAAGCATAGAGTACTCCTGCTGAATCAATCCAAAGTCCTTCGTGTGGAACTATATCTCCGCGGCGTCAATGGATTAGCCTCGGGAACTAAAAAGCAAACGAAGCAATTTCCATGTCGAATCCTAAAAATCGCCCAAAAAGAAGGTCACTACCGACGACGTTGAAATGGTCCTCCCTCGTCTCCGACAGATCCTGCTGAAAGAATCCCTTCACATTCTCCACGTGTAGGTTTTTCCGTCTGTTGGGAGCCAGGTATTTGGTTGGCGGTGTGCCGGAGAAAACCAGTGGCGATATCTCATTGGTTTTATCGGGAACCAGAAGGGTCATCAAGTAGAAGAGGGTCACGGATGCGGCGACAAAGCTAGGATACGACGGGAGAGTGTCGTGCGACACACGGTGGTTGTCAGCCTTTCAGCGGTTTCCCCGGATTTTCCGTAGATGGGGGAAAGGGTCCTTACAAGAGCAGTCGCTGGAGCTTTCGCGACCTCAGTATATTCATTCCGGTAGTAGCCGATGGGACACGATCATCGTCGTTTCTATGCCAAGGTGGTATGCAGGTTGTTGGAGCAGAGCGCGCTAAGGGAGCCTCATCTGGTACTGCCTTCGAGTAATGCACGCCAGGTTTCGGAGGATAGGAGGAGGAGGTTGAACAAGTTGACAAAGATCGATCGAGTTTTCGATATCAAAATCGGGAAGCAAGGGGTTAGCGAATGTGTTGTCGGCCTTTATTGTGTTCGCAAAAGCTTTCGAACTACAGCGGGGGGTTTTACGTGGTACAGGTCACTGGCGCGGAGCACTGGGACGATGGATAGATATGTGATTGATTATACAGAGTAGCTTCAAGGAGATGCGAACCGATCTGGGATTACGAAGTAACTATCGGCATCGAACAAAGGAGAAATCTCATTCTGGTTAATAATTGATGGCTATGCACACGCAGGAACGGGGATGCTGTTGGCATTTTCCGGGGTAAAGCCGTGCAGGAAATCCGAGCAGAAAAGTCTGCTCCAGTAGGAAGCTGGCCGTGGCTTAACATTGCAAATTTTAATTCTTGTTGAGAGAGGTAAAAGCTGCAAGGTCTCTTGTCAGTCGTCTGCATTTCTGGACTGGAAGATCGGGTTCTCTCGAGGCCGGTGCGACATGATGGCAACATTAATATTAACTGTAGCTAAAAATAACAGAGTCCGGAGGGAGATTGCAATTCCAAGGTCTCGTCAGGCATAGGTCGAGTCCCCTGAGCTGGAGGTTCGTCAAAGAGGCGATATCACGATATCGAAATATATTAAAGGGAGGCGGGCGGATCTAATCAGTTGTCTTGTTTCGGGTTGACGACGTTGTCTGCATCCGTATGCATCCGTCTATTGTCTATCTGTCTCTAGAACTTGTACTGGGCACTCGCACACGTCTTCTAGATCGCGATGGACCGTCTGAAACCCTAACACTCAAGGGGGAAAAAAGCTCGAAATACGCGGTTCCCTGCTCATCGTCCGGCGAAGGTCAAGTTGAAGGCTGGAATTCGAGGCGAACCCGAGACCGTTCCAGGTTTTTCGAGGTCGGTATTGGAATGGACGATTTGATAGTAATGTTGATCGACACTCGACCGGAGGCTGGCAAGGCTTTCGAATAGCTAGTCGAACAGCTGGCAGCGGACCTGGTTAGCTACGTGCTATAGCTCTAAGCTATGCTGCTGTTAGAAAACAGCTCGTCGCCGGATGGAGGCATCTGGAGGTTTATATGTATCAATCGATCGTGGCTGGTCATGCACAGTCACGCTCACGGAAATGTCGTATCGCAGTAAGCGCGTGTCAAGAAATGCCTCTCTCTCTCCGCGGATTCAGGAATAAGCTCGAATCTGGTATCGTACTATTCCATCATCCCAAGACGCTATGATGATGATAGCGAGCGACCGGGCTTCGTCAGCACCTTCTCTTTGCAACCATCGAACGATGTGTCCTTTCGGGCTTCGCGCACTCCGAAAACTCGGGCCCAGCAGAAAGAGAAAAAAAACTCTTCTTCTCCGGATGTAACTATCATGTATCTGACGTTTGGAAGAAGCAGTATTGTTGAGCGCACCACCACCACCACACCCTTGATGCGCGAGGTTTAATTTCCTCAATCGCTAGGTGGAGATGGATAGAGGAAAATAGCAGGGGTGCTTCAGCTGAGAAGGGCCAGTGATCGGGAGAAGCCCCTTGAGTGCAATTTCCCGCCAGAGGAGCCGGCAGCAATAGCAAGGCATCGACAGAAATAGACGACGGACAGCCAATTGGGTGGGCGGTTTGGCCACGGCGATAACGAGCAGACGCTTCATGATACCCGTCTCACTCGAGCGTCAGGCAGGTCTGTTTGTTTACGGGGTTGTCAATATTACAGACAGGCCGACATCATGCGGCACCATTGTAAACAAACATTCGTATGGCATCATCCTCATATTGTCGATGGCGGTAAAGTAAGGCTGTGCTGGAGGTACAGTACGTTTCTGTCCAGGCATGCATTCTTGAATATCTCCGGTATGGAACCAACGTCCCACGCGTCGCCTACGTGTTTTCCAGCGACAGGATTGTGAGACCAATGTCAAGCATGCAGTGGAAAAGAGAGAGGATCCACCGATGCATGCATGGATCTAATGTCGTCGGGGCGCGCTATCCCTGGGGCATCTACATGCGTGTCCTTCGAGCACCTACCCGGCACAGCGGCCGTCCAAACATTTCTCTGTCATCTCGAATTATGTGCCTGAGCCACAGATGTGCCGTTTTTTTTGTTTACCTCTGACAGATATGATCCGATAGTATTGATAACAGTAATAACAAGTTGTAGTTGCGAGGTGTGTCGGTTTGAGAGGGCGCGGGAATAACGACCTCGCAACGCAGCCTCCTGAGATGTAAGCAGTCGCAGTAGGAGGTGCCATGGCCCAATCGACAGAACCCTCTCGCCTCGAGAAACCACTGATCGCAGACCCGGTCGTCGCGGAAGAAGCAAAAGGGACCCTCGGAGTGGAGCTAGTGGACCCAATCGAAAGTCCCTGCCAGAAGGAGCGATTCACCGTGACAACCAGCCCCAGCAGGTGAAGCCGAGAGCTTCAGTCTCTCTCTCTCCCCGGCTCCCTCCCGGCCAACCACCAGCCAAATGCGCCGTCCGCACCAGCACCATTTCGTTTGCAGATTGCGAGCAGCCTGTTGAGCATGTTGGATGTATGTCGCTAGTTACCAGCCATCTCGTTAGTGCGAGCGAGAGAGAGAATTGTTGCTCCTGGCAGCGGGTTTGGAACGCTGGAAGAGAGGGCGAGGATCGATTGTTTGTGAGCCCAGCCTCCTGCATTTCAGCATTTAAACCCAGTCCGTCCGCCGCCATCTGCGCTTTTTCTCTTCCTTTCCTCTTCCCACACCATCATTCACGAATCAATTGACCATCTGCCTTAACGACCCCTATCAAAGACTGAACAGAAAGAAGTAGACGCAAGAAGTCTCTTCTTTTTTCGGCTCCTCTTTGTAACGATCTTTCAGTTCCGAAGGATCCTTCATACGGGGTTTCAGTCTTCGAATCTCCAGTCTTTTCTACTTCTTTCGACTAGTACACGGTAATTCACGTGTACTCTTTGAAAGATTTAGAAATAACAGGGCTTCGAGTCTAAAATCCGCAAGGACCCGCCCTAGAAATCAGTCAATCTGGACTTTGACGCGAGAGTACCCATCCCCCCTAGTCTCTTCCCTTCGGCTTATAAGACGAAGGACGGCAAGGCCTCAAAAGACAACAAGGACGAGAAGTCAGACGAGAAGCACCACAAGCTCCGTAAGAGAGACATCCTTCTAGGTGGTCTCACTGCGGGTGCAATCAAGAAAAAGGTCGCCTCCGACTCTACCAGCTCCTCTTCCAGCTCTTCCTCTTCCTCTTCCTCCAGCTCGTCCTCCGACTCCGCTGCTTCTTCCGCCTCTTGCTCTGACGAATCTGCGTCTGTTGCCGGAGAAGAAACAGCTTCCCAAGTCACTTCCGAACGCACTTCGGAACACACTTCCTCCAGGTTCGCCGCCGGTGTTGCTGCAGGTGTCGCTGCTGGTGCATCCCTCCCCGTCCGATCCCATCCAAAGGAGAAGCGTTACCACACAGTCAACCACCACTCGGACGATTTCCACGGCTCCGTGAAGAACGTTCGTATCGAAGTTCCATCTACTGAAACTGAGATCGACACCGAGTCCTCTTCCTACGACAGCAAGTCTACTTCCGAGCAAGACTTCCAAGGTTACACCGTCCGCCCAAAGGTCTACGTTTCCCAGCCCACTTACGTCGAGAACGTCGACGTAAACATCCACGCGCAGAAGACCACTTGCCCATCCGGCAAGCCCGAAGCCGAGTGCGACTGCCATCCCCAGGTCGTCGTCGTTAAGGAAAAGAAAGCCAAGAAAGCCAAAGCTTGCTCCAAAGCATCCTCCAAACTTTCTTCCAAGATGTCTTCCCACTCCGGACACCACCACTCTTCCGATCGTCACCACCACCACGCCGAGTTCTACGGCCGCAAGGTTGATGAGTTCTTCCACCCAATCGAGACCGCTAAGGCCAAGATTGCCAAGAGCTACTACGCCAAGTCGAAGGCTGGTTACGAGATCCCCAATGTCGAGACTGTCACCATCACCAAGACCAAGGGTCCCAGGCCTACCAAGGCCCCAGCTGCTCCAGCTGCCCCAGCGGTCATCAGCTCAGACTTCACCATCCCTTGCCACCTCATCCGTGTAGGTGACTTGGTCATCCTCCAGAAGCGACCATCGCAGATCATCCGCATCACCACCTCCTCTGCCACTGGCCAGCACAGATACCTCGGTGTCGATCTCTTCACTGGTGATCTTCGTGAGGAAGTCTGCGTTGTCAGCCACCCATCCCCATCCGTCGTCCTCCACTCCATCTTGACCCCTGCCTTCAAGCAGTACAAGGTCCTCGATGCTGGTGCCGATTCCCTCTTCGTCCAAACCGACTCTGGTGAGGTCAAGACCGGCATCAAGATCGTGTCCCAGGGAGACCTCAGCACCAAGATCAACAAGGCTTTCGACGAGAGCCCAGGTGCCGTCCGTGTCCTTGTCATCTCCGACGGCGAGAAGGAACTCATCGTTGACTTCAAGAAGGCCCACGGCAGCTACAAGCTTTAAATGCTTAATTGCATTTCAACTGTTGTCGTCATGTTTTACTACAAAAATAACTTGTAATGTCATCTTGGTTTCGACTTTGTTTTAATACTTAATGCCTTTTTTTTCATGTATCGTAGTCAGGTAAAATACAACTTGGATACTTGTGTGAATATCTTTACTCGTAAATCACGTAGTTTCTCTAGTCTATTGTGAATATTGACGCGTCGTCAACGTGTGCTTGAATGCTTGTGAACTAGCTTCATCTATGTGTTGTCCTGTCGTCTACGTTTCACAAGGCTGTTCGGCCGATCGTAGGCGTTTGCAGACAACCCATCATTTTGTCACATGTTCTTGGTGAATCATCTCAGACATTTTCTATATCGATGCATTGCATTGTGCCTTCAAGCTCTACTCAAGTACATCTGCGTAGCTTTTGCCATTCTTTGTGTCCTATGAGCGTATATTACGTTAGATGGTTAGATGGTCTAATTAATGAAACTTTAAAATATTTCATCTAGAGAAGTTGTTACTTGCTATTCCATCGAGTTGGCAAGCTCTCATAAACACGCCGTAAGCTTTCTTCATGAACTCAAGCCTGATACATTCAATTGATCAGTGTCACTTTCATTTATTTTATAGACTCACATTGATCTAAATTTTTATCACATACATGTATTGGTAGGTTCTGCTACGTATATAATATTTCTCGATAGATTTTTTCCGAAGACAAGAAAACTTTATAGAGTGATCGTTGAATATCTCGGTAGAATTTGCATATATCAGGAGATTTTATGGCACTTGTCTGTGATCACGATTGCAAGACGCACTCAGTAAGGCCACATATATATATCCGGGTCTTCGTCTTTCTATGGACCGGAGCAATGAGTATTTATATATAAAATAGTAGGCTAGGTACTTCCTATTGCATCTACAATTGATACTATATATCTTCAGAAGACCCTATACGTCTTGACCAGAGATTTGGTCAGCATCCTACTCCCACCCCTCTCCTACCGAACTCACCAACCCCACCCCGTTACATCTGTACTGCACCGTCTTCTCTTCCTCCCCTTCCTCTCCCGCAACAGGCACCCACTTGACATCCGCAACCTCCCCTCCAACCCACCTGACAGTCTGCGCGTGCAAACTCCCTTCCCCCAACGTTCCAACATTGACCAAACTACCCCCCTCGGCCAGTATCTGATAAACCACCAACTGATCCTGCAAATAATGATCCACGCAGCTCCCCGCATCAACCTCCTCCTTCACCCACCCCCAAACCTTCCTAACCATATCGCTCGCGACTTTATACGCATCCCCTTTTTTCCGATCCCAGATCCAATCCCTCGCGATCCTGTACCCGTTCCTGGTCCTCGCAACCACGAGCAGATAAAACCGTGTGGGATGGCCCGAATCCTGATCTTTCAAGATATTCACCTCGACACCTTCATCCGCACGATCTTCGAACCAAGTATTTATCGTTTCCCGAAAACTCCTCCTGGCGTCCTCGGGAACTATAAAGGTAACATCGTACCCGATCACTTCTCCGGGATCGCTCATCGTGAATCCCGGAACTGTGGTACCCGCTTCCACGGATGGGATGACGAACTCGACTTCTCCGGGGATCGTGGGACCCGTGGACCAACCTTTTCTCTTCTCGGTCACTTTGATCTCCGGGTACCCTAGTTTTGCGAGGGTGGGTACGAATACTTGGGTGAAGTATTCCAGCGTGGGGGCTTTGGATACGTGAGTGCCGCCTGTGACAGTCAGGTGTAAGGGTGTGGCTTCCTCTCCCTTTTTGGGGCCGTTGTAGAGGATGTATGGGAGGATGGCTTGGAGTAGAAGCATAACGCTACCAACCCCGGCTATTTCTACTGTGGCGGTGCGTTTCGGGGAGGTTTGGCCGGGGATGGGGCGGTCTGTCCAGTATTTGTAGCTTACTGACGGGGATGATGATTTTTGTTTTCGCGGGAGGAAGGAGACTTCTGTGGAGGAGTTTTTGAGGTGACCAGTATTCGAGGAAGACCATTTTGCGCTTTTCGAGAAAAATAATTAGATTTAGATTTGGCAATGAGGTGGTTTGTAGTTTTTGTGGGTGAGTTTGGCTTACAGTGTGGATATGCAGGCGATATGCTGAGCTCGAAGACCACCTTTGACGCCTCTCTTGCCTTCGCGGTTACCGCGGACATCATGAATTTCTAAGGACTGCTCTAGGAGGGCGGAGAGGACTGTTGCGGTTCGTAAGAGTTGACCGCCTCTGTAGATACGAATCAAAGATGATTTTGTTAGTATAGCTCTCTTAATGACATGGTATTTTGGAGAGCAGGTAGAATTACCCCTAATGTGTAAAGATTGTTAGCTAATTGCATCTTATTTTATGAGATACTGTACATAGTATACAATTTGTAGATAATCATTTGAGAATGCTTACCTCTAATGTTCGACCGTCAAGACGGACGGGATCCCTCGACGGTGCGAAATTTGTTGTTGTTTGTGGCATTTTGTCAGGTTGCTCAATCGGCGTGGAGCGCAGTTTCGGGATTGGATCGTTTTTAAGGTTCAGCGCTGGATATGGATACGCTGCTCGAAGAATGCAAGAAGGATTGCGAATTACTCGCGAGAAAGACGTGAGGATTGATGAGAGTTTATATTGGAGGAGTGGAAGGCGCATTGAAGGTTTCATTCGGCAGCGCAGCTGTGGTTTTGGCTGGTGCACGAATGGAAGCGACCTTGCATTTTGTATTCACTGAGTCACCCGGCGGCGTGCAAGGCAGAAAACCGGCCGCAAATTAAGCATTCGGAGTCATCGTGGTGAAACGAAATGAAATTTAGAGATACGGGGCTTGTAGAGTAGTCTATCTAACCGAACTTATGAATTGACACAGAGATGTTGTAATTGTCGCTTCGTGCGAGCTGTACATTTACAGATTTACATTCAAATACCAATTTTCTAAATTCTCCTCAAGTCAACTTCAATTCTAGCCCACCGCTCAACCTATTTACTCCCTCTTTCCCTTGGCAAATGTCGCCGCAACAATCAACGGAAATACAATCGTTGCCTCCGCGTAGACCTTCACCGCCTCTCCACCAATCTTAATCTTCCCCCAACTGACCGCCTCATCCGGCCTAGCCCCCGCATCGCTCCCATCAAACTCGTTGGCCGTGTTGATAAAAACCGCGTACTCAGCTCCATTTCTCATCAGGTTCGCATTCGCGATATGGTGCTTGACCACCCCGCCGCCCAACACAATCATCCCGGTACAGGCAGCTTTCAAGGCGAGCGTGTTTATCCTCCTGATGTCCTCCACGATATCGATACGTAGCATCAAAGGTGAAGATTTGTAAGTATGGAAGAAGAGCATATCGCCCAACGAGCCGTCGGTTAGTGCGGGGCAGAATACGGGAATATCGTTCTTGTAGGCCCAATAGTAGACGCTTTCTTCATTATCGATCTCCTTCCCCAGTCTGTGGATGACTTTGGATGGGGTCCAGTGCACTCTTTCGTCTTCCGGTAGAGACCTCGAAGCTTCCTGCTCTTCGAGCATCTTGTCAAGAATGGGTACCACCCAATCCTCGAATCGGCAGTAGTTGTCGTTGGGGACGACGAGGTTACCAATGCGGTTCATGCCGGATTTGCGGAGGGTGGCGCCGTCGAGGTGGAAGGCGCCCATGTATGTTGGTGCGAGACATTTGATAAAGTCCTCCTCGACGCCGCCGGCCGTAGTAACTATCGCAGAGACGTGGCGGTGTTGGACAAGATAGCGGAGGGTTTCGCGGAGGCCTGAAGATATGAGGTTGGAGGTGTAACCGAGAAAGATGGTGGGGCGTTTTGTGGGGTCCTCAGGATCTCTCCACGATTTCTGATATCTCGTTAGTTGCATTCGACCAAGTAAGTGAGATACTATCTGACATACCATTTTATCAACAACCTCGATGGCTTTTCCCAGGTTGCTGGCCTGGAAGCCCATGTTGCTCATATTCCTAACCAGCTCGTCGACAGTGATATCCCTGTCGGCATAGTCGTTAAAATCTATACCTTTGACCTTGACGGAGCCTTCCGGCATGGGTGCCGATTGCACGAGAACAGCATCTACAGCTCCGGAAGGGCCTGCTTTGTTGTTGTTGGTCGACATTTTTTTATTTGTAGATATATATTATCTTATTATCTTCGGGATATATCTGATACAATGTAGTGTGAGAGCAGCTTGATTGGTGACGCTAACTATTTAATGATCCAGAGGTCGGCTATGGAAATTGAAGAAGGATAAGAATCAGCTGTGATCCGGAAGCTGCGCATAGCGGGTACTGGTGTTATCGACTGACTGGTAGTTGGTTGTTCTGGCGGTCGAGTTTGGGAACGCAATATGGCAGAAGATTGTCTAGATGAGTCGAAGATTTTCAGTGTCCAAATTTGGCCATCAGATTTGCATGTTTGATGTGTTGCCGTGTTGTTTTGACGACAACGAAAAAGCGCGTCTTCCCAACCAACGACAACGACAACTTTTACACACGCGATGGCCACATTCATATCGACGACGACGACAACCGGTGTATCATGAGCAGGACGGGAGGATCGGAATCGGACAGAACTCGAGCGGATGGCTGACACTCAGGCCGTCAATACGGATACCATAAACCGGTAACGCTACAACTGGATCGGAACTGTCCTCCCTGCTCCATCATATCGCATTCACAATGTCCACCGCCGCCACTGGGCGACTGGATGTCGCAGCTCCTGTCGCAGCTCCTGTCGTAATCGTGCTCTCCTCAGATGATGAAGTAGAAGCGCCAGGTATATTCTCAATTCTCCTTCTAGCACAGAATACAACTAACCAGGTGGTCACCAGCTCCGCTGAAGCGAACGTCTACATCGACATCCAAGGAGAATGTTAAACCATCTAGAGCTTCATCGAAGGATTCCAAGGACTCGAAATCCTCCAAACCACCCTCCAAACCGTCTTCCAAACCGTCTTCCAAACAGCCTTCGAAATCTCCCTCCGACATTGTACCCAAACCGACCAAGGCAGCAGATCAGCCCAAGGCATCGACTACCATTTCAAAACCAAGAAACCGTGCCGAGTCCATCGTATTAATCAGCTCCTCCCCACCGCAACCGCCACCACAGCCCCTACAAGCTCAAGCCCAGCTGTCCTCATATCCCTCCAAAGCGTACCCGAAAATCTTTGGAGCTCTATCTTCCGACCCGATACTCTCACAGTCCTCACCGGCACCCCGCCCCGATCGATCGGCTTCCAAATCCCCCAAACTACCCGCAACAAATAGCACCCTGTTCGAGGCCATTCTCAGCGATGACTTTAGCGATGTCGACTTCTCCCCAATGGCCCGAGACAAGATCAAGGGAAAGGGAAAGGGGAAAGCTCGTGCTACCAGCCCTACATACGAAGAGCTGAGGAAAACACTGCAAGAACTTCCCGCTCAACGAAAACAAGAGTCCCGAGGTAACGAGAACGAACCCATAACGAAACGTCGCAAGGTGGACAAGGTCGATCACATAATCTCATCTTCCGAACCCGAACCCGACCGTGAACCGGAAGACCTCGAAATCGAACTCGACATACCACCCTCGTCTGCCCCGGCCCGTAAAGGCAAACTCACAGACGCCGAAAAGGAAGTCAGGAACGCCGAACGCGAAGCCCTGAAGAAACAAAAAGCTGCTGAGAAGGAAATCCTGAAAGAGCAAAAGCAAGCTGAAAGAAACGCCAAGGCCCTTCAGCGTAACGAAAGCCAAGCCATGTCCACGGCCAACAAGCTCAAGGGCTCGCACGTGCAAACCGTCGGCGAGATGATTGTAAACATCTCGTCCGATTTTTACAATTCAAAGGCGGGAACGCAATTAAGATCCTTTCTCGATGCGTTAAAAGTAAACAGCCACGCACCTTTCGATTCCGTCATTCCGGGTATCATCAAGTGGAAAAGAGTGGTAACGGCACGCTGGAACGAGGCGGAAGACTTGTTTGTGCCCATACCCCGGGAAATCGAGAACGAATCCCACATCCTCGCAATACTCGACGCGAAGGACTTTGTAAACCTGACAAATACCCCGGATGAGCTGGATATATATGTGGCAAAGATACGAACGGCGTATCCCTCGTGCAAACCGATCATTGTGATCGAAGGGCTAGCGAAACTGATAAATAAGAGCAAGAGCAACCAATCGAGAGCGTATGCCGCGCATGTGAGAAACAGGATGAGGGATGACGGGGGCACGGAGACGGTCAGGGTGGACAAGGCGGCCCAGGCGGTGGATGAGGATAACGTGGAGGACGCGCTGCTGAAGCTGCAGGTCGTGCACGAGTGTTTGGTTTTTCAGACGGTGGATTATATGAGTACCGCGGAGGCGGTCAGTAGTTATACGCAGCATATTTCACAGATTCCTTACAAGTGAGTTTTCATTCCTCGAATCTATTATTCTGGAGATTTGAAGGGGAACAGATGCTAACATGGTATTGTTTTGAACAGGCTGGCAAAAGCGACGATGAACAATTCGACAAATTTCTGTATGGATGTCGGACAGGTTACTTCTGGAAAGACGGTGGAGGATACCTACAATAAAATGCTGCAGTGCGTGCATATGAGTACGGCTGGTGTGGCGGGTGCGATTCAGAGCGAGTATCCGACGGTGGGGAAGCTGTTTAGGGCTTTTCTAGAAGGCGGGGACGACGTTTTGAAGGATATCCGGATCGCAAGGACGGGAAATGGGAGGGCGTTGGGGCCGGCGATGTCGAGGAAGATTGCGAGGGTGCTGACGGGAACGGACGAGTGGGAGTTGGAGTCCTGAACTTTGATAAGCTTTGGCTATCTGAGGGGGGTTAATTTCTGGTCTTTGAGGTTGCATTTTAGCGGTCTTGTTTATACGGGATTTTGTTTTAAGGAGTTTGGTGGGTTGTGCATTGATGGATAGATATGGCAAGTGCATTGTTGTAGAGGTTATAGCACGCTTTCATTAGGTTACGATAGCGGGATGTGGACGGTATGAGTAAATGAATAGACGTAATCCAGATTACGACTAAAATACTTTTCGGTCACTCTCATGACCTCGAGTAAGAGATCGAAATAACCGTTCCAAGGTGAGCCCCAAGATAATATCTCAAAACATCTAATCTTTTAATACAATGTCCAAACCTCAATCGGCACCACCGTATTCATAATCTCCCAATGCAACACGGCGCTCTCCTTCTGCCAATCCCTCAACTTGCCCACGTTCCCGGTCCCGATAACGTCCAACTCCCCTCTCTTCCCTTGCTCCCTGATCTCCTCCAGATCCACGGGAAGGTCCGGCATGAGCTTCTGCTCCCTGACCCACGAGTTCAAAAAATCGGACTGCTCGGGCTGGTGGAAATACGGCGGTTCGATATCCTCCGGATTGACACCGGCATAGTGGGGGGTCGTATAACCATCGTGAGGAGTGTAGAACGGATGGCAAAAAATCACCATGTTTGTGAAATCGCCCTTTTCGGCTTCCAATTCAGCGGGAGGTTCGTATTCGCGGAAGGCGCGGCACTCGCCAAATACGGATTCTATGGTGTGGATGATGGATTTAGCGGCGGTTTGGTTCAGGTCGCCGGCATAATTCTAAAAGGCGAACGGGTTTTCGTTAGTTTGGTTCAATTGTAGTATTATTCTCAAAGGGAAATACGTACGATGGCGATGATTCCCTTTGGCTTGAGGAACTTCTTGAGACCTCCCAGAAACTCGGTGGTGAACAGATCGGCTGGCACGGCGCCTCCGGTGAACACGTCGTGAATGACGTAATCGTACTTTTCCACCTCCTCGCCCTTTGCGGATGCTTCGAGATTTTTGTTCTTCACGTAAGCTACGGCGTCACCGATATGAGCGGTATGATTCGACGGTAATCCAAAGTAATCCTTCGCAAACTCGTAGACCCCGGGATCGATCTCCACAATGTGAGTCTTGACACCATGTTGGATCAGACCTGAAGCCGAAGTTCCGATCCCGAGACCGATGATGAGGGCGTTCGGATCCTCTCTCGTTCTCGCGGGAGGGTCGATGAGACGGATGGATTCCAACATGACAAAGATGGCGTAGATTGGTTCGCGAAGGTGCACTGGGTTTGGCGGGTACCGTTGCAGGTTTGGATGTTGTTTCAACCACACGCCACCCAATATGCTGTGATCGCACCTGAGGAATCGGAATTCGTCCTTGGTGCTCTCGACGATGGAGAGGTAGCCGGTGGTCGACTCCTTCCTGGCCAGAACGGTGAAATTGACGTTTTGCAGCTGCTGGTTGAGCTTGGTAACACCCTTCTTACCCATCATGCACCTCGAGTCCAGGTAGAAGACGGGGAAGAAGGACGGGATCGCGGCCGCGAGAAAGATGGAACGGTGCAGAGATGCCGCGAATATCGCCACCGTGGCTTCCAACCCGCATCTCGTCGTCGGCCAGCCGCTACCGACCCACGGTCCCAGGTATTTCGCCGTCGCGTTTTCCGTCCAGGTGAACACAAGCCATGACAGACCCAGCAGCGTGAGATCCGCTACAGCGACGGATTGCACGGATACGGCGACAGGGTGCAGGCTACCGGTGATGGTAAACACAGTGATCGCGATGAACAGACCCACGGTCAACGCTTCGGTCACGATCGGGCCATTGACGGCGCCGAGATCCTGGGCGTACTGCCATATGAAACCTTGCGCGATTGGGATATTTATAGCGATCAACGGGATGAGAAACCTGCTCAGGCGTAAGAGAATTCGGGAGCGTGGGAGCGTGTATTTCAACGCTAGCGCGACGCTGGCGGATGCGAGGAAGGCGGTGTTTTTTGTTCGCGCGTGGTTGAGGCCGGCGGGGATTTCGCCAAAGACGGGGGAGAGGGATATTTGGGAGGCGTAGGAGGAGATTGAGCAGAGGACGAGGGTCGTGAGGAGGGTGTAGGTCTCGGAGAGGGACGGGATGAGGACTGAGAGTTGGATTTGAGGTTGGGATTGAGGTTGGGATTTGGCCTTTTTGGCAGCTGGGCGGGGTTGGTTGCTCTTTTTGGAGGAGGAGGAGGAAGGCGGGGCGGAGCTGGAAGACATGGCGGGGTCGATGGAGAGTATCCAAGACAGAGCTCGATGGAGCAGCTGTGATGTTTGGACCGCAGAACGGTCCTTGATATAATTATATTATATATATCGTGGATGTATATATCGCACGCCAACGACGTCGAGAAGGTGGTAGCAGCTCTATCCCGTAGATGCCGGTCGAGATTGAGCGATTCTAAATATATATAGGCGATCGAGCTCCACCGGCCACCTTGACGTTTGCAAAAGGCCTGCTCTATTCAGTTGATTGTCGAGATCATGTAATCCAAAAGCGTCCGTGATGTGATGGATTCGATGTTGACATGTTTGCGGGATGAGGCTACAGACTACCCCATTGGGATTTGGATATATCTGGTCTCATGCATGCATGCAGCATCTGCGGATGTCCAATTCGCTCGGGCCGACGGCTGAATAGGACACTGCCTCTGCTTGACATTGGCAAAGGATGAAACACGAAAAGGCCGATGCCGTGATTCGGTGTTTTTATTTCGAGACCGTCGGGAAGGTTAGTTCTCCAATCGATAAGAGCTTCATCCACCTGAAGTGTCGGATGCGAATCTAAGTGTAAATGCGAAATGACGACTGTCCGTTGGATCCATTTTGGGGGCTAGCGCCCCTGCAGCAGCGGCGAAATGTCCTGTCGCTGGCGCAGGTCCGTGGACATTCACGGGCGGGGGGGAAACGTGGGGCTGAAAGACGACACGCCCACTCGCCACTCGGATTGTGATGGGTTTATAGAGATGGATGGACAGACGCGATGTCACCGTCGATTGAATCGGCATGACGTCGTGTATATAGAACAGAGTAGAATGTGGAGATAGATAAGTAAGTACGTAGTTTGGTGTGTTGCTACACGCCATTCCCGTGGTAACGAGGCTGCGCAGCGGATTGTTGTTTCTGTCTCGGCCTAATTATAGCAGACGGGTCTGTTGCGACGTAGCATCGATTACTCTTCTTCCACCACCACCACTCTCGATTAATTACAATTACGAGAGAGATTCTACAAAGTAAATACCAGCTAACTCGGTGAGAGCAGTAATAAACAAGCAAGGGCTCTCTGTCTCTCTCTTTCTCCACCGCTGAGGTCCACGCTGAAACAGTCGTCTTGTTGACTGCCTTCCCGATCACACTCTCCGAAACCAAAATACCTCTCTACAGAACACACAAAACGGCTTCCGTGATATTCGAATTTCTCAAATCCCTGCTCAGAAGCCGACCGAAAAGGAAAAGACTTCGAGTGCGCCATTGTTTCGCTTGATGCTTGGTATTCCGTGGAGGCTGAGTTCCCAGGAAAACTAGGACAGGAATAGGGCCGCTGCACCACCACCACCACCATCTTTCCGTCTCCGCAATTTCGTACCAAAAGCGAAGACCACTTGCACCTAAATTCGAAGGGCTGAACCACTGAAACCGCTCTGCAGCGCTCTGCACTGCTCTGCACTGCACTGCAGGTACGCTTTTGGGCCTTACGTGAGGAGGGACCAGCAGAGCCGTGGTTTGCTCTCCCGTCCAAATAAGATCGTCGCCATCCCTCTCTTTCTCATCTATCAATATACTTCTCTATCATTTCCGGACGTCACCTCCTTTCTATTTCTTCCGATCATTATATAAAGACTAAACGCACCAGAGCAACTCGGAACGGTTTGTCGGTTTGGCTCCTCGGTTTTGCATATTCCTCTCTTAGTAGGACCCACCGTCAAACAAGTGATACAAGGGGCAGAGATTCAGGAGATCTCACGGAAGGCGCCACACACAGCGTAAATAATAAGCTCGTTCGAATTTATATTTCGACATTCTTCCCACCCCCCTGAAATCCTGGGTCTCTCGGCATCAAACTCTTGGACAGACCCAGCCAGCCGCTGCTATTCTCCGCGAATACCAAGCCAACCTTTCATTCTCTCAATACCGTTGTGACACAAACGGCTGGTGCGTTCTGGTAGTCTTGACTTCTTTGTTTTGTTGACCGCCGTTACCTCGGCGAACGCTGGTTGACGGACGCACGCTGACGCAAGACGAGCATTAGATTTCAACGCCGAAGCGCACGAATACCCATCGTTCACCTCTACTCCATCTCCTTTCGATACACTCGTTTGATATATCCCAATACGTCACACTCGTTTGGAAAGCATCTATAGCGATCGCAGGGGAGCGATCATAGGGGGACGATTCTATTATTACATATCCTTCCACAATGTCTGCATATCAGAACCAACCGCCGTCGGCGAACCAATATTCCAACCCGACTTTCGGGTCGCAGAACGGCATGAACTACGACACATCACATGGAGGTGAGTACGCCGCGCCGCAGGTCTACGGCCGAACACCTCTACGGCATCAGCACAGCCAAGGACAGACTGGATACGAGCAGTCGCCGCCGCCGCCGCCCCATCAGAGCAGATCTATGCCCGGTCCCATACAGGAGGATTCTGTGTACAATGGAGGATACCAACAGCAGCACTACGAGACGTCGCCGACGAGCGAGCAGAGCTACAACCGACAGGTATCTCCCGCAAGAAGTAGAGGTGTCCCAGCGGACGACAATATATCATATACCAGCTACGGACACAATCAGCAGCAGCATCAGCAGAACAGGGCGTTGCTGCCGCAGGATGGCGGGTACGGATATCAGGAACAACCGGCGCAAATGCGGCAGATACACCATCAGTACGCTAGTCAGGATAGTCTGCAGCCCAGCAGACCGCCAGCGCCGATGCCATCGATCCCATACTCTGATAGAAGCGGTAGTGCCCCGCCGTCGACCGCTGGCGACAGACCGCACGGTGTTGCGTCTAATAACAGCAATCGGGCGTCATCGGTGAATCTGGGTTACTACTCGGATAGTCCGTACCAGAGGTACAGCACGCATTGGAATCCGGAAACGACGGGTTTGTCGAGTGGGGACCTGTCGATGCAGGATATCAGGAGGAGTAGCCAGGATTCCGAAGATGAGGAGCTGTCGCGTGGGAAACGTGCCGGTATGCCGCTGGCTGCTGGACTCGGCGGTGTCTTTGGGAAAAAAGTCGAAACCGGTTCGACAGTCAGCGGATTGGGAGCTAACAGCGGGCTCCTGACTTCGACTGCGGCTCTTCAGACCAGAGGAGGGGGTGGCGGTGGACCCGGTGGCGATTCTGACTGGCTTCAGTCACAGAAGAAGGCCAAGAAGAAGTCGAAATGGATAATTGCCGCCGTCGTGCTGGTAATATTGCTCCTAGCTGGTGGTGGAGCCGCAGCTGGCGTCATCCTATCGAGGAGGAACAAGGGCGGTAGCAGTACCTCTGGTGGTTCAGCGACAAACTCTGTCAATCCGGCGGAGGATGCTCCTGATGCGCCCGCGGTGAACGGCGGCACCGACTCTGTTAAGGCTCTATTGAACAACCCTAATCTTCATAAATCTTTCTACGGGATGGTAAGTTGTTACCGTGGCCATTTTAATCGCGGCAGGAGCCGTCAATGATAGAAGCTAACGGTCGGCGTAGGACTACACACCTCTGAACGCCATCTTTCCAGAGTGCCTCAAGTGGCCAGCGACCCAGAACAATATTACAAAGGACATTGCTGTCATCAGTCAGATGACATCAAGGCTACGATTGTACGGTAACGATTGCAATCAGACTGAGATGGTCGTTGAAGCCATCAAAACTTTGAAGGTTGATCTCAAAGTCTGGCTTGGTGTCTACATTGATGCCAACCAGACTACGAATTCTCGACAGCTGAGCCAAATGTACTCCATCTTGGACACGTACGGAACGGATCCTTTCATCGGTGTCGTTATCGGAAATGAGGCATTGTTCAGAAAGGAAATCACAGAGTTGGAACTCACGACGCTTCTCGGCGGGGTCAGGACAAACTTCACAAATCTGGGTTACAACATCAACATCACTACATCTGATCTCGGGTCCGCTTGGACTTATAATCTCGCTCAGGCCGTCGATGTAAGTCTCCATATGCACCAATGTTATTGAGATGCATTCCCTGTGCTAACAATGCGTGTTTCTAGACGGTCATGGCAAACGTGCACCCGTAAGTATACCGAATACGTGCTATAGGTTTTATGGTCATCGTGGATAAATTTCTAACGTTCTTTTGCAGTTTCTTCGCCGGTGTCACGGTCGATGATGCGCCCGACTGGACTTGGTCGTTCACTGAAAACAACGATGTAGCTGTGGCGCGACAGACGACCAGAAACCCCAACGTCATCGTATCCGAGGTGGGATGGCCGTCGGGCGGAGGAACATTACTGGGCAGCGTCGCCGGTATCAAACAGCTAAACCAATTCGTCGAGGAATATGTTTGTGCCGCTAATCGCAATGGGACCGAGTACTATTGGTGAGTCTATATCGAAAATATTGACATGCGTATCGATTACTGAACTTGTACGTATAGGTTCGTGCCGTTTGATGAGCCTTGGAAGGAGAAGTTTAATGAGCCTGGCAAAGTAAGTAAAATCTTGGAGATTCTTCGCCACGTAGAATTTGGAGTGAGCGTATACTAACCACCTATCGAAAACGCAGGAATGGGAGACTCGATGGGGCCTCATGGACGTGAATCGGAACCTCAAGCCGGGTGTAACTATTCCCGATTGTGCATCAAATTGATGTGTCTTTCAGAAGCCTTTTGGCTTTTTTAGTGTCAAAGCGCTCTGGTCATCAGGTGAGAAATTAGTTCCCTTAATTTTTCCCATCCGTTAATACGAAAGAAGGCATTTCGGACTGATACATCCCACCCAGGCACAGATAATTTCGCCTGTTTCCTACCCCTTCCCCGAACTCCAAAAAAACAACAATACACTTCACGCACGCACGGTATCATACATTCTAGGCACCCAAGTTTTTCTTTCCCTTTGACACTTTTATATAACAAAAAACTTGGAAATTTGCGGGGGTACACTCGCTATCCTCGGGAATACTTGACTCTTCCAGACGGGATACCCTAATGGGAATAGCGAACGAATTTCATCCTACTTGACTTATCCTATCACATACACACAATCTCACACGGCATATCATCACAACCAATTTTACGGCGTCTACGGGTAGGAATACTGCTTTTTCTTCACTTGCATGGGCGTAAGATCAACGTCTATTTCATTTTTCTGTTAGCAGCGACTGGGAGCATATCACAGGACAGATGAGCATATCATATTGTCTGCATGGCATTGAACCCAAACAAAATCATTGTTTCTTTTTTCTATCGGCATCTTTTTGGAATATTTTCCTTTCGGTCATCTTTCCTTCTTTCCCATGTTACGTCTTGTAAATGTTTAAAGCTGTTGGATGTAACGATTTCATTCCTAGTGTCACATTTGCCTTGTATTTTATTTTATTTTTTTCATGTATACGCAATTTTGGGCTGACGAGGGCGGATAAGGGGAACGAGCCGCTTTTTGACATTTTTCTTTTCTTTGTTTTTTTTTTCCCTTTTAACTTTTTTCTAAACCACCTTCTGCGAAACGGCTTACTCTTACCCTTTTCTGTGTATACTGATTTTTTCTTAATTTTGTACAAGAGAAGGGGAATTAAAAAGGGAACTAACCGAAGTGGTTAGGATTCTCTTTTGTATTTGTATTTTTAGCGAAAGATTTTTTTTTCCCCGAGAGGATTGAGAAGACGGGGGGCGAAATAATATCAAAAGTTATCAAAACTTGAAGTTATTGAAATTGATTATCACACACGGTCGACCGGTCTCGTATCAAAACACTTCAACGGGAGAGTATCACGCGAGTAAGTAGTATGAAATTATACAAGATCTTGTGTCATTTTGTCGCACCGTTGAGGTGAGGTATAATATCAAAGACGGTATATAAGTTATATATACCAAGTGATTACTCGAGTTTATGTAAGGTACCTGATCGCGTAAGTACCGGTACAGGTACCAAAGCTTATAAAGGGGGGAAGTGTTTGAATTTACGAGACTCCCGATCACGCAACTGTACAGTCCTGAGATTGCAGGTGTACTTTATAGTTTATTAGCGGAAGAAGGTACTGGTCCGATTAGGCATTCGTTCTTCTAACACGTAGATGTATATTATAACAGTCTGGTATCAGAGTTAGACATTTTATCGATATCATATAACCGTGGCTAGCCTAAGACTTCCAAAGACATGAGGACGGTTTAAACGAATGGTAGACCTACCTGCGTATAAAACAAATAGCTTATCATAATAATAGTGAAACCAGCGAATTAATTAGTCCTCGAAAGGACGGAAATATAACAAAAATGACACACACGCACCTCGATAACCGGCGCGTCCGCGCGCGCGCTATTGTCAGCACTTTGCTGGCGCCATACTCGGAATATACCATATCCTTCCCATCCATCCATCCATCCATACAACCACCCCCTTACCTCTCCAGTACGAAACCACTGCTGTAGGGGTTTTTTACACAAAGCAAACAATAACATTCTAGTAGGGGAAAACCCCGTTAGGTTTTAACAGCTGTAACCGAGTATGTTAGGGGAGCACCAAAAGACACCAAAAAAAGGACAAGCTAACGGTAGCGCTTGGGGGGGTGGAAGGATACGCCCAATACACCTCGTTGGAGTGAACATGGTTAATATCAAGTAGTGTTAATTGTGTCAATTGGAAAAATAGATTAAAAGCAAATTAATACGCTGCGTGTGATAATAAGCACAACCCACGCAAGAGAGAGAGAATTAGTGCCTCTTTCTGGTTCCGAAGCCCGAGGGCTCGCAGGGTGGATTCTAATAGTTTAATAAGACGAGCGGAATATGGATGAGGAGGGAGGCTCTAGGCTGCCAGAAATCGAAAGATAAGTGTGTGAGTGAATAGTATATGCGGGGCGCTTCCTGTGAAGTTCGGTTTTTTTTCTTTCTTTCTATTTCTTGACTAACGGGCTGTGGTGTGTGTGTGACATGCAAAAGCCCGGTAGACACAGTACGGTGCAAGTAGAGCTAAGAGGTGATTGATTGCTTTCCCAGTTCGTCTCGAGATATTCGATGTGCATGAAGCGGTGGCATTGCGCAAAAAAAAGGTGGTCTCGATAAACCAGAACCACTGAAGTTCAAAAAAAGGCAGAGGCAAAAACTTTCCTTCCCCCCTCTCAGCTGGGTAAAACCAGAAGCACCCGCAGTCGTTTCGGAAAACCTGTTCGATTTCATTATCGACATTGTTCAGTCCTATGTGTGGTTATTTCCTCATATTGCGTATTGTCTGCTATATACTCCGCCTTATCATTTCCAAGTAATCAAAATTAGAGCCGAGTGTGCGAAGTATATAGCATATAAAAGTATCGTATCCATATTCAAAATTAGGAAAAAGCAGACCGCCCAGAATGAGCCGTAACCCGAGCGAGCGAAAGAGGGCTCGTACATACGAACGGAGTTATAATCATGCAGGTTGGACCTTTTGTTCATCTATTTCAAACTTGGCTCGTGCGCAGCTTGTCAAAAGGCAAAATAAGAGAAAGCGAGAGAGGGAGCAAAAGTTGGGTATTCTTCCTATTTAGCCCCATTCCCGGCATGACAGGCTATTCAAGCGGGTTTCGATTTAGATGGGTTTCGTTGTTGGTGGCTATAACAGTTACCAGGTCTTTTAGATATTAAACACTATCGCTAGCTATCAGTTCAGAAAACTAAACAAAAAAATAGGCTATCGAGAATCCGGCGCTGCCATGGCCAGCGCGGGGTTTTCCTTCTGATGCGGACGCCAATAAAAAAAACCCTGGGAGGAGGGGAAGATGCCGTTGATGTCAAATAACAATGGAGTTTTTCCCGTTCATGTTCTGAAACCGAACGATTTAAAACTTATCGAAAGAGGGAAAACCTCATGTACGTCCGCTGTATCCTGCGCTGCGAGTCAACAGAGTGTGCTTTGCAGCAAGCAAGCAGCAAGAGCGGTTCCCCCCCCAGTCCACCACACTAATGTCGAACTACAGAAAGAAAAAAATTCCCTACGCTAAGCAAGGAGTCTAAACTAATAACATCCTTTCATATGACATCGGGTGAGGCTTTTTTGCTACTTACGGGTCCAATTTTCTTATTTTCACTGTCTCGCACAGATGATTCGGTGGTGTGTGTCTGTGTGTGTGTGGTGTTTCTGCGTACTGCATACTAGAGAAATACATTTGATATTGACGTATATTTTCTTTTTTTCTTTTCATTATACTCTACGCTTTTCTCACTTGTAATCTTTTTTTTCGTGCTAAAATGACATTTTAGCGGTCCGTCTTTTGCTAGAGTAGGAATGTTCGGCCGGGGCGATCTCATTTTTCATCTCTTGGGGGAGACCGTTTCGTGCACTCCGCCGGGGGGCCCCACCTTTCCTGTTATTCTGACGGCGGGTGGTGTACCGGAGGGGTCCACCTGTTCATGTGAATGGTGGAAAATCAGAAGCGGGTACATGTGCGATTAGGTTTTTTTTCCTTTGCTAATATCACTTGGGCTAATTTTTGCTAAATAGGATCAATTTGGGATGAGACGGGCGACGTAAGTATGATACTAAGTCCAGAGAATAGCCACCTTTAAACTTTTTTACTCTTAGTATACTCTACATCTACATCCAACCGAGCGTGTGGAAGGTGTGTGAACGACGTCCCCGTAGGTGCATGTCCAAGCCCAAGTGCGAGCCACCCTCTCGAACGCTTTACGCCGACGGGGTAAAGAAGATGTGGCAAATACGATACTTTGTCGCCAAAGGAGCGCACCTCCACACTTTTTCTTCTTTCTTGACACTCCACCACCAACGAACTCCGTCGTCGATAGGACTTGAAGAAAAATAATTTGGTACGTAACAAAAAAGAGGCTTTCTGTCATGCAGCTCCGTTGGGGGAATGAAAAATAGAAATCGGACACATAAAAAAGGAATATCACGACGTGGTTCCCCACCAACTGCAGGATCGCTCGTGCGTTTTTTTCTTTATGTCTTGAGCAAGTATTTTTTTTTCTTCGACATGTATTGCAACCAACAAGAGGCTTTAGACACGAGCAAAACATGGCCGAATCAGCAGCGGTTTTCTTATTCCTTCTGCCGGTCGGCATGTTGTGGTTGCGCAATCGCGACCCGAAGAGTTAGAACTTGGCAACATCTTTTTTCTGTCCGCCTGCCCGGGTGTGTCGAATGAGAAGCACGAGAATCGGGGGAGGGAAGATGGTGTGGGTGGTAATAGGCACGCCCGTACGAAAGCATGTACAGTACTCCGGACTGGTAATTCTACGGGTGTGTATGTTTAGAACCTCTTTTGACTGGCAAGTGAGTGCGCAAGAATGGTTAAATTTCAGGATGTGTGCTTGCTGCGTTGCCCTTTGCAGGAACACACTCCATACTCCATTCATCGTCAAAAGACGCTTTCTGGCTTGCATCTGTTTGATTCTGAGGGAAGCGGCGGTCGAAATGACAGGGAATATCCCTTGAACCTTGTGCAAATAGCGTTGACCGTTAAACGGCTTCCCGTGACTGGGATTGCAAGCCATCAAAAAAAATATGTATGTAAAAAAAGGTATCGATGAAGGGGGAAAAAAAGGTACCCACTATTTCCTTGCTTCACCAGAGAGAAAAAAGGCCCGGAGAGCATCCGGCCCCGGTGGGATTCTTTTTAAGGCCGATCCCCGAAGGCATGCTGTCATGACTTGTTCGCTTATTGTGGCTTAAATTTGCAAAGGAGGACAACCTTTCGGAGTAAGCCACAGTGTTAGAGCTTCGAGCCGAAAGGACTCATTCTCGAGAGATTGCCCATAACCGCGGTTGTTAAGGTTTGACGAAAAGAGGGCTTACGAATGCTCCCGGGCTCGGAATCGAACGAAAATACAAAAAACACCGCTTTCGATTATCGCCAAATGACCAGACGGCATAAAAATGCTAGTTCAGCGCACGTCTTCTTTTGAAAGTAGCCCGATGTTTCCGTGGGGCTTGGACATCTTTTCAAAATTTTCTAGTCTTACTCGCGACGAAGGATAGAAAAGACAGTGTCTGATAGACTTTTAGCTCTTTCGTTTGTCCGGAGTACGGAAAAGCACTCATGTCAAATGTTCAAAAAGTCGCTGCCTAGTTCCTCACCAAAAAGCAAAAAGGGAAAACCAAACACGAGCATGGTTATGCACGTTGGGCGCTGTTTTTTTCTTTCCTGCCCGTCCTTACATGTACATGAGCACGTGCCAGAGAACGATGGATGGAAAATTCGTGGGGTTCCTTCTCTCACAGCCGTAACATACCCAACATGCAGATTACCCATCTGTTTTTCCCCACCGTCTAGCTATCTTTCATCGGGTTTATTTTGGTGGTTAAGGTTAAAGAGGGCCGCCGGAACAATCTGAGTTGGGGGGCGCGTCTTTTTTTTCTTGTTGCGTATGACGAAGGCATCATCGCTCATTATTGGATATTATCCCTGGAAAGCGGTCGATAGAGCGATAAGGAGTCTCAATGCAATACCAAGCTTTTATCATAGATCGGAAAATCCGGCCCGTCAATAGTTGTTCATGCTAATGCTCTCTTTTCAATGCTTTATCCTTGTTCCGATGTTATTTTTTCGCAAACAGACAAAACGAAACTGGACGCAAAAAGTATATCGTGGCGGTTTGACATGTGTGGCTTTCGATGATTGTAGTGATAAAAAGATGAAGCTGGATTTTTTTTCATGTGGCTTGACTGTTACTGGGGAGAGAAAATAAAAAAAGACATGGCTGTCAGTTTTCTGTAGATGTTCCTGAATGGTTACAGCATGGATTATCACTTTTTAGCTCGTTTTTCCCCCTTTCTCGAATCCATCTCGATTTCGAGAAGATCTCATTGACATCCTCATGTCTTTCGGGTAAGGGAGGAAGGGTGAAGCGAAAGGCAAGATCCTGCCACTCGGAGGATTTTCTTCCTGACCCTGTTGCAGATGAGCCTTGCTCACGATACTTGGCTTGATGCTGGCTCTCTGTTTTTGTGATCAGACCCGGATAGACAGCTCGGGTCTGTGTCATCCTGGGTCCCCGGACACACTAGACGTGAAGGGGCAGCTCCCCCAAGGACCAAGGCCGACGAGCAAGGACGTCCCCAGCACGTCCTGGTCAATCGAAATTTAACGAACGAAAAGAGCACCAAAAAAAAAAAGTCTGTATATGAGCATCACAGGAATTTTGTACGATCGATTGCGTATAATCATGACGTGCGATATAGTGATGAGCCGAAATGATTGCCTCTGGAGCCAATTTGCTGGGTCTTATTTTAGAGGAGCTCAAACTAACACACAGAACTTCCCAATCTGGTAAAACCTGGTGTTGTAAAATTTTGTGTCCGTTGGTTCTAATCGGAGAGTTATGAGTTGCGAACGCTCGCGGGCCCCTCCATTTTTCACCACCAATATCTTTTCTATCGGGGACGAGGGGTAATCTATTATTTGATGGAGGCGCAGGACCAGGCTGAAGGGTCCATGTAAGAAGCTTAAACTTTCTTGTTAAAAACGAGGTTATTGCAAAATTGCGCAAAGGATATTCTGTTCAATCCAGATTCTCGGTGCGCTTCGTCGGCATGGCAGTGCTAGTATCGCAGGTATCACGAAAGCATCAATTAGCTGCGACCTGTACATTTTTTGCGTCAGTAGGGATCCTTTGCCTAGATGCACCTTCCCTCGTACAAGTGGAACCTTGTCCGATATCAAGGATCACGCGGGGAGGGCCAGAGGGGAAGGGGAAGAGGAAGAAGAAGAAGGATACATGTAAACGGGGGGGTGCGAACATGTGCTCGTTGTAACGTTACCTTGCACAAATACTTCCTTCTGAATATCCGGGTGAAGGCATAGGGTATACGGAGCTAGCATCGGCTTATGGCCTGCCTTGCCCTCCGTTGCCGTCCTGGGGCCTATTAGATACCAGCCAGTTCTTTGAAACCTGGCCTGGTCTGGCCGAGGGGCCCCCGACTAGGGAGTTTCGCCTCTGGTGATCGTGGCCAGATAGACGGGATTTTTTCGGACAAGGAAGAGGCGGATCGGCTTTTCTTGGTGCTCAGCTGATGTATTCTGATACTGAGCGGTTAGCATCTATCCGGCATTCGTGCTATCGAAAAGACTCCTGCTTGATGGACTAGTAGAGCCTTGTTAATATGAAGTACTGGTTGGTTATTTTAGAACAGTTCGCGTAGGCTCCAGTCCGTTGCAGCTGAGGAGCTGGTCTCCAAATAGAAACCTACGAGCGCGGCTTCGTACTGGTCCA
The DNA here is from genome assembly GCA_036971385.1 of Dactylellina parvicollis. Classification (NCBI taxonomy): domain Eukaryota; kingdom Fungi; phylum Ascomycota; class Orbiliomycetes; order Orbiliales; family Orbiliaceae; genus Dactylellina; species Dactylellina parvicollis. The sequence goes on along the minus strand of JAJTUD010000013.1, from coordinate 940,806 downwards.
ACTGATGTACCGTTGCTAGTGATATGGAACATCTTGGAATGCATGCACCTCCGACGTCCCAAGTGTTGGACGCAGTCGATTGCAATCATCCTTGCACGGTTCCAGATCCCGGAGGTGGAGAGCTGTAGATGGAGAAGGAGCTTCTCTCAGGCCGCCTCATAATGTCGGTAGGCAGAACGATGCCAGAGAGATGATTCGTTTGCTGGAAGCTGGGCGATGGGGCTTGATGAGCTGTACTATGCGAGGCTTGAGGATCTGGTAGGGATGGACCCTTGCGAACTCGATTCGAGTCAACCTCACACAAAACAAAAAAAAAAAGATATGCCCGGTGGCTGCGGGTTTCAGCGTTAAGATGCTTTGGAATAGTTGACCTGAAGACCCATCGAGTTGGGGACGAAAACCAGCTATCTAGGAGCTGTAATTTGATATCGTGACGACTGTTGAAAAGAAAAAGGGAAACCCGCTGTTAGGTGTTTATAGCACTGATGTCTTACACACGCACGTCTACCGGTCTCGGTACTGGCCAATTTCAAATCAAGTTTACCAAAAACTCCTTGCGTTTCAGACGAAGCACTTCGTCGGCCTCCGCATATCGACGTGTAGATTAAATGCACAATTTATTGGACTAAAATCTTTGGTAGCGCGCAAGGACAGCCGAGGCATTGTGGGCCATATTAACCAATATTTGCGATCGCAATATAGTATAGGCCTGAGATAATAAAGCCAGCTATAATTGTATGATATAGAATGCGAAAACCTTACCAACAGGATCATGGATTCAAAGCGGAGAATTTCTCTGAATCGGATTTGCTGATACGGAAAAGGCCTGAGCAATAGTGTTCCCATTGTGTGATTTTGTGCCATTCAAGTCCCGTCCCCATAATCTCATGCCTGACCTCCGGAAAATAGTTTTGCGTTACTCCATGCCATTTGACGCCTGTTTGACGGGTGCCGACGCTTAGGCAGGAAGAAGGAATGGGCTTTGGAGAACGCTTGGATTCAGCACCCACGGCTCCAGGTGGCATGGACATGGAGAGCAGGAAGCACACCGTCATGGAAGGAAATCGCGGATTGGGAAACCGCAGACTTGGACGTTGAGGTTGTGTGGTTTCACAGCTTAAACACAAAGCCTCTCCATAAAAAGTCGCTCAGACGTCCATGACATATCAATGCCGCCCGATGACCATGCGACCTCTGTGTCGCGTCGTACAGGTCCTCACCCGGGGTAACTCGATGCGAGCAGGAGCCCATTCGCGTTTTGAAGACTGGTGGTTCGAGCAACTGGCTAGCATTTTAGCTTGGTTTCATCGCCCTGCACGTGTTGCGGTATCACCGCTGTTATGAAAGTGGTATCCCTAACAATTATTTTTTTGGGGTTGAAGGAGGGGTGCGAGCAATCGCTGGTGCCTTCGCACGACTGAGGCTTCGAAACTTATCTTGGAAGATTGCTGGGTATCACGTCGTTTCTACTTGTGATTTTGCGACGGGTTGGCCGTATTTCGCAGTTTTGGATTCGGAACCGTGCTAACCGGGCAAGGTCTCCGGGAGCGCGTTTCTCCCCGGTGGGCTCCCCCGGGGTTACACCGTCATGAAAATCATTCCTGCTGCTCGAAAGATGCTAACATGTACCAAGCCGAATGCAAAGACAATTACACACATGCGAGGCGACTGTTGTCTTTTCTCAGACGGGACACCTCGAAGCGTTAAAGGTGAGTTATTCCTGATCGCGATAGCCAGGCATTTTGCTCGTACCTGTACATACAATCGGGCGCCGACTGACGGTGGGAACTAGGTTTTTCCTCTGTGAACCAGCCACCGCCGTTGCCTCACCCTCCATTTTGCCTGCAGGCAGTATCCACACACGGGAATACAAGGACAAGGAGGGTGGGCCCTGTCACCACCTTCAGCAAAATACCCTTGGAGAGTGGGAGAAGGGCGACTAGGGGCTGCAGCTGTCAACTTTTTGTGGTCGCTACGACTAGGAGAACGTTGGGCGATTCCTCGCATTGAAGGAGGATGCGTATAAACTCGAAGAAGCTTGATTTTCACACGGTCGGAGGGAGCCAGAAGCGTCGGTGTCGTGACGTCGATAACACGTATTGTATCGTCCAGTGCAGAGCACCTCGGTTCTCCTGCTATCGAAAGGGAACCGGCTTGGCTTACGACCATTTCTATTCGAGCTCCTTACGGGATATAGGTTCCACATAGACAGCAGAGCTAACTCGCAGAGAAAAGGAAAATGAGGCGCTCGGTCTCTTCTAAGAATAGAATCGAGTGCATTTTTCTGAGCATTCGGACTGTCGAACGAACACGCACGCACACAGACACAGACACACACACACACCGGCCGGGTCTGGTCTAAGCGCGAGGACCCTTCGCGATAGGATCTTTTTAAGCTCAGAGAAGAGGCAGGGAAACGACAAGGGAATCACGCGTCTAAGAGTTCATGCCATCACCAGCACCAGCGAGATCTGGATCACCAACCCTACCATGCCCTCGTCTATTTGATTCTTCCACTCGGACACCTGGGATATCTTTAGCTTTTTGGGAGGTCTTGTCGCCCTCTTGCGATTTCAGATTTCGGACTTCTGGGCTAACCGGCCAATGGGAAATGCGAAACTATGACAAAGTAGGATCGGGAGGTTCCTTTCTCCCTTCTGCTTTTCTTTCCTTTTGGCACGGCCGTACGTCGGAGTCAACCACCACCACCACGGCCAACCGCTCAGGTCGTTTCAGACACGGAACATGCAGAACATCTCTTGCCCTTCCTGAAGGCGCCTTCGGATGCTGGTTCATCTTACCGCAAGCCCGAGAAAAAGGTTACCGTCGTCGTGCAGATAACAGCATCCCTCAGTCGATCCATCATCCAAGACAGATGATCATGGCTCGCTGGGGGAGTCCCGCATTACTCGAGTTTTCCCGATAGCAGTTGCCATTGGTGCGTTCATTATTGCTCTCACAGAGACAGCCTTTAGGGACGCATCCCTTTTAACCAAGATAACAGCAGTGGTGGTTCCAGCTTATGCAATCACTCATCCCGTTACAATCATACGTCGTAAGAGAGAGAGAGGGAATTACGCCCGCCGCAACGGCGTTCGTAAAATAGGGTAAAAGTCCCAGAAAGACCCGAGGAAAAAGCTGATAGCGAAAAGGCTCTTTCTGAAGGCTTTCGAGTTTCATCTAACTGGATGACGAGGGTTACCCCCTACTTTTTTCTTTCTTTCTTTCTTTCCTTCTATTTCGCCCGGAGGGGGGGTGAGTCTCTGGCGCACGGGAAGAGGCAGCCCGTGTCCGCTCACAAGCCTGCAAGAGTTCTTCTGCTACATACGTATCTTGCTGAACCGGCTCGATCAGAAGCCACTGCTTTTCTTTTCTTTTCCTTTCTGGCAATGGACGGAGCAGGGGATGGGTCCTCCGTCAATTTCCCTCCCCCTTCCACATTTCCGAAAGAGAGGAAAAGCAAATAAACGAGCAGGCCATTATGGCAAAGCAGCGCTGTTGTCGACATCGACGATATAATCTGCCATTGTTTTTTTTTTGTCAGATTAGCTCGACCGGGAGGGGCAAGAAATAAGGTGGCTGTTTAACACATCAGCGATAAGTCGCGATGGCTTTTGAGATAGAAAGCACATGCGCGAACTGCCCTTTCCTTCGATTCGCAATACCTCATGCGAGAATGCTCTAGCCGTGCCAACCGAAAGTACCGGGTACATGTACATGTGCGAGTGAGATCTGAGGAGATCATGTACCGAGTCTGAGATCCGTGGCGGCAGGCGTCCCTTCTCGCGTCGAGCAACACATTAGGACAGCAGCAGCCGCTAAGCTATGTAATAGAATAGACAGACAGACAGAACACACACACTTACTTTTTGTATGTACCGCTGTGAGATAGAGATCGCGGGTCTAATTTGTGCTATATCAGGTCTGCTATACACCTCTCCAGACAAGATGCTATTGGACCAAAGCCGATACAAACGTACTCCGTAGGGAGTGCATTTTGCGTGTCATTGATATTTATATTTTTCTTCTCGTTCCTGAACCTCTCGAGCTTCCCTTCTTCTTCTTTCACCCCATCCCTCTTTCGAGCAGTCGCAGTCGCCGTGGGAAAAGTTCACTTATCAGACCAAATTTGAAGATCGGACAAAAACCTAAAAAGCAGCCGTGCCGACCGAATCGCAAGCACTGTTCCTTCTGGCAAAAGACATCATCTCAGACCAAAAACAATAATTTTTTTTACTCACTACCGCGCCGGTGCCTTTTTGGGGCTTTAAAACGACCACCATTTCAAATTCAAGAACTAGGTAGCTTTGGAGATTCCGTTACTTTGTTTTTCGTTACCACCTTCTCGATTCTTTTGACGTTTAACGACGACGAGGTAATTTTGTCTCTTGCAAAGTCGACCTGTCTTGCATTCCTTTGCCCTCACTGAGCAGAGTTTACTCGCCCGGGAGCAGCTGCCCGTGCGAGGAGTCTTGGCGGGTCCCGGGAAATGTCACGCTCCTGACGCTCCTTCCCTCTCGGGCCCCACCCGGCAACACAAGTCCTCCGTCGTCGTCTTTGCCCTTAATCTTACTCACACCCCTTCTCCCTAGTTAGCTGCTCTTGTTCTTCTTCTTCTTCCTCAGTGGTGTGCCCTTGTCCTTGATCTATTTATTGGAACGGCCGTTCTGCCCATTTTTCCTGTCCCTTCTGCTTTCTTTTCTTTTTGTTCGAATAGGCTGTTGTTGCACGTCGTGTTTCTTTTTCCCCAGTTGGTGCGGGAGACTAGCAGTGCCCACACCATTTTGACACCCTGCTTCACTTTTTCTGGAATTATTCATTTTTCTATATTTTAGCCCACACACCCCCATACTACTTCTACATAACCTTGCACTTGCCCTCGTACCTGTCGACACTCCCGCTCTCTACATCTGTCAACAAGGTGAAGGGGTTTTCTTAGCACGAAAAGTAAGGAATTCAGACGTCCGAATCACAGAACCGCTTGACAAGGTCTAAAAGGTGGAGGCAACTTCAACATCCCATCCATCATCACCATACATACCATCACTACCGCATCTTGTATTCAACCCTTCTGCCCTGTCGCTTTCGCTCCTGCTGCTCCGCATGATTCTCATTTCTTGAACATTCCTTGTTCGACACATAAACAACACGTCCTACTACCCGAACCTGTCGAGTCCTGCTTTGATCCTGAGTGTTTTCTTGGTTGGCGATTTTATACATCTTCTGGGGACTTTCTTTCTAACTGTGGCTGAAGAGCTTGCGAATAAACAGGGGCCAGTCCTTCCACAGCATCATCGAGCAGCGGTTGGCTTTTTTTTCTCTCCCTCTTTCGCAAACACCAACAAAACTTTTTTTTTCACCTCTTCGCAAATAATCACAAAAAACACTCGGACGCGAACGACCCGAGTCGGATCATCTGGGAATCAGTTCTTTTTGGTGGAAACGCAAGACACAACTCTCAAAATCATCAACCGTGGATTCGATCTCGTCGTGTTGAAGAGGCTCCGTTAAATCGCCGTCGCTGCACGCTCGCCACTATTTCTTATCACGACCCACCCAACTCTTGACTACCGTCTTTTCCAACTTTCGAGCAATTGACTCCGACCTATCTCTAATCAATCATCCTACCGAAAGTGCACTGATTACTGATGTAAGTTGGCCTCCAGACCCTTCCTCAGGGCTCCTGCGGCGTTTGGCAACGGAAAGGGGAAAAATTTTTTATTAAAACTAACGTGGCCCCCCTCCAGTCATGAAGATCAGTATCGACACTTTTTAGTATCATTTTACATTTTAACTTCGAGCAACGTGGAGCGAACTCAAGGTCAAAGTGGTGGTCGCACCAAAGCCGCAAGTGTGGGAGAGAATTCGAGCCTTCACGTGCAGTCTCTAAGCCAGGGACAAGGACGATACCAAAACGGTGCTATCAGCTTGCCCCATCAGCTCTATCAAAGACAACAGCAGGAATCTTTGAACTATTATAACCACCCATCTCCTGTGAGCGTTACGAGCGTCTCGGAGAACCCTTACATCAACCAAGGTAAGAACATCCCGCTCCCTTTTGCTAGTTTAACAGAGACCCTGCGTGGTGGAAAGGGGTGGGAGGAATGTGTGTGTGCCACGCAGAGTGGACCAATGTTCCCCAGGTTCCCAGGCCTTGTTTTTTTTTTTGGGACCTGCTTGGCCCGTGCGGGAGAGAGAGAGAAAGATGTATATTTCATCATCGTGAGACTTGTCCGCTGACAATAATTTCCTTTCTTTCCAGATTCTGAAGCTTCTGAGCTTATGGCAACCCACATGAATCGACCTCACCAAAACTACCCTCCGATGTATCACACACCGCAGAGCAACTCGCCGACGTCGGTTGCCTCTCCGGGCGCTGCTGATCATCGGTCGGTGTATTCGACACAGCACATCCCACAACAACTCTATGGCTACCCTCAAACCTACTCCCTACCCCCCAGCCAGCAGAGCCCCTATCCATCCGCCCAGCACATGACCAGCCAGCCGCTTCTCATGTCCCAGCCCGGCGCTACCGCTATGACCCACCATGCCGGTATTCCTCAGCATCAGTCTCCGACCACAAAATTCTCTCAAGCCCCGGTTCACCGGCCGCAACAGGCTCCTCAGCAGCCGCCTCACAACGCTGGCTTGCAACAGCCACCGGCAAACCACTCGAACCCGATCCACAACAACCAGGCAGGAGGTCCTCCTGGCAGCAGCGTAAATCCCAGCGCCGCTCCGGGACCGATTCCGGCTACCACTCCTCTCGTCGTCCGACAGGATAACAATGGCGTTCAGTGGATCGCTTTCGAATACTCGAGAGATCGCATCAAGATGGAATACACTATCCGATGCGACGTCGAATCCGTCAACGTGGACAATTTGAGCCAGGAATTCAAACAGGAAAATTGCGTGTATCCTAGAGCGTGCTGCCCTAAGGATCAATACCGGGGAAACCGTCTCGTTTACGAGACCGAGTGTAACACTGTCGGCTGGGCGCTGGCGGAATTGAACCCTCCCCTGCGTGGAAAGCGTGGTTTGATTCAGCGAGCGGTTGACAGCTGGAGAAACTCGAACCAAGACCCCAGACTTCGAAGCCGTAGAGTCCGCCGGATGGCAAAACTTAATAACAGAAAGGCAGTTCATGCTGCTTCACAGCAGTTGAACGCCGGTTCACCGGTTCACGCGGGTCAAATGCCACTCGGTGTCAAGACACAGGGTGGTATGGGCCAACCAGGACAAGGTATGCACGATGGCAGCCCAATTGCCGGTAACGGTGATATGAATGGCATGCTCCGCCCCCAACATTATCAAGCTAACTCACCTTACGTTGGAGTCCATCCTCATGCCCACATGGGAGCCGGACCAAATTCCAGAACTCCTTCGGGTCACATCTCCCCTGCTACCGGAGGTGATTACACCAATGGTCATCATCATCCCCACCAAGCAACCCAAAATTCAAACGATAGCATGCACGCTCGACACGTTTACCAGCCCTACCCTCCTGCATACCCAAGCGAGCCCACAAATGGTGCATCCATGCCCCCTTCCCTGCACGATGTAATGGATGGTAACCTCGGAAACCCGCAAATGGGACCCACTTCCACAACTCAATCTACTACTGTTTCGACTGCCGCTCCTGCCGCAGCTCTCTCTGCTCCTTCGACATCGGAGCAGGCTCTCTTCGCAGACATTCCCGAGCACAAGAGACGAAAGTTCATCTTGGTTGACGATCCGCATCGTGGGTCGCGAGTTCGTGTCCGTGTTATGCTCGACAATGTCGATATGGATGAAATTCCAGATTCGTACAGGAAGAGCAACAGCGTCTACCCAAGAAGTTACTATGCACGACAAATGCCGGTACCAGAAGAGAGCTCTGGCACAATTGTTGGTGAAACCATTCAGATTCAGATGATGGACGGTAGCAACTTGGATGTTGCCACCCCGCCACCAACAAAGGTGCGAAAGGATAAGGAAATCGCGTTGAACGATCTGGGATACCGCATGAGCTGGAGCCAGAGCCGTGTTTTCGCTGGCCGAACAATGTTCCTCCAGAGAGCTCGTAAGTAGCTTGATTACTTCTTTCCCAATGCGACTCTTGGAAACGGACGGTGGCTGACTTGTCGTCGAATTAGTTGACGCTTACCGCAATAAGATGCGATGCGCCCTGATTGCCAACGGCCAGGACGCCACCGCCGTTGCACCACACCTGGAAACTCGCGTGGGCAAGAGGAAGTGGCTCGAGAGGAACCGAAGATCTAAGGCCAGCACCGCGAGAGACTGAACCTAGCGTCTTGGCTTCGATTTCGTCTACGCTTGTTTTGACGACTGGCAAACCCCTTCATGCCCGTCATGCGAGAATCTATTCAGAGGAAGTCACTTCTAAACCCTCTGAATTCTAATAAGATGAATATCGCTGTTTGATTGTTTTATCCTGTTTCTTTCTTTCTGAAATCTCAATGGTCGGTACATTTCCTTTATCTCCAAAATCTGTCTCTCTGGGTATCATATGTGGCGGATAAAATCGGTTTCCTCTTTCTAGAATTCCCGTTGCAAGTCCGAGATGTGCACCTTTCCCCCTGCATACCTATCTGCAGCATCCGGCTTCCTCTTTCCTTTCCATTGCATTTACATTTCTGTTTTTGTTTTACTTGCATCTTCATTGCTGCGTTTTCTGAAGCAGAATGAGCAACTGTTTTGTTTTTCTCTCTTGTATCATCAGAGTCGTGTAAAGATTTTTCTTTTCTGTTTTCATGACCACGGAACGGCATTTCTTCTTCATGTTTTCATTATTCTTTTCCTTTTTCTGGGTATCTATCTATCCTATCCTGGGTGTTCACTACGGTATATATATCCTTTTTTTCATCTCTCTATTATCACACCCCGTCGCTCTGCTTTATCTTCTCTTTCTATCTTAATCACCCCTGTCCCCTCCCACATCATGATTCCTCAGCGTCCGGTTTTAGCACGCTCGTCAGCAAAGAAACAACAAAAGCATGCTTATCCCCAAAAAACCCCCCCCCTCGAATCAAAAGCTGGTTTTTTTATTCGAGAGAAGAGAAGAACAAGAAAATAATTGTTCGTTATGAGGTGTAATTCTACTCGAGGGTTCTGATAGATTTCTTTTGATTTTACTTTTTTTCCCCAAGCAGTTTTCGTTTTTTAAAGCTCCGACTCTCTTTTACTACTTTTTTTTCGGCGGGAAGGGGGGAAGGAAATGTGTATCTGACCAAGGGACATTCGATTTTTCGAATGAAGGATGCCAACTTTGTTACTGTGCTCGTCTTCGTTTTCCTCTCCTTCGAATACCTTTTTTAACTTTCTTGTAAAAATAATTTATAAACCAACTTCTTTCCCATGTATTCTTGCCCTTGGGGGAAAAAAGTCTTTTTTTTCCATCCTACAAGTTTGACGTATCCTTCATCCTATATTTCTCGAGATTGTTATACCAAATGTGCCGTTCGTCATGTATGCGGAAATAGAGGAATCGAAAAAACCCTGATTTGAAAACAGCCAAGAAAAGAGTGATGTGATTGTGCTGTCGTTTCTATGTTCGTAGAGACCCTGAGATCGGATTACTGATATGACTGTCGTCTACGGTAATCTACTATTTTGCCAGATGGCCGTGATCCTAGCCTTGTTGTGCTCATAACGCAGCCAGGGAGCAGCATTGGAGTTGGGGGCAGGAATTATAGCGAATTAAGGTTTCTTACAAGAAAGTATCGTCCGGGCAGGGATCCAACTTTTGATATGCCTCCGGATTGCTGCGAATACTGGTATTGGCTCCCCCAGCTTTTTCGAATGTGGAGGTACCCTGGGTACCTACCTGGCTATCCGTTCCGGTTTTATAGCCAAGGAGGACCAGGATATATTCAACGGGATAACTCGATACTGGGAAGCCCGATCCGAAACGCTCCCAGCGGATCTGAGGATAGGTGGGTCTATACGCCATGTGTGTTATTTTGTTACTGCGTACCTGGAGAATTTTTTGAACAAGGTGTTGAGATTGGTTAATCACTATTATTTGTCTGCTGATAGTTACGTTTGCATCTTTACGGCGAAATGCAGGGTTATTTTATAACGAATTTGAAGTAGTATCTCATGGACTGAATGAAAGATCAGAGTCTGGGCCAACGAGACCAGGTTTATATACAAATTCGAAGACAAGATCGCACTTAGCTAAAGAGATATGATGATACAAACAAAGGATAATGAGTTTTATTCTAAGTATAGAAAGCTTCAAAGGTACACGCGAGACTGAAATGTTCGAAACGTGTCGAAGACCTCAAGCGGATGGGATTTCGAGACTTGATAATATGGAGCTAAGCAACCCGGTAGGAGTATCTGTGAGTATAATCGATTTAAATAAGGCTCAAAGTGACTGTTAACCTCAATCTTTTAGACTCATAACTCGCCACAATACAAAAGAGCCTTAATCTAGGTAATTCAGAAACCATGTCTCTTTTACTAGATTTGCCAGCAAAGATCCTTGATCTCATATTTGATCATGTTTTTTCCGAAACAATACTCGATGGTACTTGTAACAATAATTTCAACCAGGTGCACAGGCGTGGAGTTCAGGCTGGACTGACATGCCACCAATTCTACGGACTGGCTTTGCCACGACTGTATTCGACTTGTTACATCAGACTCTACAAGTCCGCGGAAGGGTATTGCCCAATCCATACCCCTAAACGGCATCCCAAAAGAAGTTTGAGAGCTACATGAAATATGGTTCATTGGTCAAGTACGTATTATCCCAAATTGAAATATACTCAAACGAAGAGTTGGTAATCCTAACGGGTGATCGCATCTGATCAGGAGACTTGTCGTCGAAGATATAGCACCGATATCCGCGAGCTGTCTTTTCGAATACTCTGGGAGAAAAAGTACGGGAATCAAGAATCTGGACAGCTGCTATACATCACAGTCCGGTCTCTTGAATAGCTTACTTCCAGTATTTGAAAACTTGAAGAGCGTTTCGCTCAGTCGGACCATCAACACGCCATTCAGCGAGTTTTGCACTATTGTGCGAATGGCTTTGACGACTTGCTTACAATTACAGGAGCTCAAAGTCTCGTTTTTGTACGAGGAAGACGAAGATTATCGGGGTTTGATGAAGTGCAATGGGCAGAATCAAGCAGAGCCTAGTGCTAACCTGACCAAGCTTGCTGTTTTCTTCCAGGAGGGAATCTTCCAGGGAAGGAATCGACCTACTCATCTTTGGCCAATGGAGGCGCTGGGAAGGATACTCTCTTCTTCTGTCAAGACTGTGAAAGATTTTGATTTCACCTACAATATGAATAGCAACCACCCGGATGACAACTGGTGGGACCCTATGGCCTTTCTGATGAATGGTACAGGAATAATGTGGGAGATGCCTGTGGTGAGAAAGTTGAGGTTGGGGATGAACGTCGCGAGGCCGTGTGTTCGAGCGTTTGAGGAATATATAAATGTTGATGCGAAGAAAATAGAACACCTGGAGTTGACTGGGATGAACATGTCCAACTGGCCCGAGGATGAGGTAAGTTACCTTTGGTTTCTACCGGTTTTGAGTTTCAATCTTTTTCCCGTATGTTTAGCATCTTATCAATCAAATGCGACAATTGACCAGATACTAACTAACGAGCTGAGCACCTAGGAACTCGATTTCCTCACTCAGTTTTCGAACTTGAGGACTATCGAACTGCGTTTCCCAGAATTCATAGAATGGGTGGAGGGTGTGCTCAGCATAAAGAACAATTTCGAAGAATTGGAAGAGATACGGATTCTTCTAAAGGCTGTGAGCCCACTATACGGCTGATCATCCGCACTCGTATCCTTACTCCCAGAGATAACGAAGCGTTACATTTCGGAGCATAACGGTTGGGTCGAAGAGAGTGACGAGTTTAACGGGGTGATTGTTGTATTTCCTGGTCTTTATTGGGTCTAATACAGTGTGATTCTGGGTAACTATATGGCTTGGGGGCTCGATACCTGACTGAAAATTTGGTAACAAAGGTAATCGACAGCGCGTGATGTATAAATGCATATTTTTGATTGAGAATGTGGGTTTATTAGTTAGGTAGGAACGAGTTGAGAGACTCAAATCAGATAAACCAATGTTGCAAATTTAATTTTTGTCCTAACGTCTGAATATACGGGAGGGTTTTGCACCCAAATTTGGATTATAATGACTATAATTCTAGCCTCTCTAAATGTATTGGGAGGCAATACTGGTTAAGTGTGTCAGATAAATTAAGCAGGTGTGTTCAAGACGAAAATAAAATCGATGTTGTTTGGTAAATATATTCTCGAATATTAAAGGTTGGATTTTCTTTGGTCTGAGGTCCAAATAGGGGGGCGGATTTTGGAAGGCTTTTGGAAAGGTTAGAAATAATATGGTATCATTTCTCCTTCGTTTTTTTGACTGTTCTTATCATATATAGACGCCAATAGTGGGGGAGGGAGCAAATTTGGTAGATTTTGCTGTTGAGATCTTGTTCTTTCTACCGATACGAACGAACCATATTTGCAACTACAAATTGCAAAGACTACCAAGGGTAATGCTTTTATTTGCTAATACTAATATAAGCAGAAGATTATCGTCAATTATTAAATTAACGCTGACGGCCGAACCCAGAATATACTTATCAGGTGCGAGACCAGGCTCTGGCTATTGCGGGGAATTCTGATGACTTCCTATCAGTTATTAAAAAAAGCTTTTCTCATGCAGTGTAGCCGGCCTGATACACCAGCAGAATCTACCAACGAAAACTCGAGGGAAGACGTACAGCCTATATCGCACTTATTTGTAGCCTATTTTATAGCGAGGAGGGAATTAAGTGAAGGTGGCAACTTCCCGTATTCTAGATCTTCATCTTTATGTCTTGGAGGCGTGCCAAGCAGATAGATGTTCACACACCTCTATACCAGCTTGAACTCTTATCCATCTGACCAAACATAGGAATGAAATTGACCAGGAAACTGGCAAGAGGGATCATACGCTTTACCACCAAATAAAGTTTGGATATAGAGTTTCGAATTCTTGACCAATTTTTTTTATAAATGTCTTTACAAATTTCTTGTGGTCATGCAGGGAGAGTGGGACCGCACCCGATTAGGCTAGACGACGAAATGCAACAGCAACGAAATTCCATGGCATTCCAGGTTCTCTCGGATTTGCGAAGACACTCGGCGTTTTCAGCCGCACACGAAAAAGCACTAGTTACTTATGGCTTGCGAAGAAGATCACGAATAGCGCCTTCAAAGCTCTCCCATATCGCCGCCTTCACTAAACTTGTGGGCGACTTGAGTTCCGCATGTTTTTGTCGAGTCTTCACCTACGCAAATGAGCAACGAAGAAGAAGATGATGAAGAAGAAGATGAACAGACTCATTTAGGAATCTCATCGTGCACAAACGTACCAATTAATGACGACCGAAATAAATTCCGAGTTACCGCTCGCAGGCGCAGGAATCGCATCCACTCAGCTATCCGAGTCATACCAATTGTGCCTGAGTCGTGTAAGAGCACTCTCACACATAGCTTCTGTCCCTGCGAATCAGCCGCGACCCGACCGGCCGACCAGGCTATCCTCAAACAAAAACGCCAAAATGGACATTGTACCCACCCCGAACTGCGCACCAATCATCAATCGTGCCAACGGCTCTTTTATGTAAATTTTAGGTTTCTGAGGGCAAATTGGCCACCGATTTACTGGCTGGCGCGCATTAAAAACTTTTTCATGTTGTTACGTGCATGGTCATGCGAACGCCTCATCACAACGCCCGTTCTAGATCGGAATATAGTTTAACTAACTATTCTCCTGAAAGAATTATATATACGGATATGAGTTCCGCTCTGAGCCCGTCACTCGAAATTTCGGACCGTCTCCGTTTCAACTCTCAATGCTAATCAGAGCAGAATGGGTTTCCTAAAATATTGCAATGTGCCGATTCTACTTCTGGCCTTCATTGTAACAGCGGCCAATGCTGCCGACCTAAAATGTTCCAAGAACAATACGATCAGGGCGGTTATGAGCAAGTCGAGGACCCTTGCCGCTGCTTCTCCGGCATCATCCGCTGCTATATCTGCTATGTGCCAATGTTTGGTTACTGAAGGCAACAAGGGTTCTGCCGCACAGTATAGCAATTGTGCAATCGATCCTGGTATGCTCCGGTCTTTGTCTTTCATTCTTTACAATTATTAATATTATGGCGCAACAGGTCTTTCCTCATACCCGGCAGATCAGATAGCCATCGCATGTGTATGTCAGCCTGTAGAGAGTTTAACCACTACTTTGTCTAGTCAGACTACTACTGCTACTACATCAACCACTACACTAAGCACTACGACTTCGCGGACGACTACAACAGCTCTCAAATGTAATGACGATCTGGTATTGCGCGCTTTGAAAGGCAAAGGTGACGCTGCGTCCACATTTTGTCGCTCCTATACAACTGCGGTTGCGACATCTGGACAATCCTATCCTTCATATCTCACCGCCTACTCTGCGACCCCATCTCGTATCTCGAGTGCCTGCACTTGCTTGAGCTTGCTTCCTCTTACTGCAACTACAACTTCTCCTACAACTGGATCTTCTACTACTACGTCCTCTGCCACCACATCTTCTACCACAACCACAACAAGCCAGACGACTTCAAGCTCAACTTCTACAGAACCATCAGCCATTCCAACGGGTGGTCTCCAATGTATCAAAAACAATACAATTCGGGCTGCGATGAGTAAAATGCGCGCTATCGCTACCAGCTCGCAAGCAGCTGCACAGAGTCTATACGACATGTGCCAATGTCTGGCCTGGGAAGCAAGGAAAGGCACTAATTCAAAATTTGAAAACTGTTCAGTTGATTCCGGTAAGCGAAATAATTAGCATGATTGATGACCTTGGATGTTCCAATTTGGGTTGCCAACCATCTCTTTGGTGCAGAGTCGCTAACGGGGATAATTTAAGGTCTATCTGCGTATCCGGCGGAGCAAATTGTACTCGCATGCGTGTGTCAGCCTATCGAGAGCATTGCATCAGTCACCACCTCTAGTCCTACTGCCCCGACCACAACTACAATTGCGGGTGAGTTTTCTCGATAATAAATAATAAATCCTGCGGCAAAATCGGGTTCACGAATTCTGACAGAGTCCGAAGGCATCTATAGCCCTCCCGTACCATCTTCTTATGAAGATTGCCCGGTCGACCCCACCAATCCGGATCTTACTCTGGTAATTATATATTAAATATCGCCATAGCTATCTTTATTTGTCCATACTGATTGGCCGTATGCTGGTGTAGAGGCTGCTTGAGCCAGAGTACGGTATCCCTTTTGTTCGATCCGGGGATTATTTGGCAGTGGCTACTGCAGTTGTAGACCCACTTCCTGAATTTAAACTCCAAGCGGTACCCAGTGCGCCAACAGGGTGAGTATCACATAACATTAAACCCAGACTCCAGAGAATACTATTTGTGTCTGACGAGTGCGCATAGGACTTACGATCTTACCCTAAACGGTGCATATCTTGCGGTACAAGCCTCGGGCCGCGTCATATTTGTAACCTCAAGGTACGAAGAAATTCGGAAGAAACTTGAACCTCACGTAATTCACGTCTGGTAAACTGATCACTAACAATGCATTCAGCTCTGGTCCAAATTACGTCACGAGAAATGGAATCACATATATAACATCGTAAGTTGGATGGATTTTTTGACAACATGCCTCACAAAAAAAGGTGTTCGTGACTAACCGGGGTTTCTTTATTCCCAGAATCTTTAGCTACTCCTGCGAGGGTAAACTAACGATAGGAGTATCAGGGGTTCTTGAGTATGGATTTGGCACGTTCAATGGCGACATCTACGCTCAACCTGTTGTGGACGATATAGCGAACCCGAAGATGGCTCGAAGGGACGTTGCTACCCGCCAGAAGCTCCTCGCGGTAGCTAAGCTAAGAGTGTTGAATCCGCTCACTATGATTGTTGCACCTCGGGCGAATAATGCCGCTCAGGTTGGGTCACAACCTCGCTGCCCAAATGTGCCGTTTGGTTTACTCGCCACTCTAAAAGCCGGCTCAGGGCCCCCGACGGCCAACGGCTGTGGCGATAACAGCCCTGGGGGACAACTGGTTCCCAACTATATATTCGAACCCTGCTGCAATCAACATGATTATTGTTTCGGTAAGTGCCCAATTCCCAATCCCATGTTTGTATCTCCATGTGTCAATGCCTCGGAATTTAGAACTGACTATCTCTGAATAAAAATAGACGACTGCTCCCAGACTTTCGAGAAGTGCAATAGGGACTTTCTCACTTGCAACCAAGGACAATGCCGGTCGCATTACCCAAGCGACAGCATATTTTCGCTGGACCCTCTTCGGCGATGGGGATGCTTGCAGATAGCGGATTTCTACGAGTACTTCGTATCTGCTCCTAATTGGGGCGGGGAGACATTCAAGAAGAACTCTAACAACAGGTGCGATTGTAATTGCCCACAATATAATGGAGCTTGCGGAGGTACCTGTATACCTATATTTAATTCCCCAACCGATTGTGGTTCTTGTGGCAACAACGTAAGTACTACCTGCGCTAGCGTGTTCTTTGACGTTTTGGTCGGGATCTGATGTACCGAGGGATATATAGTGTGCGTCCGGAGTTTGCAATTTTGACACTTGCTACGACCCCCCTCCACCGGCAACAGACGACCCCTGCGATGATTCTAACGCTTTCAATTATAATATTGCTGTCATTGACGACAAGCCAGGTCTCGACGGTTTATCGGCTTTCGTCGATACCACCGCAGCGAATAGACATGACTGTTGTAAAGCTTGTTACGATAGAGATGATTGTGTGGCGTATAACTGGCTTGAATTCGGAGCAGCTTTCAAGGGGTGCAGTATTGCGCTTCCCTACTGGTCGGCGGTTCAAACATTCCAACAGCCCTATCCTAGTAAGTGTCCCGCTGGCGGGCACAAAGCAGTATTTTCCTTTGCGCCACCAGATGGTGGTGCCGATATCGTTTACATTACCGACCCAGGGCCTTGTGCCGTTTGGCCGGGATCTCCTTATACCAAAAAGAGGGCTGCGAGATCAAATCAACGGTTCGATTCTAGGAGAATTTAGAGCAGCCGGGATAGAGATTGTCGAAATGGAAAAAATACTAGAATATAGGAGAAAATTCTATAATTTATCGTTGATATAATCTGATGTATAAAATCAAAATGAAAAATTTGGAACGATATTGAGCAATTGTTGTCTCTACTGGGGTTTTCAATGCCCGACTGCAAGGAGGGTTCGGTTCGACGACACGTAGTTCTCCCTGTAAAAAGAAGGCCAAAAAATGAAGAACGACGCGCCAAACGGTCCATTTGGCGGATGCATTCCTGTTCAGTAGGTAGAAGGATCGGGAGCAGCTTTCTTCTAGCTTGGCAAACCAAACTTTTGCAAGAATGGTAGCTATCCGTTTGGTCTATACACTGAGAAAGCGATCAGATTTCTGGCAGGCAATGACAATCTTAAACAGGCCGATATGGACTTCTTGGTCAATGAAGTTGGCGGGAAGAGGGTAAGCGGTTGATTACTAGAACTGTTTTCGCTAAGAAATATAGATGATATATTATTTAGTTAAGCTTTTAGAGAGATTTGTCCAGTTATGGTCCGCAAGTTTCATCATGTATCAAATCCACCAATAACATAGAATTACTCGAAGCCATAGTACTAATTGAAACCGTGGTTCTGCTTGTGTGAGCAAACCAACAGACTTGTGTCAAGATACGTACGATAGTTCTGATTAAAACAGTCCCGCTGAGATTAAGGGCTGAGAAACTCACCCAAATGCTTTGTCTCTTGATAAGGTGAGGCTGGGGACGAGACCATGAGAAGCAGGTATTCTGCTACTTTGTAGGGTGGAGGGGTTTTCAAGGCTGGTTTCACTAGGAGTATTATCTTTATAAAGTACGGATCCGTTCTTTATTATAGTTAGTATTCATTATCGAGGTAATTCATAGGGGAAAAACCAGAACACCTTAAGCTTCCACAAGATGCAATGCCATCCATAAAGTCATCAAGGTAAAATAGGCCTTAGGGAACGCTGCCTTCATGATGGGTCAGTTCCTTCGGAAGGAGACCCCGTGTTTTTTTATTTTTAAATGTGATGTAACATCCGGCTGCAGTGTTGGCGAATCAACACTGCATTGCCTGTGCTTGTGTCGATGAACCAATCGCGAATTCAACCTAGGTCCGGACTAAAGCCTGGCTCAAACTGAAAATTGAGGCTCACAACTCCAAACCCCGGACCTTGTCGCGTAAGCCAAATGCGACCGCGAAGCTTAATCTAGAAATTTGGATGACGAGGCTCTCTATTTACCCCGGATTATCAAATAAGAAACCACAACAATTTGCGGGGTAAATGCAGGCTAAGAAATATCTTCACATGCACCATTGGCCAGCACTGGAGCGCTTGTTTTAGAAAAGGGATGGTCTTGCTATCGCCAAGCTAAGAGGGACAACAGCAAGCGGAGTTTTCCCAAATGATGCTGATTCTAAGTATTTCGTCGCTGAAGGCTCCTCGAATTCAATATTTTTCGTACCCCCCCGATTGTTTAGCATTGAAACTGCAAAGGAATCTCAAGGGACGAAGAAAACTGCACAAACCGTTTTGTTCTGAAGTTAACAACGAAAACCGGCAGTACCCGCTGAAAGACCTGCCGACGTGACACAGCGCTAATGCCAGTAGATCAATGAGACAGACTAGTGCTGACTTGGGTTTCTGCTTTTCAGCTGAGGCTGGGCCGAAAGATAAAACCAGGTTAGTAGTAGATGCAAAGTCTACGTTTTGGGCTTATCCTGCAAACTTGTCTTCGTATATGGTATGCTAGGGTCCAATACTTTGTTGGGTTGCAGAGGAGTGCGCTGGCTGTATTCGGGAAGACTGCTTTTCGCTCGAGCTAGTTACGTCAGAGGCGCGGGAAGGCTCTGTGTTTTGAGGTTCCTGAAAATCCTTCTGAATTTTGGTCTCGATTCGTATGGGGTCAGTGCAAAAGGCGCCGTTCGCCAAATTAACCCAGATCCTTACAGATGTACGCCAATATAATATTAGCTAATACCGCTCAGTTGTCTGCGGTAATTATGCGAGAAGGCAAACAGAAAGAGGCTCGGTGCATGCAGGCATTATCACAGTCAATGAACTTCAAGAAAGTTGCGCCGCCAACTATACCCCCGGAAGCTAAAGACACGGCAGAATGGTTGAAAGAAGAGTGAGTGCTAGCCGATTGGCAAGAAGGCGAACTGGTTTCAATATATTAGCTAGCTAAGGCGGCTTAAGCGGCATCAAAGTTTTCGCGAACAAAGATATCTGGAATCCAGATGGGTACTCAGCTAACAGCCAGTAAATACTGTAGGGGATCATATTGCCTGTGCCAAAGCTTCACCAATTGCCCCTCACCGATTCGTTTTACCATGCCTGTATGACTAACTTGCAAAAGAAACCTAAACCTAGCGCCATCTGGGTGAACACAGAATCAAGCAACAAGCCTGCAGAATACGCCAAATTATTAGCGTATCAACATCAAAACTTGGAATCCTCTGGCGACTACCAAAGTCCACGAATTGAGTGTTTTTTCTGCTTTATGCATTACAAATATTTTAAGACTTTTCGCTAGAGCTAGATATCATTTATCGGGTTGCGAACTCACAAACCTGGAGCAAGTGAATATGCAGAATCTCCTCATTCGCAGACTTGGAGAAAAGACAAGGTCAGGGGTACTTACTAGGATCTGGATCTTGTGGGGCACTCAGTTGCCGTCATTCAAAAAGCCGAAATTCTCCGCGTAGGACTAGTAGGTTGTAGAAGGACGGCCTAGAATTAGATCAAGTTCCCAATTAAGCCTCACCTACTTTCTTGGCTCTACAGAAGGGACTAGTTATTACTCAAGAATTTCGCTTGACCATTGCAGACTCAATCTCAAGCAATCGGCAAAATTATACCTAGGTAATTATTATTGAACTGACAACCAAGTTTAGGTTCATGCAAGGTCCACTTTCACGGAAATTTCCATGCTTCCCGTGCGAAGTGATATGAATTCAGATAGCGTCCACGACGCCTGTTCGCGATCAAGCGGTCGATGAGAAATAGTACCACAGTAGATACACCTTGCAACCCCAACGGCAAAATACCGTCGAGTGTTTCGTAGCTCTAAAGTTAGTAGTGTCTTATTAATTGCCTTATACGATTTCCGTAGCAACTGAGTCTTTCGAGGATAAAAATCATTAGAAAAAAGAGACTTGTACCTTTGAGATAACTTCTGACCAGGTGAGAGATTGAGAGCTTCTTAGGCAAGAGGGCCGAGAATCACCCATGAACACTATATGCATAGTTCTTTGCATTATCACACAGCGCGTCTGCAGTATGCATCTTGTATGTTTTGTAATATTCGGTTCGAAGAGAAGGAACTAAACTCACAACGGGAAGATATCTACAGGATCCGTAAACCGAAAGGTCTATGGCTGAAAATGTTACCCTACATTTAGACTAGGAGTGGCTGTGACGTTTGTTGTATCTTCGCATGCCTCTGTGCCAGCATAGATGCATGAATATCTTTTAGTTACGTAAATATAAACCATTGTATTCGGGCTGATGCCGAATTGATATTGACTGCGAAATTGATTTTGTGAACAATATATTAGTATATAAGGTGGTCATTCTCCTCCGAGATCCAAACATTCTCACCACACTCTCATCCTCAACAACAGCTTCTTACTTAATATTCAATAGCAAATTATACCTATTTCCAAACAACTTCCACAAAGTCTTTCAAAATGAAGGTCTCCTACATTGCTATCGCACTCTCTTTCTATACTACCGCTTTTGCGGCTGTGATCAGCTCCCCTGAAGCATTGTTCAAGCGAACAGGGTCGGCAGATGGTTGCAATCATAATAACTGCTATCGTGCCGTGGTACGCGGCGAAGATGGTGGTAAAGAATTTTGCAAAAGGTTCCTTTGGAATCGCGGCTATACCTGGGGCGATTGCGGTGATATTAGGGAAAAATGCCAGTACGATCGTGAAAGGCTTATCACGGCCTGCAAATGTATCCTGGTATGTACAAGACATCATTATAGACATCTCTGGACGCAAAATTTAACATTTAAATACTCTTAGAACGACGATGAGTTACCTCAATGCAGACCTCGCGGGAGCAACTGCGGTCGTAACGATTTCAAATGGGACTGTTGCCGCTACGAAGATAACTGGCCAAGAAGCAATGACTGGGATAGCAATACTTGGGGCCAATGCGGCTGGAAGGATAATAAATGCGACTAGTTTGGGCTTTAAAAAGGAAAACTTAATTATTCTTGCTGGAAAAGATGACCTGAGCCTCGGCAGGATCATGGGACTTGGTAAAATTTGTGCTGCATATGAGAGGGAGATATACATCGAGATAACGATGATATTGGGAATAGGAAGTTCGCCTCTATTTTTGCGATGATAATGTATTGCAATATTGAAAATTTAATGAATTATGGTTAGTGAATAACGTGGTTCAGGTTTTACTACAACCATCAGTGATATGGGTCTGCCAAATGGAAACTTTTAATTTTGATAGGAGATTTGATAAAGATAAGTTGATAATCATTACATCCCATGGTACTATACCGATTTGATAGTCAGTTTGTAGTCTCGGTAGAACCTTCTTGTGTTGGGCCGGTTTGGTCTTCGAAGCTGGCTGGTTCAAGACCATACCAACCCATAGAATAAAAACCTCATGATTTGCACTTTAAGTGCGAGACTACTTGGGATGCCATCTTTTCGTACACCCGTAGCTGCGAACGTGAATCAAACAACACCATGAAATATCTGTGAGCCAGAGCGATAGCGACGGTTCAATTAGTCGTTCAATTATGAATTGCTATTTAAAATAGATAGAGGCATTGTCATCAACACCACCACCCTTCATTTCTTATCTGTCCCCGTACTTTTCCTATGATACTCCGAGTATTCCTCTGATATTATAGCTAAGTGTGTTAATGTCATCTGACAAAGCCCTCCGACACTAGCACGTGATCCTACGGATCTGTCAAACCCCGCCCAGAATTCGAGTGGTAAAAAGCCTACTAGTCTGCCAGCCAATTTAAACCCTGTCTTTGAAGCCTTCCTTCGCACTTCCTTCGCACTTCAGCTCATGCTGACCTCGAGCCACCGTTTGACTTGGTTTTTACGAAATTAATATCAAGAGATCTCTCTTTCTCATTCAGAGTTTACGATATCATCAAAGTTTCTAAGTTATCGCTGTATACGCCTTGCTATCTCCACAGCAAAATGCCTAGCGCTGCAGAAATAAGTATCTACCTTTTCGGAGCGACCTCGCTGGCCGCTGGCCTTGCAAATCTCCTTTTCCCGGAGCAAGCGCTCACCAACTTGGATCTCCCCGAGTCTGCGCTTGGTGCTTCCAATGCTATGGCTCTAGCTGCTATCGCAATGGGGATATATTACCCACTAGCTGCGGCCCAGAACAACAGAACCTTTTTCAAATTTACAATTGGTATGCGGATGCTGACCGCGACCATCTTTTGGCGCCAAGGTGGCTCGTGGCGTATTCCGTCGTTGTGGGAAGGGCTTGGCGCCGTCTTAACGGCTGCCGCACTAGCGTGGGATGCTCGTTTGGGAAGTAAGAAGAGGGCGAGAGACTAGAATGAATTGGTAACTGGTACAGAGCCAACAAGCCACGTCCGATTATTCAGAAGATGCAATTAATTTTATATGTACTGTATCTTTAGCAAGCAGTTTCATGCCTTATGGCAATTTCCTATGAAGCGCTTTATTTGACATGTTTACCTTCCTATGAACCTATATGTATATGTAGACAATATTGTATGATACGGTACCACTTTGCCTTCAGATACTGTAATGCATGGAAAGTTCCTCGTTGCTTGTATATCACTGATAACTTAGTTCGCATCTATACTATGTGTGGATAGAACTCCACAATAATTAATATTAACACTGATAATGATAGCGCCCGGCGCCCGAAGTCAATAAAGATAATGATTTGTTTGTATAGTCCTTGACATCCCTCTTCTTTCAAGCATTTTTTATAGTGCTAGCCAAAAGCCTTAGTGCCATGCCGCTGACAATCATAGATCAGACCTGACCAGAAGATAATATATAAACTGACGATGTCTCGATAATATTAGATAGTCTAATAACTCTACACTCAATTTCCGTTGGTATCGAAATCTCCTTTGATTCCGGTGCATGGTAGGAGTTTTGAAAAATAGTTAGCCACCAATGGGATGTTCACCGCATAGTGTAGGGTCTAGAGGCATACAAAGACTGCATTAGGTCAATCTTTTGTTGACTCTGCGGACGGACTACGCAAAAAGAGACGGCAGCTAAGGACATATAAGTGATCGAAGTGCGATGACGAGTATGTAAATGGAGGTACAATATCTCTATGCGATTGTTTTGGGCGTTCGATAAAGGTTGTTGAAGGCGCGAACCTGTTCGAGTAATTGGAAAGGTTTGGATTTAATCCTTTATTATGAAAACAGGCTTCAAAGTGGAGACAAGAGGAAGCTTGACAAGGGTGAGAGACCACAACGTACAACTTGCACATGACAGATGCATTGCTCACCATCTCATCCATAACAGTCCATAGTAGTGAGCATATGATTGTAAAAATTAATGGATTGCTAGAGCAGGCCTCATAGGCTTATATTTAAGTTTGTTTATCATGCAGCTACTTTATCTAACAATATCATATAGCTTTCTCAATATATCACGCGCCATAGCGGCCACCCCCCCAATGGCCCAGCGCCAAACCTGTGCCAACTGGTTTGGTTTTTCGAGACTGGTGCCAAATTTGCAAACCCGAAAACCGCTAAATCCAAGAGTAGCAACACAATATATCAATATTAGAATACTGGAATGGGGGCTATCAATTGAAGGTGAAGCTTTCATCGTTTGCTTGGTGTTCAGATGATATCATTCAACACAAACTATCGGAGTCTGGTTCAACGAGACCAGCTATGGGTGGTAATATATAAAATATCTGAGTAATGTTGTTGTTAAAGCTGGGTTGTGGAATAACGCGACGAGGTGGCGAAGAAACAGTTTTTACACTAGCAGACGAGACTAATGGTTTTGAGGCCTGGCTGTCAATCTAATAATAATCACTCAACAGTTATTTACCTCTCGCCCATCTCAGTTCACCTGCTATGATTGATCCCGACCGAAGGCGGTCAATTGAAACAATGCTGCAGCGGTTGCATATGTGACCAAAAGAACCGCAGGGATTGAGAGAAATCTTTAGCTTAGAGAAGAGTGGGGTAAGTGCACAATACTTATATCAGCCGTATGGCGTGGTATCGAAGCAGAATCACCACGTCTGCTATCAAGTATACTCTGAGGGCATCATAAGCTTTAATTAGTACTGCAGCGAGCAGACAAGAAAAGGCGAACGCGTCTTCGACCATTGGGCCCTCCATAATTAAGCTTTGTCGTCGGCAAGTCAAAAATGCAACAGCTACAACACCGAATAGGTAAGCTAATCAAATTTGGGTTTGCTTGGCGAGACAAACCTGGTAGTCTCGGAGTCTACAAACCTGGTGCCTGCTTTTAGTAAGTTGCGATCGTCTTGGCTTATTCCTTCCTGGGGCCATAGGGTTTGGTTCAGTAATAGCCTTTTTGGCGATATTACCATATGCCAATGCGCTGAGCTGGGATGATTTTACGAATAATTTTGCGACAGATTTGGTGCGTACGGAGTTTGATGAAGCAGAATTTCACTCTCTTTCACTGACGAGGTAACGCTGATGTAATGTATCAAAGGCACCGTTGATAACCCTGTTTGGCGAGCAAGTTACAAAGCAGTTTCTGAGCGAATCTTTGAGTGTCTGGGATAATATAATATTCGCAATGGCACCGTTGGGCTTATTAACGGCGGTTGTATCCGCTATCCGAGTTTGTGGCACTCCATCCATGCGGGCATTCATTGGTCGAGCCCAAGAGAGCCCAGGCACCGCAGAAGTCGAACTTCTATCTTGTACCTCGGAGACTACTGCGGAACTTTTCAACGAGGGGGGAATAGCACGTGTGTTTGGTGAACCTCGCATTCTTGAGGTCATGGTGAAAGCTGAGGACGGACCAAACAAAATTGTTCTCGGATTGTTCTCTGATGTTTCCCCCCGATACTGGAGCGAGGTTAATCGATCGACGGAGTGGTCTCCGTTGGGCGGCCGTTTAGAGAACACGGCATCTTCTCGATACCATCGACCCAATCTATCTCTCAACGTGGGGATCACTAAGCTACCCAAGATTTTTACCTACACTGCTGCATTTATTGGGACAATGCTACAAATCGGTACGTATTGGATATTCGATTTTTTAACCGTAAATGATATTCGAGGTGAGACTAACTTTCTGACCCTAGGGACATTGGTATTCGCCGCATTGACCGTATACAAGTGGCCGAATAGCTTCCCGGCTCCCAACGATCTACCGGTCGAGGCATACGCTTTCCCAATGACTTTCGCCGGGACCGTGTTTGTCTGTTTCGGCATGTTTCTCTGCGCTTTCATCATTGAAAGAAGCACAGATGAAATTCACTACAAACAATATGGAAAGGATAGAAGCAAGATCTACTGGTTACAACCTGGAGGGCAAAGTATCGGTGATCAAGTTTTTGGCTCCTTCATTGGATACTCGGAAGATTCTCGGTATATCAGGTCCACCAGATCTGACCGAGGATCTCGGGATGTCGCAGTCTTGTGGATTGCTGTAACAGCCTCCATGATTGGGTTCGTTACCCAGTTCGTCGGATTGAGAGCCATGCATGCGACCGTCATCCTGGTACAAATCGGTGCAACCATGCTTATGGCAGTGATCAGAGCGATGCTTCGGACTCAGCGCATGGATGGCATGAAAAACATACTAGGTTCCGCAGTATCTGAGGGTCGCTCCACTCGTAAAAACCCATTTTCAAAACGTCCCAAACTTCTTCACGGTCACGAGCTAGACTTGTTCTCCCTCCATTTATATAAGATAGACACTATGGTTTTTGATGTGGAGTTGAACGGGAAATTGCAGAGTGAGTCTCGTATCTTTCAAAACTACAACTGTCTGACAATTTTTCTGAAACCGTCATTTAATTTATAGGGAGCCCTGAACCTGAGGGCAAGAGTCACACGTTCGAAGATGAAAGAATGTGGTCAACACCTATTGAATATGTTGGTGGGCCGTTAGAGGCACGACAACGGTTGGCTGACATAACATCAAACGCCGCCGGCCCCTCTTGGGATGATCTCGGGGTTAGAGTGGCCGCTAATCGATTATCAGCAGCCATAGAGGGTTCAATGGAAGTAATAGCACTTCTCGGAGGTTCAACTGCTTCTACAGGTGAAAATTTCAAATGGCCCGTACATGTGACCACCACCAGCATTTCGGATTTGCCTTATGCTACGATTCTTTCTATTGATGAAGTCAAAACACAACAATTATCCATCTCACAATCGGCTAGCTTTACCGAAACGACCTTACCAGAGACTTACGATATTAGTATCGAAAGAGGGGAGGGTGTATCGTGGAAAGCTCCTGCATCACAGTTGGAGTCAGTTCTTGGCCTATGGGCATTATCACTAACTATCCGGGACGTCCGGGATGGGATTGAAGGCAAACTAATCCCGAACCACCGAATTTTTTTCTCCGGACAAGACTTGGATAGGATGACTATATGGCACCGAGTTTGGATTCAGCGAAGATATACGCCTGTAAGAGGTGAAGTACCCCCGGAGCTGATGCATGCCGCCCGCATTCATCAAGTAACAGACCAGCACCTGTTCGGAAAACTTGTCCCTCTGAAAACCGGCGATGCATCAAAGTCCCTCTTTGTAAAGACGCAGAATACAACGATAACGATGTGCGCTCAGGACTTGTTTCAGTTTTTTCTTTACGCAGCTCTTGCGGATATGCCGGATATTGGAGGGAAAACCGAAACAAGAGAAGCGCGAGCACTCAATGCACGGGGTGCAGAGTTGCTGCTTCAAAACAGTACGGTTGAAGAATTAGCTGATCGGTTCGAAGCTAGCGAGCTAGGGTCGAGGGAAGACGCTTATATGTGCATATTCCCGGTCCTTCAACAGCTGGGCAAAATGCCTGGCACAGAAAACTATGTGAGGGTGGCGCGCGACCAAATAGAAGCATACAAGCTTCTAGGGAAATTGAAAGAAGCCGAAGAGCTGTTTCTTTGGCTATACAAAAACGCAGGCGCCATTGAGGGCCCTGGCCCGACCCAATCTCTAGTTCATTTCGAAGGTCTGGTTGATTTGTATCATGAAGCTATGTGGCACGAAACTGAATTTTCTATCGGATTTGATGGTATATGCAGAATACTAAAGGATAACAAGGCTCCACCAAGTATTTTTCAAAAGGCTGAAGAGTACGGGTGGATTGGGTTGCGAATAGCCGAGGGAAGAGGATTGGATCGGCAGAAAGCGAAGCTTCTCCGGGATGGCGCAAGAGAGGACTTCATCTATTACAAGCCAGAAATACCCCTGGTCGGGTGGGCGAGGCGGAATAACACTGTTGTGCTAAAATTTCTTTTGGGACTTTCAAAGGCAAAGGGCAACGTCAACCTGGGTTTCGATGACTGTGACCATCTGGGCTTAACACCACTTTCTTGGGCTATAAAGAACAGCAATATTGAAATGGCAGATCTCATTCTCTCAGTGGGCTCCCAATTCATCGATGTCCACAGTTTCGATAATGAACACCGAGATGCGATGTCATACGCAGCTGAAAACGGCCTCGATAGAATCTTGGAAAAACTGCTATCAATGAGATCGAGCTTTCTTAATGCTGGCGCAAGGCGCGGTGGCCAGACACCGCTCATGTTTGCGTTCGGCGGTGGCCATGCTGAATGTGCGCGGCTTCTCCTAGATAGGCAGAGAATCGATATTGCACAACGGGACGGCAAAGGGTGCACAGTGTTACACTGGGCAGCCCGGTCCAAACTCCCTCTTTTGCTAGACGCGTTACTCACTCGTGGAGCGTTGCCAACGGACAGGAACCATGATGGATATTGTCCGCTTCACGAAGCCGCGCGTTTGGGCTATAATGAAAATGTCAGGTTGTTGATACAGCACGGATCGGACATCAATTATGGACCTGAAGTTGAGCGAGGCGAAGATTACCGTATCCTAACTCCAACTTTCTTAGCTGCTGGGAATGGTCACGAGTCTACAGTATCCCTACTCCTAGAGGCAGGCGCACGAGCTTGGGAACCTGATTGGGCTTTCGAACAGTATGGAAATTCAGCCGTATGGAGCGCTGCTAACGCAGGGCATGTCAATGTCCTCAAGGTTTTTTTCAATTTTTTCGAGGGGCAGCAACTACAGCGGATCAAAGATCCCGGGGAAGCCAAATCATGGAAGGAAAACAAAGGATTGGCTCTTACTGAAGCAATAAAACAAGGTCACGAAGAAGCTACTGAATACTTGCGCGGCCTGGGAGTAGATGCCATTCTGAAAGAAATCGGCAAAAATACGGTCTTTCATTTGGCAGCTGAAATAGGTAACAAAGGGCTAGTTGAGTCTCTGTTGAGTTCGCTTACTGGTGTTCAAATCAATAATCCTGGCGAATACGGGGAGACAGCACTCCACCTATCTGCCCGAAATGGACATGAATCCACTGTTGAAATTCTTTTAAAAGCAGGGGCGGATGTCAATACGAAAGATAACAGTGGAAGAACGGTCCTTCATGCGGCTGTAATGGCCCGGATCCAACCTGGCGGCATGACATCTTTATTAAACCTTCTTCTCAAATATGGTGCCTCAATCAATGCTCCAGACGATCAAAAGAATACCCCTCTTCATATTGGTGTGGTCTACGATGGCAAATACGAGAGGACTGAAGCTACTCGAGTACTTTTGGAACACGGGGCAGAGATCCACGCGCAAAATAAAAACCAAGATGGCCCATTGTACCAGGCAGCAGAACATGGTTATCTTCCTGTCATAAAGCTCTTGGTCGAAGCAGGTGCTAATGTTAATATGGAAAACATATATCAGGAAACAGCTCTCTATCGTGCAATTAAAGTTAGGAATGGAGACGAAACCGAAAGTGTCCTAAGATTTCTGCTAGACAATGGTGCTGGACAGAGCGTCAACGTACGAAACAACAAGGACCAGCAGACTCCCATTTCCCTAGCAACAGTCTATGGATATCGTAATATCGTTAAGCTGCTGTTTGACGCCGGAGCTGATATCAATTCGAAGGATCAGGACGGGAAATCGCCTTTATTTATAGCAGTAGAGAACAACAAAGGGGATGTTATCGAATTCCTAATTGAGGCGGGAGCGCATGTCAATCTCTTGGACAATAAAGGACGAACAATACTATGCCAGGCCTGCGAAGTCTCTTGTCCAACCGACATCATACAGTTGCTCCTCGATGCAGGCGCAGAAATCAATGGGAAGCAACACGATGGCAAAACACCACTCTCTATCGCGGTTTTTCATTGTTCTACCAATACTGTTGACCTATTGCTGGCCCGTGGGGCAGATGCCAATAGTACCGATCAGGATGGCTCAACGCCCCTATTAGTGTGTCTCGAGACAGATTATGTAGATTTAGACACAGTACATTCGCTCTTGGCTCATGGGGCTCGTATTGATGTCAAAAATAACCGTGGCAGAACTCCACTTGAGAGCGATATCTCCGACGATGTCAGAAGTCTCTTGTTGCATAAGTGGGATTCACAAAGTCGTTTGGTGCAGAAATAGGTCGTCTAGGCTTCGGTCTTCTCTTACAGTTTGCGAGAGGCACTACGGCAGGTAAGATACGAGGTCTTGCTCGAATGGCTGAGATTAGTACATCATTTGAGTTTTTTTTAAGCTGAATGGTAAAAACCCGAGCGCGTTGATGGTTTATTTAATATTGCAATGCATAATTTGAACTGCTTGATTATAATTGTTGAATTTTACGAGCTTCTAGCTAGAATTATAGAATATTAGTTTCGTATTCGGATACTTCCTTGAGAGATCGAATAGTTAAAGAAGCCATCGCTACGCGTATACGGGGATCCAGAAAGATAATGGGAAATACATCCTCTATCTTTCCGCTATATATGTCAAACAGAAAAGAAAACCTGCGTAGATTTCCCTAATAAATTTCCCTAACTGAAGTATCTTGATACGAGACTTTATAGATTCCACGACTTCATTGATCCATCAATATCATTCCAAATCGAATGTAACTTTTACTGGTCCTATAATCCAAAATCTTTATTTACTTGTGCTCCATCCCGTCGGTCCAGCTTAAGCTTTCGTGCCACCAAGCTCAATAGCCCAATCGGTTCAATCCGCAACGTTGACAAGCAGACGTCCGAAAACAATCCCATCTCGGAAAACCGCAATCCTCAAAATCATATTTTTATCACTCCTAAGCAAAACCTCAAGCACGATGCCTCACATTCTTAATCTCCCCACGGAGATTCTCCAGCTTATTTTCGACCGAGTTTGCTCATTACCAGGGCATCCTCTCTCCGAGGAAACATTTGAGCAAGATATCGGGGTCGCACTAACCTGCCGGGACTTCTACGAGCTAGTCACCCCGAGAATTTATGCACATTGTTCCATGGGATTTAAGATAGTGGGCTGTATTAAGTACGGAGATACTTTATACGCAAATATCCGATCCCAATTTGAGGAGTTTGACGTTTATGAGAAAAATGCGAGATTTGTCAAGTGTTTTCCTCTCCACCCTCCACTTTTTGATTAATTTCCAACTAGGACGAGAGCAGTAATCACTAGTCAAGTTGGTTGATAAGAGTGCTGATTGATAAACCGATATGTAGGAGTCTTTCCATGGAAGACAAGTTTAATGGGTTCCCCAGGCCCAAAGTTCCGCGCAATGCTGAAGTCGACTGGTTATCTGTACAGAGCGAACTAGCAGAGTACCTGCCACTGTTCACCAACTTGCGCAAAGCTAATTTCCAGCGCTCTGACATCTCTCACACTCCACTCCGAGTGTTCTGTTCCGGAATCGGTGTGATTTTAAAACACTGTTTGCGGTTCGAGCAGCTCTCCCTTTGCATAACTTATAGGGAGAACGATATGAGAGAATTGATAACTGGAAGCGACGACGGATTCCAAAATCTCAAAGATGAGGCTCCGCGGGCTCCGTTGAAATATGTTGATATTGCGCTTTACGCTCGACTGATCGATGTCGAACACCACGAGGCAGCGTGGGCGTGGGCTCTTGAGAACTTCAGCAGTTTGTTAAAGATTTCGAGTCGATCGATAGAGAATCTTCTGTTTGATCATAGATTCGACGATTTCCGCGGAAGAGCAGAACGAGATGCCCCGATTTATCCGGCCAATGAAGACGAATTTTTCGAAAACTTGAGAGTGGACAAAACTTGGAAGCTGCCGGCGCTGAAAAGTCTAGGTTGGGCGATGAACAAGATGGCGGTAGCGGCGGCGGATAGGTATTTGGCTATCGATTTTGAAAAAGTGGAGAGTTTTAAGCTCGCTTCGTTGGATAGGGGTATTTATATAGAGGTCGGTCGCTCTTATTCCCGGTCTCAAGGATCAATTTTGCTCCGGGAGGAAACTTACAATACTAATGAGTGATTTTAGGAACTCGAAGTTGCGAAAACCTACTTGGCCCGATTTATAAACGTCAAGTCTATCTACCTCCTAGACCCGGCCGAGGCGGAGATGACCACCTGGCTGGATGCTCTGGCTAGTATGAAATCGCAAATCGAGGCTTGGGAAGAGATTACAGTTTACGTGGACGGGATAATGGCTATAAGACTGATGGCGCAGTACGAGTGCTGTTTTGTGGGCGAGGACAAGAATTGGCCGTGGTACAAGAAGGTTTCTTTGCGCCTTTGAGCGATTCTGTATGAATTCCGGATTAAAGGTTCAATCCGGCAGACATGTATTATACGAGACCAGGAGGTTGGTATTGCTCGATATGGTTTCTTATGGATTTGGGGGTGACTGGAAACTCGCGAGACCACCTTTCAGTCTTTTTTGTATTTTAAATATCACAATTGCAATTAATTATTTCAACAGATAGATTCGGATGGAGTTGTCCTGTTGCATTTTGGCAGCATGACCCGATGACTTCATAGCGCCGTTCCCTTCGCAGCAAAGCGCCTTCCCAGTTGCCTCACACTGCAGCAAGTCCCAGCCCCACCGCCAACAAAAAGGAAAGCTTGGGCCTAACAATAATGAGCTTCCCTCCAGACTACGAGACATATGATCACGAGCTCCTAAAAAAAAAGATTTCTTCGGTGTTCGAAGGGAGCAGATTGGACAGCTAGAGAACAAGATGTCCTCCGGATGCAAATTTAAACCCCAGAAACACCGTCGCCTTCTCTTCCTTTCTCCCTCCTTGGAAAGTAGAAGTCGCATTAATATTTATTCGGTGGGGTCAGCAATTCTCTTTCGGTATTCGTGAGCAAATCCTTCGTCATTGCAAGGTGAGTCCTTTGTGCATATATGCATCTCTACACAGACAAATATTGTCCTCGTCATTTCAGGATTCGATCGATGCACCATTTCGTCCGTTACAGCTTTTATATCCAATGAACCCTTCCACATCACCTGCATGTAAAAATAAGCTACTACTCCGCCGCCTTTCCCCCATCTCTCAAGGTTATATCATGCCGCTTGCCTGCCTGCCGGTCCGTTTCATCATCGCCTGAAATATATATATTTTCATCCACCCCGTCGCCTCCAGCTTTTGATCTCCCCTCAAGTAAATTAAACTTCCCTTTCGTCGCTAACTCGGGACCGCGACGGCTAGCTGCTTGGAAACAGCTTCTTATAATCCCTCGCCAGCCGCTGATATACCGCTGCAGCAGGAGGCGAACGGATAGCAGAGTAAGAAAACCCCCCTGCCTCCCTTGACGTTTCAGAGTTTCCTCTTCTTTTTCTCCCCCCTCGTCATAGGGAGCCAGCAGGGCATTTCGATAAGAAAACCTGGCCGGGGTGATACACCATAAAATCGACAGGCAGCGCGGAAAGACAGCTGTGACTGACTGACCCCTCTCTCTCCGACCTGTCCGTGTGCTTTATATAACCTTTCTCCCCCCGCTCGTCCACAGAAAGGGTTACTTCTTCTTTCCCATCACCGAGCGAAAAAGTAAATTCTAATTGAACTAAAAGGAAAGATATATCGCTTTCTAGATCCTTTCTCCAGATACACACAAAATCTCGTCATACTCCAAAAAAAAAGGCCTCAACCTAGAACCTAGGGAAAAAGAAGACAAGCGGGGCAACACAACCTCATCACCAGGTTGACAGGACAGCATGTCGGGCCAACAACCCCCATACGGCTACTACGGCCCCGACTACCGTGCCCAACAAGCCCAAAGACAACCCGCCAGTCGCAATCCGTACCGCGCATCTACCGGTAACGCCCCCGCTTCCTACGGCGGTGGAGGAGGAGGAGGAGGAGCCGGTTACGGCGCAGGTGGTGGTGGTGGTGGCGGCCACTACCGAGACACGAGGGATATACCCGACGACTGGTCGTCCACATATTACGGCGACGACTTTACGGACGACAGCGTATCCGAGGATTTCCAGCGCGTATCATTAACCGGTGGAGGTCGGCATCACGGAGGAGAAGGAGGGAGAGGAGTACCACCGGGCCACCACGCGGCACCCGCTCCGCAGCAACATCACCCGGCGCAGCAGAGATTCTCCACCTACGCCGCCAATGTCGCAGCGGGTCGCACCGGCGGTCGCAGTCACGCCGGCGGCGCGGCACATTCGCAGCGCGCACCGAGCCCTACGGATTCGTCGTACTCACAGACCACGGCGTCCACTTACAACGGGCACCATCAGCACGTTCAACAGGCGGCAGCGTTCCACGCTCACAGACGCCAGCCGTCGAAATCGCTGGACCGTCTGTCGCATTACCTACCCAGGGGTTACAGACTCGCCGGTGGATACGGCAATGATGACGATAGTCTCGAACCCGAAACACCGGGTGGTGGGTACAGAGAGGACGATCGCAGCCGCGGGGTGATACTACCCGCCAGATCCGCACCCAGAACGCGATCCGTCCGACGTCCCTCATCACCGGAGGGGAGAGGCCGGGAGGAGTTTTTCGCAAAGATCGAGAGGGAGAAGGAAAGACAGCAGGAGCTCGAAAGAGCTGAGAAATTGGCGGCGTACAAGCGTGCGGTCTCCCAGGATCGCGCGGTGCGGGGCGGCGTCGGTCCCGGCGGACGGCAGCAGCAGCAACAGCATGAGAGACAAGGGCGGAGAGAATCCAGACCGCCGCCGGGAGGCTTGCTGGCCAGACGGTCCAGCTCGATCGGAAGGTTCGAGTCGCTGGGTCTGGGGGATAAGCCCGAGACTTCGCCGCCGGGTGCTCAAGGCGCACTCGTGAGGAGATCAAAATCCGTGGGTGCGAGGGAAGCGTACCGCAGACGAAGGTCGTTGGGACCTATCAACACGCAGCTTCTGCAGGATGAGGAGGATAGCGCCGCGGCCATGGCCGTTCGGTTGGACCTGGGTGGACGAGACGTGGACATCTCTGTCAACGATAGGGATAAACGACGCGGACCAGCTATCGGATCTATAACCATCAACCAGCACGGCCGCGACGGCGAACCACGAGAACGTGGATTGGGCGCTCCATCCGAGGGCGGGAGAACGAGGACCACGAACGTCACGGATCGCGAGAGGGAGTACGAGGAGAAGATGAGAAGGTTTCACGCTGATCTCAGTTCCTCGCCGCCGACATCGCCAGAAATGGAACCGGACGAGTTTGCTCGTATGGAGAAAAGGTTCAATTTCAGACAGCCGAGACCAAGGAGCGCGAGTCTGGGTACCGCTCTACCCCGTCGGGCCAAAGTGCCGCTGCAGATAGCGCCAGCGCCTATACCCGGTGTGGGACCCGTGCCGCCTACTCCCGGTGGCACAGAACCACGGCATACGAGGATATCGAGGAAGATTGTGACGCGGCAGGCGCTGGTAGAACTCGGTTACCGGTACGAGGATACCGGGGATACCTTCACCGTCTTTGAGATCCTGCAGCCGGAGCAGATTGACGAGCTGATGGATATGACGGCTAGGATCAGAGGTACATTCCCTTCCTTCACCTCTCACATCAGATACTTTTAGACTTTTTTTGGAACGAATACTAACTATCGATTGAAACAAAAACAGCCGCGAGACACGACCGTCGTCGCGCCCGCTCCCGCGGCGAGAGACAGTTCGCGGGCGAGTTCCGCTTTGACGACTACGGTAGCAGGAAGGGACCCGCTCCGCGTCCGTTGAGACCTGTGGTCAACCAGGAAGCCGTGTATCGGGAGCCACCTACTGCCGGTCCGCCGATGCCCGGAGCCTGGCCTACGCAGCAGCAGCAGCCACCGCCGGAGAGGAGGAATGTGCCCATGCCGGATTATACCAAGTATCAGCGGCCGGGACCGAGTAATCTAGGCGGTCCGCCGGCGCAGCAGCAACCAGCGGGTTATGGTAGACGGGAGGGATCTAGGTATTACAGGTAGACGGTTGTGAAATAAGGTGGAAGTGCATATAGGTGAAATATCCTCGTGGCATTTTTTAAGGTTTTTCTTTTTGAGTTTACAAAATCTTATGACCTTGATGAACGAAAAATTATCTGCAATATTTAGTTTTTTTTTTCGAAGTTTGGTTTTGTACGCGCATCTGGCATTTCATTCATCTCGTCTCATGGCTTTAGTATTCGCTCTTTTTTCGTCCGCTATTTCGAAATTTCTGTCGCCTTTTTCTTAACGAATCTCCTTTCAACCAGATATCATGATGTCATCACAATTGTTTTTGCTTTCCATAACAAAATCGCTCTCTTATTACGACCTGTTACGAATTAATTTGCTGCTAAAAACAAAGATCTCCTTTCACTATTCTGTCTTTGAGAAAACAAAATGTTTATCCGGCCTCACGCATTAGTTTTTTTGAAAAGAAAATAGCGCCTTGAAAAAAAGCTTCGTCTGTTGCGAAAAAGTGCTTCCAAGCGATCTATTGTTGAATTCAGCGTGCATATGTAATGCAGCCCAACCTCCCAGCCGCAGCGTCCCGACATTGGGTGAGATTTAACTAACAAAGACAACGAGATACTCTTAAAAAAAGAGTTCGTTTACCGTGCATATCTAGACTTCCAAATTTGATCTCCCTAGGTGGGTCCGTGGGCTGAAAAGATAAAATACGTTTCTCTTTTGAGGTGTTTTTACTGCTTACTAGCGGGTCACTCACTATCTTTCGAGCATATCTCCGTGGGCCATGCAGGAAAACGTGTAAGAAACATTTTTTTCAGAGTGAAGCTTATTGGCGTCTATGTCCTGTAGGTGAGGGCTGAGCTTACGGCCTTTAGATTCACGATATTGGCTGATTGGAGATGTCGTAAGTAATCGATCGGTAACCGGGGTTAAACGAAAAATAAATAAAAAACGACGTCTTCAATGTCGTCTTGAAAGATCCCTGCGCGCACTCTCCGCTCCAGGCGTTAAGGAAAAGAACTTTGCGTGTGGTTTTTTTCCTGGTCGCCGCAGGAATGTTGTACCTGAAGGTACCCAAGCGAGAGGACTATCAGCGCAGAAAGCGGACATGGGTGACCGTGGGGTTTGTGCATGGCCTGAGGTCTTTTTCGATGTATGTCCGTCTGTATGTATGAAGAGTACGGTGCAGATTTTGTGCTAGGAACGGAACGGCATGGAAGTGAGAGTTCCAACCAACCCCCCCGGCTTGTACCTTCGAAAACATCTGGGAAAAACCTGGAGTAAGGTTTCTGGCATGTTTAAAAACCTGCGAGATACCCATGAATCACACATGTCGCACACCCATATCCGAGCGAAAGGAAAAGCCCGAGGGAAAGAAAGAGAGAGGCGAGGGAAAAGAAGGATAGAGAAAGAAAAACTGGCCTCTGTTTCGGTGTCTCTTACCCCTCTTTCTATATTGTTCAAAAAAAGATCTCTCGGAAACGTATTTGATTCAGATCTGGAAAAGAAGACGAAGAAGAAGAAATAGAACGAGATTTCCAGCCATCGAGCGACAGTTGTGGGGCACTTGTTTATTCGATATCTCCGACCTTGGCCGGCAGGGAGATTATTGGGAGGGAATCGTGTGGACTATGCTGTTTGCGTCATAGGCTCACCGGTTGCGCCAGCCAAGTCGGGTCCACGTAGCGACACGAAGAAGACGAACCAGAGAATCGCAGGAGGGAGAAAAGAGTTCCGACAGTGTGCGAGAAGGAAAAGAAAAGAAAGAGAAAGAAGAGAGATTGGCTGCGACCTGCTGCCTGCCAGAGACTATTCTCGATTGCAGTGCGATCGCCAGGCGGAGTGAAGATTGAGAGCGAGAGTGAGGGGTCCGAGATCGAGAAGAGTTGTTTGTTTTGATCGAGAAGGTCCGTTTCAGCGAGATTGCGATTCGGTCAGAGAATGCCATTTCCAAGGCATTGAGGAAGCAGAAGACGAAGAGAAGAGAATACTGAGGGTCCGAGACAGAGGGATATGACGACGATGCCATTTCCATTCTGCTGTCTTCCGACCCGACTGGCTGCTTATTGCCGCTGTTAAGATCGTAATATCTGTGTCTGTGCCTGCCTGTCTGTTAGTAATCCCGGTGGGTAGCGTTGGAGGCCGCCCAAACATCAACCCTCGTCGCTCCTCCTCTCCTCTTCCTTTTAACCATTCCTCGTCCCTTCCGAATCTCTCACATTCGATCGTTTGAATCCGTCCGTCGTTTCCCTTTTTAAATGCATTTTTATATTTCTCTATTAATTTAAATTGGATATTAAAATACCCCCCCGGGACCCGTCTACGGTTTTCTTTCCTTCTCCGACCAACGGAGGCTTTTTACCTTCGCTGCATCTGATCTCGCGAGTAAGCAGGCAATCTCTTGGTCCGAGCCCGTGGCGTCCCTTGGAAGAACTGGCTGGCTGACCTGACTTGATGGTGACAGAACACCGGACTGGACTTTCCTTTCATCTCTGCGTCGAGAACAGCATTCTTCGCATCGTTCCCGCCAAATCCGTCATCCGAACGACTCGTCGCGCGTGTCGGTGGTCCTTGACGTCACGGCGATTTGCGGCATCTGGTTAGACCGTGCATGACGAGATAGCGAGCGAAAGCACCAAGCTGCGAAGAGGCAGAGGAGGAGGTCGAGGAGGTCGAGGACCGCCTCCACCGGGCCCCTAAATTCAAACCAGCCAGAATGTTCAGAAACAAGTCGAGCAAGGCCAAAAAGCATCAGGTAAAGACACGCCATCCCAATTTCATCTCATCGCTTCCCCGTTGCAACTTAAACCTCTCGAATTCCACCCTCGTTTCCCCGTTCAAAATATATCTCCCTCACCAAACGCTGTCTTTTCTCACTTCCCTGCATCGCTTTTGCATTTTAATTATAATTTTCCCACGCTTCCGTCCCGTCGTCCATCGCTGCACATCATCCCACATGTCGCTTCCCTAGCGAGATCCTCTAGAAACAAAGACGACGACAGAAGACTGACCATGCACTACATTCTCCACCATCAGCGATACGATCAAACCCCGCAACCTACCAATCAATTCGCCCTCGCCGCCGCCCGCGCCATCGTACCTTCTCGTTCGCAGACACCCACCTTATCTGCCGCCGCGGCCGCAGCAGCCCTCCATGCTTCTCCGAAACAGGTCACCTCCCCGGGTGCGCTCATCACCCGGCGGATGGAACGACGAGGCAGCATAAGCTCCATCACCAGCGCTCCAGCTCTCGGCCGAAGGGGTAGCGATGCTTCCATGTCCGAGAGGATTGGCTGGCTCAGAGGGTCCGACGATAGTGGGAGTCGACCTGGGAGCAGAGCCGCCAGACCGGTCAGCAGGGATACCGCCAGTCCGACAAGACGAGGCATGGTCAGTCCGACCAGACGGGGGATGGCCAGTCCGACGAGAGGGTTGAAGAAGGTTTCAATTGAAGAACGGAGGCCGAATACCGCTTCGGCTGCTCCGATGACAACGACAACGACGCCGCCACAGCTCGAGAGCAGACACAAGCCAAGGGAACCGGTTAAGAAGTCGGTACCGAAGAGTGGGACAAAGGCGCCGGTCAAATCGGTGCTGAAGAATCGGGACGAAGTACCGCTGTCGCCGCCGCCGCCGCCACCAGCGCCGGTGAAGAAGGGTAAGATTGATCAACTTCTCTCGATTTGTAAGTCCTTTGAATACTGATACAATCGGCAATAGTCACGAAACCGAAAAAGGTAGCTGCGAAGCCGAAAACTACATCAGAACCGAATTACAGACCCGCCGCTACTGTCGCCGCAGCAGCCGCAGCCGTACCTGCGGCTAAGAGGTCACAGCCAAAGGCAAAGCCGAAGCCGAAGGCCAAAGCAGCCCCCGCTCCTATCCCTATCGAACCGGAATACTTGAGTTCATCCGAAGAAGAAGAAGAAGAGGTGGCGCCTGTTCAGGAAGACATGGAATCATCATCTGAATCCGAGATCGAGGAGCCACAACATCAAAGTTTCATGATGAAGAAATCTCTACGAAGTACACCGGTTGAAGCTGCGACTCGTGCACCGGTCAAGAAGAAGACGATACAGACGCACTCCGACACACAAGGTGGCATGCTAGGCCGGGGCACAATGAGAACGACGGTCAGAGAGGACATGGCACCCATAATCGATGACGCCAAAGAACGCTACAAACAGCCGAAAACGCAGAGAGCACCATCCGCTCTGCAGGAGTCCTCGCATGCCCCAAAGGTCGAAAAAGTCAATTCTGGTCCTTCTGATGCCGTGAAGGCGCTAGCGCTGCAGATTATGCGGGAACAACAAGCGCAATCTGCTGGTAAACCCGTGCTTTTACCGAGCAGAAGAGCAAAGAAGAGGCAGGAGGAAGAGGAGGCTGCTGAGGCTGCTGCAGCTGCTGCGGCGGCGGCCGCCGCCGAGGTGGAAGAACCGGACACCCTCGATGACGAGGAGGCGTTCGCCGCAGAACAAGAAGAATACGAAGAGCATGCGGTTGAAGAAGAAGAGACGGACGCCCAGGTGTACTCGCGGCAACAGTATGCAGGTTCGGCGAGCTCTGTTGGTAGTTTCATGAGCGACCTGGAAAGCATTCCTGAAGAACGCGGCGATTCTAGCCCTCGCGACGGCAAGAAAAAGAAGAAGAAGAAGAGACCTGCTCCGGAAGCCGTGATTATTCCTGGCAGAGACGGCGTTCCCGCGCTACCTAGCAGTCCAATACTGGAGTACGAGAGAAAACGGTTGACACAAACGTTACCGATTGAATCACCGTCGAGTAAATCGGTGGAACGCCAGCGTGCGCTGGATAAGCTGATGAGCGAGAGCCCGACGATCCAGAAACCGAATCCGGTTGATGCTATCGTTACGACGAGCGTAACCGTGGACGAGTCGAAGGTTTCACCGCCGTCCTCAGCGACGTTGACAGAGGATGTCCTCCAAGCTGTTGTCATTCAAACAATCCCGCCCACACCGCCAGCGATCGAATCCGACAAGTTAAACCCGCCTCCACGGTTGTTTTCCGCCGAATCGAGCGACGAAGAAATCGTAAAGCCGGCGAAGGCTAATGGATCCGCTGTCAGACTAAAGGCGAAATCGCCGTCGCCGCCCACGGAGCGACACTCCCCAAGGCTTATGAAACGACACTCCCCTCCGCCACGAAGCGTTAGTCCCGCAAAATCGGCAATGAAGCATGCACATCATGAGGGAAGCGACCGATCGTCGATACTTTCGGCCGAGGACACATCCATCAGCCACGCGGGGAAGCGAAAGGCTGCCAGAGTCAGCTTTTCGGAGGACCCGAGTGTAGTTGAGATGGATGACGATTCGTATCACTACAAGCCGATTCATAGCGCGCTCGATAAAGCTGCTGAGAAGAAGAGCAGTGGAAAGGGGATCATGGGGGTTTCGTTTAGCAGTGTTAGTCGGACGAGGGCGGAGAGGACGCCATCGCCGCAGCCACCAACGGAGCCGCAGGAGCACTCATCGGATGGTAGGCTGGCAGGCTTGCTCGGAACTGAATTTTTGGGTAAACTGATGAAAGGGAAGAGCAAGAAAGAGCCCCAGGAGCCATGGCCGCTTCCCAATCCGACGCCCGTCGCAAAGGACCCACTCGCGCCGGAAGTTATCAGCACGAGTCCCGCCCCATCTATCAGCGATGACGAGCTAGACAGCGACAGAGAAGACGAAGGAGTCGCTATCACAGAGCCTCCTCCTGCTGCTCCTTTAACGGCTCCCGTACCCGAGGCTATTATTCTAGAGGAACCAACACCGGAACCCCACGTAGCACAAATTGCGGCTGGGCATACACCGCCCGCTGTCGATATCAAGCCGATATTCCCACCACCAAACACCTCGGATCTTACGGGTAACACTGCCACCATTTCAGAAAATATCTCGTCCGGCCGACCAGCAGCCTTTAAGGACGACTCTGACGACCCAGATGATCACTTTTCTGATGCCTATGAGGATTTGGATCACGTTGTACTCTCCGCGACCGGGTCTGGGGCAGCTATCGGTGTTACTACAGCACATATTACAAGCCAGTCCGAAGCTCAGCCGGTGGCCGCAGATGATGTGATACTACCAAGTATTGCAGAGGTGGTGACAGATCAGCCACTGGAGGAGGCGGTATTGCTTACGCCGCCAAAGAGCCTGGCCCCTGTTGATGCGCCAGGCCCTCTACCTGAGCAGATTATTGATGATGACAGCGAAGAAGAAGAAGAGGAAGAGGAGGAAGAGGCACAAATCATCTTTTCGCCGAAACCGTTCAAGCCGATATCGCCTGGAGTTATCAACACTCAATCGCCGCCGCCACAGGTTATGAGGGCTCCTAAAGCTGTTCCAGTAGTCGCTCCGGTTGTCGCTCCAATCGCTGTTCCGGTCGCCGTCCCAATCGAGACCCCGACAACGAATGGGGTTTCTAAGCCAGCCGCAACGAAGAAAGCTACCAAACAGAAGAGTGAGCTCGCAGAATCGAAGCACGCACCAAAAGTGAAGGCACAGACTGTCAAGGCCGCACCGAAACCTGCTAAAGTTTCGCCGCAACCTGCCAAAGTTTCGCCGCAGCCTGCCAAAGCTTCTCCGCAACCCGCTAAAACTTCAAAGACCGCGAAAACTATCTCGCCAGGACTTCCTCCCCCCACCGGCGGGCGACTCAAGAAGCGGGCATCCACATCTGCTGTACCCTCTGCACCGCAACGAAGATTATCCATTGACTCGGACGACTCGGAATCCTCCTTCCAACGCGAAAACCCACACCGCAGAGCAAACCGTCGTGCCGGTGGTGGTGGCTTCGCCATGCGTTCATCGATGCGTGATTCTAGTGGCCGCGTACCGGAATCCGGACTCGCAACTAGCCGATGGGCCGATCAAACCAGTCCTACCAGCCCACGATTCGAGAGCGGATTCAGATCTAGCAGGGGAATTGGTACCGGCGGACCCCGCAGACGAGAATACTCTCCCGATAGCTCGGATGACGAAACCCGACGAGCGACCTTGAGGAACACGCAGAAGAATGAGAAGAAGGGAAAATTCCTGGGCAAAGCTACGTTGAGGTCCGGATCTTCCTCGAGACCGCATTCGTCGATGGGTTTCACGCCAAAACCTTCAAGCGGTGGGTTTGGTTTTAAGAGTCGGTTCGCGGATTCCTCGGACGAGGAGGATGTGGGTGTCGATTCCCGACAGAGACCTAGTAGCACTTATCGTCCGTTGACACCGGATTCTTCAGATGAAGAGGATGCGAGGGTTAACGGCGGTGGTGCCGCGTCCGCGGCTGCGGCTGCTAGCAAGAAGAACAAACAGAATGGCTTGCAAAACTCGGTATACGCGCCTGCGGAACCCACGACTACGGATTACGACTTTGCGGCACCGCTATCGGATGACGTTACACCTAAGAAGAAGTGGTGGAGTTTTGGGTCGAAGAGGAAAGGTTCAGTGAGTTCAAGCCGGCCGGCCAGCCGGGCGGGATCAATGCTCGTTCAACCGGTCACCCAAAGACCGGAGGCCGGCGATAGAAGGATATCGGATCCAGAGGGATATGGAAGCGCGGCTGCTTATTCGGGCCTTTCGTCGATGACGCAACAGCAGAGGACGAAGAAATTCAGGAGGCTGAGCAGCGGGAGCGTTACCTCAATCGGGTCGAATCGGACGTGGACCCCGAGTTTGGGGACGTCGACGTTGGTTGGTAGTCCCACCGGCGCAACCGGCGGACGAAACTTGACACACGGACGGTTGGAGGAGTTGCAGGAAGAGGATGAGGAGGAGTATGTGCAGCAACATTTGCAGGACGGCGGTGAGAAGAATGGAGTTGAAGGCGAGGGCAAGGCACAAGTGACCGAGCCGGGCGGTGATATTTACGGAGCACCCAAGACTGCGAAGAAGAAGAAGTTTAGGGGGTTGAGGAAGATGTTTGGGATCGATGATTAGGAGGCGAGGGAGATAATGGAACAACGGGGACTTCAATTCTTTCATTATCGGTTTATTTTTCTTTTGTATACGTCTCTTTTAATCTTCAATCATGAATGATTTTCTTCCCTTTTGTTGGTTGTATGCGTTCATTTTTTTATATTGCATTGAGAAGAAAGAAAAAGCATTGTATACGAAAAAACAGATGCTTTGATTGATTTATAGGTTCGGTTTGATTTGTCTGCTAAATAGGTATTCATATGGTCGAGTCGGTTGTCTTT
Organism: Dactylellina parvicollis; assembly: GCA_036971385.1. Taxonomy (NCBI): domain Eukaryota; kingdom Fungi; phylum Ascomycota; class Orbiliomycetes; order Orbiliales; family Orbiliaceae; genus Dactylellina; species Dactylellina parvicollis. The sequence continues at coordinate 897,144 of JAJTUD010000013.1, read as the reverse complement.
TTAGCCCATCCGTTTCTTTCTCTTTTTTCCTTTTTCTTTTGTTTGCGGAAATATATACCAAATTTACACGTACCCTTGCAGTCCACTTTTCTTCCGCGCTTCCTTTCAGGGGTTGAGAACCAGATTAATGCATATTAATGGTCCTTTATATTTTCTTCATTGACGATTCGAGTTGGTCTATATACTGAAATCGAAAGCGTGCTACTGTGGATACGGGTATGGTATCGCAATATTTTTCTTTGCCTAATAACTGGTTTATTGAATCTTCAACGCTCAGTTTGGAATCTTCCTCTCAATGTTTTATATTACCTCTGTCGAGGATACGACACGCTGAGAGCTGCCGCCACTCTTATCAAAGCTCTTCGTATAAGAAATACTTATATATCCTAATTTATGTACACATCCACACATTTTCTAACGATATGGCAGCTGGGGGTGGTAAACTTTAAAGAGCGTAGTCTGTTGTGTTTTTCTCGGCCCTTCAAGGGTTATGGTTACACAAGATACCATTTGGGTTTCCACCGCGATTTTTTTAATGATGACCTGGTTGGTTGACTTTGGCAGCTAACAAACAGACCTACAGGTACCCGGAAGTCAATCGATCCTCTTTTTAGTCGGGTATACCAGTATTACTTTGTAATCGCAGGGCGTAGCGTCTACGAGACTAATTATTTTGATGGGTTCTTCTTAAATTACCGTTAAACGCTAATATTGTGGTGTAATTTTGAAAATTGTGAAGATTATAAGGGGCATATGTTAATAGCTTACATATGGGTCGTGCCTGATGTGAAAGAAGTATGGACAGAGTAAGGAGGGGTTTGGTTTATGGGACCATTACTACCCTAGACAAGATTGCTTGTAAATTTGACCGCTCAATATTAGTGTCTGTCGCCGTGAAGCAATGGATATGAACGCCTCCAGGCACAGGCGGTTCTAGATCTAGTATGCTTGCACCTAAATCACAATCATGAATTGAAATTGCACAGCCTCGCACATGGAGCCGGAGCAGACATATGTATGTATACAACGTACATTGGTCTAGAATATCTGAAGTAGGCCTTAGATAACCTTTAAGATAGTAGTGTTGACTTATTCTTGGACCTGTTTAGGAGTTCTGGTGTGCTTATGGCGCAGTGACTCATGAGCCTCGAGACACCAGCAAGTATGCATAATCATTATGCACAAGACTCTTTCTTGTTTTTTGCCGGAGAAAGACAATCTATCTGTAGACAGACAACGCGAAAAACGCCACTTTCACTGCAAGGCCCTCCCTATTTTGTACGGGTACCTTTAGACTAAGCGAATTGAAGAGTGCTGGAGATGTATATTGACGATACATGCGCAAGGCTGAGTTAACTTGCCCAACCTGGGCACTGATATCTGAGCCTGGATAAGCTGGTTATAAATTGAACCTCAACCCCGCTCCATCTCGGAGTTGAAAGTCTAAGGGTGGTAGTCTTTTATATTTCCACATATTATACAGTGATCAAACCAGGAGATTTAGAGTTCTATAGATATCTATTGGTATCGTCATTTAACATCGTAGATGTACGCATGAAAAGCGGGATTTAGAGTACAGTGGATGACCCTTCGGCGTTAACTCGGATCCAGATTTCCCTAGAATTTAATTGAAGGACCCCTTCCATCAACACCACTGGGCCACCATCTGTTCAATCGGTAGGTTATACTTGCGCTTGCGAGTTTGAATTTAAAACAATTTTATTCCTTACTAAGTAGTTGAGGCCGATTTTAGTCCTACCACGGGAAGCGATCATATCGATACTGGCGCAATGCCGGCACCTTCGAAACTATGGGCTGTTTTGATTGGGATAGACTATTATATTCCAGGAAACAATCGCGGGCCTACTTATCGCCCGTTGGGAGGCTGTGTCCGCGATGTGTCCGCGCTCCAAAAGCTTTTAATCAAGATGGTATCGATATCAGGCTCGGGATTGAGAGATTCAAATATAGCGATCCTAAGGTCACCGGTACCGCGCGACGGCCAGATCGTGGATCCCAGTCGTTCCGATTTCCCCGTGTACAAAAATATACTCCGAGAGCTCAAATATATCGAAGATAACGCCAAAGCCGGCGATGTTGTCTACATTCATTATTCTGGTCACGGGATCGACCGAGGCACTCTGCAGAAATACGGAAAGTTCCCTAGAAACGGTGGATACGGTAACTCTGGCACTGCTCTCGCTCTCGCCGACGTCATGGATGGGGGTGAATACCTTTTCGGATACGATCTTGGTATAATTATACAAAATATGGTGAATGAAAAAGACCTTCGTGTAACTCTGATACTTGATAGCTGCTTTTCGGGCAAAGGAGTACGCCATTCTGATATTCCAAATTACACCGTCAGACGCGGCGACGATAATAACAATGGCGATGACGATAATGACACCTTCGAGTCAGAAGACGGTAGCTGGGAGGATGATGATAGCGATCGCGGTTCGCTCGAAGAGGATATCGATATATACGACGAATTTCGAGTTACTGGGGCCGGTGGTTATATGTGTTCGTCTGAAGGCAGAAACGCGGAGGATAAAACGTCTTGGTTATTAAACCCCACCGGTTGCACCTTTCTCACAGCTTGTGAGAGCGACGAATCTGCCGGGGAATACACTTTCGCAGACGGAACCTACGGAATCCTCACATACTGGATGTTAAAGCTCCTCAGACAAAGCTCCCTCACAGTTTTACCAACTTACTCAAAGGTCAAAGATTACAGTATTATGAAGATTCAACATATGCGCCGAATACAACCACAAACCCCGGTGCTTCATGGTGACTCTGATTACCTCTTCCTTCGCGATGAACAAGTGATCGAAAAACCTTTATGCCGAATTCTCCAGCAAAACGACAACGGTAGCTTGTTGCTGGATGTTGGCTCTGCTCAAGGAGCCGCAGTAAATGCAGTCTATAACATATATCCGGAGCATGGGAACGAAAGAAGCGAATCAGTTGTCCCGCGACAGGCGGTTATTACATCGCTTTTCAAAGACTCCCCATTCTTGTCTGTGGCTAAATTTCAAGCGGAAGCTCATACCGGTTGCGATCTGAAGATTGAAAAGATGTCTAAAGCTATGTTGCACAATTGGGCACTCCCATCCAAGACAACTATCGGCGTGTCGTTTCCATGCACCAGCCCTAGTGCGCAAAAACTCAAAGAGGAAATTGAAAAGACCCCGAATATTTTGGTAGAAAGGGCCAGAAGTGGAGTTGATTACACGTTCAATATTGTAGTCAATCGGAGTGGCGAGTTCGAGGTATTGGAGAAAGGAGGACCGCTACCCAGAATTCCTATAATCCGACGCGATGATGTGGATTGGATTGAAAAGCTTTCTTACACCATTCGCCATATCGCAAGATTTTGTGCCCTGTTAGACACTCGCATCTCGAACCAAGGCTCAAGGTTCTCATCTAGATGGTTCTCATTCAATGTGAGGAAATGGTCCGAGAATCTTATGGACTCTGACTACGACCTGATCGACTCTGCTGAGAATTATCTCTCTAACGAGGATGCTGTTGCTCCTGATATTCGCGATCTTACCCCTGACCCGAAAGGTTTTCATGTTGTGCGAGAAGGTACAATTTTGAATTTTAGCTTCGGGCTCACAGATCAATACCCATACGAATCGGTATACGCTAGCTTTTTTATGTTTTCGGGCTCATGGGAGATCGCGAAGAAATATCCTGGAGGCCAAGCTTTCCTCAAACTAGTTAAAAAAGATGGCGAATCGGAGAATTTCAAGTTGCGGATGCGAATTCCAGAGGGAAGGGACGGAAGAGATCCCAATGACGTCTGTGACACCTTAAGGGTCATTATCTCAACCTTCGAGATCAATATGGAGGAAATAAGTCTCCCGGAACTTCCTTTGCGTCCACCCTCTCTGCACTCGGATACGCCACTAGCACCTAGTATAGTCCTAGTCCCCGAAGACGAAAGTACTGTTGCTTCCCGTCAGGATGATGATGACACTAGCGAGAGAGGTGGCGACCTCGTTAGTCCTCGTAATGCGAAACGAACCGCAGCTCCGAAGAAGGCTAAGGCATGGACAGTGTTTGATGTGAAGATTCGCACTATCCCAGAGACCTGATGATGAGGCTGCATCTCTAGGGCTTGTTTCTGACACTATTGTTCTACTTTTTGAGTCTGTGCTTAAGACTAACGCTATTCGCATCTTTCTGGTCTTGCAGCCCTCAGACCAATCCAAGTGTATTTACTGTTTTCACTTTCTGATCTTGTAGAAGTATGCACATAGTTTAGAGCGGTCTCTGGGTTTACATGTGTATCCTCGTTCATTGGGTATGATTACTGGTTTACTAGGAAAATATACCTTTACTATAGCGTTAATGCAAAGTCCCACTTGATAATATCTTCAGCTGCTATCTGTAATAATTCGGAGTTCATTACGCTGAAACTAAACGCCGAAATGGACATACGGGACCCAATGCAATTTTGGCAATCTCACATAAACTTGGTCTCCGGCTCTGCTCTGCTCATCGAGGCTGTTAGGTTCTTCCAGGAGCTGACCATCTGTCTCTTCCTCACTATTATCATCAGAGATGACCACGATATTTTCCAGTACTTTAGTTAGCGATTCCATCCCTTCTCCGCTTACATCTGCATCCCATTTTACTACTTCCTGCAGTATCCCCTCTTCTTCAGATCCGCCATCGCTCTTAGAAGCAGTGCGGAGTCTTGTTACACGGTAATCTTTCAGTGATTCTCGCCGGAGTTGTCGAATTGAGTGATGTAAAGACAAGGCAACGTTTGAATCCATCTCGCTGCCATTCAGAAAACTTCCTCTGGTGAGAATATTATCGTAAAACTTTTTCGCCATCCTAGTGCAAAATGCATCATCCACAGTCCAGAGAGTTCCTATAACGTGCCTGAATCCAGCCAGCTGAAAGGCGGAGACGACATGAGCTCCTTCGTCGATGAGGCCGTTGTATTCGACAGATCCGGTCGAACAGGCGGAAAGATATGCGAGGAATGAAGAACTCCCTTGGTTTTTATGTTCCCACAGAGCTTCTACGCTCAGTGGCGATGTATTCCAGTCTTCTAAGAGTAGGTGACTCTTCGATGGCTCTCGATTATCGGAGAAGCCATGACCAGCGAAGTGAAATATTTTGCAACTCGACATTTCCTTTAGAACATTTTGTTTTATCTTTGAGTCTTGAATCTGAATAGGTTCCAGTCCCAAGGTGCTGCATAAAGCCTGAACTTCATCGATTTCTTGCTGGGCGTAGCGAAGATACTTCTGACCGACTGTGTCTGGCATCGCGACCAACAATGCTTTATCGGGCTTTTGCTCGGACTCCATTTGGGGTCGGCCACGGCTGTAGATCAGGACTTTAAGGGACAGGTTATAAGATGACACCACGTGATCTAGAACCGTCTTCGTTGATCTCCGGAAATATTCACCGGCAGCGTGGATAGGAAACCTGGTCAGGAGGCCGGTAGGAATCCAACAAAGATGAGGCCATACTGAGTCGCTCGCGGGTACGCCCGTATAACCGAATGCCTCCAAAATAGGGCTGGCGACTGTCCCCCACAACCAACCAAGCATTTTCCATCCTGCAGAAGCATCTCGACTCCCGAGGTGCTTCAAATTCTTCTCAATATCTGGAATGGTGAGATTTGGGAGCCTGATAACTCGGATATTCTCATTTCGTCTAAGTAAAAAGGCGTCGCAGCGGTATTCACTGACATTTATCACTGCAACTGCAGATGACTGGGCCGCTTTTTGTAGTTGTTCTGCTGTAAGTGGAAGAAGGAAGCTCTGGAATCCAGGTTGCTCTCGAATGCGCTCAAGTAGCTCCCCGAATTTGATGTTTGCGTCTTGCCTCTGCCTTTGTCGTAATGCGATTTCTACTTCGTCTCCTGTATGAGCTGACTCAAATGGCTCATCCAACTTGACTTGCAGAGACAAGAACTCTTGAGTCAGCTTAGGGTGTTTTAAACGAAGCTCTGAAAGGTCAATTTGCAGCTCTGACGCGAGGCCGTTGGCAATTCCGCGACCTTGTTCGAGTAGCGCCAAAGCTTCTCCTGGATTTTCGTCATTTCCAGCATTCAATGCAACTGCCGCGGCGACCGAACCGAGATTGCTTAAATTGAGAATACGTTCTTGCTTGTCGGCGTTGCGTATTGTGCGTGGGGCTAATCTTGGGATATGCTCAATGATCTCTCTAAGGACCTCGAGGGTGTCCTGCCATCTGCCTCTTTTAGCTAGCATATTGGCCAAGCGCCAACCTGTTAAGAGGCGGGCATGAATCCTTGCATTCATATAGCTCCAGGCCTTCCTCAAATTTAGCTCTGCCTCCTCAAATGCCGCTTCAGCGCCTTTCGGGTCCAAGTTCTGAGGTAAGAGTAACGCCTCGTATAACTTTTTGAATTCGGATCCTAGGAGAGAGAATGCCCCACACCTATAGACTTCGTCTGAAGGACCGTTAGTGGTGGAGAGATGGAATTTCTCAATGGCTTCTCTGAGACACTTCACATCACCGGTTTCATCGTACATGTGAGAAAGAAAGGTTCCAAGATTTTTATAAAGGCGGCCGTTAAAAGGGTCATCACTTGGCAAGTCAATTGCTTCGTGAATTTTTTTGGCTGCGACTTCGAGCCATTTCCGATTATTAGTGGCGTGATAGGCCTCATGATAAGCGTTTGCTAGTTGGTATAAAGCTGCTTGTTGGCCTGGTATGTGCATAGAAGCAGCCTCTTCTAGGAGATTCACCGCACGTTCCAAATCGCTCGTATCCGATCGTTTATTGAAGCGCCGGTATCTCATGACGAGTGCCGTAGCCAAATGTCGCAAGTCTTCTTGTCTCCGGGCAGAGAAATTTGAAATTTGAGATCCAAATTTCAAAGCTTGTTCCCCTGCGGTAATAGCCCCGTTCAAATCTTCCGAATCTCCATATTCCTCGAACCTTTTTTGCAACAACAGTGACAGCCTATGTGAAATTATTGAACTATGACCGCAGGTACCATAGTTCTTACAACAGTTTTTGCCGCTAAGCGTGTAGTCAACTGCATCATCGAGATACTTCCGTTCTTGAGTAGCAGTATGCATATCCACGAGAATCTCGGATAGAGAGAATAGCATTGACATTCTTGAAGAATCATTTTCAGCTTTCAAGTCAAGTGCTTTCTTTGCGACGTCGAGGGCACTTTCTAGATCTTCTTTGAGCTGAGTTTTCTCATATCGAGTGCTATATACCAGTGCCATTTCGTTATAGATTGTTGCTCTCTCATCCCGATAATCGTTATGTTCGTCCATGTCACCCGTGAGGTCGTTTAGAGCTTCTTGGAGCATATCGGCTGCCATGTTGCTCTCTTCTATCGATCCAGTGACTGCATATGTTCCGTTGAATCGCCAAATGCGCCACGTTGCAACCTTAGTTACTTGCTTCGCTCGAGCTACTAAATTAGTATTATAGACGGATAAAATAGCTTCCGATACGAGCAACCCTTTTTCAACATCATCTATTGATTCTGATTCGTAGTATCTTCCTTCCAAATAAGATTCAAGCCCGTGGAGAATTTCAATTCCCTCATTGTGAGGCCCAGAATAATGGTGGTAGAGTTCAATAATACGATTGATGTCAGTGAGAGTAGCAGTGTGCTCAACCCGATGCCTTAGTAACTTGGCTAGCATCATCAAGAACGAAAAGTGAAATCTCGGAGACCCAGTGCTAATTCGAACGCCAATTTCTAAAGCCTCAATACTCCCATCAAGTTCTTCTGCAGTATCTCCACCAAGGTATCGGTAGCAAATATCGATGAGTAGAAGAACAGCGATTTGCAAAGAGGACTTGTACGGTTGATCGCGAAGAAGACCGAGGGCTTCGTTGATGTATTTAATGCTCTGAATTAAAGACTTGAGTGATCCAGTCGTTCGGAATTGTTTGGTGGTAAGTGTCCCGAGAGCAGAAAGAACAACCCCTTGGTCGTGACTTTGGTCAAGATCCAGTGAGATTAACTGGCCGGTGAGAAGGTCGAAAGTAGTTTGAAACTCTAAGGCGTCAGCGAAGAGAAATACTATACGTGGATCATACGGGTGGAAAGACTTGGCGTATTCGTCAGAGGCATTTAAGATGGCCTCAAAAGTTGAAATCTCACCCGTCTTCTCGTATTGCTGGGAAAGCATAAACACAAGATTGTAGAGTTTTGTTGCCCTGCTCGGATGTTTGATTGGTGTGTTCTTAATGGCTTCTTTCGCTGTATTGACGGCATGATTAAGATCGACAATGTTTTGGCTCTCTAACCATTTTTGCCAATATAACGCTGATATATCGGCCGGATCATCTGCTAACTCCAGTCCGGCTTCTGTGGGTCCGTTTGATTTGTTATCAAGCTTTGGTACCGGGGTTTCTAGACTACCAACTCTACAAACCGACGAAAAAATTAACTAATGAGGTACAATACCATAAACTACCAGCTATCTGGATTGTAATTCTTACGTGCTCAGGGAATCAGCAGGCGGCTGCATCCTGGACTCCCAGGAGCCAAGACACATTTCTACTTCCAGACTCATCCGGATTTTCATTCGCCTCCGGAAATCTGGGTGTTTTTCTTGTACCGATAGTTCCCAAGTGGATGCTTGATCGATGGCCCGCGAGAGATTTGTGAAACAGCCAGCTTTTTCAAAGATCTTGAAACGAAGGTACACACAAAACTCAACATCGGCGTCATTTTGCGGCGATCCTTGCTTTTGTAGAATGGTGAGAGTTTCTTTCGCGGTCGATTTATCAATCAACTCAATATTCTGAGCATCGATTTCAAACGGAATGTCAAGCATCGTGATTGACAAAAGTCGTAGTAGACTGCGTAGCTGCGTGACGCTTTATACCAAGAATCGAATTATAGTGTTGCGCTTATAATAGGTGATGTTACGTACTTATGAGCTCTCAGTTTCTAAAGTCCAGGAAGTACGATAGATAAGCTAGGAAATATTTGCAGACTTGCAGGTTGTGGGGTTTTCCAAATTTCAAAGATGGTCGACAGATCTAGAGCGGGGTCGACCAGTCGTCTCCTGAGTTAAAGAGGGAACCGAGCTGATTCCAACTTTGCATATGTTTTTGTATGAGACGGGTATATCAGACCATCGCGTCCACTATCCGAGACTGGCTACTTGCTGTATGTAGGATTGGAACCTTTGACCCCAACATTTTTTGGAAAGCTACGTTGTATGCTTTCATACGATACATATGCAAGACCTAAATCAATTTCACAATAGGATGAAAGACGCAAAGCCGAAAACGCAAAGGGCAAAATAAGTAAGAAAGTCTAGAGGCCTATCCCCGACACCAATGAACGCATGCCGCGCTGCTGAATCCTTACAAGTCTGGCAGGGTAGCGCCCCGAGACTAAATCCTTTGAGTCTCGCTTCGATCTTCAACGAGACAAGCTGAATCCTCAATCTGCTATTCGTCGGACTAGAGCCGTGATTGGGCAGTTCAGGCTAGGTAGGTAACTATTTGGAAAAGCGTTGTGCAATACCAAAAGTGCCAAACGCGTTGGCCGTGGCCCGCCTCGGAACTAGAAAGGCTATGCATATGGCCTCGTTGTAATAGAATCATTGATAACTAGTTTCGCAGTAATATTATCTAGAACAATGAGAGATTCGTGAAACAATGCAATGACATTCGAGGTAGTCCCGTTCGCGCTCAAATAAACCGCTTTGATGTAAAATTATTGATAAGCGTATGGACATTCGTAAATTCTATTAGTACTACAAGGGGATGATATGCACAAATTATTGAATTAGGCCGCTAAGTCTTCGCCTCTTCCTGCTTACCTCAATTTATCTGTAACTTTGCCATGATCGCCCGCATCATCCAGTTCTTCTCTCCAGTCATCTGCTCAATCTCTTCAAGTCTAGACTCAACAACGTCCCGTAACTCCTGGAGTACGCTGAGAGTGTACTCCAAACTTCTTGTCCTTGCTATAATTATCATGGCGAGACTCTTTTGCTCAGGTGAGAGCGCCTGTTGCTTGGATCTTAACTGAAGAAGACCCTGTAGTTGATTGTCTGTGGTATTGTTGAGTGCGTGTATGAGCATAAAAGAATATTTGCCTTCGTCGAGATCTGAAAGGGCCCCTTTCTGATCCGAGTACTAAAACGAAAGCCTTATCAACTTATAATCTAACTGAAACCCAATTTTGGAATAAACATACGATTGAAGATTTGAGATTCATGTAGTCGTCCCTGATCTGAAAGTATCGCCCCATAAGGGTAAGAAACTCGTTGGTATCAAGCTCACTGATTCAGGTAAATATTAGCATCAGAGAATCGTGTTAACTTTCTTACTCAAAATCCGAAACGGTATTCGTATATATCTTAACATACCAGTATTGAGTTGCCTCCGCCCTCATTAGACTACCTGCCATTCTAAATAAACCACCAGTTTCTATCACTCATGTTAGTTTTAATCTATTCTTGTAGCATAGTGTGAGTTGCATACTTCCGTCGATCATTTTTATGTAGTCTCCCTCCGAAGGGCATTTGGTGTTGAATGTCCAGTGAAGATCAAAACCTTGCCCAATGTGAAGATTGCAAAGCTCATCTGCCAATATCATTAATGGTTATCCCGTAAAGTCTCAAGTATTTCGGCTTCATAATGCTATGGTAAAGTTACTTACTCGAATACGTGCTCACAGCGGCGGGTGAGAGCTTTTGGGCCTCCTCGAACGACTTTACAAGTAGATAGTTTGCCGAATTGATAGCTTGAGGTGTGCCGAATACCATGTGCGCCGCGGGACTTCCTCGTCGAAGATCTGAATTATCTTCTATATCGTCGATACTGCGAGTTAAGATTAAGAATTAGCTAGGAGATTTTCGGTGGAGGAGCGCTTTTGGCAAGAGGGCTTACATGAGTGAAGAGGTATGTAGCATGTTCACAAGAGATTGGACAGTCTCCATCGACTGAGGTGTAACCTTATACCAAGAGTCAAGCGCTCTGATTATAACATCACGAACCTTTTTAGAAGGCATGGCAGAGACGTAATCAGCCGGTTCTAGGACTATCTGTATTCAAGTTAGCGAAATATATTGGAACATTGAAAGCGTTTATAAGTACGAACTTTGTCCGAGAGATCTGAGTATGCCGCTAGCCATGGAGGTGGCGTGGACTTGGTATCAGTTGTTTCGGATCCGTATTTTTTGGCCTGGTCGTTCGTCAGACTCTGGGGTATACCGCTAGCTTTTGTTACCTCCTTCACAAACTGATTATTCCTGAATTTCGGCCTGGGCAGATCTATGATCTTATATTCTGATCGTGGATATAAAGGATGTTTTGAGTCTGGAAAGTAACGTCTGTTACGGACTTGCCACAGATTCATCCCAGCCACAACCATCTGAAGAGCAGTAAAGTATCTTGCAACTCCTGGTGCTCCTTTTACTCCACCACTCTCTTCTAGGAAACGGTCACGCAGCAGTAGAAAATTCTCCTCAATCTCAAAATACTTCTTCTTGACGATCTCTTTGGCTTCGCCAATGGAAACGCTTCTTTCTTGCATGACTATGTAGACCGCTGAAACAGGTAGTCCAGGTTTTTGTAGGGCCGCCTGCGCCATCCACTCTTTCTCAGTAGAAGAGATGTCATTAGCTAGTATCGCCAAGGCATACGCGGCACGAGTCAGCGGAAGAAACCTCTGTAGCTCCTGTTCTGAAAGTCTGGTGTCGTAGCAGTAATGTATCGATACGTCGGTCACTCTATCAAGAAAGTTATTAGTACGATGTTTGGTATAATTAGAAGTCATAGGAACATACTCTGTTCCAGCCGATAGCATTCGCTCATTCAGATAATCTTCCATCGTATTTGGTTGTAATGTCTGCAGGGCATCGGTTTCAATATTCCGTGCCTTCCATTCTTCAAGCTTTTGTAGAAATTTGAGGGTATCTTTATCGCCGTTCAGCATTTCGACGTAATATTTCGACTTTATTTGATCGATGATGACCCCCCAGTCTTTTCGAAGCTGCATAGGATCTAGACTATCTGGGTTGTCGCTCTATTCAAAATAGGATCTAATTAATTTCCCCCTAGTTGGTTTAGAGTACTCTCTCGTTTGGAAAATCTACCTCTAGAATCGCTGTTGCGACTATGTCATTATCCGCCCAGTCTGTACAAGTGATTCAAAAGATCAGTATTTCTTTTAAAGACTTCAGGGGTTGATTCGAGAAACTTACCATCTTCAAGAACTGCGAGGCCAGTGACTGCCGACATGGACAAAAGTCTCTTTGGGTCACCTTCTGAGAGAGCATAAGAAAGCCAACTACCTCCGCAAGATGTAAGCGATCCATCATAAGCGGGGCCACCTCCACGGCTGTACCATTCTTGATTAATTTTAGAGACTATCTTTTGATCTTCTTTTGCAACACTGCTTAAACGAGGCTCGAAACTGGTAAAGTAGTTCTCGAGCAAGTGTGATGGAACAGGTACCGAGTTCTTGAACGGCAGAACTGGAGGTATCAGCACACGCTTCGGTAGTTCACTTTCTGAGAAGCGCCGAAATGTCTCGAGAGAAATGGGCGCCATAATGAGGTAATGAAGACAAATTAATATGTTTTGTGATGAGGATTATAACAAGAATACGAAGAAAGACTTGCGTAAGATATTGATCAATCTAGAGCGGAGTCTGTTTTTTTGTAAGATGTGGAGATATGGGCCTGGTAGTTGACGAAAGCACCAACATATATATCATTACGCAAAAGAAGTAGGATCAATAATGAAGTTGGTCACCATTTTTCTATCCTATGGCTAGAGCGCTGGAGCATGTCTGATAGCAGTGGACGCAGAATTCTCTTGGCTATCTAGGGCTGATATATATCCCTAGATTAGAACCAATGGCTGTTGATTTCATGTTCCTATATCATGTTAGGATGCGTCTAGCTAGGAAGGCTATACACTTAGGTGCAGATCGCGATCGAGGCTTAGCCTCATTAATCCTGTATGCGTGTCTGCATTAGTATAATGAGGTTGGCTAGTTGTATTAGGGCGGCTTGATAGGAATGGATGGTTTTTCTAACCTGAGATAAGGTCGCGGTGCGGAATACCCCAAAATGTAATCCAGCTACTTTCGTGGATAGAATTCTCGGATTATAATTCCCATTCCGGGGAATAAGATCCTGTGATGTAGCATCCAACCACGAGTAGGGATGGGATTATGAGTAACCCGGAGAAGGTACAGAGCTATATCAAATTGAGTCATTGGTACTCAAGAATCTGCAGATTAAAGCGCCACAATTCTGGCAACTAAAAGAGTGATGCCAGCTAGCGCTGGTAGCTGGCAGACGCGCAAAAATTTACCCTTTTCGGGGTGTTTTTCCAACAACACACGCTCATACATAGACACCCGACACCAGGCCTCAGTGACACTTTTTGAACTGAATTGTTTTCGGGGGGCACCCATAGGCGCTAGTTTGAAACCAATGTAATTGATCTCTACTGAAAGCTTACTTAGAGTGGTGTGAAATTCTCATATATCACCTCCAAATTTACACACCAAATGTAGCCTATGCCTTACGATAATCATAAAGTTTTCAGTTCCAACTTAATGCAGCCCTGAACCAGCTTTGGAGGATCGAAGTTTCATACATATCGGATTTTATGGTCCGTATACAATAAAAACTTATACAGATATCTAATAACTGGAAAAGTGGATGCGGTCTGAACTCAAACGGAATAAAAATACACGTAGTATTTTATTTTATTTTAAAAGTGGAATATTCTAATATAATACCGTAATATATTTCTCGCCAAATTTCCAAATATTCTCTACGCTACATTACCCGACTATATGTATTGAGATAAAAACTCCTTTCGCTAGAAACAGCTATATATGCGGTTGTAAAAAGATCTCTTAGCAACTTATAAGTTAGCTCTAACCTCCTAAACTTGGGGTACTGATAGGTGAGAGATGGCAATGAAGGTGGGAGATTATATAATTTTTTCGCAGCTAAATACCCATTCTGCTTTTTCAATTCCGAGATCTATAAAACTTTCTGTCTATAAAGTTTTAATGTTTCCAAAGACAAGTTCCTGAGGATATATATCGCCCATGGTGTTGATACTGCCTTGTTTCACATATATCTAAAGGTTTGAAACAAGGGGCCTAAGGGCCCAGATTGTTCCATTCATGAAATGCTGGGCTGTTTCGATTCACCTAAAACCCGAAAACTGGAACGATTCCGATAAATACTCAGGGGCCTCAATTATAAGGTTACTTAAGGCCAACCGAGGGAGTTGAAGCGAAAGACAAATTGTATCCTATTCTAAGCTGAAGATTAAATATCGGTGCACATGAATGGTGAATGCCATATGTGCTCGTAAATATATATGCCGTAAACCAAAATTAGAATTAATGTCGTAAACCAAGATCCCCATGAAATAAATATACATAAGATTATGCGTTCGTACTTCGTACTTCGTATATACAGAAGCTTTGAAACCCGCCTCAAACAATTAACCGGATCGTAGAGCAGTAAAGAGGACCTCCCATAGGTTCTATAATAATACGGATGAAATATAATACGGACGAAAAAAGGGTAAAAAGGGACAAGTCAAGGACCATCATGCACCCCCGAGTCAGTATCAAATACCCAATCGTGGGTGCCATCTTGTTTCCTCCAATCCTCCGGGTTTTGTATAACAGGGGCGTCTCTGGCCCTTCTTTTATCAGGAACCCAGCCACAACAGTCGCCATTCAGAAGCGACGAATTGAATTCTGCAGAAAGTCTATAGGTATCCTCGGATCCTGATGTGGGGCGTTTCTCGAGCCCCAAATCTTGACTTGGGAAATTTGGAACATCGTTTTCGAGGTGAGGTATGGTGTCAGGAATAGAATCGTCTTCTACAACAACGATCATCCAGACGCCGATAGCACCGTTTGATCCAAAGAGCGGGGTGCAATGAAGCCAACGTTCGCGACCGAGAAATTCGGTTTTCTATAATATGTTGTTAGCCGCGTGCGAAATTTGATAGAGATGTCTTGTTTGCGCTTACCTTTGGGTTTTGCTCCTCAAGCTTGCTTAGCCACCTGACTTTAACAGTAATTCCACGTCCGCTGTTTAGTGCGTTTTCAAGCTCTTCGCGAACACGATCTGTACCACCGATTTTTGACATGAGGGGGGATTGCAAGATTCCCGGTGTACGCATAGAAGGAGAGGCGAAGAGGATCCGAAGAGATGGATTCGGACGGACAAGAATGTACTGAATAAACTTGCGTTAGCGGCGTGTCCAATAGTTCCTAAAACGGCACATGTTCATCTTACATTTCTGTAAAGACCTTTCAGAGAGCTGTTCCAGAGATTGACAGACTTTTTCTCCACCTTTGGTTTATCGGATGTCACTGTCTCTGCATCAAAATCGCCCAGTGGAATCAATGGCTCAATGAGCGAAGCTTCAGTGTAGGCATTCTGGGCGGTATCTGGTTCCAATAACTGGTGATCTTTATGGAGATGCCCACCACTCGCCTTCACCTTTTCCATTTCTTCTGCGTTGAATAATTCGGATAGTTGTTTAAACTCCTCAAGCTTCGGCCGTACGAGGTCCAAGTCCAGATCCGTGTCTAATACTTCGCTCTGCTTCATCTTTGACATCAACCTCTTAAAGCCTTCTAATCCAATGAAGTCTTTTGCAAGGGGTGTTACATCCACTTGTGCACCCATGAAGTAGCGGACTTGGCCCTTCGCATCGAGGAGAGGTGCGACCATGACGAGGTTAAGAAACGGTGTGCCATCGCGTTTGTAGTTTAGAAGGCATTCCGTAATTTCTTCACCCTGTTTGACAGCTTCGCGGAGACGACGAGAAGAGTGGCGTTGGCTTTTCGGGCCCTGGAGAAAGCGGCAATTACGCCCGGCGACGTAGGGAACCGGATATTGAGTTCTTTTTCAAGATGCCATGGTTAGATTGTGTAAAAATTATCAGTTGCTGGCTCAGGGCACTTACGTCCGATGAAATTCCTCGCTAGCAAATATTATTCTAATAAATCACGGAACTCTCAGCTTCGTTATCAAAAAGTACACAATAATACAACAAGACACTTACGGATTATCTGACCTCTGCGGGTCAGTCAAGCAAAAAACCTCTGCCAGTCCATTCGAACTCTCTTCTAAATAACTTATCTCGTTTCCGGTGATCTTCTTTTGAATATTGAATGTGACGATCTCGGAGTAAACCCAAGCCACGTATCTCGGTAGCTCCTGCTCTGTAAGAACCTTGAAAGCATCTGCGGCTTTCCTTACAAGGGTCTTGCTAACTGGCGTGACACCTTCGTTTTCCGTATGTATCCACGATCGATCAGGTGCAGGACTGGGACCAAGGGACTCCGCTATTGCGTTCGCATAGTTGATCGCTTTGATAGCCTTTTGTGCTTCGAGGTAGTATGTGAGAAGTGATAATGATTCTGGTGGTCTGTATGTTTCAATGAACCGAGAGAAGGTATATAGAAGTTTGGGGTCTAATGTGATTGCCCTTAGGTGACCTTTCGAGAATAGTTTCTGTGACAGATCTTCAATATCGGTTTCCGAAAGCCTCTTGCCTGGATTATTCGCCGGTTGACCAGGTGGAAGGAGGTCGTAAGAGTATTGCTCATCGTTTGGTATATATGGGAGGATTCTGCCTTTGCCCGCGTTGGATCCTGTGCCAGGGCGATTTTTAGGTGATGGGACAGAGTAATCGTTGGCGATAAATGACACCACGGACTCACGGGGCTCGAGATCCTTGACGTTGAGCGAACTGTTAGGTAAACTAACTACGGGTGCATCCGGTAATACGAATATTTGAGGTACTATTCTGTTAATTTTCTCTTCTGGTTTCGGGTCCTCTTTTTGTATTATATATTGATTCTCTTTCTCCTCTTCTTCTTCATCCTCCTCAAAGAGTTTGAATGCCTCTGATTTTTTCCGCCAGCTTATCGACCTTGAGATTGAGGTTAAACTCGTTGAACCCACTATGCTCATTGGGTCAATATGTTCCGAAATCCGCCTGTTCTTTGTTACTCTTGGAAGAGTAAATGGAATGGAGGTAGTAGATTCCCGCCTCGGACTCAAGCCAGTCAAAGCTACACCCAAAGGTAGATCTTCGTCGGAATGATTTGATACGGACTCGCTCGGGTGTGAATACATCCGCTCCGTAGCTGGTTTTAGCGACCGAGGTATGGATAGTACATCTTCCTCAGGCATATCCGGAAAACTATTACTCCCAGCTCTAGATTTTGCGAAAGGGGTTTGCGGGGCAGATGTGTATGTAGTATTGTATTGGCTAGAGTTAAATTCTTTGATTTGATCTCTGAGGGCCCTCCGAATGGACCTGTTGCTATCTTTGGACGATTTCCGGCGGAAGGGACCAAGCGATAAACTCCGTCTGAAAGGGCTCTCATCCGCAGAGCTCGTCGAAGAGCCGGATATACGGCGTAACAGCTCCATTTCGTACAATTGCCCGTATGTTGTCCAGCTAACGATTCCGGACCACCACACTTTCTACCAAAATGCAATCAAAACAATTGTCTTTGTGTTGTTGGTTTGTCGAAGGAATCTGGTGATATGAACTTAATGGTTATTTTGAGAACGTCAAAAATATGACCAACGATAATCTACCGGGTTGAAAATAATAAATACCCTTCCAGAAAAACGGAAGCATGGGCACCAGCATATTTAAGACCTCGTTAGTCGCTGCCGTCCAACAGGCATTACTGTGCCCCCAATACACAGGGCATTCCGGGTGATTCTCCCATTTGAAACCTTATCCGCAATCCGGGGTGTTGTTGCTGGAAGTCTATTACCACAGCGAAACCTTCGTTTACCCCTCAATGATCTTTCTGCAGGAACCAAATCCTTGCCCCTGTGGAGATCTAGAAGGGGTGCAAGGGCTCTTCCTATCCGTTCATGGCCTGCATGGGAAGAAGCAGGTAACTGTTCAGTTTAACCTAGATTCGGGTTGTTTGGTGAGGTGTGAGAAAAGCGGCATATGACAAGGGCAGGGCCCTGTTTTTATGTTTAATTTGTGACGGTATAATATGGTTTTTAAAGTCGGAATATATTCCACATTCTCAGCTATGCTCCCACGAGTAATAAGAGGCGAGACGATTCTGGAGAATATCCCCGTCCTAGCGTGATTGAAGACAACAACAGCGTCCGAGTGAAATCTCAATGGCTCTCCTCCTGTCGTGTTTGCATCACGGAAAGAGCTGGTTAGCTAAGAGGCGTTCGGCGAGCCCCACCATTGGCTCACTGACCACCCACCAGCCATCCATCCCATTGACCGTTTCCGTCAACTTTGACATGGGTGCTGGCGCAGGTACCACTCCGACCTGACTCCACACAACGAAAACCTTATCAGGTCGGTGTTTCTTCTCTTTCGGTGCGCTTTCCTTGGTTACCGCATGCTAGAGCAAACAATTCCTGCGTGAAACATCCTCCACTATCTAGCACTAGGACGGTATCTCGACTGTCGAAACTCGGGAGGGATACATGGCGTCCCGCATTCCAAGGTCTCGGTGCATGTCGGGTCTGTGTATCAGTTCTCGACGCAAATGCCGCGTTTGGTAGTGATTTTGCGTTGAAGTGGAGTCGAAGCGTGGCCCCTGGCTAGTGTTGAAACAATGTCGTTATCGATTCCTGTATCCTCGATTCACGGGGACAGGTCATATAGAGCGCGTGTTTACGTGATTTCACAGGGTATTAATCGATTGTCTCGTCTACGTAGCTGCATTTGTCGCCCTTTTGTTATGATTGTTTATCGATATAGGGTATGATATCGGCCAATACTCAATCCAACGCATAGGCATGCTGTAAAATTTACAGCCTGAATTCTCACATTCTAAAGACTATGATGATATTCGGAAAGCCGAATATTCGATATCAATAGTTAGTTTATCCTAGTCAGACCATAAACTTTGGGTAAATCTCCAATCAAGGCAAAATATCGCAGTTTGTCCGATTCAAATCCCCCAGATGGTATCAAACCCTAGCCAGCCGAATGCAAGGTCTTCAAATCGCACATCTCCGTTGTCTCGGACCGTCGCCGCTGCAAACAAAACATTTTAGATAATCACGCTTCCAAAAACCTCGGTACCTCCTTTTCCATCCTGATATCAGAATCATCTCATTCACAGATCAGCACCAATACACCGAATTTTCCGTTGCTAGATTTTCGTCAGATACCATTCGTCCCAGCATTAGAATCTGGTTTAACGATTTGGAAGAAGCGTGAGCACTTACTCCCTAACCCACGCCAAAAAACCCTAAAAAAAACCTTGATTCTAAAGCTAAATCTAAAAATTGATGCTTTAAGTACGAAAAGAAGTTTAGCGAAGATATCGAAGTTTACAGAAATAACTTTATTTAGTAGCCTTTCAATTTTATTCGTTTTGGGCACGCCCCATTGAAGAAATTTTGGCATCTCAAGCTTTTTTCGGCCGAAGAGTAATTGAGGTTTAACAAAACCAAATATCCGGGGTTTGCCTAGCCGAGTGTTTGTCCTCAATCCAGCCTAGAAGGTTATACTCTGCAGAATCTAGGTGTTTAGTCCCATTTAGTTTTAATTTAAAACAATTATCTTGGAGTTCTGTGGCGGGATTCATTGGTGATTGAAATCAAAATCATGTAAGCATGGTAGTTCAAAAAGAAGTTAAAAATGACTTATAGATTATCAGGAATATATCCTTTAACTTTTTATCTAAGCCTACAGGTCTACAGCTTTACGCTTTTGCACCGACCCTGAAATTTTATCCCGCCCAATCCCTATCTTACAAGCTCTGAAGCTGCTCTTTAATCAATCAGAGCACTTGACCTCAGTCTCTTCGTCGTCATCACCCCCTTCGCTAAGAACTAGAAAATCTTCGATGTCCTGAAAGGCCCATAGCTCTCCATTGGCATCGAGCTTGAGTTGCTAATCGTCAAACTTGATCTTTGTTGCTACCTTAGCGTCACTGGTATCTCTGTAAAAAGCGCCATAGCTCGCGTGCTCCTTCTTCTTGACCGTTGTTCCGAACTTCATCAAGTCCTCAGGAACATCCTGTTTAGCGGCTTTGAGGACATTTATTAAACTGCGTCAAGTAACACGGGTTAGCACTGGCGATAGCAAATACTTATTGAATGAAGAAGAAACCTACCTTCCACTGTGCGCTTTATCATGATCTGTGAAGAATGTTACCGCTTTGCCTGTTTCTCCAGCTCTCCCTGTACGTCCGATCCGGTGCACGTAATCTTCGATCGTCAACGGGAATGTAACATTGATAACCAATTTAACGTTTGGGATATCGAGCCCTCTAGCCGCAACATCGGTCGCAACCAGTACGGGTGTTCTGCCAGCTTTGAACTCTGCCAGAGTCTGTGTCCGGACGTTTTGGTTCAAGTCACCATGTATGCCACCAACTTTGATACCCTTGCCCCGTAAAAAGTTTTCAAGTCTTGCGGCTTCTTTTTTGTAAAGCGCGAATACGAGAATTCTGTCGCTCTTAGCAGTGGGAGAGGAACGTTGGTGGGCATTAAGTATGTTGAGGAGCCTCGATTCCTTGATTCTTGGGTCCGTCAGGACTTCGACTGTTTGGGCGATCCGAGTATTGGCGCGCAGATCACCATCATCAGGACTATTGATGCCAATTCTGATCGGCTTGGTCATAAATGTCGATGCCAATTGCCGAACACTCTGAGGCCAAGTTGCTGTAAACATGAGTGTCTGGCGCTTTGGTGTAGCTGGCGTAGCTCCGAGAATCTTCTTGATATCCTCTTCGAATCCCTTGTCGAGCATTCTGTCAGCTTCGTCGAGGACAACGTATCCAGCTCGCGATATGTTTGCAGCTCCTTCCTGCAGGAAATCATTAAGACGGCCCGGGGTTGCGACGATAACCAATGCTTTCTTCAAAGTCTCCCTCTGAGGGTCTTTGGGCACACCACCGTAGATACACGTGGCAGCATCCTTGAGGCCAGCCGCCGAGGTGAGTTTCTCGACTTGTTCATAGATTTGCATTGCTAATTCCCTAGTTGGGGAGACAATGACAACCTTTGCACCGGTTTTCCTGGGATTTCTCTCAGATGTTGGAAGCTTGGAGAGATACTGGACAGCTGGGTAGGCGAAAGCTACCGTCTTTCCAGAACCAGTTTCTGCCACTCCGATAAGATCCCTACCAGCAAGAAGGTAGCTCCATGATGCGGCTTGAATGGGTGTTGGCGTCTTGTAGGAGGAGAGCGGAGCGAGGTGGGATGGATCTTCGGCAGGCAGATCTGAGAATTTGAGAATTAAGTTGAATGACAGAGTATTGGGAGCTTCAGGGTCCGTGATTTTGATTGAGTGGGTGGTCATGTAGGAGCTGATGACTGTACCATCGGCCGGAGTCGGTGATACGGTGCCGCTAGCGGTTGTTGGCGCGGTGTTATCTTTTGGCTTCGAAGCTTCCTTCTCGCTATCGGAATCGCTGCTATCGCTCGAATCACTCTCTACCTTCTTAGTTTTCTTTGACTTTTCTCCATTGGATACCCCATTGGACTTCGTAGGTTTGACTGCCGGCTTCTTGTTGTCCTTCTTCTTTTTCTTCTTCTTGTCTTCCTCGCTCTCACTCTCACTGCTGTCACTGTCATCCGAGCTCGAGTTATCTGTGTCAACATCCATCTTATCCTCAACAATCGGTTCAGCGGTGACGATATCCTTGACCACCTCGGTCCTCTCCACCACATCGCCCATTGTGACCTCCTTGATTTCTTCCACCTTTGTGATCGTAACCTTTGTAGTTATCCCGTTCTCGCTCCCATCGTCCGCCGCCGCCGCAGCAGCAGCGGCAGCTTTCTCCGCTTTCTTCGCCTCCTTCCTTGCCTGTCTCTTCTTTTCTTTCCTCTCCTCCGCAAGCTTCTTCTTCTCCGCCTTGCTTAAACCGGGCTGTCCTTTCTTCGCCTCCTTCGCCGCCTTCTTCCTTTCTTTCTTCTCCATCTTCTTGTTATCAGCAGGAACATACTCCCTCCCCTCAACCTCAGCCTTATACCTCTCAAACTTCTCCTTCTCATCCTTTTTACGCCTTCTCAGCTCCTTCTGTCTAGCGTACTTGTCCTCCTTTTTCTCATCCTTAGGTTTGCGCTTGAGCTCGTGGACGTTCATGTGTTCGAGATCTGGCTTCTCCTTTGGAGTCTCCGCATGAGTGTTTGTTTCTAGGTCATAGTTTGTGGGAACCCATGGCTTTGCTGATTTCTTCGTGTCGCCTTTCTTCGTGTCGCTTTTCTTCTTGTCTTTTCTACGGTCGTCCGATTTGGGAGCGTTGGCTTGCGAGATAAAGGCGGGGGTATCATCGGCCTCGTCGGCCTTTCTCTTTTTACCCATTACGATGATTGGTAAGGATAAGAGCTTAGGATATAGCGAATGGGGTTCTGATTGCGACTGATTGGGTTCGTTTTGCTAACAAAACGGTGAGGGTGGTATCAAGGTTGAAGAAATTTCGCAGCAAACAAAAAATTTAAATTTAAACGATGGTTTGCGACGTGCAGCAAGAAAATTTCGGCGCGCTGATAAGAGCCGCGGCTCCACCCCTACCTCCAAAACAACACTAAATGTCTGTGGCGAAGTGAATGCCTTCAAGCCGCGAGCCGGTCGTTTTCGACTTTTGTCGCGCTTTAATTTTATATATGTTTAAGGTCAACATTGTGTGTATGCTATGAGTCTACGAAATTAAGATATTCAATCGTCCAGCTATTTGATAGCGATATAATTTTATTCTTTGCTAACTCATCTCTTATTTGAGTATTTTTAGCTGTGCATTTCTGCCCCCACGTCACTCTTCATCAGAATATCTATCTTCCGGGCTCAAATCATAAAAGCAAACGAGATCGAGATATTCGTCGCCCAAAAGCTATGAGATCTGAAAAGGAGCGCTGAAGAATCAGACATGAACATCGAAACGATCCGTGAGAAATATGAAACCCACCGTATAGGAGACATCAGACTGACTCAGAACAGCAGAGAGAAACGGTAAACAGCTCATGAGAGATAAATGACTGAAATTCTATCGAACGAGAACAAAATGGAAAAAAGCCACATAACGCCGCCCAGTGCAATGCCTTTTATCTTTTGAGGAAGAAACGGAACAAAAAAAAAAAAAAAAAGAGAAGGTATCACCGAAAGAAAAATGCGCAATGCGGACGCTGAAAAAGAAAACGCAGGGCTCATCCTAGCGATGAAGAGTATTCCAGGGTCCATAGCCAGGACCGTAAGGGGTGCCGATCGGTCCAGCATATGGAGAATGGAATGGAAAAGGGAGGCGGCGGTTAGTCCTTGGAACCATCGGGATCGAGATTCTAGAGATGCCAGGTTGAGAAGAGGAGTTCATGCTATTGTTGATCATAGATGCAAGATGAACAGGTCTATTGATATGATTTTCATTGGTGAAGGACGGTCTTCCATTTGGATAGACCGAGGGTTTAAGTGAAGGCGGTGCCATAGATGCAGCTAAGGGCATCATGGGAGTAGTCACTATTGGGGTCATTGGTGACCGTGGCATCTCAAAAACTCGAGGATGGTTTTGCTTGACGGGAGCAGGTCTTTTTCCCTAAATAGTTCCTGCCATTATTTGTTGTCGAAGCTGTAGGATAGCGGCCTGTTGGTCCGGTGGGAGGGACATGACTTGCTCCTGCGTTAGAGACATAACTTGCTGGATGAGTTGAGCTTTTTGAGGGTCAATCTGGGGCTGGGCCGGTGCTGGCACTGGTGCCGGAGGTGGCTGGTATTGTTGAGGAGGTGGAGCAGCATTCGTCGGAGCAGTAGATCCTTCTATGACCTGGCTGAGAATGGACGGATCTACCAGGTTCATCAACAGCAGAGCTTGGAAGATTGCGTAACAAAGCTGGGGCGCCTTGCGAAGGAGTTCCATGCACTTGGCGGGATCCGTGAGGGCAAGCTGTTTCATCTGAGATATGACGTCGAGTAACTGAGCAGGAGGGAGAGTTTCAAGGGTTTTGGAAATAGCGTCAGGAGCTTCGAGATTCGGCGGGGCGTCGGTACCCGGTGGGAGCTGGGGTAGCAACGAGCTTCCGGACAAGGCACCAGTATTAGCGGCACCTCCACCAGAGGTATTGCCACGATAAGAAGACCCTGCCGCGGGTGGTTCGTAGCCGTCCGTCGCATCCTTGTTGTCTCCCTCGTGTGAAAAGTCGACACGCAGCTTCCGACCCATGATTTCGAAGTTGTCGAGGTTGCGGACAGCTGAAGCCGCGATCTCGGGGTCGGCGTATTCAGCAAAGCCGAATCCTTTCGGTTTACCCGTGTCACGATCATAAACGAGCCGGAAGGACAGAACTTGTCCGACCTTCGAGAAGATATCGATTATCTGTTCTTCACTAAGGCCTAGTAAAAAGTTGCGAGCACGCGACACAATCGCGCGTCCAAGTAGTTAGCTAACGATCGAGTAACCGCGACTGAATCATTGTTGGTTGATACGTACCATATGGAATGTTCCCAATGAAGGCAATCCGGGAAGGGACTTTATCATCGGGCATTGTGACCAGCGGTTCAATTGAGAACAGGATCTGTGAAAAGCGGATGCGACGGATTCGAGGAGGTTGGAATTAATTGAAGGCGACGGGTGTTGATGGTGAGGTTGAAGAAAAGAAAGAAACGGCAGTCGAGATGAGGGAGCCGGTTTGGTGTTTGTGCGACAGCGACAAACGTCAACGTTGCCAACACAAAGACAAAGTTCGCCTCCCCCCTAAGTCAATGTTGGAACTCTCACAATCGAGTAAAATCCGGTGGCATAACGGCTCGTGAAAGTTTACGGATTCAATTGGTACAAAGGCAGAACTAATAAGGTTCTTTTGTTCCTTTGGTCTTCTAAGTAGAATACATCTAGTACTTATTTCAAATCAAAGAACATGTACCTCAGGCAAGATTATCCACATTAACTTCCTCCCAAACGCCAATGACAAGTTCCAGACCAAACAGATAATTCATAGCAGCTCTCCTTCTCCATCCCCATTATCATCTTCACTCCAATCTAGTTCATCGTCAATAGCTGCTGCCGCCCTTTGAACCTCCGCCAACCCGCTAATATCTTCGATAAATCCCGTCTCGTTCATCGCCCTTTTGACAAAATCCCAACCACCATCATCAAAAGCGCTGAGAATCTTATTGGAGCACGCACTACAGTGTATGTACCCTGGCGCGCGGATAATTTTATTCTGGAAGTTAAACAAGAAGCCGCGGATTTGATGCGGAACCGTTCCGAGTGGGTGAGAACCACGGTCATCATCTGGTGTGGCTGGGGCTGGGCAAGCGCCTCTGGAGAATAGGTGGTAAGTAAATGGAAAAGAGCTTGAGCGCAAAAATGAGGTTTGGGGTGCCATACAGTTGTGGGTGTTGAAGGATTGATACAAACAATTCGACCAACAATGCTGAAGCGATTGCGGCTATTCCCGGTCTAGTGACGGTGCACATCTGATCCAAGGTCTGGTCTTTTATCGACTACACGAGAATTGATGTTAGTAACTGTTTGAGCTTCAAAATTGCAGCCAGGAGACTCTTACATCTGCCGGTGCAACGACATCATTGCAGAAATAACACCCCAGTTCAGAATTAGGTTCTTCCGTCTTGGATTTCTTTGCTTCCGTGTCTTCACTCTCATCTTCTGTCTCTACTTCCGGCCGAACACCATGTCTCATAACCACGAAAGTATCAAACCCAAGTGCGGCATTCAAGACAATCTTTCCGTAAAACTTCCCAAGAAGTGTAGGCAGCCATCTACTCTCTCGAGTATCCATGAGCAAGAAAATGGCATCGTGCTCTTGAATTAGGGATACCAGCTTATCGTAATCCGCCTTCATCTGTTCTTCGTGAGGTTTATCTCTTATCGGGTGTCCTGCCATCGGAACAGACATTTTGAACCCTTGAGAATCGACGTTCGGATAGATCTCCTTCAGAGCCTCTGCTGCTCTAGCAGCTTTGGGCTTCCCGCCATTTTGGCAATCTTCAAACGTGAAGAGCGGTTGTCTCACTGGATTCGAGTAGGAAACTGTTGCGTTATCGACGAATGTAATTTTGCGAACACCCCAGCCCAGAAGAATACGAGAAACATAAGCTCCCAGAGTCCCAGCTCCGAGCAAAAGACATTTCGTTTCTTTGATCTTATCAAGATCCAAATCTGGCGCGATTCTCCATTTCATAAGGCGATTGTTAAGATCGACGGCGGAATCCGCTAGCCTGGTGGGGTCCATCATTTGCGACAGGTCTGCGAATCTTGGTAAGAGTTTCTTGTCCCTATTTCTTTCCCATCCAGTAATCTTTGGGAGAGGCGCATCCTTCAAAGATAGTTCTGAAATATCAGGTTCGCTTTCGTCCTTGAGAGTCCAAATCACGCTTCTTGGATGGTGTCTTTGCGCATGACTGTCTCTGTACCCAACGATGTTGACCTCCTTCAACTTCCACCGTTTTCGAATCAGTACGAGCAAATTTCTTAGCGGCCAGCCGGGATGTTCGTCAAAGTTGCTCGGGTCAGTAAACCCAACAAAAGCATCGTTCTTCATATCTTTGACGTCCTGGAAAAAGCCCTGTTCGTAGTCACCAAGGGACTTAACAACCCAGACCGTGTCTTCATCTTCTGTTGCTGGCTTCACTCTTTTGAACAAGAAGAATCCACGCTGTCTGCTATCAACGCTGTACCGCCAGGTACCCACGGCCTCAGATAAAGATGAGGTTTCTTCTGGGTTAAACTGCCGACGCTCTCCAACGACTGTCCAAGGTGGTGAGGAGTGTATCGCCGGGAAGCCACACCAATAGTGAAAGTGATACTTTTTAAGATCCGCGAAAGATATTATCGTAAAAGATGCAAGAAGTGAAGGTACTGAGTAAATGGTGCCGTCGAGTATCGCTTCCCAGATCTAAGCCAAGATATCATAGGTTAGTGCGAAGCTCTCCAACCTCCCATATGGCGATTCTAAAACAGCTGCGTACCGTTTTCCCTGATTTTTGAATGATTTCACTATAATTCGTCTTTTTAAACTCTTCGATAGTGTTCACATTCCGGATAATACCCTCTCCTCGAAAATTCCCGATACCTGTCCTGAGATTGTACCACACATTAGCTCCTACCATCTTCCCGCAGCTCCCGATAAGGCGTAACATACTCGTCAGAAGTCAAAGCTGTCGCCCCGACCTGCATGCGACAGGAATTCGCTGGCGAATCATTCGGGTTTACCTCGTAGACACCGAGGACTCTTCGGGCGGACGTGTCGAGTTTGTCATGGTTGATTTTGTGATATGCGAGGGAGGAGAAGAAGGCGAGGTCTATATCGGAGGCAAACGGTGCGAACTGCATCGTGGCCGGGAATGTTTCTGTCTGTGTCTATGAATACAAGTGGTTGATCGCAGATGGTGGTATCGATGTGTGCAGATGGCGGGGTAGATTAAGCGATGTCGAAGTATGCAAGGTACGGAACGTTGATGTCTGAAGTTGTAATCTGGAAGGTCTCGAAAGTCGAATCTGAAGAGAAGGAAGAAAGTTGTCTTCTTCTATGGCTGTTGTAGACAGGATTTATTGATAATCAGTTGAAAGATCATCTGCCTCGTCTCATAAGCCCGCGACCACGCCCCCTCGATCAGGTGCCATGTCCTCGTCGCGCCGAACGCTAATCCAAACCCGTGGGGGCAACGCAGTCTCGAAAACCAAACTGGCTGGCTGAGGGGGCAACGCAGAAAATCCAACAAGTCTCCCCCTCCAGTTTTTCAACACCTTGCTGGCGGATGTCCACGAGACTACTTAGTAGGTATGAATCTGGCCAGTAAAAATTGACTACCAATGGTTCGAAGATATCTTAGCCCCAAGTGCTACTCGGAATAAAGACTTACAGCTCTATCTAATTAGCAATATAACTAAGTACGGTTGAAACTACTATGGCATACCGCCCCACGGATAACAATAACACCAACATCCCGACTCTGCCATATTAATCAATAGGTTTACAAGCTTTCAAGTTATTTCGAACACAAAATCCGCATCACAGCCAAAGTTACAATTGGGTTGCCCATGATAACATCGTGCAACCCATACTTCAAAATCTCCTCCCTAATAATTCCATTCTCCGTTCGCCACTCCACCACCGTCCCAGCCTCTCCCAGGTCCCTTCTCAGACCACTTTTTCGAAGTTCTAGCTCATTAAAACCAATACCACCGGGAACCGTAGCCCCAACAGCACGCCAGAACACCTGCGGTGTATGGGTCCATGGGATATCGTAATCATCCTGAGCATGAATAATTGTAAGCCGGTACTTCCGACCGCTGGCCTCGTTAGTTTGTACGTATCGCGACAGCCGGTCGCCACTTAACCACTTGTCGCGAATCAGCGTGCTAAGATATCTAAATAGCGCCGGAAACCTCGCAAAGGGTCCTAATATAGGGATAATACCAGCAATACGGTACGTAGCCACTAATGTTGGGACATCAACAAAGGGGGCTACTAAGACAGTTCCCGCGAATACTGTGGGCGGAGACTCCAAGGCGTAGTGCTCAATAATGGCAGATGTTACCGCTGTTCCCATGGACTGTGCAAATATCAGAACTCTTTCTGGAGGAATACCGGCCACTTGGGTCGCCCATTCGACAGCGGCGCGGCCGTCGAGAAATATCCCATCTTCGGTTGGCGAGCCCGTGCTGCGTCCAAATCCACGGTAATCAAACGTCAAAACATGTATTTTCTCTGGCCGACCAGCGGATAAGGCGCGATAATTTGGCGTACGGTAGCCAGAGCCGACGGTGCCCCCGGCTCCATGCATGTGGAGAATTAAGATGGCTTCTGGATCGTCTCGAAGGAGCTTGAACGCAAGACGCGAAGTGATGTCTGTGACAAAGCCAGCTGGTTCCAAAAGCAGTTTTGATTCATATTTCCGGTATAACTCTACGGGTAGAATATGCCAGGAGTAGAGTGTTTCGCCATCTGAAGAATATAAGGAGAATGGGGTTACTTGGTTGTGGAGAAAACCAAAAGCCTCTGGGGAGTTGAGGTCTTTGAACCATGTCATTTGCATGGCATGGAGATAGACGGCTTGAGCCTGGAATGAATGAGTTGCCAACAGACCAAGGAAGCAAGCATAGACCCCGACCAACGTCGCAGCCGATATGGAACCGAACTTCAGAACTGACCTAGTCAAGTTTCCCATCCTAATAATGTGTCTTTAGAAGAAGAAAACCAACTAACTGTTAAATCAGAAGTCCCCCAGAGGAATGCATAGATAAGCAAAGTAGGTGGGATGTGGAGTTGATTGGCCTCGAAACTCGGCGGACTTTGGGGGTTTGATGGGAGGCACAGTCTCGTAACCAAACCGCACAACAAATGGCAGGGTATAGTCTCGCAAGGGCAGGGTAGGGCTGGTCTCGCTGGGGTAGGATGTAAAAGGCAACAAGAGTATATGAGGCGATGCGTTGTAGTAGGAGCAAAAGTAGGTGTTTTGCAAACCCGCTTGGAGTCGAGATGGTGGAAAATTGCGCAACGGTTTCTCCCATCAAGCGATTTAACGCCTATCTACGCACTTCCATCAAAATATCCTATCTGACCTTGGATTCCGGCAAACCGATATCACTGATATCATGGCCCTGAGAAAAATCTAATGGGTTTATAGCTTTCTACAAAGATCCTAGTCTCGTCAAACCTAGATCTGACACTCTTCGATTCCATTTTGCCTTTCGTTTCGCCAAGCCTTTTTTATTGTCAAATCTGCGGATGACCCTCTCCAGAGAGATGTATCTCCAAAATACAACCGAGGAATAGTTCCATATTCTATATTTCCAGCTCGCATTTACCACAATGTGCAGATGTAAATGATAAACCGTTACTAGGTCTGGTATTGATATCAATCCATTCATCCAGGCTCGCTCTCCACGATGAAATCCGGTGGGAACACTCGATGGCTGTACGTGAGGAAAATTCTCGGCAAGGAGTTTATCTCTTACAGCCTGCATTTTTCTTACTGGAAGACCAAATAACGGCGTTATTGGTAAGTGAGATAGAGATATTTTAAAGATGCGAGATGGGTGGGTTTGTTACTTACAGAGATTCACTTCGGCAAGTCCGATGTGCTCGACGTCACGGATATGTCGGGTTGGCAAAATAAGCCAGTGAGCGAACCCTTCACTTTTGATGCTATCCACTACAATTATTTCATCGTCCTGTCTTAGGGTTAACATATCTACGTCTGAAACCCCATTTTATACTGCGCCTTAAGGTAAAGAAAACTTGATGCATATATCATCCCCGTCTGGCTGTGATATTTCTTGAAGCTTTAACCATTAGATTGCTTCTCATTTCCTTACCGGTGGCTCTATTAAACTAGAGGTGGCAAGAAGTAAAATAAATAATAAAGTAAAATATGCACCGCAGCCGGACAACTTACGTGATAGTGGGGTGGCCATGTATAGTGAAAATTGCCTTCGCAGAATTTGCACGTTTTGTCCACAATTGATTCCATTAATATTATTAAGCCCCAAGGCTACGATATTATGAGCAAATAACTGCTAGCCAAAATATAAATTTTATGCTTGAATTGGTGAAATCGATGCTACTATAGTATTAGCCGTCGTATTTGTTGTTTTGGCGTATCTAAGATCGCGATCGAGAGATCTACCGGAAAACGGGAAGAAAATTTACGCGAGTAATATCTTATCCAACCTCGACATCTCCTTTCTATTTATACTAGGCAAGCCCATTGCAATTTTTATTGTCTCAGCCGGAATGGAGAATTGGTTCTTTTTAATATTAGAACGCCTTACTATTGGAACTCCTTCTGACGTCA
Source organism: Dactylellina parvicollis (assembly GCA_036971385.1). Taxonomy (NCBI): domain Eukaryota; kingdom Fungi; phylum Ascomycota; class Orbiliomycetes; order Orbiliales; family Orbiliaceae; genus Dactylellina; species Dactylellina parvicollis. The sequence continues at coordinate 866,376 of JAJTUD010000013.1, read as the reverse complement.
AAATCACTAAGACCAACCTCATATGGTATCTTTATGGGAGTATGAAAGGCTCGGAGATTAATCTCGATTTGAATCACCCGAATATCTGTTGCCGATCATTTCTCGATTTTTTAGTAGTGAAATGCAAGAACATGAGCTACCCAGTTGTTTTCGAATCTCGGGATAAGGACTCGATTCTAGTTGGCCGATGCCTTATCCGGATATCCGGACATGTCCATCAATACCGGGTGCAGACCTATGAGTGACGCAACCAGTTCGGCAAATCAAGGATCAGACGACGAAACTGGTTCGAATATTTCGATGCCGGTGAGATTAAAACATGCAGGCGTCTGCTATAACAACCAAGGACCGATTATCACCATAAATCAAGGAAAGGCCTTCGCGTCGCAACACACATCGTTAGCTCAAAAAGAAAAAAGAAGTTATATAATGCAATACAAGGCGCGTAATAGGACGAAATGATCTTCATTGACTTCATGAATAAATATCATACCCGGCCATAACTATGAACCGCACCAAAATAACAGCCCCTTGCGAAGAAATCGTCGTGGACGAATCCGATATAAGCCAGATCGTCAAGCTGGCAATCCCTGGGTCAGAATTGCTATCGATAACACCTTTTCCCGTAGGAACCTCTTTTAACAACAGCCTTTACGGCTTGACTATATTGGAAACCACATCAGCTTCAAACGGTGTCTCGCGGGGTGCAACCCAAGAAATTATTCTGAAGGTTTGCGGGCGGAATGAACAAATTGCGAGTATTCGAAACGAGGTGGAAGCACTTCGCTTGGTATTTGAATCCGGTGCGGATGTTCCTGTGCCACGTGTGATAGATTGGTCAGATGGCTATAAGACTGAGAGCCAGTCTCGAACGCGCAATATCGGGCATCCTTGGATGCTCATGACGAAGCTTCCCGGAGTCTGTCTTGACAAAATTCTCGCTACCTTAAACACTGAAGAAATTGAAGGTCTCGCGGTGCAGCTGGCCACCCTACTTTACCGTCTCAGAAAGGACATTCCGACCGTTGATTGCATCGGTAATGTTGCAACTGTGCTATACAGGGACAGAGGCATTGCAGAAGCCTACGCAAGATATCCAAGTGTTAGGGGCCATCCATGGAGCACAAGCTTGGACTTCAAAAAGGCTTTGATTGAAGAAGCAACAGACTGTTTGAAAACTCTACCTTGGATGTCGCCCAACCACTTTTTAGTATGCTTTTGCCCATTCTTTGAAATTCGAATTCTTTATATGGCAATGGTCTCAAAACCAGTCTCTCTCTTAGCGCATATGGCAACATGTCAAAACTAACTTGGGGTAATAGATACCGTTAGTCGAACAGTTTACTTCTGCCACATTACACAAGCTGCCTATATACGATAGAGTTATTCGGGATATGAATCCAGGTGGTAATAGTGGTTCCTATATCCTCACACACGGAGACTTTGCGCCACGAAATATTCTCGTCGAGAGGTGCGATGAAGCCAACACAACCTCTGATGTCAAAGTTGAAATGATGATGGAAAGGGGGGTACAAAAGAAGTTTCTTCGCGTAACAGGAATCGTAGACTGGGAATTCGCCGGGTTTTACCCAGAAGATGAAGAGTATTTTATAACTCGTTGTGGGATGTTCGAAAACGATTGCCCTTTGGCGGCGCCTTTGCGGACGGAAGTTGAGAAAATAGGACTTTTCGAATGTCAGACTCAGACGCGTGAGGCGCAAACAAGAGCAGATCTCTTTGACCTCCCTAATAGCATCGCACCTTGGTGGCTCCGGCGCGAACCTACGGATGAGACGAAATTAAAGCTTGGTTCCGTCAAGGCTGAACTAGATGATGCGTCGAATCGCGTGATACAACTCATTGATCGCCTCACTTCAATGGCCGAAGATTACCGATAAATGAAGCCTCCATAAGATATGACTTGTATTTTTTAGACTAGAAATAAAAAACATTGCCTTGTAGCATGCAGATGAGTGGCAGTCTGGGAGTCTCCAAGCCTTTCTTGAGATTTGGATTAAGGTGGTCTCGTATATATCCAGCCTGATATCAGTAAGTGCGCAGAAATTATTCCAGGTGTGAATATGCGAGCTTTCGGTCTCTTGAGAATTGGGGGTGAACCCTTTTGTATCTTTCTTTCACTCTTACCCATAATCACCTTTAAAGCCTGGAGATTGATCAATAAAAGCGACCTTTTCCTGGCCAGGGTACTCCCTGCTTTAGCTTTCCTACACAATTATGCATAATAAGCTATACAGAAAGGGAGTATGCTGTGCTACCAACTCCCACGTGGAGGGTCCAAGGCACAAAGTCGCCAATAAATGACAGCCTATACTACAATCACCTACATATGCAGTATTTCGAAAAGACGACTGCATTCATTTGTCGTGTCACATTACCATGCCATAAATGTGCCATTTCCCTCTCAACATACCAACAGCCAGCTTATAGGATCGAAATATTAATCTATGCTAGCATGTTGTGACACTACATAATTCTACAAAAAAACTCTAAGGGGAAAAATCAGCACAATCTTTGTCTTTTGCATATTTCTAGTCTGATACTAAGTCCGAAGTGTGAGTGTATTTGTGATGGAGCAAAGTTCCCTTCGCGTGCGCCTTAGCTTAGGCTTAAGCTTGCTAACATTACAAATTGTATAACAAGTGTTATCACATTTCTTGCGAGGCCTCGTCTAAGCTAAGTTCTAGCTCAGATGCAGGGACAGAGATCTGGAACACAATATTGACATCAGAAGATAATCAGGTATAAATCCGTCGTTACACTGCGCTAGCGCCCCTGCCCTGCCCCCAGTTTTTACAGGCGAGAGAGCTCGAGAGTGTTTAGTATATAACGTTAACGAGACCACCCCTGCGCCTTTATACAGATAATACCGCTGAAGAACTTACTATCTAAGGCGGCAAGCAGGATCAGCAGGCTACAATGGAAAAATAAAATATGCCAGGCCAAAGAAGTACCAGGCTGAATGTTAATATAACGTTACGTAAACCCCGTTTCAATAACGTAGAAACTGATCGCCTCTTCAGTCTCCTCTTCGATCGCAACAAATTCACCGAGGAATTTAGAAATTCGTAAGAATGTAACAAAAAACATCATAAACACACATCTTACGTCAATTTTAACTCCTTGCGGTTATTGAATTTGTCATTGGCGCGATTATCACAGTCTCACAGCCTTAAGTAAGGGGAGATCGCAATGCCTACAGATACAAGGGTTCTTGCGATAGGTATGAGATATCGGCATTGTTACGATGGGCGAATATATAATAAGACCAAAGCGCTGTGTTTCTTCAAGTTTTCTTGTACGTATCTCAAATTAAGCTAATCAGAATTGAAGCAGCCACACCTATATTACTACCAATAGCCATCATTCTATAGACTTTTTTTTTATCCAGGTCGCACTCTCGGAAAACTACCAGGATGACGATAGTTACCTCTATTTATTCTCTGATTGCCATTCTCATGATCAGTGCCTCGAGCATCGTTTATTGTCGCCCGGCACCAGCGCTAACGCCAAGGGATTGTATCGGCCCCCCAGTTAATCAAGCGACTATCGACCTCGTTGCTGAGTTTGAGGGCTTCAGCGCAGACCCTTGTAAGCAACAACACGTGTCTATGTATAACAAGAGAATGGATTCGATTCTAATACCATTTATAGACCTAGATCCCACTGGTAACCCCACTGTTGGTTATGGCCATCTCTGTAGCAACAACGATTGTTCCGAAGTCTCATTCGTTCTACCTCTCTCGGAAGAGGATGGGAAGGCGCTTCTCGCACAAGACATAGAAGTATAACAAAATCTTGGCTCATCAATTGCAAATTTTAGTCAGAAAAGTTAATTAGATTCTTGATTTCTAGACCGCTCAACAGTGCATCACACTTGCTACTGGCGACCCCGTAACTCTGAATTTGAACCAATACGGCGCTTTAGTCAGTTGGGCATTTAACGTCGGATGCGGTAGCGTTCGTTCTTCTTCACTCCTGGATCGTCTCAATCAAAGGCAGGATCCCGTTCCGGTCATTTCAGAGGAGCTTCCGCTATGGGATAAGAGCGCTGGCGTGGTTCTTCCTGGCCTTGTTCGGCGCCGCAAAGCCGAGGTCGATCTTGCAAACACAGCTACTTCCGAACCTGCTCTTCCGGTGCAGTGTTGAGCTAATGTAAGAAGAGGGTGCTAGGAGCTAGGAGCTGTAGATAATAGTTTCTAAGCCCTTCTTTGGCTTGAGAGCAAAGTTTGGTTGACGATCAGAGAAACTCGAGGAACTCGAGACGATTTCAAATCGATATCGAGCAGCCGTTTCCCTTTTGTATAATACCGCAAGGTATATTATATATCTTGAAAAGTATGCTTTACATTTTATATTCAATCCTGGTTGTGATGCGGCATTACTTTACAAACAAAGGTCGCTAGACGACTTCTGCTCGATAAAATGGAAGTGTCAAGATCTGTAAACCCGATCTTAATATAACCACCTTTTAGCTGACCTGGGTAGCAGCAAGTCTTTGACAATAAGCCGTACATACACCAAAAAAATCCACCAAACTGATGGTTTCTACAAATAACCTTTATCAGTCAATATATGTTAATAAATTCAAACTTAAATACTGAGGATATGCGGTAGCTATCGTCTGCCCCACCAATAGCGAGGTCTAAACTATGGCCTGAATGCAAGTATTATATTGCTTGACAGGAAGAGAGATCTGTATATCTATTGTCTTTTATGAAAATGATAGACTCGGTCTATTTTGGGTCAATTCTCAGCTTATTCTCGATCTATCGTGCGCTGCAAAAATTTGGCCATATCATCGACTTCATCTGGCTCTTTCAACCAATGCCCCTCCTGTTCTGCTCCTTTGTAAATATGCGAATCAACTGAATATCCAACAAGATCGAGAACCTCAGCTATCTCAGATTGCCGTGCAATATCAATATACGCATCATCTACACCGTGTCCTAAAAACACTAGAGAATCTCTAGGGTTTCCACACCATGTCTCGTCCTCTAGTTCCAAACCGAGAGCTTCCGATAGAGTTCGAGATATATCATTGACTATTGCACTGCTGTTTTTTAAAATATCTTTTTCGATTTCCCCCCAGAATGGAATCCATCCGCTAAAGCCCATGAACCCACCGAATGGAACTTTTGTGACGAGAAAAAGCATCAAGGCGAGAGCCTCCCCTTGGCTGATACCTGCCAAAATAACATCCTTAGGTCCGGCCACTAGCTCCATTTCCTCCTCCACCAAGTCGCCTAAATAATCTACTCCTTCTCTCAATCCTTCTATCTGCAATTCTTGTTTTTCAGAAGGATCGCTCAAAGAGTATATGTCAAACCACTCATCAAGATCTTCCTTAAACACGGTAGAATACCTCTTCTTCGCTGTCGGAAACACCCACTTGAAAGATGGGAGTCTTGAGAAAATACTCCCATCAGGAGCACCGGAAGATGCCGTCAAGTTGCAGCTGCCGAGTGCTTCGGCGAGCTCTTTACCGGAGCTTCCACGACCGTGAAGGAATATGACTGTCTGGGTGTGGGTGATTGTTGGGTTGACGATATGGGGAGCCGGATAGCCGTGCTCTACGAAAGACGTATACTCCTCGTCTTCCTCATCCTCCCGCTCGCCTGATGATGATTTCATGTTGAAAGCAAGTTAAAACCTAAATGGTTGCCAAATTACGCGGTATGCATATTATTACATGATAAGGTATAGTGTATATGGGTTGATCGGTAGCTGGAAGCCCCTAGATCACAGGGTTTATATATTTTAATGCTTCATTCGAGAACACTCTTTCTCCCAGACAGCGACCTCCTTGGCGCTTGGGTTTAAGGCTAAATGGTGCATATACCAAGTTAAAGCCTGGCCTCATACGAGTCGACGGGCAGAGCCTCATTGCTGAAAGCAAACGTTTAGATGTGTTACCGTTTGACAATGTGTTGTGTGGAAGAGCTATACATATGTTGTCGGGGTTGAAGCCCTCGCACTAACCCTAAAGGAGAATAGTGTTCTCCCGACAGCATTCAATTTTCATACACCAAAATTTCGTTACCAAAGGCAGATCTCCGAAAGCGACATCTCGACATCAACGACCATCGACAATTCCGACCACCGACTACCGAGAGCCCACGATAATCCTTCACAATGGGGTATGCTTATACCCTAGCTCTTCGATTGACATATCTGGATCACTGATTTTGCTAACTTTCTGTGTTTGTAGTATTGGTATGTTACGATTCGCGATATCAGACGACACTTATATTCGAGAAGGAACATTCACTAAGATGATGGGTTTACAGATTTGAAAAAACACCACCAGCGGTCTAGCCACCGAAAGGCGCCCAAGAGCGAAAATCCTTACCTTGCCCTCTTGGTCAAGCTCTACAGATTCTTGGCTCGTAAGTTACACCGTTCGACACGACAGATTAGATATGATGGAAAGTCCGCAGGAGATGGAATCAAATGACTAGAAGTGGAAGAGGGATCGAGAAATCATAATGTCGAGGAGATTTAAACGATCAGGCGGATTGGGACTACCGATATCAAAATCCGAAAGAAAATATATGCTGATGGGAATCACGACAACTTTCAGGCCGAACCGACTCTAGCTTCAACAAGGTCATCCTCCGCCGCCTTTTCATGTCCAAGATCAACCGCCCACCGGTCTCCCTCTCCCGTATCAATAGACTCGTTGGACAGGAAAACACCAAGACCGAAGGAAAGACCATTGTCGTTGTTGGCACCATCACCGACGACAACCGCCTGTTGACGGCCCCAAAGATCACTGTCGCCGCTCTCCGCTTCACCGCTACCGCCCGTGCCCGCATCATCGCCGCTGGCGGTGAGGCCATCACCCTCGACCAGCTCGCCTTGAGGGCCCCAACTGGTGCCAACACCCTCCTTCTCAGAGGACCAAAGAACTCCCGCGAGGCTGTCAAGCACTTCGGTTTCGGTCCCCACAAGCACAAGAAGCCATATGTCCAATCGAAAGGCCGAAAATTCGAGCGTGCCCGTGGTCGCAGAAGGTCGAGAGGTTTCAAGGTCTAGATGCATCACGAATCCGTTATCCGCTTTCGTTTCCTACCTCCGGCTTCTACGAAATATCACACCAATATCTCAACTTACGTTATCATCCTCATCCTACTTCTCATTACCCTCCTCTGTGTATCCAACCAGACCTCACGACCATCCTATATACTATACACCTTTTTTTCACACTTTTGTCCGCTAGCTGCATATATTCCCTTTTTCATCGGTCCTGTTCACGCAAGGTGTTTTATTATCGGGATTTTTAAACTTTTTTTTCTCTGAACCGAACGAAAAAAAGCACTTATTGCCGTATTTCCCAATTGTGTATCCCCGGAGCACACGCTACCCACGTTCTGTTGACGAAAAAGCAGTAATTAATGACTTCCCATAGAAAATGGAAGAGAGATTTACGGCAAAATTAGCGTTTGAACACGCGATATATTTCTGTAGGAAGGATAAGTTGCGAGTTCATTAAAACAGTACCAGTTCGTTAACTGTGCACGATAAGCCAAACCGTAGTAATACACCCCATATCAGCAATATCTACCAAACTTCCAGAGTCTCCTCCAAATACAATCTGCGGTTCACTTCCTAGGCTCTCCCACTCTTTTCTATTGATAAGAGTTACAAATTTCCTTTGATATGCTCTTTTCCCTCCGGGAACTTCAACGTCATGCCCGCGTCCCACCTCAACACTAGCCCCCAAACTCCATCCACCTGATCTGGCCACGTCCCATCCCCGTTCCCATTCTTCATATCTACGCACTTTACAAACCTCGCCTTACCACCCATCCACGGTTTGAAACTCTTCCAAGTTTCTGTCCCCGTCTCTCCGCTCTCTCTCCCTTCCTCCGTTTCCACAGCTTTGATATCCGGCTGATGAAACTCCAAATTCATCGGAAACAAGCTCGTGCTCAACGGCACACCCAGACTGCTTACCACCGGAATATCTTTCACCACGGCCACGAAGAACGGATTCTCTTCCGTTCCCGGGTGAGCGACCGTGATCCTTGTGTGACCTGTGGTTTCTGACTTGTCGAAATTGAACACGGCGAGGTGCTTAGGGATGTTCCAGTTACGGCGGCCGTTGTAGAGCGTTTCCTTGCTGGAAACGTAGATGTTTGTGATTCGGTAGCGGGAGGAAGAGGCGTTCGGGGTTGAGTAGAAGCCCGGGACGTAGAGGAGTTCATCATAGGGTCCGACAGGGGTGTGCGTGTAGCGCACGATCATAATCATGCCCTGGACGTTTGTTATATTAGTATCAGAAATTGCAGTGGAATACATTATATTTTCTAGAAAGAAATCGTATCTGCGCCGGGGAAGAAGCCTTCACATACCATCCCACCGTCAAAACCATCGTTCGCGCCGGGGTGGTAATCGAGCGGGTTGCAAGCTCCAGGATGCACCTTCTTGTTCCCAGTTATGGGGAAGCAGGTGAACCACCAGGATTCGCCCTTGCACTCCCACGGTCCGGGGACGTGTTCTATCTTGTAATCTATAGCCGTGCTGCTGGTTGCGGTTTCCGAAGCCATTGTTGGAAGGTTTGAAGGAGAGAAAGATCGTGTGTACACGGAACTGGGCGAAGAGCTGAATTATGCTACTACCACAGGGGCATCAGCCAATGAGGGGGTTGGTCCTATGCTGACATTGGTCAGCACATTTAGAATGAGCCTTTGAATCTACACAACCAAAAGGCCCCCTGGGGGGAGCGACTGTTACTCGGGTCGCCAACGGGAGGTATGTACGCCAATTCCTGAGAGCCAAAACTTTGTAAGTTTACGTGCATTAGAGGCCAAGTTCCTTAGGTTTGAATTTTGAGCCGTGGCTAGATCCAATTTAAGCCTGCGAAGTCGCGCGATCGACCACCAAGTATCGGCTGTAAATATCTTGGCACGATGCCTCTATTCTCCCCATATGCCATCCATAACATTTGCCTACGTAACTTTGGCCCCAGGCGCAAAATTGGCTATTCAGGTTGTAAAGGCAGGGTAGTTGTTGAGGTGTTGGGGGCGTAGAAGGGTGTTTGACAAACCGTATTTACTTAAAAGGAGATTACACAAAAAGTAGAGGCTTGCATATACATGCCCCACGGCAGGCGCAGGCCCACTCGATATTATTCCATTATAATGTATACAATAGCCTATTCTTACTATGGGAGACCGAACGAGATATCAAATATTAATACCAGTCAACCTCTCCAGTGGCAGTCGGCAATCTCTATTGATACCCTCTACCAATAATCAAAGAACTCGATTAACTGCACAATGTTTCAATTCCTAAAAATATATATTAGTATATTCCTTCAAAATCTAAGTTATCCAGATACTTCTTCACTCTAACCCAGAGATTTGTAGAAGTTTTGTTTATTTTCGAGCGGGTGGTCGAATATTTAATACCCCGCACAATTATACCTTGAACATTAAGATTATAGCGGCAGATGGTACCCACCATGATGCATCAAGCAATAGAAATATTATATTTGCTTGATTTTAGGGTTTTTACGGCTCTATAGTAGTTGGATCTGATATATCTATTCGCTTACATTCTGTGAATTCAATTAAAGTAGATGTGGTATCTTTCTGACCGACGAGTAGTCCAAATTTAACGGTCCTGAGTTGAATCCCAGTGTTCTGTATTCAAGATATTTCGCTCACGTATGATAAATGAAGAGCGAATGTAACACCCCGCGCCTTTGCTGAGACTTAAATAGATCCCGCTATGGTATTAATGCACAATAAGCCAAACGGCTGCCGTTTCTGTGATTCGTGAACCATAACAAGACACTTCAGCATCATAAACATATAATGAAGACGAGCTCCGAGGACGGGCCAAGGAGGCGTCAGCTTCGAATTCTAAACCAAAGCCTAGTTAGCGCTTTTTCGTTGTCACGGACTAATGATTGTTTAGAAAAGGTATCTGGAAGCACTATTTGGCCCCTGCCGGCAGTTGACGAATCAGTATCTGCAATGCTGGTTGAATCAGGCACCGTTAAGACGCGGGCCTAACACAAAACGCATGATGCATATACATGCTATAGATACTAGGAAAGCTTAAATGACACGATTGTTCGCTATCAATATTACGCTAAGTCTAGAGTCAAAAGACAAATGGAATTGATGAAGCTACGAATAATAAGAATCAGTAAATAAATAAAATTAGATCCCGTTGGTTCTAACTATGCAGCCAGCCTCAAAATAAGGCGTTTTGATTGGTAACGGAACATGTGCTGAGTGGTATATATACCGGTATGTAATCATTTGGCAAGCAATACGTATACACATAGTTCATCCTAGACTAATCAAGCGCGTTGCAATATATTAATACGGGCCGAAGCTAATGAATTATATAAGGTTAGCGAAGACCCACCATATGCGGTGGCATCCTCGGTAGAAGATATCGAAAGCGAGCGGATGAGTCCTGACTAAGAAACAGTGCAAGAAGGCATGCAGGTAATGACTCGACGGACTATTTTAATCGACTTACAAACTAATGCGTTTACTTATACATAATTCCTCAACTAAGCTTCTAAGTGATATTTTTACCTATGATTGGATAGAGGTCTGGATTATATATAATGAAAACAATCGGGATGCTTTGTAAATTAGTTTGGCGTCGATACGCAGAACCACCAATGTGTGAACAGCCTAATCTAATACTGATTAACATCTTATACTCGAGGTTTTTCAATCAATCTCCAATAATATTCGGGGTCCTTTACATCAGACACAGCATCCTTTGACAAATAGGAATAATAATGAAGTTGCAATTACTTCTGAGCCTAGCTGCCGGTGCTGGGGCTGCTGTTTTAATCCCACGCGGATGCACATCCAATAACTGCTTGAGAGGTACAGACAACTTGATTCTCCGTTATTGCTATAATTAGTGCCGATGACAAAAATTCAAAGATATACTTACAATTCTGGGTTGCTACGAATAGCTCTAAGGAACCCGTCTCGTTCTGGCGCAGCGGATTGCTCTTCCTATTTCCTGACCACTAGCACAACCCAGTAAGATGATTCCATCAAGTACACAAATGCTGTTTCCCATAATTTTCAATAATCTAATCTAATAACCACCCCCAGAACCTTTTATGAAACCCTGACTTCGACTGATGTTTCAACAAAAACGGACACGCAGACGACAACGTCTACCGTTTTTGAAACTACTACTACAACTGAGCTCGGGGATTCGGTCGAAACTGTCACTGTGTTAACAGATATCACAACTCCTTTTGTGTACGGTGTCCAAAAGCGCCAGGAGCCGACTATCCTCCCGACATATGCTACGCCTTGTGACAACACCGTTAGCTATACAAGCGCCTGCCTCTGCTTGACCGGATTTATCAGACCTGAAGCTTCCACCACATACACATATGCTACGACTATCACTGTAGAAACGACAGGAAAATCTACCAAAACGACGTCCCCAACACTCGACACGACAACTATCACCGTAGCGAGCGTCACCGAGACAGTTACGCAGACAGTCGTCACCGAGACGGCAGCCACCACATGGACAGCTTTCTATCTCAGATCAAAAACAGGCTTTACACAGGGCAAATACATTCAAGAGACCGGTCCTATAGATACCGCAGGTATTGTCGGTGCTCGTGGAATAGCATTCACGGGTGATAGCGCCCATGCAACTCTATTCAACTTCAACTCCGACGCTGGTTTTCTCAAATCGTCTGTTTCGCAGTATTTTTTGAGTGCAATCTACTCCGGTTCAGGTAGTAACACATTGTTCATCGATCTTGGAAACCCGCCGACCACGCCTCCATCCCCACGTGCTCCGCCCGCATATTGCACGCTCACGGATAACAACCTCAAAGTAACACTTGGAACTTCTACCGATTTCATCTACTGGTCACAGGCTGGTTTTTTTTACTCGGATCCTGGTTTTCCTGCGGCCGCTGTGGGTGCTGATATACTCTCCATAGAAGCTATTCCTCCCTAAATGACAATCCAGCGGGTGAAGCATAATATAATCTTTCGCGATACCGGGCATATATGCATATGCGCATGTAGCTTAAAGGTTTCACTAGCGCATGTCATTCGATCGGTATCATTATACGATACTTGTATTGGAAATATGCCATCATTGATATATCGAGTGAAATCAACATATATATATATATATATCCACTATTAAGTTTAATTAACCCAATATATATATATATCTAAATATGCAAAACTTTGGACCTCCCAATATTGGCTAATTGACACGCCACAGTCCATCAATGCAACTACAACGCGCGCACAGGCCCGCCACAAACCTAAGGCATCTGACGTAATGAAAACTTGAATTTTACTTATTTGTGAAGCTTTTTACCTGATCAAGTACTTATACAGACGAGTAATGCAAGTTTCTCATGGTTTAAAAATGAAGCGAAGATAGTAGGGCCTGACTAGAATAATCTGAAGAGGTTGTGGGATTTGAGTGCACAAAGTGGCGCCAGACCAAGAGTCATCGCAGGTTTATTGTTTTTGGACCAGCAACACGAAGCGAGAGCAAAACCGCAAAAAACTCGATGGGCTCCACAATCAAGCTCCAACCGCGCACCCCACCTCGATCCTGATACCCCTCCATATTCGACAAGTCCGAGCATCCTTTGCAATCGCATAACATTTCACCTGTTGAACTCTGCAGGTATCGAACGCCTGCACGAACTAGAAACCCGCTACCTTTCCTGAAACTTCAACGCGACATTACCCTTTCACAACCAAATTCGCCAACATGCCGCCTCCAACGTCCCTCAAAATCAAAACTTCCAGCGTAGCCCGCCTCATCAAAGAGGAGCGCAGTTACCACAAAGAACTAGCTTTACAGAAGGCCAAGGTTCTGAAGATGGAAGAGAATAACGAGGATTTCTACGAGATTAAACAGCAGGTAACGCATTCGCCTTACATTTTGAACGAGGGAGGACCTTGACATCACAGGTTATCAAACATCGTTATTTGCTAAATTCTTTCGTTTAATCTTCAGAAAAAAGTAGTAGTGGATACGGAACAGATGATTCCGGAGTTACACAAAAAACTGGAGGGAGCCGTTGAAATTTTGGAACTGGAATTGGTGAGTTTTTTTCTCTCTGAGTTTGAATTCGCCTTTACTGGCCAACACGCCTCTAACGATGCCGTACGTAGGAACTCATTGAAGAGGATACGGAAGAGAAAAAACTGGCGCAAACGGCTATCGAAGAAGCTAAACATGTGTACGAATCGCAGCCGTCGGCGGCCGGTAATAGCTTGTTCACCGATGTTTCGTGACCTGTAGGCCATGCTTTTTGGCTATTCGGGTGGCACAAAGCATTTGCCAGTTATATATAACAAGTTAATCGAAATCTAACTTGCGGTGCGAAATTCCGCATACCAAAAATAATCGATACTATTTCATTCACATTCATCTAAACGCTTTAGGAGCCATTCCATCTTCGAATCAACAAGTTATGCTTCATTAAAAGGAGATTATTTGCTCAAGTAGCTAATGACAAAAATGCTCGCTTTTGATACTGATCCGAGAAAATGCAAAGAGGAAAAAATGCAGACTAGAAATACACCGTCGTCAAACTCATGCCTACTATTACACCGTTCATGCTAATTACGAAAGATTTATACAGAAAAGGCTCGAAAGCAGTTACAAAGCAAGACCAAGGATGATAGCACCGACCAAACCGGCTACTCCAACGTTCGCCTTGGACGCGGCACCGGTATAAGTTGGGCTGAGGGTCGGTGGGACGGTAACGGTACCGTTACGGCCGGTGGTAGTAGGAGTAACAACGGTGGTCAGCGAGCTGGATGGCAGAGGTCCATTGCAGAATCCCTGGTTGCAAGTGTTGGTAGCGCACTGGCTATCAGAAGTGCAGCTGGACTGGAAGCTACCGCAGGTCCTGATGGTGAAGGAAGTGACACCGTAGCAATCGGCGCCGTTCGCACACTGCTCGCTGGACGAGCACTGAGCACCGACCGGAAGGGAGCTTGGTGCTGCGATGATGGACGAGAACGAAGGAGTGAAGATGCCGCCTTCAGAAGTGGAAGTTTCAGTAGGGGCGACGGTCGTGGATGGAAGAGCGGTTATGGAGGAGAAGACCGGGCCGTTGCAGAATCCTTGGTTGCAGGCGTTGGTAGCGCATTGGCTATCGGAGGTACAGCTGGACTGGAAGCTACCGCAAGTCCTGATGGTGAAGGCGGAGACACCATAGCAATCAGCGCCGTTGGCGCACTGCTCGCTGGACGAGCACTGAGCACCGACTGGAAGAGAACTTGGCGCTGCGATGATGGATGTGAACGAAGGAATAAAGACGCCAGCTTCGGTGGTAGTGGCAGCGGTTTCGGTAGGAGCGGCGGTTGTGGATACTTCCTGCGCAGAAACGTAGGCGATGGCTGTCGCGAGAGCAAAGAGAGAGGCACGCATTTTGATTGGATTTGATATTTGAGATTAGATAATTATTGTTGAGGTTGAAGGGAAATGTATTCGAATCGAAGTTTGGAGAACGATAGAAGATAGTTGGATCTTGTCTGTTGGTTTGGAAACGAGTGCTGTGGATGAGTCGATATCCAATGATGATAGTGCAGAATGGTCTGGAAATCGCCCCAACTTATACTAATTTACTCTGTGCGCCCCATGATAAAAAGGAAACAATTGAAAATATCGAATTGTTTACGATTCACCCAGGACTGGGTGCGGATTTGCAAAATATCCGCTAACTAATAATAGACCCGGGGCTGCCTCAGAGCTAACGTTAGGAACTGGTTGGTGTGACCGGACGAGATAATGGTACGCTAGTCGGAGGTACCAACGAATTTGGTGAAAGGGTACGGCAACCCGCCCAAAAGGGATCAAAGAAATTTCGCTGTTGCCCTGGGGGTAGCGGCTGAAATGCAACGTCTTGCGCGGAAACAGACGTCCTTTCCTTCATTCCGGCTACCGATTTGGCACTTGAATCGAGATGGATACCACTGTGCCATTTTTTCTTCTGGCGATCGTTGAAGCGTTATGCATCATAGTAGCTGCTATGGAAGGAGTCGAGAACCAGCGGTTGAGTTACGTAACGACGTCTTTGTATAGAATATTCAGGCTGGGCATACGACAAAATCTTCTGGGCGGCTGGGCGAAGCTGGGGAAAAGGTGGTCCTCGAGGAGATGGCCTCCTGATCCCTGATTTCATTCATCCATATGCATGGAGTTTACTGTGTAAAGTTCAGCCAACGTGACGGAAATTATCAACCGCATCCAGGAAATTGAGTGGCTTCAGCCCTTTCAAAGCACAAAACAGCGGTTAGATTTCATGAATTAGACTGACAGCATTTTCGCGCTCGGAGCTGAATCGCATGGGCTAATTTCTTAGTCATGAAAGGCAAGGCGGCCCCGCATATGCACCCACTGATATTAATTGGAAAAAGCTTAACTACGCAAGGAGCCCTATGAGGAGCTGCTTCGCCCGCTTCGACCCAGCCTCTTGGATAACAATAGCTTGCCAGCCGGTGACGGCGACAGAAACCCAAGGAGTCGGACACTTCTCCATTTATCTGCCAACAAGGCGTAATGCTGAAATTTTAGTCTGAGTTTTTGTTTTTTGAACACCATGCGCATGAAATATACCTCCTTCCGATCGTGCAAATAAGTTTCATTTCTTTTTAAGGTTTCCTGGCATGACTAACCGGGACCAAACTTCAACTGATGTGTTGTACTTAGTCTAGTTGCTGTACCTAAAGTCCAGTCTCGGTTCTGACTTCAACGAGACCAGTTCTGACGAAGGTGCTGTTGGGCCACCAAAAGTTTGGGACAACGCATACTGAGTCTAACCGACAATAGATTGTTTATTAAGCTACTTTGATAAACTAGGAGGCCGCCGCCGCGGCACTCAAACCCAATTCTACCCATAAATAATTTAATAATTTTAATAAATTTGATAATTTTAATATTAAACCTTTCTTTAGCAAGTTGGAGGGACCGTATGTTAATCCAGCTGTTGAGTAGAGGCTGGAGGTTCATTATATCGATTTCAGCTGCATTATTTATATCTCGATGGGCGATGCTTAATCGTTTACGGCGCCCGGCGTTAGGACTGGCAACTCTCGCAACAAGGTCAGCATTAAGGCGAATCTTGGAGCTTTCCTTTCAGCCTTCAGGTGAGAGCCGAAGGACGTATACTGGTTAATTTTCCAGGGGCTAAACGTATGAGTTAAATGTTCAAACCCACTGTTATTGAAAACAGATGTTGACTCGTGTATATTAGGTATTTGGGCTTCGTATTGAATTCGTGATAACACCTATGTATCACACGATAATGAATTCATATGAATCGCAGTCTTCGACTCCGAGCCCGCAAATTTGTGATAGATTGGAGGCGACTGGGAGCTGAAGAAAAATAACTGGCCAACCCACGAGACCATAGCCAACCAGAAACCATGACTTCGGCAACAAGGTCAACGCATTCTAAATCCGGACGAGTTCCTAGATCTGTCATCTTCATGCGTCTTCACAGACCAAGAGTGTAGACTACAGCGACACCAAAAGGAATTACGTATTTCCGATTCTATAGTTTCCAGGATATAGAGTTTGTAGCTACACTTACGCTCGACAATTGCTGACCTCACATATTGCTAGGCAAGGTGGAATATACCGCATGCTTTACTTAGTGAAGATGCTTACCACTATCGTAATTTTGTACCGAGACGTCGACTGCTTACGACTCGATACCTTGCTAAGATTCAAGCTATAACGAGGTCACTGATCTATAGACTGCGTGCGCGTGATGCGGTGTACTTTCCTGCATCTGGCGTTGAGGTGACCTAGGCTCTGCCTCCCGGAGCACCCGGTCTCGAGGCTACTACCTAGATACCCAAGTATCTCACCAAAAACATTTGTATACTTTCTTAGTTGAGCTAGTAGCTCCATTGCATTTCATTTGAACACGTGCAAGTCCTTTTTCTCAATACTATGCCTTCTATAGTATTCCACTATCTAGTATAGAAATAGTGCAAAGCCACCCCCAACCCCGATTATTGCATGGCTTCTTCAAAACAACAGGGCGGTTCCATACCAATCATGCTACCCCGTCGCAAAAAGGGAAGAGAATGATATATTAAGGTTTTGAGACTTTCGGAGGTTCCATCCAGCGGATGGGAATTACATGTGTCGCCATTTGGTGGCAGATAAGCTCAGTTTCGAACGTGCTAGCATAATTTGCATTGGTGGTAATGAAAGCAAAACCCTTGATGAAAGCTTCGCATCCCATTGGGAGGTCGTTCCCGCTTGCATCAAGCCAATTTTTCCAAGCTAAGTGTTGCCAGTGTCAGACTTCACTATTTATACTTCAAGCGTGTCAGATTTAAGCCCACCTTTTGCAGGATCTCTGTTTAGAAGTTTAAGATATTCTGGATAGAGGCGCTTATAAGGCTCGGATAGAATAAAATCGGAGCTGTGTCTTGTTGTATGCGGGCCAGGTAAGATTTTGACCCCAATTCGCTTGAGATCATATCCTACTTTTTTAGGAGTTGTGGTCTATGTTAAATAATGATGCTCCGAGATGAGATGAGGGAGGTGATGATTTATTGATTATGGTGAGAAGAGAGAATGACCCTTCTCCTCTCGCTATCTAAGCACTAGAAATACGAATTGTCTGGCTAAGAGACTGAGAAATACGTCTTATTTACAAATGACGTATCGACACAACAACGCAAGGATTCTCCTATGTCTAACAGCCTGTAGTGCGATCGGACTCCTCATATATTCATAGATGCTCTGCCCGAAAGTAGCTTTTTCACTGGACCCCGCCAGCATTTTCTGCAACCAGGGACTCATAACCTTTGGTTCCAACAGATAACCCAGAATATTGGTGTCCAAGACTACCTTTCCTAGCTACCCGGTAGCCAATTTTTAGGCAGTCATAGGTGATCCCAGTGAATAGGGGGTAGTTTATTTTTATTTTTAAGGGGACTGATACCTCCGCGAAAATGTGTAGGTGACGCTCTGTGAGGCAATGGCTCCAGGTGACCGCCTGATAAATCCGAAACTGGAACGCAAGAACATCATCATATAAATAGGGGCTATTATACGGCTTACAACCAGCCTACAGAACACCGGTATAACTCATTGAGCTACGGAGTCTTGGGCTTACATAAGAAACTTAGAAGCGAGGTAAACTTGGATACCAGAAAGGATTTACGTACCGGAACCAGAAGATATGATGACTGCGGATTCAGGCAAGTAACTCGAGGCCACAATGGATCAGAATTGAACAATTTCATGATTTATATCTATCGAGATACTTGATGTATATATTGTCTGATAAGCCTCGAATAGACAGAGATCGACGTCAAGTTGCGTCATGGATATTGACCAGAAAAGAAATCATACTTAGTATATATAGACAACTGCTCTACGCCTGTTCGGTCATTCCAAGTGGTTGCACTCATCATTTAGAGATTATACGCTCTTCCGTACTAAAGAATCAATACGATATTGATGCAGATTTATAGGTAGCAATAGACTATTTAATGAGACTTGATAAAACATTCTGCAAATCTGTCTTTGGCTAATCCGGATCTTCAAGCGGTCATTCTATATTGAATATAAATACTTAAGTAAGTACCTATAGTAAAAAGTTACATGATAAAGATGTAGCTTAACTCTAGAATTTAATATAGGAGGAGCAATGCCAAAATTAAGTCACATGCCCATGGATCGCCAGCTTGGTTTCTCCGGCGTTGTTTTGTGGTCAGTGTTCTGTCACTGTTGCCGGATCCACCAAAACAGGCAGTAAATAAATTTAAGTTTGAGAGCGAGTTAACTCGAGTAGCTAGCCTCATCAATTACACGATCTAGGTCCCCTCCAGTACTCTTGCCAGGTGAAGCACCCCCCGACGTCCCCAGCTCCCGTTCGACGAGTCGCAAAGCTAACCTTCGCTGTTACTTAGCTCATTAATATTAGCCGCTCGTTAAAAACAATGCTTCTCCAGTCGCCAAAGGTTCTATGCTCGCATAGTTTGCGTGCGTCACGGCTAGTTTACGAGATAAAACCTAATCTCGTACGCCAAAATTTTACTCGTGAACTTTCAGCTCTTCGCTCATCTGCAAAACCACAGATAGTCAGCGAGGTGCATACATCGAAAAAGTCTCCGTCCTTGTCACATGTTGCAGCTACTATCATCCACCAGCTCGGAAAAGCAGACATCAATGTCACAAAGTTTGGCAAGCAAGCAATAAATACCTCTTTTAAGTCGATACCCCCGAGTTGTTTAAAGAAAGCTCACCTTCCATGGATTCTGCACGGCGAGTATAGCCGGTTAGGTAGGGCGAGAGGTGCTTCAGACTTCAACCTACAACTCCTCAGTTATAGCCCTTTATCTCCGTGGAGGTCGGAGTCTGCCTTCGATGAATGTCTAGATTACAAAGTACACAAGATGTGGGAAGCGCTTTATTCTAAGTCTGATCTGTTCCGCAAGATGATTGATTATGAAGAGAAAGATCTCCAGGATATGCTAAGGATTGACATGCAGCTTCGCGAGGTGCGAGGACGAAATCTGTGGCAGATGCTATCCGAGATGCTTTGTGAGGGAGTAATCGAGTGGTCGGATGTGGACAAGCTACCTGAGCCTTTCAAGCTTTGTAGCTTGCCCGCGCCGCCATACCCCTTAGTTGACGACAATGACAACGAATAAAACATTCTACGGGCGTGTAGCTGCAGCGTATCCACAAAGCTAGGTCGACATATATAAATATCGAAGGTGTTATTCTACGCGGCAATTTCGAATATTTCGCAGTGCGATGCAGACATGTAAAAATAGTCCTAGATGTCTAGATTTTGCATAAATGTCTATGGAAATTTCAAGGCAAGATATAGGACATAAATTTCAATATATATATCCGACCGGATACGAGTGTTCCGACTGCAAATTCATCTATCTTTATACTTGTGCCAGCGTGCCTTGGTAGTATAT
Source organism: Dactylellina parvicollis (assembly GCA_036971385.1). Lineage (NCBI taxonomy): Eukaryota > Fungi > Ascomycota > Orbiliomycetes > Orbiliales > Orbiliaceae > Dactylellina > Dactylellina parvicollis. Next base: position 846,397 of record JAJTUD010000013.1, on the reverse strand, counting down.
CATGACGGCTTCAACCTGTTGTAAGTTGTCTGCACAACACCACTTCCATCCACAACCTGGTTTCAGGGTTGGGTATTCATTATTGTTACATAGCGGGCAAGAGAACTCCACTCAACCTACCCCCAGAGTTCGGAATATAACCAATCCCCAGCACCCGTTCAAACACGGTGCGAGCCCAACCCACACTTTCAAATATATTCTAAGAGCTGGAAACTTACTTTATTAAGTATAATTGGAATGAATGCAAAGGTGCTAGTAGCAATGTAGTCAAAAGCGATATCGATTCTTCTAAGCTCTTGAGCGATACTATTAGAGGCCTCGATTTTAGCAGAAGTGAGTTACCTTGTATGATGGCATGGATGTATCTTGAAACAAATCAAGCTTTCCTTGGCAAATAAAATCCCTCGACACTCTAGATTTGACATCCTAAATCTACAACCTCAACCTCGACGAGAAGGGAAATTCGGTGAGGCTGAAATGTGCCCCCTTGGTTGCACACACGGAAAATGCCGTAGTTACAGCCCCAGGAATCTTTGACCGATGTAACGGAATGAAGAAATCAAGGGTCTTGTATCCCCAGTTCAATATTATGCAGCTGTTCAGCACCATCAACAGCACCATCAAAACCATTACTAGTACCAGCACGGACAGCACTTTCAACAGCACTGTCAATAACATTATTGAATACTAATAACACAGATACTGCCAGCGTTACCACCCTTCATTCGTGTGGTTGGTTACGAGACCGATTGCCACCAAATAGACCCTACTATTACTATTATCCGTGTATCTTTATTATCACCATGGTATCATCTTTGTTATCACTACTAAATTCATTCAATTCATTCCAAGAGTCGATGAATATTCCCAGTTGCAAATTAAGATTTTTTGGTCTTAGGCAGCGTGTTACACCAAGTATGCAGAACTTCAACACATATATGTGATCCTTCACCTAACAGGAGTCATATATAACTCGTGGTACTCTTCCCTGAGCGGACTAATGAGAACCACATCATCTGACTTTCAACAACACCTTGACTAAATTACTCTCCAGCTACCATTAAAATGTCCGAAAATCAATTGAGTTTGGATAGGCATCTTCTTGTATGCGTCGACGTCAACGTTGAAGAGAAAGATTTGAACGAATATCTTTACCTTAAATCTAATTTTTGTGGTCGAGTTCTGTGTGCGCATGAAAAAGATCTGGGAAGATTAGATCTCACCCCCGAGACGCCGCACGGCATTGTCTATGTGTGTGGAGATATCCGGCTTCTCTATGCCAAAAGGAAGAATGTAATCGGCAACGTCAAGGTTATCAAGGCGTTCTCGTTCAATGTGGAAGGATTGGATAACCTGGAGTACGTTACTCTAGGAGAAGTAAGTAACTTTCATGCAATTCGAAAATTTAAGGATAGCACACTGACTTTGCCAAATCAGGTGCCTATCAACTTGCACGACGTTGCAGTTTACTATCGAAACTATCTAAGCTCTAATTCCGACAGTGAGTTTTTATTTCCACGTATAATCTGTTAAGCCAATCTGTTAATTATTTATAGACAACAACCTTTTCGATAGACTGCAAGCCAAGCACGAATTCCAGGCTCTGACGGAATCAAACAAAGCGGGTACATCTTTCCGCAAAGGCGTCTACCTCAGCGAGGTAGAAACTAACGGAGATGCTTCTGAGTTTCATCTGCTTCGTTGTTCCACCAACTTGAGCGGCCCAACGCTGGCCTTTGCCGATGAGGACCGCGAGATCATGGCTCAGGTCAACAAGCTGGCTCGGTCTAACTTTGAGCAAAGAACCAGTCTCAACCACGTTCTCGCCCAGGTCTACGAGAACACTATTACTGTAGACGACACAAACAGAGTCAAGGAACACAAAGCCAAAATCAAGAGCCGTACGTAAAATTTAGGAAATGTTTGCGTTTGCTATGCAGCATCCTCATAATGATACCAGCTGACCTGCTCTCCTTCACTTTTGTTTTTAGACTCGGATAAGACAAAAGACATGCCCGCCAATGGCCTCATCGTCTTTTGCACCTTTTACTCATCGGACGTTAGCGGGTACAAAGCACCGCCGCACGATCGTTTCAACCGCCACTACAAGGAAACGAGCGTGCTCACGCAGCTGAGATTCAAACTGAAGAGCGAAGCGCATCACTTGCCGCTCGCAAAGGACTTCCGCGTGACCCTGTACCCAAACTCTATTCTGCTCACTTCCCTATCGACGAACCGACTCTACACGCATGAGATCGTGCCCCCCACTCTGCCCGTCGGCAGATTCCCCACGAGGCTGGGCTACATTGCGCGCTGCTCCAAAACAAAAGCCGTATTCAGAGATGATACCACCTTTATCAAGCAAGAGCGCGGGGAGGACGTGAAACTGGAGAAGCCGACGCCAGCGGAATTTCATGAGTTGAAGGAGCTTTACCGATTGGAGAATATGACGACTGATAAGATCGAGTACAAGGAGATTTATTTTAGTTTCAATGAGGGTGATTACAAGAGACCGTTAGTAGAGTAGTGTTTTAGCTCCTTTCTATTTGAGGATTCGAGTAATCGAAGGACAAGCGATCGCTTGGACTGATAGTGTAGCGAATATCGGGATACTCATAGTTTGTTCCTCTGTTTTCCGATCCTTTGTATCCGAAGAACGCTCTCCGTTCCTGCTCTGTTGCAATAGTGAGCTCTCCTAGCTCGGATTTGTCAGAGATGAGGCACGGCACGCCTTCGATGAACTTGACGAAAGATTTCGAAAGTCTCAAAGTGAACCCCATCCACCTATTATCATGATTCCTGGGCAAGTCTTTCCCTTCAATCTTGTGTAAATGTTTCTGATTGGTAGCTGTGGAAAATACAACCACGGAGTGGTGCAGCAATTGCACTTCAAACTCATCCCCGCTTTCTTTATTCCTCACTGTCAAAACTCGGGGATGCGAGTCCGCGCCTTTCTCATAGCACGAGAACAAGCAGATATACGAGTCCGGATCGAGGTCCAGCGCCTGGTCGGTGTGGAACCCCATGGTTGTGTATCGCGAATCATAGATTTCTAGCATGGCATGGTTTAGTTGTAGGTTCTCGATTCCCGAAGCTTTTCGGATTTCATCGATGATGGTTTCGTGGATGGATGAGAAGGGTTGGCTGGGCGTTTGATAAATAGTGGTGGTGCGGACCAGAGGCGTTTGGTCCTTCTCCGTACGGTGGCAGATGGCGATCAGACGACCTTTGGAGAATTCCTCCCATTGGACGGATTGGTGGAGGACGGGGAAAACGGTGTCGTGTTTTTCGAGGTTTTCAGAGTTGATGGGGTATCTTTGGAATGCCATGATGCTAGTAGAATTGAGGCAGATGTGGGAAACATCTATTGATGATCGGTGAGCACTAACAGTGCGGCGAGCGCAACGAGTGTAGGGTGTGATCCCATGTTTTAAAATCCCATGGTTCCGAGCCAAGACACTGCACAGCTTCGCTTAATATGAACAAACAAATAAAACGAAGATTTATTAGGTGAACTGCGCTTCGTTGTTTTCGGCATTCAAGGTCTGGAGATGAATATAACTATACTTAAAAGAGCTTGAGGGGTACAACCTAGGAACGGAGAAACCATAAGTAGTCAGTTAGGTACATGCGAGCTGACTAACGGATGTGTTATTACATTTATATTTCATGAAAGATACTCCTAGTTTTCTCACGATATAACTATCTTAAGCGGCAGGGCCAATGCTATGCGGGTACCAGAAGGGCTAATATCATATGGCAATAAGATATGAAGGACAAAGGGGAAGCCGAGTAGGCCTTGTTTACTGTGCAACGTAGATCTAACCATGTTGAGTCACCACATTACATGCGACTTGATCAATTGATCGCCGACGTGGGTATCAATATTTCAAAGGGTCACAGGCGAGAATCAATTTCATCATACAAAACCTTCCAAGAAAGAAAACAGAACTGGCCTTCATTACCTTATTGTTGTCCTTCTTCTGCCTAGTATTTGGCTGGACCATGAAGTTTACTATCTGTTCCTAAACTAATCCTCGCTCACTAAGAAATACAAGTCACGCCAAAAACATCCAAATAAACTTTTTTTTTGACAAAAGCCAAGACAGCCGGCCATGGCGAACCCAGAAAATGGGAGCGCAGTACCTGTTGGTATTGCGGAGTCGGAACTTCCACCCTTTGAAGCGTCGTTCGCCGGCAATTTAAAATGCCCAAACTCAAGAGATTGTCTGACAGGTAGGTTCTATTTCAAATTCTAACTTCCTTTATATTCATACTAATAAGGTTTTTTACCAATCTTTAATTAAAGGTCATCAGCTCTTGATCGCATCGCTCGAGCAGAATAAACCCCGTCTCTTCATGATCCAAACAACCGTAAAGCTACTTTCAATGGTCTTTCTAGTTGGTGCTATTGCCTTCGTAGTTGGATTATCCAAACTGGATAAAAAGAGCCCTCGCAAACAGCCGTTTGAGATTTTTATCGGTGTTTGTGGAGCTTTAGGGGTTGTTTTTTCAGTCGTGTCTTTTGTATTTCTGTTCGAGATCGACTACAACAGAGGGACACAGGAACTCCATAGCCTTGAGATTTGGCCAAAGCGATTCTGGTTTATCGAAAGTCCCTTTGTAGATTTCTTCTGCATATTGCTGTCAACTTTTTGTTTCATTTTTTCGAGCGTCTCGATCGTAGACTTCATAGATCAACGTGAACAAGCCAAAGTTAGAGCTAAAAAGCCCAAAGTCCAGTGACTCATATGCCCTTGCCATTATTATGTTGATTACATGCATGGACTATGTAGACTAAATTGATTTCGCCCGCTAGGGTGGAATGTGGTTGGTATCGACAAAATATCCAAGCTGATCGGATTTATGTGATTATGCTTGTTATTGTCGATAAGTCACGGAGAGACCGGATGAACAGCACTGAGGGAGACTATATTCTATTCGCATATGCCGACAGTCACTGTAATGTCAGCTATTAGGTATATTATCGTTGCAGAATCTACTCGTCAGTACCGAAACTAGTTCATAATTACTAAATCAAACCATATTCCAGATTAAGTTTTAGTTAGGTGACGTTTAGTAGATAGGTACAACGGACGCCTCTAGACTTCCGTTTGTCTTCATTAGTATTGTCTGACCCATAGTTATCAGATCCGTAAAAATCGGATCTGATAACCAGCATTAGCGAGGTCTCTACGGTTGCAGCAGATTCTGATCAGAAGGTTCTTGGGGTTTTGATAAAAATTTGAATGTTGATGGTTCCTGCATCGGTTTACAGGGATGCAAATATCACGCCACAATCACGTCTAGGTTGCTCGTCTCCATGCACAACATGAAGAAATAAAGATGCGATTGATCAGTGATACACGCTAACTGAAAGATTAACAGTGAAGTGAAAAAAGTGAGGAATGACCGTAGCACAAAAATAACGGCCTTATGCACAAATGTACAAGAAAAGAAGGAAGTCCGACCCATCCTTTACTTTTTGTCCCCCTCTTTATCTCGGATAGTCCCGTGCTTGCGTCAAAAAACCCACAAAAAACCTCGATGACAAAATAGCTAAGCACTACCCGTAACTGACCCCAGTACTTTCTCAATCTTTGCTTCGAAATACTCAAACACGTTGTCTTCTAGCATTCTGGCGCCGAGACGAAGCCTCCCTATTGACACACCTAGCTCTCGCACTACCTCATCTACGCGGCAACCCCTAACGTCGGCTTACCCGTCCTTTTCGACTTGTAATCCTTAATCGCAGACTTTATCGCATCCTCAGCGAGCATACTGCAGTGCAGTTTAACGGGCGGCAGACACAGTTCCTTTGCAATCTCTGTGTTCTTGATCTTTCCGGCGGCGTCCAGGGACATGCCACGGACCAGCTCTGTGAGGTATGACGAGGACGCGATGGCAGAGCCGCAGCCGAAAGTCTTGAATTTAACGTCGCTGATCACGCCGGTGGTTTCGTCGACACGGATTTGGAGTTTCATTACGTCGCCGCCTGCGAACGGAGGTGATGGTTAGCACTCAAGCTACTACGGAAGAGACTAAGAAAGGCATGGGGACATACAAGCTGGAGCTCCGACCAGACCGGTACCGACATCCATGTCGGCTTTATTCATCGAACCGACATTTCGAGGGCGAGAATAGTGATCTATCAGTAGATATCGCTGTTAGCTTTGATTTCGCAAGCAGGCCGGTATGTTGGATATGGAAGCGGCGTCAAGACAAAGATTCTTGGAGTACATATCTTTTTCATGATATCCTCTTTTCGAGACGGTGATGGCCGCCGGTCTAGGAACGATGTGTGGACGAGGGGTAGCGGCGATGAGATTGGATCGCAAAGCGGAGGAGGCGCCTCGCGAGAGGGCTCTTGTTGATCTTTGGAGGGTTCTCGAAAACATTCTCGGATTGGTATACGACAGAATTGTTCGTCGCTGCGTATCGATTGTTTTTGGCAAGTATCTGGCTATAAGTTGGCGATGATGAACGGAGTAGAGATGGGGATGTTGTTTTGCCTTCGAATTGAGCTGCTTATTAAACGTGCTCGCAAAGTACGTCAATGCCGAACAAAATTCTGAGGCCTAGACGCTTCGGAGAAGATGCCCTGTTTCCTGCCGAGGTCGGCGATTACCCGCAACACACGCAACACGCCGCCCTTATCACCGATCGGCCCGTTCCGCAACGCATTAATCTGTGGTATTCTGCTAAATCGTTCGGATTCCGCGGACAGACCGATGTCATTGACAGAGCCGCCTTCCGAGGCTACTATAACAGTACGATGTTGTTGTAAATTTGGGCTTGCTGCTCTAAATACACCGCTTGAATTGTGACTGTTCCAAGTCTTTACCATAGGGGTATCGTTGCATATTGCGTATTTGTACAAGTTAAACATGTAACTCACCCGAGACGCTTTATCCCTCCATATTTCTCTTCAAAATCTGACCCTTGCAGTATAAATTCACTCAAAGACGGTTTAATCTTGGTATCTATCTAAATCATATATCATAGGAAACTGAGTTGATGGTACCGAAGTCACGCAACGCGTCTTCCCAATGCTGATTTTAATTACGTGCTATAACCACCATACCAATAGTTATAGGTTATATCAATAGCCGTTCAGCTACTTAACAGAGCTGTTGCGCTAAATAGCCAGGTTTTGAGACCAATCAACACTCAAATGCTGCTAAAATCGTGTAATATTGGTGGTTGTGAGGTTGTGTTTGAGCGCAGTAGACTTAAGTAATCGTATTTAGCTGAAGAGTTGTCATTGAGAAAGTGTTGAAGTACCTGGCACACGTCGCGTCTGCGAGTCAGATTGCCAGACCTAATTCTTCGGGGGGGCTGCATTTAGTAACGAGACTAGTCTCAACTATATATTTATATATACTACCAATTCGTAAAGATTACTGGCAACTACTTTTTCCGAAAGGGTTCGTTTGAAAACCGGTTCAACGGTTGCCGCTATTCGCAATTTATCTTACCTGCTACGTCCGTTCCGTTTCCAAGACTAGGTTCTTACAAACATGGAAGCTGTTTTCACGTCCAAGGTGAGTAATAGATATCAATCAGGGAAGTTTTTTTTTCTTGGCTTCTGCATGATCAGGTATGAGTTATGTGAAGCTTCCTGTTATGATCCTTCTTCGCATATGCCCAAGCTCTCCAGAACATCTGCAAGGAAGACACAGATTACACTGATATATTCAAAACTCGGTTTCCTTTTGAGTGGATGAAGTTGGCCTCAATGTACGAATATAAATATTGGGGCAACTGTCTCCGAGCACTGCGAATGTAGACCGATAATCCTATCAAGAAGAGCCTTAAGAAAATCATCGGTTTGGTGACAGTTTCAGTCAGCTTGATAGTCAATCCCTTTGATATCACCACGATGAAATTCGTTACATTGTGTCCTGTTTCGGCGTTGCTTCTCTCTGCAACGTGCTCTGCGGCCACTGGCCTGAACGGATTTTCGGAGCGTTGTTCCAAACTCACAAAGACATTCCATCCGGACCAGCACACGACCGTTCTCGTGTCAGAATTCCTTCCACAAGGCGCCAATGTTTCTAATCCCGACACTGAACAGTCTTGCCGACTCCAAGCGCCTTCAATTATCACCACTCTGGCTGACACTTGCCGGTTGAGGCTAAATGTATCAACCAGCAGCACCTCGAGCGTTATCATTGAGGCTTGGATGCCAGCCAATTGGAATCGAAAGGGGAAGAGATTTGTCATGACGGGCAATGGGGGGCTCGGAGGATGTGAGATATCTCTACCCTATAGTATTAGCGAGTAGCAATATATTAACATGGTTCAAGGTATCGCCTTCAGCGATTTAAACTATATTAGCTATCTAGGTTTTGCTACGATTGCGCACAACAATGGACATGCAGGTGATACTGGCGTTCCTTTCTTTCATCGTCCCGAAATTCTTAAGGATTTTGCCTATCGAGCGTAAGTTATTTCTCTGCATCCCATACCATATGAGGGACTCTAAATACTTTGGAGACACTATATAGTCTCGGTGTTATCAAAGAACCAAAATGTTAACATATTTATACGCGTAGGCTGTTAACCGCCACAAAGATTGGTAAGAAAGCCGTCAATCACTTCTACGAAAAAACTTTGAATAGATCCTACTATATCGGGTGCTCCACCGGAGGTCGCCAAGGCTTGAAGGCCGCGCAAGATTTCCCAGAAGAATACGATGGTATAGTGGCGGGTGCCGCCGCCAACTCCTGGCATAATCTCATGGGGTCGCTAGCCTACGCCTGGAAAACAATCGGAAACTCTTCTGATCCGGCTCCGATTCTTACCGCGGAACAATGGCTGGTTTACCGTGACTTGGTCCTCAAGCAATGCGATGGAATCGATGGCGTTTATGATGGAGTTATCGAAGATCCAAGGAAATGCAATCCAAGGCCTGAGGAGATTCTTTGCGGACCAGGTCAGACATGGCAGTCACATCAGTGTCTAACCAGTAGCCAAGTCGGTGGCCTACGGACCACCTACCAGCCTTTCTACGGGAAGAACGGACAGCTACTTTACCCACGCCCTAACCCGGGTAACGAAGCCAGAATTATGTCCTATGCATTCGGAACTAATCAACCAGCATATCCCGAAGAGTTCTTCAAATATGCTATCTTTCAAAACGCGAGCTGGTCTATCAAGAACGATTTCAATCTAGATACGGTGGACTATGCCAACAAGGTGGACCCATACGGTTTATCCACCTGGAAAGGTTTAGGAAAATTGAAAACTTTGGGGCACAAACTATTAACCTTTCATGGTTTATCGGATGGTGTGATCACTTCTGAGAATTCCTACAGATATTACGAGTATGTGGCGAGAACTATGGGGCTGCCATCAACCCAATTGGATGAGTTTTATAGATTTTTCCCGATTTCTGGATTGGGCCATTGTGTGCTCGGAAACGGAGCATGGTATATTGGCGCGACGGTACAATACAGATATGCGCCCGCGACAACCATAGATCCGGAAGGTGGTGTGCTTATGAGCATGGTGAGGTGGGTTGAGGATGGCATCGCACCTGAGAGAATTGTTGGGCGTAATATTACCACCACAGGAGTTCAAGTTGGAATCAAAGATCACTGCAAGTGGCCATTGCAGAATACATACAAGGGCCAGGGTGACCCGAATCGCAGAGAGAGCTGGGAGTGTCGGTAAATTTGCAGGGCTATACTTGCTTTCAAGTTATACCTCAGGGCAGAGGTACTATGTTTATCAATCAACCAGCTAGTATTGTAGACTTGCAATTGGAGAAATCTTTTCTCATTAATCTATTAGTTCATCATGCAAGTCCGTATAAGGTTTTCTCCACAATTACAATATGGCGAAAAGAACACCGATAGTATAGGAGGAACTTTCTCTGTTATAGGAACCCATTTAAATCGGCGGTAAAACTTTACTCAGAAGACCCACCAAATTCAAATCTTCTACACATTCTTAGAGGCCTAACCTTTTTTGATATTTCATCGTGTGCTACATCTCGACGCTCCATCTACATCTGTGGGTCCTGCCAAGTCTGCAACATGCAGCATGCACAACTCAAAATTCGTAGCCTTCCTGCAGGCATCCAAATCGGAATATTTGGCTGCGAAACAAGCATTTTACTGGGCGATAAGAGCTTGGAGCTGAAGAAATGGAAGAGACGGCACATACTCACCAGCTTGAATCCAATCCTACCAGTATTAACAGCCCTGCCGCCATTTGCACTGCTAAGCAGTTTGACCCGGCGACATCCCGCGATACCATGTACTTATACCCCGCCCACCTCGTCATTATGAACAGGCTGTAGCAGTCGCTGGTTGTCGAATTTGAAAGTAGCAATGTCGTCGCATCTTGTGGCCCGTGAGATCGGATTCGGTATCAACGGGACCCAAATTATCCAGACGTTCCAGCAATTTTTAGCACTGAGCAGCACTTCTCCGTACGAACCAACTGGTAGGACTGTGACCGGAGAACTAAACGAAACTCATACAACTAATGCGACTCTCGTATATCTGCCGCAAACGATCCCCACACCATGGCCGTTCGTATTTGTCAGTTTCACAATTTCCTTTACGACCACTCTCTGGGCCTTTCTGTTCCCATCCGTGAACAATTTTAGTAGCCCTTGGAATTTCATCAAATCGATATTCGGCGTTGTACTCGTCCTTTACAACAGCATTCGTGCGTGGGCAGCCCTCATTACCAGTATCAAGGCGATCAAAAACAACAGCGCCCATTTTGCCCCTCCCACGGCACTGACAATGCTGATGCTGTCCCTGATGCCGTTTGCATTTGTGAAACTACGATATCCCATCGGATTTATCAACGGAGTAGCTTCCCTATATCTCATGATTGCCGCTTCGGCAATGGCTATAGTGATCTATGGGAAACTCAAGGGAACCGCTCATTTTTACGCCAAGTTATTCATCGCCGGAGGGAGTTGTCCCGTGGTTGTCAACGGATGCGCCGACGGACCGAACGATTTCAAGGATCGAGGCGCGAATCATGCGAGTGACAACCCGATAGCTCTATCGGAGTTTGTCATTGGGTCTTTCATGTCATTAATCGTCATCATGGCACTGGCTACGGGTGTCGCTAAACTCTTTTGCCTCATCTTCTTCACCGATATGCTCGAACCCGAGGAACTTTCCCCGACAGAAAAACGATTGAAAGCCGAAAAGACCCGGAAAAGCAAGGCGGCAGAGGCCCAGGAGAACATTTACCATATGAGAGCCATCGCTCTTGTTTCGCTCATCTTGATCATCACATTTGCTGCGGTTGCAATGCCCGTTCACTATGTGCAACAGACCGGGCCGAAAAGCGTCTGGGTGGTCGACGGTGCTTGTCCGGTTATAAATACCGGGATAGAGGATGTGCTTTACTGGCCTAATTTCACCGGGATTAACACGCCGATGGGCAGTGGATCGACTGCTTCAGAGTGCATGCTCCTGTGGACAGGTTGGGATTCTGGAGTGTTTGGTGGGACGAAACACGTCACAGCACTGAAAGCTTTCTGGCCTTGCTATGAGCCTGTCGAGTCTTTAACCAAACAGGCTCAATTCTAGAGTAGTCTTATCATACTTGATGATATTAACAGTTTTAATAACCAAAACCAGTGTTTTCTTTTCTTGGCTTTACAGCTTTGTGAAGATAAATATTAAATTATATTGAATTCATGAAACCAGACGAGAGGTTTTCCGTAAAATATGCCTTAGATCTAACTATCCTTTTCATCCTCCTATAATATAGTTTCAAAGGGATCCAAAGACAACTATATTCAAATTTATTTGTGTCTACAAACCACAACGACAACGATACTATTCTATAGTTTTTATGAAAACTGATCTAGATACCTTCATATGATGATAATCGCAGCCATAAGGTCACTTTATGGGTGAGCATTCTTTTACACAGCATAAGTATTGTCTCGTTGCAATGATAGCTGAGACCAGTGAGACACGATTGAAATTGAGGAGCATATAAAGAATGCCGAAATCTAGAACGCCATCGCTGAGATAGTTTCAGGATGTCTTGGTATTTTTGTGGTACATTTCCGATTTTCTTCATAAAACTTGGAACAGTTGACCGATGCTGGTCTCGAAACCAGTCTCACGCGAAGCAACACCTCCGATGCGAGAATGTTGCTGGTTACAGCCGCGAGCAAACGCGCATAGGTAGTGGTGGGCTTGATATTTCTTAGTATCTACATTTCTTCATAACTTTTCCACTTTGGAGGCTCCTACTAGTATAACCGGGCCATGGTGCTTCAGACTTTAGTTTTTGATTATTGCATGTTTACAATATTATCCCTCATTTTTTTATTGTAATAGCCTATCTCACCTTATATAACTTGTACAGCCTTACCGCTTTATCAATCACTCTTCAAACTATCGAATAAATATAAATACTAAATACACATAGACTTAATCATGTATAAGTAGGACCAATACATCTCTCTTTTGTAATATCGAGTCAATAGATGAAACAACAGCAACCATGAGATTCTATTTCGTGATTTTGTATCGAGAAGTTCTAGACTAGTATGGCGTCTGCCAACTCTTATGATGTGTAGTTATGTAGTAGATATAATACACGGGTATATTGAGTGACTTTTGTTTGTGCTACCATTTAAACTTGACAGCTTTGGCGCATCTATCCGAATACTTGAGAAACAAGTTTCTTTTTTATATTATTGCTATTTCTTCTCAAAGAAACAATTTGGTAGATAATTAATTTTACTGTGTGAAATTGGTTTTATATGATATTAGGTTTGCTTTTTGGAGTACAGTTTTGATAGGTCATATCTAGTCTATATCTGATGTAATAGCTTAACAATTATAGTGTATTATTCATGTGGTTCTACTTACTGCTGCCGGCATCAAATTATCCATTTCAATAATTTCCGCTATCCAGAGCCTTAATGCGATCTCGACTGTCTGGTTGGATCTTTCTGAAGTAATATCACTCTGGGGGTTGTACGCGGTAGTGAAGTAGTGCTTGATCTTAGCTATTTTCATAAAGCCCTCCTCGTAGTCTAGAAGTTTGGGACACCTGTCTGATATCACATCTTCAGGATTACCTTGATCGTAAAATATGTCCGAATAAAAACGCTTCTCTCCATGCCTCCTCCAGCCATTACCCGTAAACACGGTATATAGCTTAGGTATTCTTTTCTTTTCTTATTCTGATCAATGTATAGTTACTGTACTCCGCTTTCTCCTCTTAGTTGTCCATAGTGATAGTGTTAATATGAGCGGTTTCCGAATAAGCATCGTACGTGTCTTTGGGGAATAACACCATCATACAGTTCTAACCATCTATCATATATGCATATGCTTGCGTTGTATTCTAGTTCCGCCCGTAGATAGTATACCCCGTCATCCAAGGTTGAGAATCTTACTAGACCACCCGTTATACATCTGTCCTTGATTACTTTCAGGCTACATCAAAAGCGTTGTTCATGCTGTATTAATGGAGCGTGAAGTTGAAAGTGGTGTCTCGGTCTTTGTGTCTAGCTTCTGGTCTTCGACGAGGCAATGTCTCAGGGATTCTATCTATCCTTTTAGCACACATATGGAACTTTTCGGTTGTTTGCATTTTTAGGACGAAATCTCAGGGTTTAAAAATTTTAGGCCTCGTAATCCTAGTTTGTACTGCCATTCGTGAGACTTCTTTTTTCTTATACTATCTCTTCAACTCATTAACTCCATAGTTTAATTTGTGCTTTCTTCTTGATTTATTGATACACATTTGCAATATTTGAGGATCATGATGATGCTGTGAGGAGTTTCGTCACCGTCTCGTTTCAAAGATTTGGTGTGTTATGTACATACCTCTCTTTCGGCTTTTTTCTCGAGAGTGATATCCGACAGTTTGTTCTATGTGACTGGTGTCATTGTAAAAGATCAAATCTAGATTTTATAGGTGCTTGCGTAGATATAAGTAAGAGAGACTTCAATGAAGATTCTTGTTCACAGTTTGGGACACTGCCGGACGCGCCATATATCCCAGTATTTTGTCTTTCTCACAAATCCAGTCATAGTGTATAGGCGGCATATCCGGTCAATCATAGTGCCGCTTATAGATGTATATTGCTTATGCATTAAATAAATACGTTTATTTCGAAAGATAGCATAAAGAGAGGACAAGCCCAACTGGTAATAGGTTTCCGAGTTCCATATATTATAGCATATCGTTTCGAACTGCTGCTTCTGATTCCTTCAGATCCATGGGAAAATTTTGTGGTAGTAGTTGAGCATGGGGCTGCGTTTTTTGCTCTGTTCTAGATTGCGTATATATAATATAAATTGGGTCGCCGTTATGGCGTCTTGAGACGTACACATGTCCCATTTATTGCCCCTTTTTTCTAGTTTAGACTCCATCACACATCCGTACTTGGTTGTTTCCATTCTGTCCAGGCATCTCCTTTTATTATCACCAGACATGGGAAGTATATTGATAACAAATGTATAGTTTTAAGGTATGCGAGTTTAATGAGCCATCAGCAGCTGTGCAGTCGTCGTTCTCGCTGGCCCCATGGGTGTCGTGTTCCTCGTCGCCTTTATTTCATTATTTTTCATATCCGTTATTAATTGCTGGTAAGCATCTACTATCCTGGGTGAAACATCTTAAAATACTTGTATCGAGCTGATGATAGATCTTGATATTCCGATGCCGCGAGCCTTCCAGCTCCTGCGAATACTTCGTTGGGTTCTCTATAGCGATACCAAAATCTGAGTATTCATCCTTTGCCAGAACTCCAGAAAGCGAACGATTCATAGACTTTTCGTCATCTGTTGACACAATTTTCTGTAAAATGCTTCATGCTAGTTTGCTGATTCCCATGTTTTGTTGTATAGTTTTAGATAGACCGCCTCAACATCCGTCAGTGTCATCGAAAGAAGAGCGATGATTCAGACCGTTTCGAGGGAACGCCTTTCAAACCCTCCCTGTAAAGAGTCCAGTATTTTAGTTAAAGACGAGTAGGAACCATAGAGCGGGACGTCGACGTGAGTTCACTCTATTTTATTCATTGTACATGTAGTAGTTTATAAATTCAACGTATAAAATAGCAGCTTTTTATTTTTGTAATGCGTATAAAAATATATCTATGGTTGGCAAGCATGTATTATGCGCCGTCAAATAGTAGCAAGGTATAGTATCAGAGAAGGTTGGGAGTTGCAACGTAGGTAGAAGAGGAGAGGGAAGTCTCTTGTCAGTCTCTGGTAATCAAAATAACAATAAATACTTGGTAGCGAGAAAGTGCCAGAATGTGTTGCCTGACCTCCGGCGGAACCACCGAGAAGCAAGGAGAGTTCCCATGACATCACGGTAGAATTCGAATTTTTGAATCGAATGGAAAAACCCCGAACCAGGCGGCCGGTTCGGATGAAATTGAAATGAGATCTGGGTTGTTTCCTGTCAGGGCCGTTGTATGTATTTTGCCTTCGGCACGATCCGAGCGATGAGGATGTTGTGCATGGATCTTCCCGAGACTGCCACCCATCCATCCCACACGCTGCCCGAGATGTTATTGTTACTGCCGGCCCTGCATGCGGCACCCGATCTCATCATCATCGCGATCCGATCTTAGGAACGCATGTAGAATAGACTCGTAGATCGATAGGGGGATAAGATTAGGCTGAAACGAACAAAATATGGCGATGTTGAACGGGTGCTCGCTTTGATCACCGGAAAGGGGTGTTTCAAGAGGCAGGCTGACATCATGCGCCGCATCACCGGATTCAAGCCATCCATCGCGAGCATTTAGCTTTGTATATTTAGAGAATGAATGAATGCAAAGGTCTAGTAAATAGGCCCCCACACCGGCTCAGATCGCATCTGAACCCCACCGACAGGAATCACGTCTTCGTCCGTGTGTACGACAGGATATTAGCTGCAGCAGCCGTCGGATAGTTCTGCCCTCTTGTCACCGCATCGATATACCGCATGTCCCTATTCCAGCCAGTCTCCTAGCGGCGGGAAGCGCTCCTTATCACACGGAAACAATAGAAAACAATAGCGAGAGGGTGCGCATGTACAAAGTAGGCTGGACGCCATCGCAGCCTTCGGACATTCTCCTTGGTCGACGGGCAGCTGATTTGATTTGCTTTGGTCATACGGGCCTCCAAATTTGTCAGGGAAGATTGGAATCAAAGCGAGAATAAGGGACAGTCCGTCTGGGCCAATCCGAGACGTCCAAATTCAATAACAGAAACAAAAGACGAACGGCGAACCCTGAAAAGCAATCCTCCTGCATTTCCTCTCTTTCTCTTTCTCTCAGCTGGGCTATTTTAAAACTTCGACTTCAACTTCGACTTCAACTTTCGACATTCGACTTTTGCAGGGCAATCATTTTCGTCGCATACAAGCTGTCAGCATATCGAGTACTCGCATTCTCTATCTAATCGCCATCCCTGCCGACAAGCCTGCCAAATCGCTCATCTATTCGAGGACACGGCCGATATCTTTGTCTGCGCTGCAAATCGCATCTCGTTCGGGGCCATCCGACATCTCGTTCTCGAAAAGAGCGCTGGATAGAAAAAGAACCGTCGCATTGGAACAGCCGTCTCCCAAACCCCATCTCCAAACATCAACCTCTCGACAACCTACCCTCATAACAAACCCTCCGGTTTAAATGGCAATATCAAAGGAGGAACACCTCATGTCGAAAGACGACAAGCCTGTAAGTTCTTCTTCTTAGCTTTCCATATTCTGCGACTTTTGAGCCGCACGTTCCCACCGCAAACCGAAACAACAAAACCTTCCCCTTCCAAATCCCTGCCGCAAACAACGCCATTTCCACCAGCTTAGCTCTCAAACATGCAAGCTCCGTTGCCAGAAAAATCGAAAATTTCTTTTATACGATAGTTATTAACATCCGATATCCGAAAAATCCCATAGATCCCCCAATCCGCTCTCAAGACTCCAATCTCGGCGTCGGCCAACCTCGCCTCCTCAATGACCAGCAGCACGACTACTGATTCGGTCTTCCTATCCCGAGCTCGCCAGTATGTCGCCACCCAGACCGCCGCTGCCTTCATCGCCGGCGGCATCGCTGGTGCCGTCTCCAGAACCGTCGTCTCGCCCTTGGAGCGCTTAAAAATCCTGTACCAGGTCCAAGGCACGGGAGGTGCGTCGTACCAGGGAATCGGTCCTTCGCTGGTAAAGATGTGGAAAGAGGAAGGTTGGAGAGGCTTCCTACGGTATGTCCCCATCTGCAGCGAACAATGGAACGAACGAATTGTGGGGAAGATGCAGCTAACGCGAGCATGTTTGACAGAGGGAACGGCACCAATTGCATTCGTATCGTCCCGTATTCCGCCGTCCAATTCTCCTCTTATACGATCTACAAAGATGTATGAATCCATATTATACCACCCTTCAATCACCAATTGACCGTTATCTAACGAAAATTATTTGACAGTTTTTCATGCCACCCGGCCAGTCACAATTGAACACCCAAAGAAGATTATTAGCAGGCGGGATGGCGGGTATCACATCAGTCGGTACGTCACCAAAATTTCCGAGTTTCAAAAGCTCCGTCTAACCGAGAATCTAGTCGCGACTTACCCACTCGACATCTGCCGCACCCGATTATCGATACACACCGCCTCTCTCGAAGCTCTAGGGAAGACCGGCCAGCTCATCAAAGCACCGGGAATGTGGGAAACCATGGTCCACATGTACAAACACGAAGGCGGCGTTCGAGCGCTCTACCGCGGCTTAATACCGACGCTGGCCGGCGTGGCGCCGTACGTCGGACTGAACTTTGCGTGTTACGAGCAGATCAGAGAATGGATGACCCCGGAGGGTGAGAAAGCTCCCGGACCGTTGGGCAAGCTAGCGTGCGGTGCCATGAGCGGAGCTATCGCCCAGACCTTTACTTATCCTTTCGGTACGATCTATTCCTTGAGATTGTAACGGTTGAGCTTTTATGCTGACAATAAATGTAGACCTTCTCCGCCGCCGATTCCAAGTCAATACCATGTCCGGCCTCGGTTTCCAGTACAACTCGATCTGGCACGCCATCAGCTCCATTGTCCGACAGGAGGGGATCCGAGGGATGTACAAGGGCATCGTCCCTAACCTTCTCAAGGTCGCACCATCGATGGCGAGTTCGTGGTTCAGCTACGAACTCGTCAAAGACTTCCTCATGGCGTTGGAGTCGGAAAAGTCTGACCTCTAAATTCATTATTCGATTCTTCTGTCTATTTTTCAGCATCATGGTGTATAACCAGGAGCAACTTGAATGGCAGCTTCCGCGACACCAAGTCCCGGGCAGCCGTATGCATATTTCTTATCTTTTTTCCCCCTTCCCTCCTAACGAGATGACCTTTCCAGTTAATTCACATTGTAATCATATATTATATTTTTCTTCAGGTTCTCTTCTTCCCTTTCGGGTTGTATATGCTTCTTTTTTTTACCATTTGTTCCTCACACATTCCTTTCGGGGCACTATTGTGTGGACCCTTGCATCAAATTGGGAATATCTTGCTTTTGCTGTTCCATCTCGTCGTTTTTTGCATTTCTAGAATATCGGTTGGCTTTTTTGTTTTTTGTGGCTTTTTCGGGATCTTCTTTGCTTCACTTCATTTTTATATACTTACCTATATGTATTCCACGTCATGGGAAAGAGGTGGGTCTTCGGGGTGGCGAGGCGACCGGATGGATTCGATATCCAGTATATTTCTCTATGTCATCTAATATAGAGGAACGGTCCAAACCCTGAACGATGTATTTTTACCTAACCTCGCTTTTGTTTATTGTTGATATTTGGGGGAGCTTTGTACCTTGGAAAATTAGAAGATAGAGAGAATAATCGAAACGATGATATGATATTACGCTACGCTCATGGTATAAATATATAAACTCCACAATCGTAATCGACAATGGTATACTGTAACGCTAAAAGTTCAGTGCGCAGAAAATATGCAGAAATCATATAAGCCTCAATGATGCTTCAAACCCCTTCCGTCGTTTCCCAAATAACGGCAACCTTCCTCCTGAATCCCTTGCAATTCTTCTTTTTACCGACCTTCTCGATGTCTTCTACCGCTTTCTTGACCATCACGGCCCCAGTATCCGGATCATCCTTCACAACCCTGACCCTCAGCACGATATCTATATGCTCTTTCCTCGTCACATCCCTCGCGAAGAAACTAATTTTCCCGTCCACCCCGCTCAACCGTCTCCTCCTGCCACTTCCTGAGCTCCCACTCCCGCTGCTGTCCCTCCTGGCTAATCCCACATCTGGAGTATCATCCTCCCGAATTCCCACAGGGAATACTGACCCGATAGCCTGCGCTACAGCTCCCACATACCTGCCCCACCAGGCCAACTCCTCCCCGACCACCCCTTCCAACCTTTCCCTGAACCCGATCTCTGCAACTTCCCCTCCCCATCTGGCACATAGCACCAACCCGACCAACGCCCTCTGCGCGTGCGTCAATCCATGCACACCGCCCAACAACCCTGTGGTACAAAAATGCAACCCCGCACTCGCCCTACTCTCCCTCGTCACCCCCTGATGAAAATACATGAGATTCGCCACCGCGGGCACAATCTCCATCCAAAACACATCCGGCGTGCTCTTGGGCAGAGCATCATTAATAACCCTCGCCAACTTGCCACTGCCCTTACCCCTCCACACCTCCGTAGCCACAACCAAGGGGTTCCGTCCCCTCTCGTCCTCGCTCAACCCTCTGTACAAGTACCCTTCCCTGACCCCACCCTGACAGAACACCACGTCCCTCACGTCCGGCAGACAGGCCAGCAGGTTCCTGATTAGAAACGCAACGGCGGGGACCTGTCCCGCCCTCCGTTCCGAGATTCTGAACCTCCCTGCCAGCTCGCCCAGTTGCTCGGACGTCAGTTCCAGCCCGATCCTTTCCGCCAGCTTGTAGAATTTCTCCCTGGATACGGAGAACCCGTTGATGATGGGGATGGGGTAAGGCGCCAAATCGTGCTCGGCCATGAGCAGGTATCCGAACCCCCTGAACCCCCCTCCGGAGAGATACAGAGTATACCCGCCTTCCCTGGCCCCCTTATCCTTCAACTCCACGGGTATCTCCAAACTCGCCACGCCCTTTCGAAGTTCCTCCTGGACAAAACTCCCCGTAGCTTCCACCGCGGTAGTATTAATCGCCGTTTGCAGTTTTTTCGTGAGTGCGGCGGCGCCGAAGGGGAAGGATACCGCTTCCTCAGCGGTGGAGACTTTGCCGTGCTTGGCCAGCATCCAAGAGATCTGTGTGCTCCCTCCTCCTAAATCCATCACCAGTCCTTCAACTGAGGGGAAGGAGGACGCGATGCCCAGCGCCCCCACGTATCCTTCCTCGGATTTGGGTAAGAGCGAGACTTCCCATCCCAGCGCCTTTTGAATGCTCTCTCGGAATTCGAGGGAATTGGGCGCGGTGCGGGTGGCTTCCGTCGCTATCAATTTTATCTGCTGGGAAGGGACGGAGTATGCGGCGCAGATATTGCGAAATCGGAGGAGGGTGGTTATTATCGTATCTATCGTGGTTTGCGGGATTGGTGATTTGATGTGCGCTGTGGAGAGGGTGCTGTAGTTGTACTGGGCGTCGTAGAGGGAGATTGGTGCGCGGTCGGTGTGCAAGGTGGGTAAAGTGCGAGCGGTGAGGGGGTGGAGGGTTGTTATCGAGAAGCGGACGCCGTTGCTGTATATAAATAGTTTATCGTTAGTACCAATTGTTTCCAGTAGAGTTGCAATATGAGATATTTTGGTGTTGAGGTTTTTGTTGGAATATGGGTTTGGCCTCACCTGCCGATATCGACGATAGCGTGAAGGTGCTCCGGCGCCGTGCAGTCGACAGCGTAGGACGGAGATGAGAGCAGAGGTACGGCCATGTCTCTTTTTTTTCTTTTGATTGCAATTGACTGGTTTGTATGATTACTTGGAGGATATCCGTGATCCGGGAAAGTGAACAGCGATCCGTGGGATATTATACGTCGGCATTATCAGCCGGATTCAATTGAAAATTTTCTTTCTCTTCGATTCTTACGAGTGGAGGCCGATATATAAGAGACCGACGGGAGCGGAGTCAGAGAGAGGAGGGGAGAAGAAGGGACCCTGCATGTGTACGGCTTTTTTGTTTGTACCCACCTGTCAATCGGAGCATCTGATCAGTTTTATGCAGGGTATTCCCACCCGAACCGGACGTCATTCACAGCGGCATTTTTCTTCTTGCTGAGATAAAAAAGTGACCGGGGGGCAGCTCACGGTGCGGGCAGTTAAGTGCTTGTTCGTTCGCTACTGGGCCGCCCCGGAGGATGGAAAGAGGCATGCATGGGTCCCTTTCTTAATGAAGATACGGTGCATGTATGAATGTATGCAGGTACCTCGGAATACCAAGGCTTTTGCCAACAGTTGCACAGGAATGCAATCGATAAGCAAATGGGATGTTTCATCACTTGGTCGGAATTGGAAGTGCCAGCCGGAGCTCGTTGACGATATATGCATACATGCAGAATGCAAATGGTTGTAATGTCTATCTATCAAAGAACAGTTCCTCCCCAGTCATCGAGCATTCATGAAATGCATGCCACGAATGCAGTATCCCATAAATACATATCCCGTTTAAACCCGCTCGAAAAAGTACACATATGCAAACTTCTTCATCTCCTCCACGTCCGCCCCCTCCACAACCTTCTCGTCGTTAAACAACACCCACGTCTCTTTCGCTTCTCCTTCCGACTCTACGATCTTCCTAATGAACGCAACGTAATGCCTATACCCACATTAGCATCCCATCCCATATTTTTATTATATCAAAACACAGAAGGAAAGTACTCACCCAGCATGAATATTACCTCCCTTGTGACAAACAATACTGTGCAATTGAAAGTTCGCCGGCAGGTCTGAACTTCCCGGTAGTGCCTTGTCATCTGCAGCTCCAACCGTCACAGCAGCAGCGGCGGGGGTATCGTCGCCACCCAAATCATCGGGATGACTGAACACCCACTCCACGGCTCTCTCCACATCCCCTCCGGTCTCTTTCAACGCTTTTTTCGCTTGAGCCTCCGTGAATCCCATAGATGTCAACATCACCACACTCTCTGGATCAGCGGATGATCCTCCACCACCGCTCGAACTCGCACCGGGGAGTTCCAAAGGAACGTCGATATCCGCATCCTCCATGTGCTGGAATAACCAATTCATCGCAGCCTCGGGGTCTGCGTTGCCAGTGTTGTACAGCGCCTTTTGGCAGCGAATGGGTGGGAACCCCATCCCTTCCAATTGTGCCATCGCGGCTGCGTTGGGTTCAAAGGTCGGCTGGGAGCTACCGGCATCGTCGTCTTCGGGTAGGAGTTCTTCGCCGTCGGCGAGGCCGGTCGAGACGTACGGGTCGAGCGGGAACGATGCAGTTTCGACGACGACAGGAATGTCTATATCCAGATTAGAGACACACGGCCAGGACGGTAGCTGTCAAATAACAGTAAATTTACCAAGTTTCGTCGGCACCCAATTGACAAGTGCAAATCTCCTCGCGTTGACCGCCAGAACCTTTGGAAACGTCTTGAACCCGATTTTCCTATTATCCCATCAGCAACCTTCCTGGTAACAAACATGTTAAACCCGAAGATACTCACTTGTTGGCTCCCTCCTTGCTCCCGCACGCTTTGCACGAGTACTCGATGACCTCCGTGCCGGTAAAGATGTCCAAACACTCCTTCAGAGTCACCGCCTCAAACTCCTCCTTCTTCTTGTCGTCGTCTCCCATAACCACATTCTCCAGCCGTCTAGCAGGTACGGGAACGGTAATGTTATCCTGCTCGTCGGTCCTGTACCTCACCTTCTTGCATCCCAAACACTGCAGCCTCTGTTCCACTGCGAACTTGAAATCCGAAACGGGATCCCTCAGCGGTGCAGGATGTGAGGATCGAGTTATCAATTTAAAGAGGTGGAGTAGAAGTTCAAACGCATCCTGCTGCCTCATCGTCGAGAATTCTTCGTGGCCTCTGCCGACAAGATCCTTTAAAATAGAAGGCCTTATTCCTTTTTGATACTGCACGTACTTGTGCTCCTCGCTCGTTGGCTGAATATCGCCGTCCGGCTTCGAATACCGCCCGGATAACAACCCATCTCCCACTTTTTTCAACTGCGTTTCCAAGTCCTCCGCTGGACGATCCGCTGTGGGTACGTCGTCAATTTGTCCGTATCTACTTTTGAACCCATCCAAAGAAAACAGGCACTGCAGAATCGAAGCCAAATAGCACGAATTCCCCAAATTCTTCAATCCGGTCAACCCCGGCCCGAACAAGGGATCCAGCTCCTTCCCATCGTCGCCCGTCATCCTAAACTCATAGTATAGATTGTGTTCGATTTGCAGTTCGATGACACTCTTTTCAGTCTTTTGGCGATCTGCAATATTGATACCCCAGTGACGTAGGTGGTCCGTGACGTGGGGATCGATTCGTTCATCGTTGCAGAGGTAGCAATAGACATCAGCGGTACCTTCTGGGGAGATCGAGCCGAGTTTAACGGAGGCCGGGTGTTTGGTCTCGTTGAAATGGGCGACACCGTGACTGTTACCGCCGACGCCGCCGTACTGGGACCGACCGCAACCGAGGTTGCCGCATTGAAGACAGATCCAGAGGTTCTCCTTGAGTTCGCAGTCGGTACATTTGGCCAGGTCTGAAAACTATTAGCATGATACTACGTCTGTGTTTGATGGATGAAGGAAGGGTACCGATTTCTTTGCTGCCCTTCTCATCCTGAACGAGGAAGGAAACGTGCTCGCAGTGCTCCAGTTCCAGATTCCAAGCTGCAACTTCGGTTTGGCGAGCGGCGGTCATGGCTTTCAGGATGCCGTCGACGACCTCTGGTACCTATGGTCCAAAGGCGAGCCGTCAGTCTCACATTCCCGGGAACCATCTCCCCGTTCGAAATCTCACATTTCCAGTCTGCTCCACCTCGTCACTTTCGCAGGTAAAACACCTCACAAAGGTCTTTGTATCGTAAATATCGGCTTCCGTTTCGGCGGCGATAGCTAGCTTGGTGAGTTTCTGTGGTGGTTCGTCTCGCTACAAACATCGTCACACTCGATTAGCAAGCAAAACTCATCGTTCAAAAGATGTTCCCACACACCTCAACTTTCGGCTTCCTCGTTCTCTTGATATTCAAAGCGAGTGGGTGATCGAGCTGTGCGGAGTGCAGACGGCCGTGCATACGGTCGCCGGCGCAACCGCCGTTGAAGCAGCTGAGGCAGACATCGAGACCTTCCGGGTCGTCCTGCAGTAATGTTTAGAAGGATTCTTTTGAAGCAAGTATTAGGTAGAGTGTACGATCGTACGATGGAGTCGAAACAGATGGTGCAGTCTTCGCGGTAGACGGGTTGGGAGACGGTGGGTGGTCGCAGGGCTGGAGCGTGGAAACAGTTAGCTTTTTAAGCTCAAAGATAGCTTCAAACGGGAGCTTCAAGCTAGGAAGAAGCTTACAGAGGGACGAAATATGAGGGCAGGCGGACATCTTGAAGGGTTTCTATGATTATACGCGTGTGATGAAGGTCGTGATGATGGTGTTTGGTGGAAGACGCGAATGAGATTAATGCGGGTTGGCGGGGTTTGGTGGGGCAGCAGCTCGAATCCTAAATCAACATGTCATGACAAATGTCCAGCAAGAGCTCACGTTCACTTGCACTTGACGGCACGCATATTTTTCGATACGATCTTTAGCAAAAGTCTCACTATGCAGACTTGTAGAATATATCATCTGACTGTTTTCTCGAGTCCTCTTTGCGACCAAACCGACACGAAATGGGAACGCGACAAGATGCAACATGGAGATGCTGCGCTGACTCGACCCATGCTGTAAAACCCCAGCCGCGACGACAGGAAAACCGATGACGTCGCCAGCCCCCAAAACGGCCGCCGCGGTCAGCGCCCATCAAATGTAGCTTGATAGAGCCGTCCACTGCTAATAGAGAGGCTGCAAATATTGTCGCTAAGCTCAAGCTGTGCTTAGAGATGCGATTGATACCGAATACCAAAGCTCTAGCGCTACTGCAGAATCGTCCGAGCTATCGAGGTGAGCTGCTGTTCGGAATTGACAGCGACGACCGTCAACACCAATCGCGACTTGTTAATCCCCGTAGTTTCTATCCAGTTAGCAAATGTAATGATAGCGATCGTAATTTAGTGAATTGGAGAATGTCCGCGTAATCATCGCTGCCTTTTATAAACCCAACATGCTTGCCGTGATACTCTCCCCTCATCTCTCATCTTTCTCGTCCCTTCCCAATCGGTAATCACCACCACCACACCTCACCCACATCACCATCATCATCACCACAACCAACCACAACCACACACTATCTCGAAATGGCTTCTGAAGAAAGAGAAAACCTCACCACCGAGGGTGGTCCCGTCGACCAGGGCCCTAATTCCATGGGCGAGCATTGTACAACTGACAGCCCGCTGCCTCCAGACGCCGGCACCCCGTACGGGGTATGTCCACGCCCATTCCCACCATTCAAACTTCAAAACTCTAACCACCATGATCCCCACAGGAAATCATAAAGCTCGGAGAAATAGAGGTCCGTCCCAACTTCAACGTCCCATCTATTTTACAAAATTAAAATGCTCATCATCTCACTCACGATACTCAGTGCTACGTATCCAAACCCGCCGACTACCCCCACGTCAACTCCAAACTCCTCCTCTTCCTCACCAATGGCGTCGGCATCCACTCCATCAATAACAAGCTGCAGGCGGACTATTACTCCAAAGAAGGCGGCTTCCTCGTCGTCATGCCCGATCTGTACGATTTCCTCATATACACACATCACCCTTACCACCTTATTCCACCAATTCCATGGGAAAAAACTAATATAGATAATCCCATGAAAATACAGCTTCGACAACGACCCGGCCCCCACCGCCGCCGGCACGAGGACGGACGAAGTAACCGGCTCCGAATCCGTCATCGAACAAGTCAAAACCAAAGCCGCCGAGGGCATCAAACTCCTCATGATTGACCTCTGGCTCGCCCGTCACACGCCCGAAAAGACCCTCCCGCTAGTCCTCTCTGTCCTCGCATCCGCAAAAACCGAATTCGCTGACGCCGCCAGTCAGATTTTCGCCGTGGGGTACTGCTTCGGTGGCAAGTACGTTCTGAAACTAGCTGCCACGGCTGAGATTGTCGCCGGCGCCGTGGCCCACGGGACCGCGGTTAGCAAGGAGGATATTGCGGGTGTGGTCAGGCCGGTTAGTTTTGTGTGCGTGGAGAATGACGGGTTGTTCCCGGATGATGTTCGGGAGGATGGTAGGAAGGATTTAGGGACCAGAGGAGTAGAGTTTGAGATGAAGGTGTTTGCTGGGGTACCGCACGGTAAGTATTTTTATCTTCTATCGTTATATATACGAAATTGAAAGGGGACGAGTTGCTAACGCAGGTGAATGTAGGGTTCGCGGTTCTGGGAAGCTATGAGGACGAGACGATTCAGACAGCGCAGAAGGAGGCGAATATACAAATGCTGGATTGGTTGATCAGGCACGAAACGTAGTATCATTTTGCATCGAAGTGCTCGCGTGTATTTGAACGATTGTACCTTTCCTTCTCACCATTTCCGATATAGCTACAATACCCACATTTTAACAACATTTGAACCCTCAAAAGTGTAACAGTTACTCTCATGTAAGTCTTGACAGGTAATGAATTATCATTATAAACTTTTTTTTTGTGTATACCATCCGTAATTATCACCGCAAAAAAAAGCGAACAAAACTCCACTGATAACGAATAATCGACTCCTCAATGCATCTATCAATCAGTCGCCCACATGCACAGGAAAAAAAAACATAGATCAAAAGTCAACCCCTAAAAAACAATCTACCCACTAACATTCCTAACTCCCGCCAAAATCCCATCTTTTATCCTCTGATTCGTCAACGCCGCGATCAAAGCCGCACCGACCCCGCTACCATCCTCAGCGGGCTTGACGACCACATCATCGTGTCCTAGAATCTCCCTCAGAGCATCCGCGTTCCTCTTCTTGAAATGCGGGTACTTGTTGAACACGCTACCATCAGCACCGACGCTGCAGGGTGCGAAATCCTTCTTTGTAACGATAGCCGCAATTCCACAGGCTGATAGACGGGCGGCACGGGTTCCGATCAGTTCAGAGAGACGGCGGATCAGTTTTCGTTCCTGTTCCGTGGTCACGATGCCTAGCTTTTTCTCGAAGAGAATTTCGGTCTCGGAGAGGTTTTCCCACGGGTCACTGCATAGCTTTTATTAGCACGTTTCACTTCTAATATTGCAGAATCCACCATCTTCACAATGAGAAGGAAATCTTACTTTTCAATCTCTGCCAAAAACGATGCATCCAACGAATACGCCTTTTTCAAACTCGTCAAATCTTGCTTCGCAAACATCTCCACATCGTCCCTCTGCGCCATATCCAACAGCACCAGCCTCAGAATCTCACCCAGATAGTACCCCGCAATCATCTTCTCGAATGCCTGCTGCCCGGGGCGCGGCGATTGCTCGTCTATCTGGGCGTCGTAGACCGTACGCGGGAGCACGTAGTGTTCGTTGTCAAAGGCGCCCCATTCGCAGTTTATAGCTATCGGCATATCCGGAGGCAGGTTCAAGTGGGCGAGTTTGGGGATCGAAGATGCGTTTTCAAAGTATGCCGCTGTGAATATTCCGTCTCAGCAAACGGGATTCATCCCCAAGTAATACGGTATACGTAAACTCACCATTGCAACCTGTACCAAAGATGCATCCGATCTTTGTCATCTGATCCGTGTAATTGCTAGCGATGAGGGTTCCCGTAGTATCGTTGATGAGGGCGGTAACTTTAATCGGAACATTCTATAAGGAAAAATACGCCGTGAGCTCCACCGTTTCATCTCGTAAAAATAATCCGTCTGCATCGATCAGTAATTCCCCTTACCTTCCGCTTCAAAGCCTCTTCGAATAACGGCACCACATCCTTCCCCTCCACGCCAGCAACATCAAACCCCTTTGTCCACCTCTGCAGAACCCCGTGGTCGATATAATCCTGCGTGCATGGGTACGAAAACGTGAACCCCAGGTTCATCTCCTTTATATTCTGATCCTCGTGTGCTGAGAGTAGGAACTGCTTGACGCAGTCGGCGACGTAGTCAAAGAGTTCCTCGGCCGTGCTGGTCTTGACGGCCGTGGGCATACGGTATTTGCTCTGCATGATTTCGAATCTGCCGGGTTCCTCCGGGAGCTCGATCTCGCAGACTCGCAGGTTGGTTCCGCCCATGTCGAGGGCCAGGTAGGTGCCGGTTTCGCGGCCGGTGGGGTTGCTGAGGACCCATGTTGGGTTCATGGGCTGGAAAGGAGTTTATAACTTGTAAGTGAAAATGCGCGGTGAGCTGGTGGTTACTAGACTTTGTAAAACTTACGATAGTTTGGCCTTCCTTTGATAGACCTATGAAATCCAGTTAGCTGCAACCTTTTCGAATACCAGGCTCAGAGCTTCCACGTACCCTTCCCCAATTCTTCTCGAAACCTCTCCGTAATAAACTTCAACTTTTGCGTGTCGACAGAAAACAAATCCTCCAGAACCTTAATTTGGTTCAACAAATCCTTCGGTACATCGTGCATGGAACCTACAAACGAATCACAGGTCCCTGTGTCAGTACTTCCAACAATAGCGATATCCTGCCCCATCTCAAATAACGTATATTCTTGTTCGAATCGGGAATCCCAAATTGCGAATTAAAGAGTACGGTGTCGATGGAAATGATCGAAAAAGAGGAGTTGGAGTAACGTACCCTTCCTGCTCGGAGGATCCTTGGGTCCCAATCCGACCATTGTGATTATCTTTTCGAACACCAATGTAGGAGTTAGCGTTTGGTCCGGTGCCACCTTGTCTTCCGAAAATAGTTTGAGATCAAGCATATTTGCGATTCTTCTTTCTCTTTGCAGGTGTGGAGGAACGAGTAAAAACGTGGGGATGAGAGGGAGAAGATCGATGAGATCGCTGACGGCTCACCTAGGGGTTTTATAGTATCAAATACGAAAGGATGGATGGGTTTATCTGTTACGCGAAAAAAGAAGAAAAGCGAAAGGAGGGGATCAGATATCGCGATTCTTGCTGCTCGCCGAGAATCCGGGGTAAAAACCGAAAGAATTGGTGGCGGGGCAAACAGAAAAATCGAACGATTGGCGGGCGTGGTTGGATGGCGATAACGTTTGCGGGTGGTGCGACAGAAGATGATTGTCAAAGCTAGCGGTCCGATTGGATGCGATAGCCTATTGGCGCACTTCTTGTGAGCTTAGCACTTGTTCGTCTATCGTGAGACTCGAGACGGACGGTAGTTTCGGTCGCCCGGGATTACGTATTTGGTTGGGATGATAGGAAAGGATGATGTCGTTGGGACGGTTAAAACGTTATGAAGGCAGACTTGGGAAAGCTAACTAACTGCGCGCAATGCAACGGAGGCAGTTCGGAGAAGTTTAGGTTTGTAACGTGCGAGATACCAAATATCGGGAAAACGGTGGTGCAAGCGGCTGCAATTGTTTAATAAATGCGCCTGGAAATCTCCGAATCCTACACTTTCAAGGGAAAACGTGAAATTCTGGAGAGTTTTTCGGAGCCAGTCTCGGGAAGCTATGACGTCCGGCCGGCGGTCTGGATGAGGGGCTCACTTAACCTGCATACAACATCCATGCAGTATTTTTTGCCCCTAGCTCAGACGAGCTCCAACAGCAAACCGGAGCAGCTAGAGCGTTATCGATAAGACCTAAAAGCAGGCATAGTGTCTAGTTGTATAGCTAACATGGCTATTTCGAAAAGACCGAGAAGCTGGCCGGGGTTTGGGTTATCCGAGTTGGATCTTATAGCTGTATTCATGCCTGTGTTCTAGACACACACACCTTCTCAGCGTCCCGAGTAAAGATCCGCGACAAAAGTTTACTGCGTATTTCGTTTACAACCTGGAAGTCCGGTACGGAGCGGTCT
Source organism: Dactylellina parvicollis (assembly GCA_036971385.1). Taxonomy (NCBI): domain Eukaryota; kingdom Fungi; phylum Ascomycota; class Orbiliomycetes; order Orbiliales; family Orbiliaceae; genus Dactylellina; species Dactylellina parvicollis. The sequence goes on along the minus strand of JAJTUD010000013.1, from coordinate 816,434 downwards.
GGGTGGGACACCTTTACAGCATTCTTAGAACTCAACAGTTTATCTCAAGACCAGAACAAAACTATCTGGCTACCGAAACGGGGACACTATAAATTGTTCCTCTCCTCAGTATTAATCAATTGAGCTCGATTTTAAATTTTATCATCACCAGTTTTAAAAGTTGAGAAGGTCATGTGGAAATGTGGTGATGTATACTTCGGCGGGAGGCCGTCGAGCTCAAGATTAGACCCGAATTTGGAATATACCACACCAGGCAACACAAATTGACTTCAGACTAACATTGAAGTTGACATTTGTCACCGTCGAATCAGGTAAGGAAGAGCTTAGTTCACCGGGACCGACTCAAACCAAATATCGCGAGTATCAGGTGATTATTCGCACCTTTATTCCCAGTCTAAAGTGTTGTGGCGCCTTCAAGCCTTCAAGTCGTAATAGTAAAAAATGAGTATTATACGTGATATTAATAATAAGTGCTAGTAACAGTTAGACTCGATTTCGGGACTTTGTCGGAAAGTCTAAGCTACTCCTAGTGAAATACGTCTAGACCCGACCCGCACACTTATTCCAAGGTTTTATTACAAGCTAAGATGGCGAGAAGTTTCGAAGACGTGGGGGTCACGAACTGGACTACAGCTGGCCCTGATATCAAAGTTCCCTGGAGTGTAGACGGAGTGGCAGAGTATTTAAGGGCAATCCCATCCGAAAATGTTAGCATTCGGAATGAAAGCTGATTCGAGATCTGCAGGCTAGTTGTTTTGTGTGATTACGTACTTTATGTAAACCAAGTGACGATTTAAGTATTTATACCGTACTCATGCTGCATTGAGATCTGCAAGGCAATGTATAAATATCCTTACGCGCACGCGCGTTCTCAAAAAATCCCAAGCCTTTACACCTCCAAGTTCTATTTCATGAACTCGATAACTCCACCATATTACCAGAGTATAAATACTAACAAAGTACTTGAGGCCCTAAGTAATCAGAGTATCAAAGAGAGTAACGAGACGGTCCGGACGGTCCTCCCCGCTCCAGGGCTGCCTGTGGGGCCGTTACCGAGAGCAGTGACCAAGATTCTCCAATATTTCAGTGCCCATGGAACACGAGTCATCGTGAGCTTCGAGCCTATACTGAATTCAGTCTAGTTGCCAAATGCTGGCTTTTGCCCCCACGGTAAATATTAACACGTCGAAAAATACATGGAATACCTCGCCATAATTCAAAACTAACCAGGCAGCCAATTAACCAATACAAGTGGCGATAAGTTATATTAGATGTAAGTGGTATATGTACTGTATAAGAACCCCCGGAATCGATAACATTATCCCCTGGGATATCAGTATCTGGCCGGGAGGGAAGTGAAATCCTAAAATATTTACCGGCGCGCTAGTATCATAGACTTCAGCATCGCCTTGAAATCGACGTCATCAAATATAGAATGACTTCGACCCATAAGAAGAACGTATCAGCGACCATGATTCTTCGGTATCACTTCCGATATCCGTTCACATTATAACACTTTTAAACCAATTAAAGTCAAACTTCACGTGTATGCTGTGCGACTTGAAATAGCGAGAAGGAGGAGGCGAGCTGCAATGCAAAGTCCGACCCAGTCCTGTCGCAACGTTACCAAGGGAAAATACAAAGCTCTCTTATCTAAAAGCAGACATACTCTGACGAAAAGAGAAGCCTAGAATGCCCGAAAAGAAGATATGGCGCCGATGCGATGCATTACTCCTATTATCTACATCCCCAAAGCACCCAAAGTCAGCCAGTAGTGGTCGTTCACCAGGAACTCCCGGGCTCCCTCCTAGCATGCATATGCACGCCCAAAAAGCTGCAAACACACAGACCCAGCCTATCTTTTCGCAGCCGAAGCTAAGATATCGCTCCGAGTCGCTCCGGACAAGGCCTAGAAGTTTGGCTAGAGGCTAAAGCACTTAACATTTGAACGCGGCCTCGACTCTGCACCGTCGGGCCACATAACTAGAGTTATAGATAATAGGTACCTGGTACCTCTCTCAACAGCGAGCCAATGCGAAATACTGCCAGCGTTATCGATTACTCTGCGGGATTCTGCACACTCCAGCCCTGAACTGCAGAGACAACACAACAAAGAGCAAGCCCCCATGTAGCGCCTCACTGCACCCAGATCCTCTCTGCCGCGAACCTTCGAATTTCGAAATCTCTCAAGCCAATCCGTAAGCCTCTCAGGCCCCGGTAGCTTTGCTGTGGGCCTCAAACAGCATATTGATTTGCTGTCGTGGCGTACCTGCAGTGGCGGAAGATACACTTGATAACGTCAGCGGCAGAAGCGAAAGGAGGACTGGTGCAAGGACCATAGTCTGCCTTTTTGCGTGATTATATAAAAAACCGCCTTGACAGTAAAGTTGCACAACTTTTGCAGCTGCAAAGAGATATCAACAAAAAAGTGATTCCAATGGCAGGGCTGCATAGCTGAGGCATTGCCCCAAGGATCAAGGGGTAACATCTCGATTTAGGTGCTACCAAGTTGGAGCTATATCCCCATCTGCAGTCCAATATTATATTCCGAGATGATATATCTCGACAAACCAGAGCTCCATCTCAACGGTGAGATTTAAGAGACTCCTGGACACTTGTTACAAGTTGATTGCGCACAAAAATTCCCAGCATTAAATTTTACAAGCATATTTATGTCCGTGGGATCGAACATGCGAGCATAGTGAACAATTGCGCAAAGCAAAAAAGCACGTCCCAGGATTAAATCCCCCCCTCCCCTCGGTTGCGAGTCATATATGCGTCCGAAGGGGCTTTTTGGGGGGGTGTTGATATTGGAATATATTCGCGGCGCACGCATGGAAGAAAGGAACGGAAAATAGCGCTGGGCGTCGGCATGAACCGTCGATACCGCGAGCCGGTTAGCCTTTTTTCCTTCCTTCCTTCTGTCATACGCTTCGCATGTGTTTTCCGTAGGACCTTGACACGTGTCGAGCTATAACGACATCGATGGTTGTGGAAGAAACTATGAAGAACCCTAGAGAGGTCCCCCGGTCTGGTCTGATACTCGCATCCAAATATCCTAGCTCAATCGAAGAACCCATACAAGATCAAAAAAAAATTAGACCAAAGCCAAAACCCACCTTCGCCGTGCATGTCGTACAAAGCTCCAAGAAAAAAGCTCCCGTAAAAACTAACTTTTAGCTAATTTTGGCAACCCCAACCTGTGGAGCTTTTCTAGCATATCGCCTCACTACATTTTCCGAAATCGGAATATTCCACAGACGATCCGATGCAGAAAGGTGGGGTGGCGCAAAGAAAACAGTTCAACGATGAAATATAGCTGGGTTGCTTTGCTATAAAACCGAGTTTTATTGGTAGACGAGGTTGCTTTTTGGTGTTTAGGGTTAGCGGCTCTCTCGCATGAGGATGGTTTCAGTGAAACATTGTACAGTTCATCTTGCGCAAAGACAAAATAGCACGGTATACGCCCTTACTTTGTACGTGTTGTTACTAATATAAGTGATTCAACGACTACCGGATGCCGTCGGTATATGAAACTAAATTATCTAGTATTGCCATTTAAAATCCGAGGTTCGAAGTAGCTGAATCGGAGGACGATTAGCCGCCATCTCCTAGCTGCGAGTTTCGCAGTTCAAGACCACAAGGTTTTTTTTTTCCTCTCTCCCTTGAAGCTGTTTGAGCTTAGATCCGAGATGTCGGACAGCAACGGTTAAACCCTGCGTAGCTGCAAAATGTACAAAACCCCGGAAATTTGAAGGATAGAAAGTGGGAAAATCGCGCGAGGACTTCTTTGCATACGCGAGCTTTTCTGGAAGCCTTCCACAAGAGAGATCCGCTAGAATTTAATTGCGACCTTGTCCTGATGTAACTAAGCGTCAGAGCACGGTTGCAAAGAAGCGGGGCGCCCGAAGGCCATAAAAAGGAAGTTGAAGACGCACAGCTCGGTCTTTTTTGCTCTTGTTTCCCCACTCTTAATACTTGCAAAGAAAAAAAAAATCTGCGATTCTGACTTAAAGTAGACCAGGTAAGCAGGAGCACAAAGGCATGATGCCTGGTGGAAGGTCAGACCACGGAAATATTAAAATAAAGAAAAGAAAAGAAAATTGAAAATGTGGAGGTCGCTCTTCCTGTGCAAGGAACATGAACAACCCCATGTCCCGGAAGCAAAAAAAAAAAAAAAGATGGGATGGAACATTTCCAGAACACTTCCCTTCCCAGCCATGCCTGTGATGTTCCTGTGTTTCAGAAAATCTTTTGCATTCATCCGCCCGGTTGTTCCTGAGTGAATTAGGGAACCGTTTGCGAAAATCGATGAGCAAAGAGACGAGAAGAAAAAAGAGCTGGGGACGCGCAAAAACGGTACTCCACGGCTAGGAACAGTTAGTGGGAGGTTCAAGACCTGTTGCCGGCCGGGCGTAAACGGGCACACGCGCGCGAATGGCTATTTGGAGGCGTCGGTGGGATTTCTGGACCGGATTTTTTCGTGGAGATATCTGTAATGATTGATCATGAGATATTTGCGCTGGTCCCCGTATCACCGTTGTGCTGCCTGGTACCTATCTGGAACGGGAGGCCTCCCACATATGTTGTTTCCGCAATGGAAAAGGAAAAAAATATGGGGGGTGGCATCATAAGCAGAAGAATGAAGATGTTTTGTCTCCATCGATATCCCCAGCCTAAAATCGCGTTGCAGTTTCGGGCTCAGAAACCTGGGACCGGGGAATGCATGCCGACGAAAGTGGCTTCGAAGCGTTCGCCAATGGCGTGGACGAGAAATTATTAATGTGAGCACAGTTCTGGGACACTAAGATGCACAGACTAAGGAACTTGGGGGCAAGTTAATGGTCCTTCGGATCAAGGGTGGTTTGAGAGGAGAGGAACTGTGGTTGGTCCTGCTCCTTGTAAGGTTCCTCATCATCAACTGTGGAGAGACGAGCCAAATATTGAAGCAGGTCTTAGTTTAGCTTAGTTTGTGCAAAGATCCTCTGTTCGTGCGAATCGATAAAAGGACCTCAAAAAAAGAAGCATCGAATAAGAAGACCTGAAACGTAATATTTAAGTGCTAAAACGATGTGGAGGTTCGACACGCAGAGCGAATGTCGTCTACAAGGTTGATCCTTCTTTAGACAGAAAAAGGCATCAATCGTGAACGGAGATATCCACCCGCTTTTTCTCCAACTTCCTTCTTTTTCAACATCGATTACTGGCTCCGCGTTGGACAGCCTGGAGCTGGAAATTGACCCCCATGTGTTTTTCTTCTTCAGTTTCCCCAATTCGCCTTTTCTTGCGATCCCGGTGGTGTGCGACTCACTTTCAAACACATAGCTTCCCCACGGCCCTCTCGGGTTCGTTTTCTTAGCGACGGAAATGCAATTGAATTCTCATATGAGGTGCTCCAAGTGTGCTTGTTCCGGGTGGGCAATAGATTGCCGTGCCTCGCTTTTTTTGCTATGCCTCTCAATTCATTAATAATGAGCTGCAGCTATCATATCAGCGAGAGACCTTGTCGCATCCGAATCGAATCGAGAGTTATGCGAAAATGTTGGAGAGATGCAGCTTATTTTCCTTTTTCTAACAATCGCATCTTTCATTTGTATTTTAAAGCTTCACGGTTAGATACATGTATCTGTACCTCGCACAGTGCTGATGTTTCGAGGAAATTATTTGGCCAAAAGCTCTAAAAACTGGTGCGCCAGATGCGAGCATGGGGTTGCTGGGAAGTGTGGACGGTAGTTGGAGCTATGGTTTTTTCCTAGCACGGACACGGTTAGCAGTCCCCCGGCCCCCCAACTCCGTACGTTCTCAAGTTGCTTCATTTGGAGGACTGCCCAAGCAGAAGTGTGTGATGCAAGGGCGGGCACAGGGAGAGGTCGGGCTTTCTCGCTCAAGCACAGATTGGAATTAATATTCTGAAAAAAAGAAATTCCTTGAGGTTGTGAGAACATGGAAAAGAAAAAGGAATACAGCTTCGAATTCGCCGGGTATCTCTGGACTCTGAACAAAGGAGGTGCATGTCATGTCTCCGGTTGTTCTCGATACTCTGCTTCGAAAAGCTGCTGCTCCATCTCTGTGCCTTATTGCTTTTGCGACCAACTAAACCTTCATCCCCCACATATATATAAGAAGCCGGCGGTCGACTCGCGGCAGTTTCACTCAGGTCCTTCCCTATTTTCCTTTCTCCAACATACTTCTCTTTCAACAGTCGCTCGTTGACTCAGACTTGCATCTTAGCTGCATATACACACTTGTTGTGATACCTGGATCCCTCTACGTCGCCATATACAGACGTTCGTAGCCTTTTCTATCCGAACAAACAAAGCTTTTCTATCGACTGTTACTTGCGTCGTCTGTGTCAGAACACCCTTATCCGCTACAGTAATACTCCTAAACCTATTTTTTTCTCCTCTTTTCAATCTTGAAATATAAAATACCACCTGCCGTCGCACCTCATATTTGCGAATCCTAAACGACTTTTGTTTCTCACAACCGATAAAAACATCCCTTGTTAAGCTGCAGATCATAAGCATCTGAAGCTTTGCATCTTCCTCCCCGGACGCCTAAATACGAAGCCTAGCTTTTTGCAACAACGCACGACACCCCACACAATGCCTCAAGTCCAGAGCACTTTTCTCATCCCCTCGGACCTCGTCCTCAAGGATTCCGAATACCGCCTCACCAAACCACGGAGTTCGGTCCCAAAGGCACCGCCTCCGTCCCCTGCCGGATCGCGAGCCACTTCTCCTTTCCAACCCGATCGCAAGCCACGCGGTACCAACTAGACACATTTGCCAAAAATTCTTCCACACAGTACGTATAATTACTACTTTTGGCTGAACTTCACATGCTAACATTTTTATGAATTGATAGTCACATCCTTCCGATCCACTACCAATTATAACGGCTTTCCTTTTTTTCCGAAATATGATATCCCCAACTGCGTCCTTCACTCACGGCTGTTTTTTATATACCCATTAACTTGCGCGGATCAACTCTCCTAAAACGACCCGCTGGATCCGGCCTCTTTTTTAATACAAACGACATCTCTAATGCTCCCCTCTCTACTTTCTTGCTCTTCCATTTGCAAGCGCTGGCTATTTTAGTCTCTACCTCTGTTACATTTCCTAAAAGCATATACTATAGACTTGGGGGATATCGTATTTTTTTTTCCTTTGTTTCACTTCGCATAACTGTTTTGGCGAATGCAAGCGGGTTGGCTGATATCTCATTATCATTTTTCTTCTTTCTCTTCGGATGCAATTGAATTATTCTTAGCGAAAATTTAGCTCCTTGAAATTTTTCTATCGTCCCAATGGACTTTCTATTGTAAGGACTGCTGGCTCTGTCTTGCTCTTTTTGATACCTTGGGTTCATTCCGTGGGCTGGAGGTTTCGTGCTCTGTTGAATTTCATGATGGTTTCTGTCCTTTTGCGCATGCTACCCCCTGGTACCAAACGCTTCTACTGAGATAATTGAATTGCGTAATATCAATCAAACGCAAGACTTCATAGACATGTCTTTCATAAGCTCGAAGAGTGCTCTGTAACGTTGTGCCCTAATATCAACCCCCTCAAAAGCCCCGACCTAGACCCAGTCTGTGTTGTCTCGCCCACCATCGTCTATTAAGCGCCTCATCTCCAACCCCCTTGAAGCTCCCCCCCCCGATCCCCCAAGATCTAGACCCAAGCATACCTGGACCCGCACACATCGCATGGCCCGCTGCCTTACCTTTTCTCCACATTCCACAGATCTAGAACGCACATCAAAAACCGGGTTCCGGCTTGTGACCCACAATAAGATAGTGTATCAGAATCACCAAAAAAATGATATCATTTTCCGGTATTTTATTTGAGCGAGTGAGAGTTCCATATGTGTTCATTCGTTTCATACCTAAATATTTAAATGTCTCGTCTCGCTGTGTGTGTGTATGTGTGCGTGTAAAAATGTGATCGGAAGCTACGGTAGGGTCTTATAATGCTAGCGATCGAGTCTTTCCTAATCCTGGACCGACAGCCTGCAGCGTACATAGGTAACACCCGTTTTACGGCACCCGGACGGCCCCCTCGTTTTTGTGACCCTTCCCTTTCTCCGCAATTCATTTAATTCTTTATCACCGGAATTCCATGCGCATTGCATGTATGCACGGTCGATTTGTGTAATAATTCAAGAAAAGCGGGCGCACCCCCCTTGCGCGATACTTCATTTTAGAAGTGGGTGTATACGTCAACCATTCGATGTTAAACGGTTCGAGGGGCAGGAAATGAGGACAAGCTATTCAAGATATGAAAAGACAAATCAAGCTTTGCAATGTGAGCGACTTTTTTTACATGCGCGTTGGCCAGTTTGTCGATATGACTGCAGCCATTGATTGTGATATCATCTTAATATAACAATGTCTACAAGATTTTGCGTGCGCTTTGATGTGTCGGTACTTCAATGGGCGCGTAATATGCACCATATAACACAGCGAACTATCGAAATACCAATCTGATCGCAGAGACCCCGGATTTCGAACCTGCAAGGCAGGATTAAACGATTTGTCAGTTGCACAAAACAAGAGGCTCAGAAACGTTGACATTATGATGCGGCTGGGCGTTCTGAGACAAAAAAAAAGCCCGATTCCAAGCAGGATGATACGATTGTTGTTCTTTTTTCATGATCAAAAATACCTCTTTCTCGATGCCTTGCATACATTTGACCGATATTGGCCGATTCCCCAATTGCAGGTCCAAGACAGCCACCCGGGTTCTCCAGTTTCCTCGGGTGCTGGATCAGCACGAGCACCGGTGCTTTCCCGACTCCTTGCGATTGTTGCCTTCGGTTTCGGAGTGCTCACGGGGTGTTCCCGGGTAGAATATGTGATGAAAGCGTATTTGTCCATGTGTGGAAATGGCATGGTTTAGTTACGAGAACAATATCTGGATTTGCACGGGTGATCGATTTATTATGTCCCTGATCTATATGTTCCTGAATCCATTCCTCATGATTATCGTACAAGTCCAGACACAACAAGCTGCCTATTCCAACCTTTCTCATGTTTTCTCCTTAATAATCTTCCCAGGATTTGGAAGCGAAAGGAAACGATCGTGAATACCACGTGAAATGTCTCCCAAACCCCCACGAGAAAAAAAAAAATTCAACCTGAAAAAAAGGCAATAGAACTCCATGCAGAGCTTCCCGTAAAAGCAAATCAGATGCTCAGATGTAACCCAAGATAAACAGCGGTCTATATCGATATGACGTTGGTAGATTTTATTTTCGTTCATAAAAAGTACTTTTATTCGGGAAGAAGTTAAGAGATTTCGAGGATTTCGAGAAGTCGGGGAGTAACGGCGACCATGTTTTTCGGAAGGCCCGGCATCGCAATTAAATGACCACATTTACTCGATCCCATGCTGCTTCTTCAACTTCTCCAGCTCTTCCTGTCGCTGCGCCAGGTCCTTTTCCGATCTCGCCATCTTTTCGGGTTGGTGGTATAGTACTAGAGGTTTTCACATGCCAATGTCAGCCATCGCCGTCTGTACTTGTAATCAAAAAGATCAAAGTCCCCCCCAGCTAACCCGACGAGGAAGAATACCCACCGACTAAATATCTATTCTGGAAATTGAAACCATTTAGCTTATCGCACGCGGTCTTCGCGTCGCCGACTTCCTCGTACACGACGAACGCGGTGCCTTTGGTGTTATTCGCTACGCCTTGACGGATTTGCCTAGAGTTTCCGACAGTCGTTAGCAATCTAGCTGCCCTATTTTCGCGGTACCAAGAAGGATACGAAGAGATAAATGTACCGTATCGGTCCGAACTTGCCAAATAGATCGAAGAGTTCTTCCGAGGAGACCTGGTAGCTGTGTTTTTTTTTTCGCGCGCGAACTCGTTAGTCATCGTTCTCTTGACGAATTTCTGGGGCGAAAAGGGAAGACGAACCTGAGGTTCTTGACAAATAGAATCCTGTTGACCTCCGGCGCGAGTTTATTCTGTGATCTATTCATCTTGGACCGAAACGAAGTTGCGAGAAGGAGGGCGTTTCGGCGACAGTGGGTTTCGATGAGGTTTCGGTGAGAATGAGGAACTTCCGTGCACGCGATGATGCTTGATGTCGCTTATGAATTTACGGTTTTAGCTTCGGGCCAACGCCAGGCCCTTGGTTTGTCCATGCGGCTCCGGGAGCAGACCCTAACATCAAGAGAATACGAGCACGGAGTTGAATCAACACTGACAATACGCTCGAATTCAAGTGATTACAGCTAAGCTAAGGACTTTTTCATACATGTGAATTAAAATGCCAAAAAAAAGTTATTATAAACCTCCTTTCCGCCAGTACTAGTCAAATCACGTTTCCCTCATTTTCCGATCGAAAGATCTATCCTCCCCAGTATCGCGGTAACAATATACAGAGAAAAGACTGATACCAAAACTGTCAATGGTTTTCTGAATGCTGCTAGTGCGCTATATTTGTAGGTAACCTGTCGCACAAATATTAGTCAAAGTCTCTCCCGGAATCTAGTTTATCCGATATGATGGCTAAAACATACGATGATATCCCGGTTCTTCAACTCATCAACCACATTATCAATAGTAAGCTTGATCGTTGTCCTGCCAAGTGTATCCAGGAAAGTCTTGTGCAAAAATCGTTCTTCCTTGTGGATGGGAACAGGGCTGTCGTATTTAACGTCACTAATGAAGCCAGTTAGCATGTCTGATCGTAATAATACGCGTTTCCCAGATATATGTATCGTACGTGGCTCCTTCTGGTAAAATGATGGTAACCTCAACTGTGCCATATGTCGTGCTGTGCGATGGCCCTTGCAACAATGGCACTTTCAGGATATAATCGTCGCCCTTGCTCTTCCTGAGATATGTTGGCAGATCATTATTCCAGCCAACAACAAAACTGTAGTTCCATCCTCCGAATATAGGGAACCGTGGTTTAATATCGAGAACAGCTTCACGGGAGTCGCTTCTGAATCGGGATGTTGACACGTTTCCGACTTCATCCGTATAGTAAGCGTCCTTGCTTCCCACTCGGAGAGGAAAAAGGAGGGATTTGATGGCAGCAGTCGGAGGGTTGTAGTACGATGTCGTGGCCCAAGAAACGCGGGAGAATTGGTCCTTCAGCCTAGATATTGGTGTTAGAAAAGGTATCAACGTGTTTGATCTCGGATATCGCCCTTACTTGGCACCGTTGTTCTTCATCCAGTATCTCTCTTCGATTGCGAGGTTGTTCCCCCAGTGCGATACCTCGATATCTCTCTCCAACCTTTCCATAAAGATGACTGGATTGGTGTACTCGAATCTCACGGTGAAGGTTTCGCGCTTTTCGTCCAATGGCGGGGGTTTGATATTATCGTACGGTCCGTACGTAATTGTGTATCCACTCTTTTCGACATCCTTTCCTCCGTATACCGTGTAATCCGGGATCTCGCCATTGGCCGCCCTGAACTTTGTCTTCTGCTTCTCGGTGAGGTATGGTGTGGAAACGTATCGGTCGCCGGTGTAAGATAGGAACTGTTTGTCGCTCTGGCCGATAACAGCTGGGATTGGATTAAGAGCTCCTGTGATACCTGCTGTGATGGATAAGGTGACATGGTCCTTTGGCTTGAGAGTCGTGGGTAATGTGATTTTGTAGTATTTTAAGGGACTGCAGTACCCAATTGATTAGAACCGATTAGTCCAACAATCTCTCAAGAATTGGAAAACTTACTATTCTGTAGTATCATCCACAGCCTCTGCCTTACACGGCGTGCCTTCCTTCTTATCTTTGCATTCAATATAGCTGACCGCGGATGATCCGGACACCGAGAACGGCAGATAGTACTCGGTCTGTGGTTTATCGGAGATGTTTTCGATGATTACCGCGATTGTTTCCTTTATATACGCCTTGGATGCATCAATCGTCCGTAACAAGTTGGTGTTCTTGTAGACTTGCGGTACGTCCAGCGCAGACCCGAGGTGGGATGCCACTAGTAGCAGGGTCGCGAGTACGGACACGCGAGAATGGGAGGACCGCATGGCTCGGATTCGGTGGGGAAAGTGGAACCGATTGTCAGTATGTCGAGAATTGGTGGGTTTAGGTATCACGACGGGGCTCAATGCCTCATCATCAGGGGGGAAAGGGGATGGTTGAAGATATGATGTCGTAGTTTCGAGATCTTTGTTCGAGACGCCAACCAAAAGGACACGGAATGCTAACGAATGACGACGACCCGCAACACGCGGCGCAACCCACGGCCCTGTTGCAGATGCATCCCACCAACCTTTTTGAGCGAAACCGTTTCTTTTCTCGAAAAACCCTTTATCAAATCCGCGCCGTCATCGCAAAAATCGAGAGATATTCCTTCAGAGTCGCCGCTTGGTTGGTTCTGGCATCGATGGGTCTTTGAGAGGCAAGTCATCCCAATTGCTACATCAGAACCTAATACTAACCGCAGATTATGTCCAGCGGTCAATATCGTGAAACGCTCTAGCACGAGTATAAGAAAACCGTTGAAGATGTCGCTCCTCAGGGCATCCGGGCTGCGATACTACACGCGACCCTTGCGTATCCCGGCATTCGCCACAGCGAATAAGCAGGCAGCTTTGAGGAGATACTCTAGTGACGAGCTCGACAAACCCGATGAACCCGACGAGGAGGTAAATGAATACAAAAAGCTCTTGTTCCCGTCAGAAGAACGTGAACAAAACGCGCCGCCATTGTTTAACTCACAGGACATTAAGACGACTTTGACGAAATATATGAAGATCATCAATCTTCCCTACGTTTCTTTATCTAAAGAAGTCAAACAGGCCATGTGGGATAAAAGGCCCATTGTCGGCCTGGAAACAGCCATATACACCCACGGGTTCCCAAAACCAGACAACTACATGCTGGCGCTGGAAATGGAGGCCACTGTACGAGAACAGGGTGCCGTTCCTGCCACCATCGGTATCCTAGATGGGAAAATAAGGGTGGGCATGACGAGCTACCAATTGAAGGAATTGGCGGATTCTGCAGGAACCGAAAAGACGCACAAGGTCTCCCGAAGAGATATCGCATATCATATCGGCAAGTCGGGATCTAAACTAAACGGAGGCACGACGATCGCTGGAACCATCAAAATCGCATCCTCCGTGGGAATCAAGGTAATCGCCACTGGTGGATTGGGTGGTGTTCATAAGGGCGGTGAAAACACTTTGGATATTTCTACGGATCTCACAGAACTCGGCAAGTCGAGTATAGCGGTAGTCACCTCGGGTATGAAAAGTTTCCTCGACACGCAGCGAACCATGGAGTTTCTGGAAACCCAAGGGGTTTTCGTGTCAACTTTTGGGAAGCCAGGAGAAAAAGTCGACATACCCGGGTTCTTCAGCCGTGAGTCGGGTATTCCATCTCCGTACACCGTCGAGGGCCCGGAGGAAGCGGCCAACATATTTTGTAAGCATTTTACCCAAGACACAACTGTGTATCTGTATATACGTTCCTCTAACAACCTTTTTGATGTAGATGCGAATCAGCGCCTGCACTTGTATTCCGGATGCTTGTTCTTCAACCCTATACCAGCAGAATATGAGATTCCAAAGGCAGAGATGGATCCAATCCTCAAAGCAGCCAGTAAGTTCTCCAGCCATCACCAGACCTTCACTATTCTATACTAACACAGCTGTAGCCGAGAAATCGAGTTCAATTATAGGCAAAGATAACACTCCTGCAGTTCTGAACGAGATCGTCAAACAAACGGGCGGCCGCTCCATAAAAGCTAATCGACAGTAAGTTACAGATATGATATTTCAACCACAGACGCTAACACTTCGTGACACAGATTGGTTCTGGATAACGCAAAAATTGGAGCGCAAATAGCCGTCATACTCAACGATCTACAATCAAAATCTTTAAACAAACGAAAAGAAGTTTTCTCGGACCGTACCCGGCCTGCCTTTACAGAGAGGACTCAACCCACGTACCCTGCAATGTTCCCAGGATATGAGTCCAAGTAGGTACGCACCCTCCAGTTTCCACCTCGATTTTTTTGGCTATCCCCATATGTATCATCAAGAATATACGTGTACAGTAGTATAAATCATATCCTCAGCCCCGCTTCTCCTTTGAAATATTGAGTTGTAAGTGATTCTAAGTGACATGATTCCAACAACAGGGCGGGAGCTAGCTATGTACGTAAACCACATAGAAAGTCTCGAGATGCGGTCGCACGCCTACCAACCGGATTCCGACCATTCAGCACCACCGCGACCCGAAGTTCATTCTGGCCACTCGATCAATCCAAGCCTAGCGCAACAGAAGTCCATCAAGAAGAAGTTCTTCAAGAAGGAGAATCCAAACCCTTATTAGAATCTGAACCGGTAGAAGCATCTAAGCCCACAGAATTACCCTCCGCCCCATGCAAAATCCTCGTCGTAGGCGGCGTGGGCGTCGACTACATTGGCAACGTCGTCAAGAATTCCGGCCTCCGAGGCCAAGTCTCCAACCCCGGCACGATCAGATTCTCAGTCGGCGGCGTCGCACAGAATATCGCAGCCACAATCCAACAGCTCGATCCCACCTCTGGTAAAATAAGGCTTCTATCGGCAATTGGGAAGGATCTAAACGGTCTCAAAGTTCTCCAGGAACTTAACAGCAAAGGGTTGAGTATTTCGGAGATCAGAGTGCTACAGAAGCACAGGACTGCTTGTTATATGGCCATGAACAGCGATGAAGTTAAAGGCGGGCTTTCGACTGCAATTGCAGATATGGCGGTTATAACGCGAATCAGTGGTAAAACTGTGACGGAGGCGATTGAGAGGCTCCAACCAGAAGTTGTCTGCTTTGATGGTAATCTTTCTCAGAGTACAATCAAAGATTTATGTCAAGCCGCAAAGAAGGCAAGAGCACTCGGTACGTGAAACTACCTCATGCTCAAGAAGAGCCTCACGGACCAGTTCCATGGACATATCCAACTAATATTTACCACAAAAAGTCGTCTGTGAACCCACATCCGCCGCCAAATCTAGAAAGATCGCAGACATCTTTCCGCAATTTACCCAATTCCCAAACCATCAAATCGACATCATCTCACCAAACGATATTGAACTCAACGAGCTGCACACAAGCTGGGCCACCGCAGCCACAAAGCAAGCAAGCTCGCAATCTGAAGACAAGGAAGAAGCCGTAAAAGAACTGCACACCAAGAGCATCAAATATGCAGATCTCATCAAGGTTCTTCACATGAGCTGTAAGACCTCCCATCCCTAACCGATTACCCCAATATCCTCCTGCAGGCTTCCTCATCCCCGGATATAAAATAAACTACCATTGACATACCTCGTGTCCAAATATAAAGCCCTCCAGCGCTTCACCGCCAAATTATCCAATCTTTACAAGGTCCCAAAGATATCAAACGCCGCCATAGCCCCTTCACCACCCGACCTCCAGAATCTAATACACAAAGCCGCTTTTCTCCTCCCTATAATCCCAACCATCATTGTAAAAATGGGCGAGAAGGGCGTCGTCATCGTACGTTTGATAAAACACCCAGCCCCGTCAACGATGAAATCATATCCCTTCTACGAAAGTATCGAAAGCGCCTCGCGTCGTGAATATTTCTCACAAATCGAAGGCGATGACTACGTCTGCGCGGATCTGTTCGTGCCCGTGCAAAAATACGATCCGGTGGATGAGGTGATCGGAGTGCATGTCAACTGGACGCCCGCGCAGACTATACCCGGTGACGGGAAAGTGGTCAATTCCAACGGTGCGGGGGATACTTTTCTGGGAGCTTTCGTGGAAGGGGTAGCGGCTGGGGAAGAAGCGACTCAGAGTTCGTTAAGTGCCGCGCCGTGGGCCTACTTTGAGAAGGAGCTTTTGAAAGTACTGATCTATAAGGCGCAAAATGCGGCTGTGGCATGTTTGCAGAGCCATGAGAGTCATTACGTGGGGAATGTACATGAGGTTAGGAAGATGGATGCAAAGAAGGAGGAGGATGATAGGGCTTGGGAGGCGGCTGCGGGTAGATATGGCGGGGTGGAGGAATCGAAGGAGGAGGATTGGGGAGATTTGGAGGAGGAGCTGTACTTTGAGGAGGATTCGAAGGAGCAGGTAAGGAAAGTACGAAGCGGAAAACCCAAGAATATGAAGGCTTCTGCGGTGCACAAGGCGAAGAAGGCATGGAAGGAGATGGAAAGAGAAAGACTCCCGCCATTAGAACTATCAAAAAACCCCCGAAGTTCGAAGAAGGCTCAAAGCGGTAAACCCAAAAACAATCAAAATATTCCAAAGGGGTAGGGAGGCCGGAATATGTCAGGAAGTTCAGAGCTAGCCTGAGATATATATATATCCTGATTAGTAAGCCAGTAGCTTGCCTTATGGGATATAAATACTACTATGGCTGTAAATATGGGGTTAGTTAGAGTACTATATAGAGACGTAGATGGCAAAATTAGGATCTAGAATTTGTGAGACGACGCCAAGTAGGGTTTATATTGATTCCTACTTAATTGGCTGGGTAGCCGTCTCAGTGCATAGTTGGTAACTACTTGTCGTATTGAGGTTACGAGCACTGCTCCTCTTGCATCTAGATTCTCCAAATTTTATTACTTCAAACACACCGTAAACCCCAATTAAAGAATTAACAACCCTTACAAGCAGGACCAAGTACTCAGCGCGAACTCCGTCGAAACGCCGATATGTAGGTAACTATGGGCACTTCAATCGACTCTGCATACTAAACGACACCTAATAAGAGGAGGATGAATATATTTCACAAAAGAAGAGTAATAATCCAAGACAAACTTGAAAAACAGAACAAAGGAAAACAATACCTGTCCACCAGGAAGTCAAGTCAGAAGCGAGAAGGGGAAAAAAAGGAAATCAATAAAGGATCCTAGGGGTCAGCTCGTCTCTCTTCTTCACCAGCTCCTTCCTACTCGCTTCCTCTCCCATAATGCTTCTCAGTTCTCTCTCATCCTTCTGGCTATCTCCTTCCTCGTCTCCAACACTCGCATCCGCATCCAACAACGTATTGCTTCCGATCCACGTCCAACATCTCATAATCTCCCCCATGTGCTCCACACTCCCGGTTCTCACGTTGCTATTCATTTCGACAACCTTACTTACTCCGCTCCATAGCTCCTGTCTCTTGTCCGGATTGAACTCTCGTGACAAAATCTGGTCCCGTAGCTGATTTACCGGAATGTACGCTATATCGGCAGTTTTATCAACGTAATACGCATGTTGCTGCTTCGCGAGACGCTTGAGGGCGATTCCGACAAGGCGTTGGACTTGACGCGAGTAGACTTGGCGTTGGACCATCGTGGAGCGGATTTTAAGGACAGCGAGGACGAAGGAGAGGAAGCCAAAGATTTCGAGTTTCCAGCGGAAAAGGAGAGACAAGGCGTTTTTACGAAGAGAGCAGCTGAAGGAGACGTGAGAGAGGTTTGTAGATTGAAAGTATCGATCGCCACCACTGTCAGAGTTATATTAGCTTCTGCTTCGAGAAAAAGTGATGTTAGGGTGCATCAATACCACTTACCTAGTCATAGTAGCTACGATTTCATCTTTCTTCTCCAAGTCATGAACCGCGTTATCCCAAAGCTCGTTGAATTGAGTATCGGAAAGAGTTGGAGATTTCAAAGAATACAGTGCATCCTTAATATCGTTTTCTGGAAGCCCAGGCTCTTCATCCTTTCCAACCCTGAGATATCCACATTCGATGGCCGCAGCTCGATCTCTCAATCGCTTAGTCACAGCATCTGAAAGAACTGATACCCGGCGAATCTTTTCGGAATCAGGTTGGCAGGTAGGAGCGAAGGGAATCAGACCCTTGATAGAGAACGGATGAGGAACAACAACGTAGTCGGTAAAGCATTCGGTAGCCAGGCGTTCGCGGCAGATGGCGTGAGAAGGGCAAGGTTCGCAGTCGGGAGATAGGCTATTAAACCAGTTTGGATAGTTGGTGTTCTTGATCACCGGTTTCCCGATACCACAATATCCAACCTTAAGCTTCTCCTCTCTCCACCAGACGCCGTAGCCGATGAATGCGATTCCGATCAAGGTGTAGAGGATGCTGATCAAGGTCTTAGTAACTTCTGAAGAACCTGCCCTTCGGCGGGCTAGGGAGGTGACAGCGTTTGCATTCTCGTCCTCGAGTTCGACCTCCAAGGCTTCTTCGGGAACAAACTCCTCGCCCGGTTCGAGAGAGATGTTGCTATCCTCCTCCTCCTTGATGTAGACTTCCTTTCCAAAGATGCGGTGTGCAATTTCATTATTGTTATCGTCGAGCTCTTGCTGCAATTCCAGTATCTTCTTTTCCGGCGTTGGCGTGAGGGACTTGAATCTCGACATCGGCACAATTCTAGTGGGCGTAGGAGATCCTCTTCCAAAGTCAGCAACCTCGGGCGACTTGCGAACCGCCGTGATTCCTTCGGTTCTTCGGCGTGAGCTGTCGACTTTTTTAGGTGTGTCCTTCGACGGCATACTTCTGCGCCTGTTGTCAGTCTGGGGCTGATATCGAGGCGACGAGCCCAGCTGGAAGATGTTTTGACTCGAGAAAACTGGCTCCTCACTAGGCGCAGGCGAAGGCGAAGGTAGAGGTTCTGGGGTCGGCTCCCTAAGTGGTTGAGGCTCCGGTGTTTTGGTGGCCGCAATACTTCGTCTACCTCTCCTGGGCTTTGGCGTTTGCTCAACAACCGCGATGGGCTCCTCGTCGTCAGTGGTTTCAGGTCGCACGGAAGATTTTCTCCCCCGCTTGACCGGCGACGCGGCCCTCTTCTTCGGCGTGGCGGCCCTCCGACTGGCGCGCCTGACAGTGGAAGGCTCCTCCTCACCACCGGTAGTCCCATCATCATCCGTAGCGACGGAGCTGGCCTTTCGCCGCGTGGCTCGCTTCTTGGGCGTAGGAACAACTTCAAGTTCACCAATAGTACCATACTCGTCGGCGTTTACTATACCCCGCGAGGAAGCCTGGACTTTGCCGAGCTTGTTCAGAATGGCGGGACCCTGGGGTGCAAGCTCGGTCTCGAAAATCTCGACCAGTTTCGCTTTCTTCACGTTGCTGGGATAATCGATGTCGTGCTTGAGGAGGAGGCTGCGGATCTGGGGCATGGTGAGGGTGTTTGGGTCAAAGCCCGGTTGGAGGTAGTATTCTTCGTCCTCCATGGTTCTGAGTCGTAGATCAGGGATGATGCTCGCAGGCGATTAGAATGAGATGATGATTTATAAATGAGGATGCGATGGAAGTACGAGTCGTCGTTGTCGGGCTTTTTTTTTTGCTTTCTTGCGCGATGAAGAAGAAAGTACGAGCGACGGCCTGGCAACGGGGTTTGTTTTGAGGTGTCGACGGACTGCGTAAACAAAGGGCGTCACTGGCGTTTTATTCTCGCGTGGCTTGTCGCAGAAGGGTTCCCTCGACAGGAAACAGTGTTCGATGGAAGGGGTGAGGGGTCGCAGAGGGATCCAGAAGTCCGGCGACGGTGGCGATTGGCGGGAGGAAAAAATATGACAGAACTGCAAGCAGGGAAGTTCAGCATCGTCAGCCAATAAACATGGCCCGGCCGTTTGGTGTTTGTCGCCGCCCGCAAAAATAAATTGAAAAAAAAAAACAATCAAAACAAGGAAAACCAAAACAAGCCACTCCGCATGGCACAACTAAGACACGAACCGATCTATCAGGGGAACAGGACAGCGTCGCAGAGAGGATTCTAATTTACGAGTACCCTCACTGGGAAATGCGTCGGGGCAATAAAGTTAGACCGCCCGAACGCCCATGGGACTCAACCCTGTTCGGATTAGCTAGCCATTATGAATTTCGCTGGCGGCCACACATTTGTTCTGCGATATTTTAATAATTTGTCGCGTGGATACGCCTTGAAAGATACGACCCTTTCGGGATCCTAGGCACTACGTATGCATATACAGTGGTTCTTCACAGTCCATCGATATCAGTGATTCATACTAGTCACCAAGGTTAGTATGGGCAGGGCAGCTACATTATATACAAGGCATACTGTAAAGAGAATCGTAGTCCGTTGACTCACGTGACATCTAACAATACGCTCATATTCAAACTAATATAATAATTATATACACGAGTAATAAGTGTAAATATATTCTATATTTATATTCTGACAGAGCACTTTCAATAGAGATATAGAAACCTAAGTAGTAAAGTGAAAGACTTTGCACAACTACGTCGTCTTCGTGACGACAGCAGCATATTCCGGGTAGACAAGCAAAGCTGATTGTGTAGCCTCGAGTAATTGAGCGTGGATACTTGCAGGCGCTGCCACCAATCCGAAATTATTATCCAGATCTCTCCCAGCTGTAAAATCTAGCGGCTGGCCGTTTGCATCCGTCACCTTCCCACCTACTTCTTCAAACATCATTACACCACCGGCATGATCCCATATATGAGGTTGCGGGTATCCGGGTTTCGAGATGCGAAGAACAACGTCGGTGAAGCCAAGCGCCAATGCAATATATTTCAACTGGGTGCTGTATATGTGGTGGAGCTTCCAAGGGGCCCCGATCTTCTCCGCGATCTTGTCTCGACCGGGGAATGGGAGCTTGGTCGTCTCGAGATTGTCGCAAAAGCGGATTTTGCTATTATCTTCGATCTCTTTGAGACGGGGTACATCTCTTGGTGGCGCAAGTCGTCCCTTGGTAAGTGGTCTAATATGCACACCTTCCCCTTTGATCGACGATAGAAGGTATCCAGTTCCACCGTGGTTCACGTCGTTTTCTCCGATCACTTCTCCATCCAAACTCAATACAGGACAGCCAAAGACGGCCACCTTTTCTATTCCGTCAACGAGCAAGGCAACGCATACAACGTACTGGCCACCGTGAAGAAACCCATGCGTCCCATCAACAGGATCAATCGTCCAAACTCGATTTTGTGAAGTACTGAATGTCGCGCCTCCTAGTTCAATATATCGTAGCATATCCTCAATCGATTGAGGTGTTTGAAGCTCGTTCTCTAACTCGGCATCTTCAAGATGAGTAGAAGATACGAGATCCCACACTCTGCGCACCAGATTTTCGTCTTTCTGGAGCTCCGAAGTCTCCTCTTCGCCAACAATCGCATCCCCTGGAAATATGTTGGTAATGGCTGCTACGATAAGAGCCTGGCAGGCAAAGTCCGCCAGAGAAACAGAAGTCTTATCCCCTTTCCCGAGTTCTCCTTTATCTACATATTGAAGAACTTTCCTTGTAATAAGAACGGCTTTTTGGACCGCCAATTCGGCAATCCTGAGTTCTCTCTCATATGAATCGCCCATTATTGCATTTGCAATATATGTAATATTTGTGTTGGAGATTCGCGTACTTTCCTCAACTGAGACAATACAATGTTCCCAAGCAACGAATGTCTCGTGCGGAGCTGGCAGTTGGCTTAAAGGCTTCGGCATTAGTTAGTAGTATTCTGTACCAGAACGACCGTTGAGTGCATACGAGGATCGATTGTAAGTACCGCGTTTGTAGCTCTGCCACCAGCTAGTCGTTCCCCGCAATATACGCTTATCCGTAATTGGGGGATGAACTGTTCCTTCACGCTTTAGTTTCGGGAATTCTATAGCTACCCTGCGAGGTTGTAACGTTGACAAAATAAAGAGCTGCGCTATCATTAAGTAGTACGGAAATAATGCTAACTGCAGACGGATGCGATCTTGCAACGGATTATATACAAGCGAACACGTGATCTGCGCTCGCGTTCGGTAGTGCACACCGGTGTTAGGCAATCCGCATTGCCCGCTTTCAAGGCGATACTAACATGCTCGAACGCAATCGTACGGCTCGTTTGAATCCTATAATACATATTAGATTGATGCATCATCACGGGGCTTGCATGTGTGTAGTTGTTGGTATATACTAGTATGCGGATATATAGAGAACCAACCTTTTCCGCCTTAGCCTATAGAATACGCTCAAACCTGGTAT
This sequence comes from Dactylellina parvicollis, assembly GCA_036971385.1. Taxonomy (NCBI): domain Eukaryota; kingdom Fungi; phylum Ascomycota; class Orbiliomycetes; order Orbiliales; family Orbiliaceae; genus Dactylellina; species Dactylellina parvicollis. The sequence continues at coordinate 794,536 of JAJTUD010000013.1, read as the reverse complement.
GAATCCTGGTTCCCGAATGATATGCAAGAAGGCTGAAGAGTGGACCGCAGCCTTATAATATCGCGGATGATCTAGCACCGCAGTGCACATGTGCTAACTGGTTCCGTGTTGAAAGCCATTCGAATGCTAATATTGTCAACTCTTAGGCGGTATAGTAGCCCAATTTCCAGAGATTCCACGAGGTTATCGCTGAAAAATTTATCTAGTTACGAGACTAGAGTATTATTATAGCGGTTATATGGCTTCTGCTACAGCGAAATAGCTTGATCGCAGATCTGCAAAGCAGCTGGATAGACTTATCAACGTGATTTTTCCTGCTAGGCTCCCCGAAACGACTCGTACGTCTTCCTACTATATAGAAACTTGTTTAGATATTTCTTTTCTTAAAGAAGATTCGCAAGTGCTAGAAGTCTAGGCCCGGCCCACCGGTTAACCCACAGCTCGAAGGATCACTACTACCACCAAGTACATCAGTTTCCAAATATCGCTGTAGACCAATATATATACTCAAGCTATGGTAGCCCTTCTTAGTATAAACGATACCTGCAACTGCAGTATACTAGTAGTATTTGAACCGACAGCTACCACTAGCTAATTAGCTAAGTTACAAATTGCGGCAAATCTCAAACATAATCGATTTATTGGAGCAATTCAAAAGCTCTTCAGCTGTTACTTCCAAGTCTAATATCCATCAGAAACGATATACTACGTATCGTTGGATCACTCGTGGTTGCTTGTGGCATTTTCCAGCCTGCGTTGACTGACGTTCTTCGGAATGCTCGTTTGTCCCACAAAACTTTTCCAAAAGCGGCCGGTCCCACCGCCCGAAACGGCAGTTTTCTCTCGAACGTTCCAGCAACATCCGTCCAACACATTTTAGTCCCACCTAGCGAATCATCCAGAAATTACTCCACCATTCTCGCAGTATCGTGATGTTTCTTTCTGAATTTTGGCAGCATCATCATAGCATCATCGCTGACTTGAACCATGAGCTCGAGTGTCTATATAAACCCGTCTTCGAGTCCTCAAATAGCTCTCATCCTCATCCATCAGATCACTACACTATCTCCAAACATCTTGAATTCAATTCAAAAAACAACCAGCCTCAAAGATACTTTATAGAAATATCACATTTTCTTCAAACAAAACACCATTCAAAATGTTCCGACTCTTCCCACACAACCCACGCTCCCTCTCCCGTCTCTTCGAGGAGTTCGAGTCCACCATGCACCACAACAACTCTCTCTTCCGCGGCCCGTCCGCGTCCTCCCAAAACGCAATCTCCTCCTTCACCCCGTCCTTCGACGTCAAAGAAACCAAAGAATCCTACGTCCTGGACGGTGAACTCCCCGGTATAACCGACAAGTCCGCTTTGGATCTCACATTCGTCGATTCCAACACTCTGGTCATTAAGGGTAGAGTTGAGCGGAACAATGAAAGCGGAACACCTTCCGCTCCTGCGATCGAGACTTCGGAAGCTAAGGAGACGGATACGGAAAATACAAACTACCGTTCTCCATCCGTAGAGCCCGAGGACGGTGAAACCACTGCCGAGTCCGCTGTGGCAAAACCGAACGAAACTTCATCCGAGGTGACAAAGAAACCTGAAGAAAATGCTTCGGATAGGTACTGGGTTCGCGAACGATACGTGGGCGAATTCCAACGGGCCTTCAGCTTCCCGCAGTCGGTCGATCACGATGCGGTCAAAGCTTCGCTCAAAGATGGTATCTTGAGCATTGTGGTACCAAAGAGAGGTGCCGAGGGTGTTCGGAAGATCAATGTCGAGTAAATTGCTCACATTATACCTACTACCTGAAAAAATAAATACAAAAAGATACCCTTGGTTTGAAGAGATGAATTCGTGCACAGAAAGATAATCCAAAATGTCTACTTTTTGTTTGAATTACCTAAAGAGATTCAAGATTGTTCAATTCTGATCTGTTCAATTCTCTCTTTCCAGTTCTGTTTTAACTGTTTTAGCTGCTTCATATTCACATAGCTTCGGAGTTTTTAATATATGTACATGTCTGCTTTTTTATTGTATTACTGCCAAGGGTATCCAATATATTCTCTCCCCAAACTTATCTTTAATCGTAAACCGTGAGACTTGAAATATAGTAAATATAATCTACTTCCGTCATTGATGTCTACCCGTCGATACACGCATACCTTGATACCCCAAACCCGCTACCTCTTGCGAGCAACTCTGAACAGTCTATAACACTCTAGGAAAAATTGTCGTTCCGAATATAAACTACAATAACCTCACCGTTAGCGCGTAACTCCAGCCATCATCAAAACATATGTCAATACTCACCAAACAACCCCAACAACCCCCACCACCCCTGCTCCCTTCACATAATCCCCCAATACCCCCTTCTGCCCCACCACACTCCTAACAACTGCCCCACCACCTACAGCGGCAGCAAGTAACAAACCCCCAGGTCTGATCTTCTCCAGCTCCACACCCTTCCCTTTCCCCACTCTCGAAAAATAACCCCGAATGAACCCCACGCTCCAAAGAATCCTCATTCCCATATTGACACAATTCGCCCACACCAATCCGTCAGCTCCCATCCCCGCCTTCTTCACGAACCCCCAGCTCGCAACTCCAAATACCAAGGAGAACCAGAGCATCCATACGCTCTGTCTGCCCAGTTCCTGCGTCGTGGCTACGCTTTGCACGAAGGCTTCCGTGATACCATTGATCGCTAATAGGGGAATATAATAGCAGTACGTGGATAGTGTATGTGCGGCAGGGGAGTCAGCCCATCGTGCGCCGGCAACTTTTCTCAGTGCTAAAGGTGCGAGCGTTGGTCCCAGGGTTGCTATCAGGGTTGATAATATGGTGTAAAAACGAAGAATGAGGTGAAGGATCGTTAATGCTTCGTCGATATTCTCCTTCGAAGGGGTCTTCACCACATCTCCTTCATTTTCCTTTTTCCCCTTACTTTCTTTGGAGTTACTATCGGAGACCTCGGTATTCAACAACTTTGAGAGTAAATTCCGACTGGTCTCCTCGATAGGTTTGAACAGCAGCCGTGCGATTAACGACCCGTAATTCGCAGCGAGCGCGTATATTCCTTGATCTTCCGTAGACGCGAACCATATCACCAGCATCGAATCACCCTGTGTGAGCACGTGTTTGATAACAGACTGGAACCACATGGTGCTCGCGATCCAGATGGTCGGTGGGTGAAAGTAATAGTAGTCTTGTCCTGTTCTGATGCAAAATTCCCTTTGTTACCATCTCTCTGCGCGCAAGAACAAAGCCACTGTAGGTGACGCAGGGTAAAGAGGGTGTGTGCATACCTGCCCCATATCCTCTTCAACCCCAAACTGAACCCTTCCTTCTTACTAACCCCCCACAGTCGCACCGTGTACCCCACCACCAGACATAGCGCGAACACCACCTGCCCGATCGCGAAGGGCAGAGTTTCCAGCCCGCCTTCCGCGCTTTTGAGATATCTCGAGGCGAACACCGTGACGAACAAGGTGACCGCGCAATTCGAAATGACGGCCGTGGACTCGCAGCCCGCACGGAGACTGTACAGCATCCTCTGCTGCGCTAACGCGAAACCCGGCTCGGAGAGCAGTTCGAGGAGGGAAGCCAGGGTGTAGATTTGTAGTGACAGTTTAAAGTAATCGGCGTTATCGCTGTCGGATGATGAGGTGGGATCGGATGAGGATAGTCGTCCGTAGGTAGATTGTAGGACCCATCCGCCGGTTATGACCGCGAGCCCCATGGGAACGGCCAAGTAGCTTGAATTTATGACAGTTTGGGCCTGGCCGCGCGAGGTGCCTTCGATTGTCTTGTCCCCGTCGCCGGTTTTCTGCGAATCTGCGCTCTGGGGATCCTGCTCGCTGGCGTCATTGGTGTCCTCGGCTTGCCGCTGCAACGCCATACGTAAGCTCTCTCGGGAGAAGAAGAGGATTGTCATCATGTATAGCTCCAATTGGGCAGCTTGGCCGAGGATTGCGGGGGAGAGATAGCGGATCAGGGTCTGATTCATGACAAAGGTGAGCAGGCGGGAGAGAACCTGGACGAGGACGAGGAACGCGGCACCAGCGGCAGAGGAAGTGAGGAGGGATTTACGAGCCATTGCGGACGGTGGCTTCTCGTCTGACGAAGTGGGCGCCGGGGAGGCCATCGCGACGACGACGGTGTCGGTATGATATCGCGATATGTGGGATGGGAGTGGAGAAAGCTGGAGCTCGAACGGTTGTCGCGGAAAGGAAGACGCGAGGTTTCTCCGGACTCCGAAATGGATCCGGGGTCCGCGGTCCTGTGACGACCAATTAATCTCAGGCCCGAGACAGCTTCCGAAGCTCAGACGCGGCCAACCACCGAAGTCGAAGCTCAATCTTACTAATTATTGCGAAGGTATACCAGAAGAGGAGGAGGAGGAGGAGAGCTCCAGCTCCACCGGTCCAAACGAGCACTCACGATGTCTCGTCCAACCAGAATATTTAAAGCTTTTGGCTCGCATTCCTTGATACCTCACCAACCCCTGGTTCGATACAGCTCTACAGTTCAAAAACTTCACTCGCTACAGCTATTACCCAGTAGATATCGCTACTCGAGAGCCAATTGAACTTGTAAAGCACCGTCTACAAGCTAGCTTGAGCTTCAAATCATCAAAATGGCGACAGAAATCACATCTACGGAGCATTTTACTGCCATCCTCTCCGACATGGACGGGTACTACCACCCCTTACCCTTCTCCTCCCCTTTTAAAGTTTCCCATCGAATCTAGCTAGCACCTAACTAACACCTTTATTAGCACAATCTTCGACTCCACAGCCGCCGTAGTGCACCACTGGACCCGCATAGCCACCGAACTTTCAATTCCCCCGGAAGCCATCCTCTCTACCTCCCACGGCCGTCGCTCTATCGACATCCTTCGCATCCACGCCCCTCACCTAGCAACCGAAGAATACGTCCGCCACGTTGAAGGCCTCATCCCTAAACTCTACGCCTCGGACGCAAAAATCCTTCCCGGTTCCGCAGATCTGATCGCGAAACTGACGGAATGGAGCGTCCCCTGGGCTATTGTAACCAGCGGGACGAACGTGTTGGTAAACAGCTGGATGGAGGTTATGAAGCTGCCGTTACCGGATAAGGGCTTGGTCACCGCGGATAACGTCGGGAACGGGAAACCGGATCCCGAGTGTTACAATTTGGGACTGGGTAAAGTGTTCGGGGTCGAGGTTGGGAGCGAGGAGTTTGGGAGGATAGAGAAGGAAAAAGTGGTGGTTTTAGAGGATGCGCCGGCGGGGATCAGGGCGGGGAAGGCGGCGGGGTGTGTGGTTATCGGGTTGGTGACCACGCATAGTAGAGATGAAGTGATCGAGGCCGGGGCGGATTGGGTTGTGGAGGATTTGAGCCGTGTGAGGGCGGTTAGGGGGGATAAGGGCGGGGTCGAGTTGGAAATTACCGGGGAGAGGGTGGTTAGATGAAGATATAGACGGTCGAGATGCGAATAGAGGTTACACTAGATTTCCGTAGACATTATTATCGTCCGTGTATCACGAGATACAAATCAACGGGTGCTTTGCAAAAAGTTTACTGTTCGACGTATTTTATGAGAGAAGTGCTTAAGCATCGTGTATTAAGGCACTGAATTTGAACTGAAAGCGTGAAAAAGTTGAAGAAAGGCCAAAGGAAGTACAAAAGAAACTATATACACTCGAAGGATTAACTACATGAAAGAAAGTAAAGCTTTGGTTTCATAGACATTATCAATCTTAATTTACCTATGTTTCGATTCGGAAAAGAAAGAACGAATAGCAGTGATGTATCTTCAGACATTCATAGTTCGGAAGACTATCTGTTGAAAAGGATCGCAAGCTGGTCTCTTGCTCAGCTAAGATCCCAGCTTTGAAGAATATAAAAATAACAGAACCTTGATCCGCATCTCTTTTTCGCTTTCTGAAAAACGCAAAAAAAGGCATTCGCTTTTCGGGTTGAGTATCGGTAAATATACCGTGACACAATCTATACACCAGCCGCGCAAATAGAAAGGAAAAACTAACAAATCCGCACCGCCCTCGCTCCTCCAGTGGCCCGTTAAAGTGTGTTGGTAGTGTGTTTTCGAAAGGCATCGTAAATCGGAATTTTCTTTAAAAAAGGATATATTGAAGACGCTTCGAGAGAAAAAGTCTAGCAAAAGATTATTGCTTGAAAGGTAGAGCTTATGAATAAGTCCTAACACCAATCTTTTTGAACGCCTCGATTGTCCATTTTCTGGCTAGGAGAATATTCTCCTCAATGATCTTCTCCCGAAGTGCTCTAACCTTGGCGGATTTGATTTTCCTCTCCTCGTTGCTAAGCTTGAGAACTCGTCCGATAACGTCAAAATCGGTTTCAGTTTCGGATTGCAGCCAGACGGCGTCTTCCTCAATATAGGCATACGCGTCGACGATGGCCTTTGTAGCGACGAGCGGAGCTCCAGCTATCAAGCTAGCAGGAACGGTCGAAGAAGCTTTCCGATCGAGATATTCGGGGGTGGCGAAAGCTGGTAGCAGAGCGAAGCATCGGGAGAGAATGGTGTAAAAGTCAATATAGTTCAAACCCTCGTCAAAGACGACATTGTTAATGACGTCCTCCGGGACAGGTGGGTGTCTTCCGTGACCGACTAGGTGCAGGGTGATATTCCGAGGTGCGGTTTCGGTCTTTGTCTGGGCGTCCTCGTCCTCATCTCCGTCCCCGCGCTTGACGTTATTTTTGGCGGAAGCGGGCTTGAGGAACTCTCCGAGACGGTTGAACACCATCTTGTAATCACGTCGTTCCTGACCAAAGTCGCCCTGTAGGCCAAAGTTAAGATTGTTGTCATCGGCCGGGTTTGGCGAGAGCTGAACCGGGAATACTGGGACGAAATGGCGGATGAGAGGCTGATGACCTTCTTCTTTGACGACCTTCCACTTTTTCAAACTCTTCTCGAGCAAATATTCGGCGGTATGTGGGCTCAACGCCAAAAACTCGGCTCGACCAGCTCGAACCCAGGGGGTGAGAGCCTCCTCCAGATGGTGCTCCTCGAATCCCCACCTGTCGGCGTGATGGATTACGCAGAAAACGTAGGTCTTGGAGTTTTCCAAAAGCTGGGTCATGTTGTATCGGTACTTTCGCATGTCGAACTCGCAGGTGGCGGAAATGAAGATATCAGGCTCCGGTTCGTTGCCGTCCCAGCGTCTGAAGTCATCCATGCCACGAGGATCCGGGATGGGATTCGAGAGATCGAAACTTCTCATGATATCGTGGGAACCATAGCGTGACAGGCGCTGGAAGAAGGAAAGCTCAGCGCCGGGCAGCTTGCCCCAGGCGTTGACGAGGGCGGCGATAACCTCATCGTGAGAACCACCGGTTTCGGCGACCGTTATCCGTAACGGACGCTTCTCGGCCAGTATTCGCTCGCCGGAATCTCCTTGGATCGACGAATTGTAGACGGGCCGGCTGGGCGCTTGGTAGATGAAAGTGCCGGCGAGGAAAAGGGATGCGACTGCAAAGACTAAAAGAATGCTGACACGACGTGCCATTGTGACGAAAAAAAGAGAAAGGGGCGACTTTCTCGCTGGGAGATATTCTATGTCACCTTCAATGCGTCCGCCTGGAGAAGAAGAGGAGAAATCGTTCGAAGATTGTTGGTATACCGGTAATATTTATTTTTCCGGCCGTTAATTGGATTCGCAGAGCCCGGAGTTCGCGTGGACTGGCTGGCTGATGGTTTGAAGGAGGAAGGAGGAAGGAGTGTTGTTTTGGGAGTTGGTTGGTGCGGTTGATGTTGGCGAACGGAGCAGGGGCCAAGCGTATTGTATGGATTAGTTGCAGGAGAAGGTATTCAGGAGAGCTTTTGCGGATGCGTAACTCTCGCGGCAGCTGGATCCCGAAGAAGGTATTTTTTCTTAATTAAATGAGTGACAAGAAAAGAAAATGGCAGAGACAGCGTTCGAGGTCAAATGTTCCGGTTCCTGACGCTGAATGTGATGAACAAGGAAGACGAGATGCAGAAAAAAATGGACACAGCCTCCAAGGGCAAGCGGGAAACGGGTGTGTATTTCTACTTGTGACAAGACAGCAGCCAGCTGTGAGGATAAGGGGAAGGAATTAATGTCAAGAATGGCAAATGGATTCTTGGCGTGTCGACGGGACCAGTGATGCTTCCAGCGCCGCTGCTGGGCTGGGCTGCGCCGGGGCTAAACCGCTATAAGTCTGCACCGTCTCCACAAAAAGAAAGGGGATCGAATGCGAATGCGCCGGTTTGCGTAAGGAATACCGTCGACAGAAGGACGGGGAGGTTTGAAACCACAGTAGTATACTTCGTAGTGAATGACGCCGAAGCCGGGCCGGGGGGTATCGCGAATAGGAGAACGTTATACTCGAACAGGCGAGATCTGATATCTCTAAATATCAATCGATCAAAACAGCAGGACCCTCGAGTAGCACAGATGGTCCAATCTCAAAAAATATAGTACCATAGCAAGTGAGCTGGCATAAATTGCCCGGGCTGGATAATTCTGCATGGATGCGATTAAGATGCTGACGCAGGAACGGACCTGCATTACTTTGTAATTACTTGACTAGCTGGAATCCATGGATTCAATGTCACATCTACACGAGCAATCTATCATCATCATCATCATTCTTACACGGGAAGTACGTGTTAGCATTCGACAAAAAAAAAAATCCCCTGCAACGCCATACCCGGCTGATAACTGAAGGCTTTCCAGCCATTGTCGCGGATCTCACCATTATCTTGGTGCGAATGGGTTCATTTCCCCGATCTTGGTGGTTCTGTCGCACACTAAGTTCTAAATCGACAAGCTCATTGGCTGAATCCCTCTCTTTCGGATGAGGAAATAAAAGTGCCCCACATGGCGAACCCCTTAATATCTTCCAATCATCTTAGCGAGAACCCCGTTGTGGTCCCTTGACATCATTCAAAATATTGCCAAGTCGTCATCTTGAACCCAAGAATATATAATCTGTGCCGGATAGCCATAAGACATGGTGGAAAGCTGTGTCAATTCATCGAATTGTACATTGTCCGGTGATGGTTCATGGTGGTGTTTGACAGCGGGTGTCCCTTGCATTGGGGATCGATCGTAATGCCGTTGTCAAAGCAGTAATATCGTGTTCTGGTAGACTAAGTTTTGGTACGACGTTCGAAATATTTATCCATTCAATCTAACAACTTAATTGACTCCAGCGATGGCCTAACAAGTACTATCTACACTTGTTTTATGCAAACTACCTTATGTCGAAGATCGCGACCTGACGACATCCAACATCGAAATAAACCAATGTACCTTTCTAGCATCCACCCGATCCCGATCTTCGTGCATGCGCTGCGCACCTGCAGCCCAGATGCAGATGGACACCTCATATGTATAATCTCATGCAAATAAGATTTCCTACGTCTACCAGCTACCCCACTCTCACCCGATCGATTACACTATCGTAAGGCAAGTGTCCTGAAATGCCTACGAAATCCCCGAACTCGTAACTACAATCCTCCCTCGTGTCCCACCGGTCCTCCTCCTCCTGGCCGCCATCCGCGACGTGTGCAAAACAATGGAAAACATTCGTCAAGATAGCTCCGGAGTTGCAGTGGCCCACGTAGGAGGGACATGCGTCCAGACCGCTGCTTCTAGTTTACCCAGGCCGTATACGAACCGCAATCGCGACGGCCCCTGTCCGAATCTGGTCACCAAACCGCGACAGACACTTTTGTGAGGGCTCTATATTCCAACCGTGTAAGGGATATAAATAAAGACGAGTCGTTTTGTTTAGATCACTAGTATACCGACCTCTTCGAGATAAACCCTGTCTCGATGCACCTCCTGGGAATAGTCTGGAAATACGCCATGCGCGGAAAGACCTCGCGGGAAAAAGGTATCGTAGACCACAGATTTCAACAAGACTTGCCACTTGTATCCATCACACAAAGCCCGTCAAGCGAAATACATGCTCTAAATGTATTCCGTCAGAACCGACTATATAGGATTCCAGGTCTTCACTCTGAATTCTGTCAATCCACGGTACCGATAGCGTGTCCTCGTCGCGTCGGGTGAATGTACGAACTATAAACATCGATGCTCTCCCGGGCCTGCTGGCGGACCTGCTGGACGAAAAGCCGGCCGAGAAGTGAATGGAGGTGTACACGCGGGCTCGCAATACCTACATTGTAATGAGGGAGAAACTCAAGGGCGATGCGTACGATCAGGCTAGGGATTGAAATACAAGCGGAGTTTGAATTGATAATCCACCTGATCGAGAAAAAGTGGCAGTTTAGAAGCAAGAGAGAGTTTGCAGAGGATCGGGAGACTATTCTCGCCCAAGCAACTCCGATCTTCGACTTTGAGAAAGGGGGTTCCTAGATTATAGGACGCATCAGAATGTGGGCGGGGTGAAGAATACGGAGTATAGGTTAAAATTAAAGCTGAAGGAGCCATCTAGGGCTTTGAAGGTAAGGGAGAGTAGGCTTATGAAGGTGAAAATCTTTAGACAGGGTGATAGGAAGCCATACTATAGATTTTACCGTTAGTATTACAGATTGATATAATAGAATATCACATTATGATAATTAGTCGTGGTGGTGGACTCATCGCAAGTTCAAATCAGTGTGCTGGAGACCGGTCATGAAGTTTATTAGATTATACCACTAGGGTCGAGAAAGCTGGTACATATTGGTGCGCTACCTCTTCGGACCTCTTCGGAAGAGTGAATGGTAGCTCTTGAAACTCTGGAACAGAAATATTAAAATGGTGCGGAGATCAAATCCGCAAATTGGTAATCCTGGGTGATTGAGGACTGAATTTGCCATTATTTAAATGCCCAACTATATAGTCGGGTTCAAGATAAATGATGCGTACACTCTTTGTGTCTAGCTGTTGGTCTTCGACGAACAATCGTACACCTCGTCCAAGACAAAAAAGGTAAAAACTTTTAAAATGCGTTGTTTTCTTAGAAGCTTCTAGAGGCGGCCACCCGTCTTTTGACTTAGAAAGGTGGGTGGTATAAAGATGGTAATGATAGCGGTATAGGGAGCTCATGGGGCCAGTCGGGTTTGGGTGCTGTCTGTGGCAGCCTGCCTAGTAGTTAATACTATTTGTCTCACGACCGCCTCAGAGATAGAATAGCTAGAAAACTCTGCGAGGTTCTTCTTCGGCAGAGCGCTGCTCCTTTCATCTGACTGGGACGTGGTGAATCCATTTTTCGCACCCCACTCGTCTCTAATCCAAGCCGCTATCCGTGATTGACGATATCTTTCCGCTGCAGCTAAAGCTATTTCGCGAGCCTTAATGTCAATACTCAGGAAGAAAGCAATGATATCCAAGCGCCCCAGCTTCACTGCCGTTTCAAGCACAGTTGGATCTTTACCATGACGAGCCCCGATATTGAACCTTTTTGCCGCAGGAATTATTATTTGGCGAAAATGGATATCGGTACCATGTTCGACCAAATACTCCGCGATATCCAAATATCCTCCCTCCACAGCATAATACAAAGCGTTCCGTACTTTAGTAGGCCTTCTAGGAGAGCGATTTAAGTAAAAGTCCCCAATTGCTAGTTCCCTAGGGTCTGCGCCGTTTTCGACAAGAATCTTGACGCATTCAAGACTTCCTGACAAACATGAAAGTTGCAAGGGATGCATTGCAGCTCCATATACGCTAGATAGTTGGATCCTTGCTTCGTACGAATTATATTGAAAAAAATCCCGTAAAAGAAACGGGTTGTGCAATTGTGCTAAAAGCTGTAGGTTATTCAAAATGGGAAACCACCCAACTATGCAGTCCCCCATTTTTGCCTTCAATTGTCACTTCTGACTTTTCACCATTTCTCCTCTAATTAGTTGGCCAGCTTGCTCGGTGAGTTTGTGATTGTCATTGGAGCCAAGTGCGCTTTTCGTCAATTTACCCAAAGTAAAATTGAGAAGGTCTGGATCTTGGTAATGTACCGGTGCAGTCTCCGAATCATAATTGACTTCCTTGCTGTTTTCAACATCAGGACTGGTGGCCACTATATATTCAGCGCAATTGTTTGTCTCGTAGACTAGAGCTCCACGGTTAGACAGTATTTGTTAGCATTCTTAATTATTCTTTACCGAGCTTACCATCCAGTCATATCTACCTTGTGCTTCCTCATTCCAATAAGAATATCGATAACTCGTATCCGTTTCATCCTCATGGCTATATCTAATGAATGGGAGCTTCCGGCTGTTTTTATTCGAGGCGGTAACACTTCTTGACGGAAAGGGGTCTGATATCCTATGGCGTAAGGGTCCAATAAATTCAATCCTGCGACACCAATATGTCGCCGTAGCCTTGTAGTCGAAGTTCTTGGGAGTGTATTCAGCGAGTGGGAATTCAAGACCGCATATTTGGAAGCAGGATTCCAGATCATCCACGAGCATCAGGAGGCGACGTACCCCAGAAGATATTGATTCTAAGTTCCAGCCATATAAGTGGCAATTAGTACGACAGAGATCCAGGATAAATTCCCTGAGTTCAATACTTCTCAGTGCAAAGGATATGAGTAGCATGTTTTGAGGCAAAAAATACTTCTTTTCTCGTGAGAGTTGACGTGTTTCTTTTTGCACTTCAACCATGAGGTTGCCAAACCTCTCCTTCCCCATAATATCCCAGATAAACACATTGTAGCCTCGGGGAACCTGGCAGTATTTGAGGAGTCCGAGTTGATCGCTTGAGAGGTTGATTTTTGAACAAGATAAGAGGGAATAGGCATCCCGAAAATTATTATAAAAAACCGCCTCCGCCGCGACTATATGTAAGTTTTTCCGGAACCCGAGATCCAGAAGTTCCGGAACACTGAAAACACAAATTGTTTCTAGAATCGATTTAGAGTAAATTTCTCCGTAGCTGGTTTCGATCTCCGGCCAAGTATAGTCCGAAGGTAGCAGGGTAAACATTGTATCAAACCCTGGTAGATTTTCTTGAATTACATAGGCAACAAGTGCGGTGCTTTCTTCCCGAGTTCTTGCTAGTGGCTGATAAAATTGTATACTTTTGGCGAGAAACTGTCGGATGATACCTTGGTTGTTACGATACTTTGCTCGTAAAATGGACGCATCGTGGTCGCTGTGGAAAAAATAGCCTACATTCTTCCCAGTATCCATTTCAAGATATGCAATATACCATCTCACTGGGATGACGCCGTGTATTCGGAATATATATGATATCAGATCCATATCGCCTCGCAATATGAGAAGGGGCAACAGATTCTCCAAGAAACTTCCCACAGACACCGTTCTCAAAGATAGCAAAGCTTTCAAGAACAGCAAAAGCTCCACCTCAGGAGCTGTTACCCCGGCATTCGGCAACCTGGATACGAGACCGATATCATCTAGAATTCTATCCATCTCCACCATGTCTACAACATCGTTTGATAGGCGGTAAAGAAGTTTCTGAATATAGTCAAAATATACTTGATCAAGCACCTTCCCTGTTTTCCGTGATATCTCGTAGCAGCTGTCGGTCCAAAGACGGAGTGATTTCCGACTTGGAAGGTTGGCCAAAATGGAATTCGGTATTACCTGACGGATGAAACTGTCATCCGTAAGTATGTAGGCTTCGATCCTGCCATAGTAGAAAGTTGTAATAGGGTTCCGGAGTATGACATCTGTCTTCCAAATATCCTGGGTTAGCCGAGGATCTTAATTTTCATCTATCGTGAGGATGCATGTTTCCGATCTGCTTCGAGATCAAATATATGACGAAAAAAGGATACACGTCCTACCTTTCTGTCCCATCATTAAGGCTTGATTCCGAAGCAAGATATGTCTGCCAATTTCCTTCTTCACAACATTCGGCTCGATGATATAATGCCCGTTAAGCTTGACAACGAGCTGCTTCTTTAAAGCATCACAAGCGTAATAGTACGGCGCTAGGGCTTGCCATTCGTCGTCTTTTATATTTTTCTTGAACTTCGGTTTGTTGAGATGGTACGTGTAATCCTTCGATCTTCAAGAGAGAAATAAATCAACTCGCCAGCTCCTTTTAACGAGTCTTTGGCACAAATAAGTGGAGAACTTACGTTGCACCGACTTCGTAAATCGCTTTCATGGCATCACGTACTTGTTCTCGTGTGTAGCGTAGGGTAAAGTAGAAAAATTTGAGCTCCGCCTCGAACTCCGCAAGCGGATTACTAGCGGGTTTATTCTTAACTTCAGGCTTGCGACTCCGCTTCGCGACTCGACCATGTTGTACTTTGGCAAGCATGGTAAATTCAAGTGAAAACGCAAGACTTGAGAACTGTTATTCCACTCTGGCGAAGTTATCCTGTGTAAGATGTGGTAACAAGTAAGGAAGAGTTTGGTTCGCGAGACTAATGTGGTATATTTTGTGTTGGAGAGGCCTACACCTGCCAAATTGTCGTAGTCGTATCAATGCTCTGGCTCTCGAGTATCAGTTGAATAACTTTTGGAAACATGGTAGCGGGACCCTCAAATATATAGACAATATTTCAACTCAGCTGCCCACGAAACGTCTTGGATTCAGCACAGGTGCATCTGGCGAGGCTGCAGCAGTTCCATGATGCATAATGTATGTAAGGAGTTGCTCCAGCGGCAATATGAGCCGAACTCAAGATTGATCGTGCCCAATCAGAACTCTGACGAAAGATTGGTCTGCTCCAATCAGAGGGCAACAATGCAATTAATCGGCTGATCTTTCCTTCCTTACGCCATGCACCCACACACCTGCATGCTCGAGACCGCGAGGCTTGAGAACCAACTGGCCCGCTGGCGGAAATTTTTGGAAAAGTTCAGTTTGGAACATAATACCGTTCGCCTTGTATTTTTAACTGATTTGGATAGAAATTGCGACGTGAAATTTTCTCTTGCCTGGTCTGGCGGAATGAGACAAGAAATTGAACACCATACTTTGTACATTGGCGCAATCCGCTAGCAAATAACAAAGAAATATCACTCGTTCTCAAAATGGCTTTATGAGTAAGTATAGGTATAAATTGACGGAAAACATATAATAGGAAGCCGATCTGGGCTGACAAGGGAAGCCAGTATTATTTTAACTAAGTCTCTGCAGCATCTTCCGCACAGCATCATTATCGCTTATGCCCCTCTTCGTCATCTCTCTCACAGACTCGAGCATACTGGTGTTGACGCATGCGCATTCTGCGGAATTTCGATAATTTCGATTCTTGATAACACGTCCAATAGGACAATAAGATGGAGATCCTGATGTTCCTGATACTATAGGATGTCTCATACATCGACCACGCATCGAATGCGCACAAATATGACGCCAAAACTTTTTCCGTCGATTCTGATGGCAATTACATCGTAAATCACGGTTATTAGCTCCAAAATTTCCTGCATATCTGGTAGGCAAAATAAATAGCTAGATTCCCAAATTAAGACAAGTTATATTCGAACGTGTTTTTGTGTGTGAGACTGGTTACAAGACCAATTTGAACTAAATAAGTTCCAAATTACGTATATACATGTATACATGTTGCCTTTCTATCAATTACCTTGTGAATGGGTTTTGTAGGGTTTTTAGGAGAAAATGTCTATTTAGAAAATTTATAATACAAGGGGCGCGGTACTAATATTTTATTTTTGTCTCTCTCGTTGCTTTTGAAGTCTTGCCTGTGCGATAATGATATACAGTATTGTAGTTGTAGGATGCTTGATTCGCGGACCCGGCAAATGACCCAAATTTGTGTGCCTATGAAGTACGAATTTATCTGTCAAGAACCGAGACTGTATCGAGATCCTGAAAGGGGTCTGTTCAACAAGTACAAATCTGTTCGGCGCTGGCTGGCATCAAAAATATCCAGAATCTACGAAATAACTCGCTTGTAGTCTGGGGGATGAACAACCTTAACCTCAAAAATCTCATCATAACCTATAAACTTAGCTTACCAAGTCACTCACCTAGCATGCCCAAATATCCTTTATTGGGCGGCCGCCTTTAAAGCTCTCAAGCTCCTCTTTTTGACCATTCAATTGATCAATCGACTGGCCAGCTGCCCGACTCTTTCCAATAACTTGCTTGCCTTATGAAAAAGAAGGAAACCAGCTAAAAGGCGGCCCGGCCCGCAATAACTAAGGAGCGGAACGGGTTCCCTTGACGAACCAGCCATATATCAATGCGAACTAGTTCGGTGCTTAGTGGAGTCAACTTTCCACACGGATACAATACCATCCTCACACATAAATCCTTTAGAATTCGGAACATATGCATCTTGTCAACCAACAGAATTTAATCATGACAAAGTAATCGAATACTCCATTATTGTTATCCATTGTTACCTGTATGCAATAGTTTTCAAATTTTGCTTTTTTTGTAACGTGGAGTTTCGAGTTTGGCGGAACGAGCTCTTAATCACTGTCTAAATCGGGAAAGGCATTTCCCAACTTTTAATTGGACTCCATGGCCAGTCTGGAATGATCCGAGGCCACAAAACACTCTTAGGCGACCCGAGTCTATTGGCCTGATGTAAAATTGTCTGCCAGTGACGCAAAATATATTTATCATCTAGACGGTTCAACACTATCCTAATGTTCTTTTCTCACAGGAAATATTGGATTTTCCTCCAAAGATATTGGTTGTATAAATCCGTCTGAACGGCAGCGCTTCTGGGTATTAATTGTTAACCTGATTCCTGTTTTACTGCTTAAAATGCAAACGCGTAAAAGGTCCTTTATCTATCGGAGCGGAATCGCTGCTTTAAGAAGAACGAATCATTCCGAAATCTCGAGACTTGGTTTTCGGCTATATTGACCAAATCAGGTAATCGAGGTGTAATCGTGTGAACTTGTGGAATGCAATAAAACCAAGGTGCAGCGAGGAGATGATATTTAGGCAACCAAACTTAGGGTCTGGACCTCATATAATTGTAAAAGCAACTTTCCGACAGAATTATGCCATGTTGACTAGCTACGGCAAAGTTAGTTTGATCGAGATCGACCTTTCGGCAATCACGATACTGAGATCTCTGGGTGGCTATAATAGCTATACCCACCCACACACTCACAGAAACACACAATAATAGATTTGCTAGCTATTAGGCCCGAAGGTCCAGCTAGTTATATATTTCGAGGATAGCTAGCTATATATCATTATCCCCAGAAATTCACGTACAAACATATTTCTCGACTTTCTTATGGCACTGCAACTTACCAGCACTATTTTAGGGCTGAGCAGCCAACAACTGCTCTGGGTGCTGTTTCTGCTCCGATAGTCTATCTTGTCGCCTACGCCATTTACCAGCTATACTTTTCGCCGCTAGCAGATATACCGGGACCGTGGTATGCCGCAGTCTCCCAGTCATGGTCTCCGTGGTCCCTAGCCAAGGGAGGGTCGATATTTAAGACCCGGAGCTTACATGAGCAGTACGGTAAGTTGCACGCACCTTTGCTCACAGTGAACGGTCTACTAACTTGCGACACCGGCAGGCCCGTATGTCCGTTTATCTCCTTACACCGTCTCGGTCGTCGATGTTGAGTCCGTACAAAAATACACTCCTATAACGATCTACATTGCAAATATCAATGGTAAAAAATACTCGGAGGGCTGGATGTTCTTTTAGGTATTACCGATCACGAGCAATATAAACTACGTCGTAAAGCATTCGGAAACACCTTTTCAAACTCAAGTTTAACCCTTTTGGAACCGGTTGTTCGCAAACATGTGGACAAATGCGTGAGGAAAATAAGACAACTGATCGAGAAGGACCAAACCCGATTTGTTGGTCTGGGTGCAATTTATGGCTCTGGATGTTATCGGGGAGCTTTGCTATGGTGTAGACTTTGAGATGTTGGAAAGCGAGAAGGTAGCTTTTTTGTCTCGTTGATAGCTTTTCGTTTCCAGATTTCCCACTATAAATCTACATCATGTTGGCTGTTGCGATGTTGAATTTCTGATCCTAAATCGTCTTTTGACAACAATTTCTCGAGCAGAGGTTGGTAAACCAGTAAATTGCTAATTCGAACCCTTTACTGTTTAGGTGCACCCTCTTATTCAAGACACCATGGTGATGATTTATAGCTTGGTGGTACGCAGCCTGTTCCCAGCCGGGGGGCTGGCTCGGTAGCTTCTATCTTTTATCCCCCATCCGGCAATCCAGAGAATCTTTAACGTTGAAGACCGGCTATTTACATTTAGTGACAATGCACTCGCTCATCTCCAACGCTAAGTTGATAATTGCAAAGACGGGAAACCGAGACTGTCACTTTTTTCCAAACTTCTGGATAAAGTAGACGATCCTACTATTAAACAGAGAATTACGATGAAGGAATTGAGGGATGAAGCAATGATCATGGTTTTGGCCGGGAGCGATACCACCGCTGTCACGGCGGCGTATCTCATATGAGCGATACTGAGACATGCGGATGTTCGTCGCAAGATAGAAGAAGAATTACACGCAATCACCATCACCGACGGTATCAGCAGCATCACCGACGAAAAGTTGCAGCAGCTACCGTATTTGAAGCACTTGTTGAAAGAAGCGCACAGGATGCATTGTGCGGTGCCAATCGCTTTGCCGAGAAGTATACCGGAAAGTCAGGGTGGAAGAAAGTTGGGACCGCATTTTCTCCCTTCGGGGACCGAGGTCTCGACACCGATATATGCGCTACATAGGGATCCGAATGTTTTTTCCGGATCCGGATTTGTGAGTTGCAAAGCCTATGGTCCCTATCAGATGGTGGATTTTCGAACCATATATCTCGCCGAAGGAACGATAACCGGTCTAACAGTTTGGATAGGTTCAGACCGGAGAGATGGATCGATGCGACTAAAAGCATGGAGGCTGCCATGCTGCATTTCGGTGGAACGTCTAGACGTAAGTACAATACCACCAAATGCTCTTTACTAGTGTTTAAAAACGCATGCATCGTACTACGTTTTGCAAATTTTGTACATCTTTGCTGACACGTCAATTGTAATAAAACTATAGCCTGTATCGGTCAAAACTGGGCCAATATGGAGTTACGCCTCCTCGTGGCAGTGTTGCTAACGTCGTGTCCTGATATCGAGCTTGCGGATTCTTGCACCGACGAAAGTATGGAGGTGGTGGAAAAAATGATCATCAATCCGAAATCTCACAAGTGTGAGCTAACAAGAAAACAGAATACAGGGAACTAATACTAAGATTCGAGAATGAGGCGGACCGTTCAACTTGGTTTGTTGAGTTGTGAGGCGTTTGCATGTATTTACTGTCTCGTAACCAGACAATTTTAATCAATACTGCTTTAATTTCAGAGCGCTTTACGTTATTGGTCTGTCG
This sequence comes from Dactylellina parvicollis, assembly GCA_036971385.1. Classification (NCBI taxonomy): domain Eukaryota; kingdom Fungi; phylum Ascomycota; class Orbiliomycetes; order Orbiliales; family Orbiliaceae; genus Dactylellina; species Dactylellina parvicollis. The sequence goes on along the minus strand of JAJTUD010000013.1, from coordinate 775,263 downwards.
AATCGCAGGTGTGCATCTGATTGGTCTGTAGTACACTAATCACCAAAGATGCGAAGCTTACAGCAAACAAATGGCATTTTGCTAAAACAGTTCTCCATGCATGTGGAAAGGAATCGGAAACCCGTCCGCTTGCGTTGCGTTGCATCGCGGGAGGCCGGGAGTCGAAAATAGAACTGAATCAAAAAAATATCTGCATCTCGCATGTATCTGATCTGACAGCCTACTCTTACTACGAAGACGACGGCACTGTGTGATGAGAGCTGCGTCATGGGAGGCTAATCGATAGTGGCTGCACCGCCAATAGTCTGCCTCGACGGGGGCTGAAGCGCGCATGTCGACGGTGCCGACGAATTTCGGGGCTGTTGCACACCACCATTAACTACTGCCGCCTCGGAGTCTATGTAAGTTAACAGCCAACGGCCAACGGCCAACGGGAGGGTCCATCCATCCAGTTGGATGTTACAAGTGGCAACATGGACAGCCGATCAGGCACTGTTCAGGGGGATCCAACTTGGAACTCTGTTTGGTGGGCTCCCGCCGGTGCCTGGCATGAACACGAACCTAAAATAAATAGATGAAAAGTGAAAATAGATGAAAAATAGAGTAAGAAAGAATCTCGGGACTGTCGCAGGTAGAATTGGAGTGAAACTCCAGCGACAGCCGAAAGAGAAAGAGAGGAGCGTGTTTCCTGGGTGTCAGGGCTGTTTCCACCTGCCGATTGAGCGGTTTCTCCTGAGCGTATTCCCGGCGAGCGCATTCGGTAAGAAGCCAAAGTCTGTCAGGGTGCAGCTGCCCATTTTGCCGAAGACATTCGCGGCGAGCTTCATTCGGAGCAAGTCCCCTTTTAATCTACCAAAAACACCCCAAACAATTGCTTCCTTGCTCCCTCCGACGAACATTCGATCGAGGCACTCGTGCGCGCGCTTGCACGGTATCATTTCGATTGCGTCTCCTTTCTTCGTCCTGCAGCTCGAGAGATTCTTCTTCTCCTCCATCGATCATCGTCTCCTGCATCGCACATACTCTGGCTTCCATACCTCACCCGCATACCTCGAGCAGGTGCTTCTTCTTCTTTCTGACATAGCAGCTGCTTAGCAACAGCTAAGAAAACGTGCCCAGAGGCATTGCGACTGCACCGCTGCGCATAAATTGGCCAAATTTCTTTTCCCTGGAGGTTTCTTAGTCTGGCCGGTCTGGTTACATGCTTCTTCCTGTCTCCGGTTACTTGCCTGCTTTTCTCTCTCCTCTCTGCCACACTTGCACTCGCACACACACACACACACACACCCTTCCCCAAATTTATCCTCCCTCCGCCGACTAGTTACTTAGTTAGCTTGCTTGCAACCCCCTTTATATGAGCTAGACCCGCCCTGCACGAGCGTCATCAGACATCTCCTTTCGAGCTCCCTCTGCTTTTTCCTTTCTCCCAAATATGGCTACCGCGAACGTCAAGAAACAGCCACCCACCCCCACAACGTCTAGCCCTGCCCGATCTTCTTATAAACCTCCGGGTGCCGCCCGTCCAGCCTCGACGGCCAGATCCAGTACTCCTTCGAAGGACAGAGATACCGATAAGACCAGCGCCCCTAAATCCAAAGAAGTCTCCGCTGCTACGAAATCCGGCACCAACAGCCCCTTCAGCGCGAAAGCTGTCGCCCGTCGCTCCACAGTCATCAGCAGCAACAGCAGCACGCCACCCACCGACATGTCCGAATCCCAGTTGGAAACCGCTGCTGAAATGAGCGAGCTCAAGAAGAAGACCGCGGAGGCCGAAGCGAAGGCTCTAGCGTTGGAAGACCAATTCACGATACAAAAGAAGGCTCTGCAGGCGAGGGTTGACGAAGCTTTAACCGAGCAGTCCAAATTGGAGGAGCTGCTAGCCGGCAAGACGGATGCCGTTGAGACCATCGAAAACGATCTGAAGGAGCTGCAGAGAGCCAAGAGAGACCAGGAGAAGCTATTTGAAGCTGAGGTATGCACGATCCTGACCACTAAAAGCACTCTCCTCTGTACATTTCGGTGGAGTTTTGCACAAACGCCCCAGTGCTAATGGAGTCCCCCCAGCGAACTTCCCTCATGACGGAGAAGGAGGAGATGATGGAAAAGGAGGAGGCTCAGACTCAAATAATCCAAAGGCTGAAGCAAGCGCTGAAAGAGAAACCCGCATCTGATGTCCCCGATACCTCCGATGGTGAGTTTTAATATATTTTATTTTTTCCGCAGAATCATCATCGTGTCCTGAACGCAATAAGATCACGTGCCTAACTCTCATACCCCCTCTTCCGATTTAGCTAAGGAGGAAGAGGACGCTCCTGTTGTCTCACCTCGAGCAACAACTCAGAAAGACAAGGCCATCGAGTCCCTACGAGCCGAGCTGTCAGAGGCCCAGAATCGATTCGAGGAAGCTCTCAAACTGGAGGAACGAAAGCATCAAGACGCTGCCGACCAGCTCTCCGAGTTGCGTAAAACCAACGCGAAGCTGCAGGACGACAACGAGAGCTTCCAGCTTTTGCTCGGACAGGCGACGATGAACGGCGAAATCAGAAACGGATTCCTCGGACAGTATGTCGCGGATTCTGCCAGCTCGTCTCCGTCCAAGGAGACAGCCCCTAGCCTCGGCTCCACCCTCGCGGAGGAGATCGAGTCGGCCAGCCAGAAGGAAGAGCACGACGGATACAAGAAGCTGGAGCAGGAGGTCAAGGCCCTGAAGGATCAGAACAAGGCGATGACGTTATATATTAACACTATGATTGAACGCCTGCTGAACTCCAACCAGGAGGCCGTCCTCGACAGAACTCCATCTACGGGCAAGGCGCTCCCACCTGTTCCCCAGCAGGAGGGAGGCGGCAGCAGCCCACCATCAGCTGGCCTCACCCGATCAAAGTCGGTTCTCTCCAAACGTCCACCTATCCGTGCCAGCATGCCACCACCACCGAGGAAGGGATACGAAGAGGAAGACGAGATTATCAGCCCCATCACGAGAAGCCAGACGATGCATGTTGGCGGCATGGTCTCGCCCGGTCATAGGAGGACCCGGTCCGACGCCGCCAGCCCGTCATCGCCAAATGCTAACTACATGTACCAACCCGGCAGCCCGCCATCCAAGCAGACCACCTTTTACACCGGGCCGAGGTTCGGTTCCGGCCCGTTGTCGCCGACCAAGGGCTCCTCGTCGACGAATTCTTCTGAGAACGGAGAAAGTACTCCACGAGACCATCCTCATCACCATCACCACGGACTTAGCGGACAGAAGTTGACGGGCAAGACTTTGAGGCCCTTGAGACTTGTTGACGGTGCCCCGCCCCCGGCGAAGGGTACTAGCCCGCAGACGCCGAGGAACGTTTCCGGAAACAGGACAAGCTGGTATGTTGCATATCTCTCTCTCGTAGTGTTGATAATTATAAATGACTAACTGTTGTTGTTTGATAGGATGGGTGGTTGGTTCAGCAAGGCCCCACAAACAGATGCCGCAGCTGGCGCTTCCGCTTCCGCCCCGGCCGAGGGAACAAAGCCGTTGACCCCAGCCGCATCGACTAGCAGCGTCGAGTAGATCTCTGCGCCGGTCCGCCACACCCTCGGTTTGCCGCACAAGCACGGTAAATCCGAACGATAAGAAACGTTTGCACGAATATTAACGACCGGGTAGGGGAGAAACGAGAAGGATGTTATTTGAAAAACGTATTTGCGAACAGAGAAGCGAAAATCACGCATGCTTATGATAGAATAGTTGTTTCTTTCTTTCTTTCTTCTTCTTCTTACTAATAGGACATTCATCTTGCGGTGGAAGCTAATGGGAAGGCCCCTCGTTCTCGTACATAGGAGGGAGCCTGTTTTCGCATTTGGCGGATACTCAATATCGACTTTTTTTTCTTTCTTTCCTTTTCTTTTCCTTTGAGAGCTACCCTTGTTTTTCTTTTTTCCTTTCTTTCTCTAGCTACCACGTTTTTGTCAAACCTGGACAAGGTGCTTCCGATTATCTCCTTCACGTGTCAGGAACGAGGTCGTTTTCTTCCTTTTCCTACCCCTCCTTGTCCTCGAGCTCTCCTTCCGTCTGCTCATTCTTCATTTGTTTATGGAAAACGGTGCACAATCAATGTACGATATACTAGTGATAAAGATTACTACTTTTTTTATATCTTTTGATTTCTTAGTTTCTCTGATCAATCGAGTGTCCTGTGGTTTTCATTTATTTGATTTATTGAGCGAGATAGAACATGTATTATGCTTGCATGTAATATCAGATTTCAGGTTTTTCAAATCTTTTTTCCTTTGTGATTTGAAAGATCTTAAGAAATGGGTGAGGCTGGTCTTGAGACCAGTTATAAACATTCCAATCAACATGAATTCATAATCATGGGGCTTCGAGTCTGGTCCAATGGCAATCACGACAAGGCCGGCGAGGCTTTCAAACCCATTGAAATCTGCATCCAGGTTTAGCATGCACGACTTCCGGTCCATTATCGATTGTATATCCCCTCAGCTGGTGTTTTTTTTTGGCTTGTGATCGGAACTCGACCATGTTTTTCTTTAATGCGCAAGAAACACTCGCTTTTTCGATGTCGCGGACCGAACCATGCATTAGCCTGAAGCAATGACAAGTCATTATATTGGGCTTTAACCACGAGCGGAACCACCCCTCTTTCGCTAGATGAACTGTTACGGTTCCAGCTGAGAGAGAGAAAATAAGACATCAGAAAAAGTCTACTTGGTGTTTGGGAACGGAGAAACAGGCCAACCCGCTATAATCTCTAAGCCGGGAAAAAAAAGGAATTTTGTACAGCAAGCAGGCTTTTTTAAAATTTCGGTATGCGAGAAAAAATGAACTTTGCGTCTACGGGACATTCCTGGGAGGAATTTGGGAGATGTGAGATGATATGACATTCGACGAGAGAGAAGGTTTTGAGCCGAAGGCGGTGGGGTCGTTTCGGGTTTCCTTTTTACTTTACTTCTTACTTTTACCTCGTACTGCTGCTGCTGTTGCTAGCTACCGGGGTAGGTGTCTAAAAAAGATGAGATGAAAATGGAATGTGAGATTCGACATCCTTTTTTCCCGACGTCTGCAAGTAGAACTTGATTTTCGTCGAGCTCCAAAGATCCCGGAGCTACCTTGCGGTGCTACACGAGAAGGGGGGGAAAGAAAGCTACCCAGCTGATCTGAGAAAAATTCCTTTGACAGCTTTGGGACCTAGTTCGACATAGCTAGGGAAAGATGGTGTGGAAGCCAAAAAAAAAAGTCACGTTTTTCCACGGATCCGATGTTTCGGCGCAAGGTCCGGTGATTGGTGCCTTTTTCTGCGTTCATGCAGGAGAGAAGGGGAAAAGCGTTGCAGCCATCATGCGGCGCAGGGAAGGAAGAAAGAAAAAACTTGGGTGCATGAGACGGACAGAAGAAGGGCGATGGGTTCTTGCCACTCGCTTTTCGGGTCTGTTATCAGAGGACTTTGGAACCAGAAGATTATCGATGCCAGGGATGATGGTGTTGGACTTCACGATGGGAGGTTGAGCGATCTTGTTCTAGAAGACGGGGAGAAGGATAAATAGATCAGAGGCCAATAGGTGCATCCATGCCGACGAGCCAGAAGCGTCGGAAACCAAGGTCTTTTAAATATAGCAGAGCTGCGCTATGAGAAATGACGACAGCCGCCGGCCGCTTTCGGGCTGTCGACATGTTTTGATCAAGGGACCATTTGTATCTCATGCTGTTGATGACTACTACTTTTACTGTTCAGCATCGTCACCTCATCTCTTTCCTCTCTCCATCAACCCTCCTGTCGTTACAAAAGAGATGAAGATATCGCGTCCCCTGAACAAGCGGCCGTAATAACAATAATAGCTTGGTTAGTCCGTCCTGCAGCAGCGCCAACAAACACACATTCACATCCGCCACAGCCTGCATACACGATCACTGCGACTATCCTCATCGAGCAGAAGCACCACCCCGGCACCACATCGCTGCGCTGGCACACATCCACGTAGCCCCGTTCGAAACTCACTCTTGCCTCCCTCTCCTTCTCCTGCTACTCTCGATCCTCCTCATCCAATATCCAATTTCCACCCTCTCGCGGATTCTGCCCGCCGCAGCCAATATTAGCAATAACTTCCGATTAGCATCGCCAGCGAGAAGTTTCTTGGTATTTTTTTTTGTTCAATGCGGCAGTGAAAACGTTACCCGGAGCAAGAACAACCACAGACCACATCCACATCCACATCGAACTACACCCGCCAGCGAATAATAGCTAGGCCTCCTGCTCCTCCTCCTCTTTCTACATCCCATCCTTAGCCGTGCATTCCAATCGCAGGACCGGACCCATTCTCGTTCTATCCTTCAATCCACATCCAACCATCCATCCCGGCTCGCCTATTCATTTACCCTTGCTGCGGTTGCTTCCCTTTCTGCTTCCCATCCAGCTCATATTCCGGACTTTCTCCTCTTTCACTTCCAACCCCCTCCCCCCTAACCTTTTTATACCTCATACCCCTCGTGGCTTTTCGTTTTTCTTATACAGGCATCATCACCTGTCAGATCTTCTCTTTCTTTCTTAGCTTAGCTTTATAGAAGAGGGGTCAATTAACCAGCCAGCCAGCCTGCCGAGACCTTTCCTTCTTGTTCTTCACCTTCTCTCCTCCTTCCTACATATTCGGAAGACCTTCTCTCTCCAACTTCTTCTTCTTCTTCTACATTTTATATACACTTTCTGCCGCACCAATTCGACGTTTCCACGAGTCGCGACACACACCGACGACCACAGCGGACACATTCGAGTTGCGACCAGCTATCCTTGTTGGGTTTCGGGAGCTACCACCAAATTAAACCAGGAACACCCCGTTCCCCCAACAAACACCATCACGCAATGGAGGACCAACTCTGGGGAACTCCGAGAGACGAGTTGCTGGACCAGCTCTCGAGCCTCCTCACCGAGCTCGCAAATCACGAAGAAGGCCTCTGCAGCACCTTTGAGTTGCTCGACCATCTTGACGGGTACGTTTTTTCTCCCTTCTTATCATTTTTTGTTTCGAAACAGCATCCCCCAGTTTTTTAATTTGAGGTCTATAAACGCCCGGCTAACGCTTCAGTTTCATGTATACAGCACCCGCCGGGCGATCGACCGCCTCTCCGCCGTCATCACGGATAAATTCGCAAACCCGTCATCGATCGAATTCTTTTCTCCCGCCGTGACTCGCCCCTTATCCACCGCCACCGACGCATCCAATTCGTCATCCGAGAACTCGCTGGACTCCCAGTTGACCCATCTCTCATCTCCCACGACTTTAATATCAGAGTACGATGACGATATCCATCACAGACGAAGGTTGCTCGATGAAGATGAGGAGATGATGATTGCCAGAGCGGCGAGGGGTGAGGACGATGATGCCGAAGATGAGGGGTCCGGTGATCAGGACGAACGACTCGAGCGGCTGTCGTTGCTGCTCTCCAGCGTGTTGAGGGAAGCGAACGACGCCATAAAGGACTACGAGATCATCAAGGAGGAACCGGAGGAAGCTCCCGTACCGGTAGCACCGGTGTCCGCTGAAACGTCGTTTATCGAAAGAGGGGAGGTCACGACCCGGTGTTCATCGCGTTTGTCCACCAGCGCGCCTACGCTCATCGGGCCTATTCTCGAGGACGAAGGGGAGAGGGATCTGAGGAGTGTGATTTACTCGCTGCCGACGTTGCAGAGCACGGAGACCTTGAGGCCGATGCTGCACAAGCCGCCGACCGCGCCGCCGACACCGCCTCCAGTTGAGGAGAAGGAGAGGGACATGCTGTTGCCCACGTTATCGCCCGACCAGTTGTCCGTGTCGTCGCTGACGAGTAGCGCGGAGACTGTGAGGCCGCAGTGTCTGACCCCCAGACCGGAATTCCTGATCACCACAGAAGTCGAAGAGAGGAACGACAATGATGACGACGAGGAGGAAGGTGGTGTTAAGCTTGATGGGTTCACTGGGGAGTTGAGCCTCGATTACCTTTTGGGAGACTATCTCAACGAGGTCATCATGGACGTCAGGAGGAACGAGTTTGTCGGGGCGAGGTTTTGGATCTTTTTGATCTCGGTCATGGGCATGTGGACCTGGATGTTTGTTACGGATACCGCGAGCAACTTTGTGTCGAATCTGGCATGCGCTTGCAGGGCGTGAACGGCTGTCTTCCTGATGGAAGTTTGGGATTTTCTGGTCGCGAGCCAGCCTTGCATGAAGCACCACTCTTTGTGGGGTTTTCTTTATCTGTTTGGAATTGGGTTTCTTTTGTCACTGATGGATTACCAAAAAAAATTATTCGCGGCGTTCTTTTGAAGGTGTTATAGCGGGGGGTGTAAGATCTGGATTTTGCATCATTTTTTTCTACTGTTCAAAATATCTCCCATCATATCCCTCCATTTCCTTTTTTGTCTGTTGCTCATGAAGAAGCATAGCATCCATTTCGTCAGACTGAATTACAAAGTCACTAGGAGATTTTGAGGAAAGCATCATCATACGGGGTTTAACGTTTTTGCTACTTGTTTTTTTCTTTGTTACATCTTTTTTTTTCTTTCTCAGGTTTACCTTTGATGTTGTGTTCGTGCTAGAGCGCACTCATATTATTTGCATCTATAGACCAGCGTCTTTAGAATACTTTTTAACGAAATAAAGTAAAAAAATAAAACAAAATACAATACAATGCACACTACACAATTGTTTTTGGTACTGGTTATCCTTTCCAATTGTGATACCGATACGTTTATCCAACGTGTGGCTCGATTGTAACAAGGTGTCTCATAGATTGAAGATTCGAGGGTATGCGAGTCCGGACAGTCTCAAGCGTATATCCTCGAAACACTACGGAGATATCACCACCCAACCTCAAGACTGTCAGAGAAAAATAACGTTTTCCCCCTTCACGCCACCGACGCCTCCCACATATGACCCTGAATAAAAAACAGGATCTCGCATACTCGTACCCCCTTTCAGTTTTACCGCTAGATCCCTCAACAGCGACAACTGTACAAACGTTGAACAAGCTGAAATCTCGGATCGGGCGACGCTTTCTGGGTATCCACCACCGCATCCAGATTCCCGATATCCGAAATAGCGGTCCAGTGGATACACCCTACCGGGAATTCCACAAAAGCTTGGTATTCTCGAATTCGTCACATGGATGGATATTTTTCAATAGCGGAGGTTTTGGGAGAAAGCTTGAACAAAAAACGTATTTATATAATGGCAAATGTCCGGATTAGCCTTTCGATCCACCATTTTTTTTGAGTGGCTTTTTGTTTTTTGACGTTCCGTCACACACCGTTGGGCCTGGTAAGGCGAAGAGGGGAATAAATCGATATACACATTTTGTCATTCGGATGGGTGCTTTAATATCTTCTTGAAAAACAGCCGTTACTAGGCTGTAGAAGGGATACTCCTCTACATTCGCTCCTTTTACTCTACACTGCGATATATCCACATTCATTCGCCAGCGACCAACCACCGTTCACTCCCTGTCCTATTGCGTCTATCGAGACTGCCGATTTCCAACAAAAACAACACACAAACAACACAAAACCCCCAAATTATACTCAAAGATGCCCTCCCTAACCACCACCATCCTCCTCACCCTCCTCACCTTCCTCGAACGCACCTCCGCCGCTCCTCCCAAAGTCATCAACGGCATCCCCCAAACCCCCATGATCCTAACCTCCACCTTTGACAACACCCCGACCCCACCACCCTGGGCCGGCAAACCCATAAACGGCAACGGCGACGGCCTCTGGATCGGAAAAACCACCGTCTCGTACTGCGGCGCACCCGTCCGCAACATTTGCCCGCCGGGAACCCAAACCGCTCTCCGCGTCTGGCCCTCCACGGGCAAAATCTCCCTATCGGTGCTAGCTCCCGGAGGACAAACGTTCTACATCGATCCCAAGACTTACGCGGCGACGTGGACCACTCCGGAAGCGGGGAATAATATGCCAAAGGGGGCGACGGCTGACGGGTTTAAGATCCAGAGGAATAAGAAGGGTCAGATGGTTATTGTTAACAGAAAGGGGGTATGGATGGTTTGTCCTGCGGGGAAGAAGGTGAAGGAAGGGCCCTGGAGGATTTTTTTCGCGCCTGCGGGGAAAAAGTTGGAGGAGAGGTTTCTGCCGAGGAGGAAGAGGGGGGAGTGTCATCTCGTGCAGATTGGGGTGGTACCTGTGGCGGAGGGGTCTTATGCTTGGGAGTACGCTTGATTTGTTTATATAATTATTTTGTTACTGCTGCTGTTGGTCTTTATGGTTTGAGTTTTGGGGATTTTTGGGACTCAGGGTTTGTAGGTATCTATCTATATATTTCCAATATTGGGTAATTTACGTACAAGTATTTCATTTGGTAAATTGTTTTAAGATATCATATCCGGAAAAATGACAGTCCGGACCTTTCGGTACTACTTTAAACCAAATCGCGAGATCACGATCTGTACAACTTCCAAATTTATAGGGGAAAAATATGTATATATACACCTCAACTTAGATGGTAGTATTATACACACACCTCGCCCCGTCAGCGTTACCGATCGTCCCACCCGTTCCGACCACCGTCTTCACCGGCGCACCGGCCGTAAGCACGTTGACGAGATAAATATCCGAACTCGAATTCTGAACGAAATAAACATCCCCGTTATTCACCGCCAGAACGGCCCCGCTCCCCGTCCCCGCCCCCGTGGTATAGTTTTTCACCCGGGTGTACTTGTGCGTGCTCAGATCGAACTTTACCAGTACCCCGTGATTGTTACCCGTGTCCGTCGCGAGCGCCCACAGATACTCCCCAGCGGCGGGCACGTAGGCCCAATCGGCCACGGCGGTCAGCCCGCTCGCCGTTACGGTACCGGATTGTACCACCGTCCCAAAAGTAGCGGACGCAGGGTTCAGATCGACCCGCGCCCATTTCTGGGTCCCGTCGGATGCGATTCCGGCGCCGACCCAGAATTGTCCGTCTGAAGCCATATCGCCGTTGGGGACGCCGCCGGCTAGGGAGGAGATCTTGACTACTCGGGTGGTCGAGCCGTCCGCCGCGATGCGGATGACCCATCCCGTGCTCGATTCGACGGCGTAGAGGTAGTCGTCCAGGGTGCTGTATGCCAGGGCATTGATCGCGACGCCGCCGTTAATGTTGGCTTTGAAGAGGGTTCGGGTGCCGGTGGCAATGTCGATTTGGTAGAGACTGACGTCTCTGATAACATAGCCGTATTTGGAACAGGAGAACACGGGCCCGTACGGAGGGGGTGTGGTTGTGGTTGCCGGTGCCGTTGTGGTTGTGGATGTGGTTGTGGGTGGAGGGGTCGTCGGGATTTCGGTCACGGTCACGGTGTGATCGAATGTGACGGTATCGGTCTCCGTTTGAGTCGTAGTGAAGCTATCGGTCACCGTGATGGTGTAATAGCTCGTCACTGGCACCGTCTGTGTGATTGTAAAGTATTCGGTCACCGAAACCGTGGAAACATCGGTGACGGTTAGGGTCCGCGTGGTAGGCTGGGTGACGGTGTAAGTATCGGTGACCGTTCCGGGCTCACCGGTAGGACAGTCACCGGGATCTGGAAATGGGCTGGCCGTGATTCCTTTACTCAGAGCGATTGATACTGCCCCGACGCCGAAGAGGAAGCGGGAGAAGGAAAGCATGGTGAATGATTGGTTACGAAATTATATTAAATTCGAAATAAAGCGTTTTATAAATGGTCAGTTACCAAAGAGAAGCACTTGAGGAAGCTATCTTCGTGTATGAAGAGCGAATATTCGAATGATATTTGGGTTACGAGGTCGGGAGTTGAGGCTTTTATATGCAAAATGAATACCCATCAGCCATCCCAGATGCTTTTGCGATTTTGCTTTCGGCCCCTCGAGATGCATGCCTGAAGACAGGGACTTACTGCGAGCTGAAATTTCGATAAAACTAAGACATAAAACCAATATTATCATCCGACGCTGGCATACCGATAACTAGCCATCTCGCCCGCAGTTTGCTGAGATGAGAATCGCAAATATGATATCAGGACTGCATGATTAATTGCGGATGTCCTAGTTAAGAGGCTGTGCATATGATCATCCAAGTCAAAAAATGTCCTTCCTGAGTTATTTTTTTTGTAAAGTTGGAGGTTTTGCTAAGCATCTGAGTTTCTTTTGATGATTATATTTGACTAATTATATACCAGACTCTATATTACGGACAAGCGTCAGTCTCCGCTAGTCGGCGGCTTTGGTGCCAGTGAGTGAATGGGTTCTCCGAGATTCTCACACTGCACACCGTAAGATATTATAATATAAACGCTGAAGCCTGTAAAGTCTCAGTCGGCTACAGAATCATGCGTGGTGAAAGTCAACTTACTCGTGGGAGCCACTATCTTGGCGTGCATTCTTAATCCAGTCCATGTGGTGGATATCCAGCACCCCTCATTCGCCGGTCGAACGTAATCCGTGTAAATCTTCAACTATTAAGCTCGGAAAAAGGAATAAAATAATAGCGGCCCGGTCTCGACAAACATCCGAAACCTTTGCGACAATTACACTCCTCCCACGTGCGCTGCGAATGTTCTGGCGTGCGCAATTGTATGTGCCTTTTTTTGTGTGTGTTGGGAAACGAAAATGTCTTAGTGGCCTTACAACATGATAAAAGGTATTTATTATACATGTTACCTACCACGTCGGTAGTAGCCTGTTCGCTATGCCAGCTAGGGCACTATAGCTCTATTTATTTATCTAACTTCGTAAACGGCGCTATTCACTCTGGAGAATAATCAGTTCTACGGAGCTCATTTTGGAGTGCACGTCTAAATTTTCGCCTTAGTTTTCGCCTTAATTTTCGCCTTAATTTTCGCCTTGAGCGTTACTGGTGTGGAACGAAGCCCGAGCGAATGCTTACGATTGAGTGAAATGACGGGAGATAGGATATTTGTATTTTGATTAAAGGTTATGGAAACGAAGATATTGCCCTAGACTTTCCACTGTCTGCCTAAGATTCCCCAGACTGACAATCTCGGGAGCAAAAGCAGCAATCAAGAGTTGCTTGGTTCTAATAGCGATGAAGGATTTCCTGCCCTATATACTATGTCAACCGATACGTCCTTGTCATCTGGACTGTGTTACCTGCTTCCGTGCGATACTTTTTTTTTGGGGAGGGGTGGGTCTATATATATTGACTTGGGGCTGTAGTTATTTTGACTGTTACGTACCTGTATCGCAGTTATAGTCTCACTCTCCGATCTGATGACCGTCCACCTCTCACCCCGAAGAGCGATATTTCCCGCCATCTCGTATGGGTATCGAAAACGCTCGATTAAAGCGTCTAATTCTAGGCGTTGTAGCTGTGGTTAACCCAAATTTGAAAGAAAAAAAAAAAGAATTCTCGTCAGTATTCAATTTGGGTTAAAAGCAAGATATCTGAGGTAAGAATTCCTACCTCAAATCCAGGGGCTGTGGCTAAGATATCGGGAGTAGTATCGATTACGCGGTATATTCCTGCCGAATCGACCTGACCTGAGCCTATCAAGCTGGAAGTGTGGTGGCCATCGTTAGGATGAGGAAATATACCCTTCTCCGTGAAAAACGATGCATCCGCGCCAGGGTATTGCGTGTAGCTTGGCGGGTACTTACATCGAATCAATATATGCTAGCGCGGAGGTGATATGTATTAGCCTGAGGCCCATGCCGATATCAAAATTTCTTGAGAGACGGAAAATTCTCTCTGTTGAAGAAAACATTGGCTCGTATCATGGCAAAAAAGTACTCACCCTGCCAACTCATTATGAAAATTGATGGTATAGTATGTGGGTGTTGTGAAAGTAGTTGGAACTATATGCTTGATTTTTTCACGCTGGTTTAGAGATAATTTCCAGGGTCCGAGAAGGATGGAGGGGAGGTCCTTTTATGTGCCTTGCCAACACGGTATCCGCGGCTACCGTGCCAGTTTGTACAAAATATCTTTTTGAGGCAAGATATCTAGAGTCGCATTCGGAAACACGAGCTGGCCTGGGCACAAGTTCAGCCGCAACAACTCTCAGCTGCATTAAGCGACCTAATCCGGCGTTCCGTGGATAGCGCATATGCGTATTCGACTGATTGAACGCTGGATTGGATCTGTCTGCATTTCAGCCTTGAATTACAGACGCTTGACCGCCTTGGCGCGGAGATGGATTATAAGATAAAAATAATGGGATCAACGGAGAACTTTATGTACAGGCTTGGAACTCCAAGCTACGGGCGTTTTTATTAGGATATCCGCTACGGGCTAACGACGTGGAGTGTAACTGTTTATGGCCCGGAATTCGCGGGGTTTCTGGCTTCACCAATCAGATGCGTTATTGCGAATTTTAGAATGATGCCTTAAACTCGTTATTGAATTATATACTCGGTATACATAGATATAACAAGCTGCTATATTCTCAAAGGTCTTGCGGCTTGAAACCACGGGCTTTGATTGATTGAATGTCTTGTTCCACAAACGGTAAGTCTTGATTTTATCTAGACGTACTAATCGTTGTAATGGAAACATTAGCTAATAAGCAGAATCTATCGTAACAAGCGTCTTTAAATTTAAACTACTTGACTAATATTGGCGCTGACATTCTGATAAATAGCATCTATGGTATAGTTTATATAGTGACCATTCCCTGATTCTCAAGGCTTCGTGAAAAGGACCTTTACAATTACAACAATACACCAAAAGGAAAACGCATAATAACTTAAGCCTCCACTCTGCCCATCGTGGTGCCATTGAGCCAAGATGGGCACTATGGAACATTGCCTTCATGATGGGCAAGTTCCATCGGATGAAGGCCTCTCTATATATCCTACGCCAATAAAGTGTTGTACAGTTGTGTTTTTTCTCAATTTGATTAAAACCACTAAAAAATCACAAGGCCTCCTTACTTATACTATTAACTTAGTTGATATGTAATAAAATAATAAATTGTTTACTTAAGAGAGAATATTCGCCAGCCACATTTTATAATTTCCTAGTTTGGATGAGCTAGCTAGCAGGAATCCCGGCTGGTTCCTCAAGAGGGTAACTCCACTTTGTTATCGGGTTTCAGATGGGAAATACCGGCCCCACATTTCATACGCCTTCTTCAGGGTGTCAGGCTAAATATCAACTCCTGTAGATAAGTATGTATGTATTTATACCAGACCAGAATCCATACATCCTTGGCTCCCGAAATCGTTGCTGTACTTATCACTTGTCCTTGGCACCGCTGCGCCATCTTTACAGATCAGTAATCAATATTTCGTACTCGGATATTTCCAATCCTGCTGGCCCACGACTTTTATTGAGTTCCTGTGCTAGGGTAAACGCGTGCAAAGGCTCGCTTGACCTGGCTTGAAGGTCTGGGCAATAAGCAAGTATGAGGGTTTGAAGTGAATTTTCTCGAGAACTCGAGCCTCGTATTGCATATATTGCAGGGTTAAATGCAACAGGAAATTTACTAGCCGAAATTTGTATAGCGTAGTCGCACAGGGCGAACAGTCAGTGCAGAAACATGAACAGACATTATGAAGGATTTTGCAAACTGGAGGGTTTATCAGCTGTCGAACCGTGCTATAAAAAGAGAGGTCAAACCCCAGAGATGTATATTGTATAAAGTAGCCTACCAGATCATACTAGCCTAACAACTGCTAGATTTGTTCACGTACCAGGAGACGCCCTTGTCTATTCCCTACAAGTCCACTTTTCAGGATTCGAACCGAAGACAAGACAAAATGAAAGGAACCGTATACCTCTCCACTCTTGCGGCTCTCTTTGTGTCCGCAACCCTTGCGGCACCGACATCCCAGCCTGTAACCGAAATACTCGATACTACTCCTTTTCGGAATCCGGGTTACGAAGATCAATCTCCGGCATCTGATCAATCTCCGGTACGCGTACACTGCGTTGGAATTTCAACTTTAAGAGATGTAACACTATTGAACTGATAAATATGGAGTAGAACGAGTCCCACAGATTGGTAAAGCGATGGTCGCGAAAAATTCGATACTGTAGTGGGTAGTAAGTACACATCTAATTCTCAAACCGTCCAAACAATTTCGGTCATATGAGAATTTGGCAAAAAGTTTTGCTAGCTGTTTTGACTAACGTATAACTCGCTAATTTCCCTGCGTTATATAGCAATCAATCGGGCACGTGTTGGGAAATGGATTTCAACGACACGAGTCAGTGTCAAAACCTGTCTTGGGGCCCTAGTCGGTACCTGAACACCCAGCCAACTGGCTTAGCAACGTGCTGTATTGCATATTGGGCATATGGTTGCACGTACCAGGCTACAGGGGCGATTTGTGCACCACAAGATTTGGGAAACTATATTTATCTAAGTTTCAATTGTTGGCCAAACTCTTAGGGTTATAAGTTAACTATTTGCTAGAATCAGATCTTATTTGTAGTATAGATGAAAAAGATACTATAGAAAGTATTATTGACATAAATATTTATGCTCGACTTTACAGTTGAGGCCAGTATACACGACACGTGCACTTTACCCCACATGACTACAGTCTAAAATATTTCGTTTTTGCTGGGAGGTGCTATGACATTGGATTAGTTTGGTTACTATATAAGAGCCGCCTATCAGAACCAAGGCTATCATATACAAAATTATAATGGTTCAACGGTTTCTTACTCAGTGTTATCAGGGTCTACTAAAGATTAGGTGCATCTGTCCTGACTCATTACTCCTGGAAGCTTTCAATGTTCCAATTAAAAACACATTTACCCGACCTGTTCGAGGAGGGCACGATATCAATAGTATTGCACACTTTCCCAACCTTATCAAAAATAAAACACCTTGTATATATTCAATCAGAGAATTTGATCAATTGAGGTTAAAACGAAACAAAACAGAGGACATCAGGCTCCTTTTCTGGCTTCGAGACTGCAAGTTTCCTTTCAAGTAGATCAGGTACGTTTCATCAACACACAATCCCAACCTTTCTGGTTCTCTTGAGACTTATTGAGATGCATAGATGGGGGTGTTTATAATTCCATATTTTATAAATAAAAACTCTCTCTCTCCTAAGAGCCCTCAATAAAGCGATTAAAACATTCGTGTTGTAGATTTTTTGCCTTCTTAGTAAAGTTTCCATATCGGGGAAGAAGTTATAGAGAACTAAATGCGCAGTAGATGCTCCTGATTGGTAGTTACAGTCTCGTCATTCAAGCCCCGTAAAGATATTACTAGTCATGATTTCTTTATTCCTACGCGTCTGATGCTCCATGTGAGACTGAGGACTAGCGGATGTCCTCGCTCCTTAATATTGACTTGCATTGGATCAGTAGAAGAATATCCGACTCCGGCGTGATCAGCATTTATATGCAATAGTGTGATAAATATGTTCGTAATGCTCACAGCTCACGCATCACTGACGCGCTGATGTAATCATAGTCATCAAAAAACGTATAGTGAGCTGTAGTCATGTTCTCAGTCTCCTCCGTAGAGTTAGAATATCTCATAGACCTGATGTTTGTCTCGAAACAGGTATAGTTATAGAACATAGGCAATATTTATCACGCCCAGTTATTATTGCATGGAGGGTCGGTTGTATCAGGTAAGTGTTTGCTGATTATAAGGATTGGATTCCGTATTATGATATAACATAGTGGCCCATTAGGTCATTGACTTGGATATCATAACCCAAAATCTTTAGGTTGACCGTTAAAGGTGCATGACTATTTTCAATATGATCTATCAGCTCCTTATCAATCGGATATCTACATTTAGGTCCACACATGGTCTAAGTCGTATTAGTTTTCAATAGTCTCCCATGAAGGGAGGCAGTATTTGAACAGTGCGTTTCTCATTTTCCACTCCATACAGCCCATGGTTCTTAGATCGTCATAGTGAGGTAAAGTGCCAATAGCATTCCGCGTATCGCTACCTTTATTTGTATTTCTTCTCATGAGTCTTGATTTGTATCGAAACAGTATGGCATAATACCTCGTGTCTACATATTCGCTGTATCCACCCCCCCGCATACTGAGAGAAGGCCATTTTTAGTGATTTGACCCGTAATATCCCATTCCCGTGATTACGCCGAAAGACAGACCCAGTCATGCGAATCTCAGTGCTAGCCTTCTTCTGCGTAATCCGGAGCAGCCAGGAATGAATGCGCTTGTCTTTGTGGGGCTTCGATGTTTTTTGAGGATATAGCGCTCGCCATTTCCTTCGAATCAAGTTTTCTCTGAACAAGTGACACAAGAATTTCGTTTAACCATCCTGAAGAAGTTCTAACATATTCGCTTTTTCTCAATCAATAGGTTTTTGTTCGAAATTGTTTGGATCAGGTGTCATCGGATGGTGGCAGGCAACCTGCATGCTACACCTCGAGATAGGTATATTAGATGACATAGTTGTACATAACCATTAGCATATCCAACATATCGGCATGATTGCGGAGTGAGTAGGTGGCTAATATAAAGGGAGCTCCCCGGTACGAAATTAGAAAAAATCGTACTTGCGGGCTCGTCTGGTTGAGGTATCCCCATTTGATAATAGTAGTGACCCTAAGCCCTCTCATATACCGAGGACTAGTGATAGAGGTTAATTAAACTATAATAAAAACTTAGGTGCATGCCCTTATCCTCATTTCATCGTCTCGGTTAAATTCCACAGAGTTCGGATTGTTTGCTCTTTTCTAGAAATATCGATAGAATGTATATTGTCAGATGTTGGGGCGGGTGGAGTAGTACTGCTCATCGATTGCAGTAGGCTTCCAGTCGTTACCTCAGTCCCATCGCGCGAGTAGTTTCTAGTGCGATGATATAGGTAGCTCAGTTTATGTTTCGGGAAGCGCTGTGTTTATTCCACAGAACCAGTCGTTGCATCTCGGAGGCGTTTCACTTTCCTATGGTGGATATCCATGATAGTTTTTGATGGCTTATGGTAGCCAGGTCTTAGAATACTACGTATGTTGTACCATGAAGGGACCTCCAGAAGACTTTCTTGGCGGCAGCTTCAGTCAAGAAATCTTCCAATAATTCTCCAATTGAGATTTCCATGGACCATGGAGTTTAATCTCTGCCAATACGGCGGTAATGGTAGGGTTGGCGAAAGGGTTAAGGCTGACCGTGACGAGGGCTGCCAACATCTCAGAACGCCATCCTCGCCGGTTTCATCCCGGGGAGACTAGGAAATAGACCGTATGCGAATGCCAGTTCTTTGCAGGAACTCGTTGTATTCGTTCAATTAGTTTTGAAAGTTGGAACCCTCTATATCTATAGTTCAAAGGTTGTGGCACACTTTGTTGTTAAGGCTGTGTATCTTCTTTATTAACGAGTTATAGCTATTAAATTCCCGATTTTCGAGACTAAATCAAATGTATACCGTTATTTTTTTCCGTTCCTCTTTCTGATGAATATAGATAGCATTGTAGTCCATACGGTGATAGCCGGCTCGAGCATTAACGGTTTTCATAACCTGATTCAAATCATGTTTCTCTCTACCGAATCCCATAAGCCCCAGTACGATCATACCTAGTTTAGTAAAACTGCTGGAACCGAAAAACAGTTACTTGGAGGTAGCACATTTTTCCACGTTTCAGTTTTCACCGAACGGCTAGCCTAAGGCATTTTTATAGCCATAATGAGAAAATAATTTCCCAAAGAATTTCAATAGCATATCTCGTATAGCCCTCTCATTTCGTATGACCTCTGTAGTTCTCATAGTATAGACAAGGATAGTGAGGTTTCGATAGTATTTCTATACCATTTAGGTGGGTAATAATAATATATATAATATGCTGTATCGTCAACTAAACCGGTCCATGGATGGTCCCGAAATTGATTTTGTTGTAAACTGGCGATTTAGTTATCGACTTAGGATAGATGTAGATATTCCATCCCCTCTATATTGTACAACGGTCTTTCCTCCTGTCTTTTTCAATAGTTTGTATCATAGAAACAATGCGTGAGCTTGTATGAGGTGTGTGCTCGTAATAGCCAGGATACGTGACATAGGTAAAGAGGTTTTGTAGTATAGTACCCATGGAGTTTGACCGTTTGTTTCTCGAAGCTGTTCTCTTCACCGACTGGTCATATATTTGATACTATCCGCGATATGGTCTATCGAATATAATTATTTTGGTATCATAGAACGGTGTCGAGAGCGGTGTAGTCGTTACATCAAGTATACACAGCGCCAGCCGGTTTGGTTTTCGAGACTGTATATATAATATGTTTTTTTTGAAATGATGATGTTAGTGAAAAAATAAGAAGAATATTCGAATAAAGGTGGAAACAGAGGGTGAGGACGTTTATATAGATTACTAGAGTGCTGTCGACGAGACAAGTAGTGGTAGTATCATATAGTATCTCTGTGACTGCTTTTCAACAGCAGGCTCTGGTGGAGGAATTATTTGTTGTCGATGTCAAAGATGGTTGACGAGGACGATAGTGTCTGGTTACGAGACTGTATGATAGCTAGAAAGACGTTGAAGTCATGATTTCATGGTGGTACATGGGAATATCTATTAGAAACATCCGGAACGCCGTGGCAGTACATGCGCCTATATACAAGTGATATGGAAAGGAACTGGTGTACAACTGCTCAGGTGAAGTGGATACCCTCCTTGTTGAAGGTATAGAGCAAGCTAGAAGTTGAAAGAAACGGTTAGCATATGAGAAATGGAGGCACGTTGACCTTGCTGGAAGGAAACTTACTTTAGGAAATCTCCTTGGTCGCATTTTGCAGCTCTGCGGTTCGCCAGTTCTGTTTCTTCGAGTACCTTCTTGACTTTTGATCGGACTAGTTCTGCGACTTTCCCTCTGTTTTTCCTCTTTCCCTGCTTCTTCGCGGACCGGCTCTCGTTTATTATTTCGTGGTAGCCCCGGGGTAAATCATCAGGGTCGACCCCTTCCAGACCCTCTATGACTTCGACATCCCCTCCCTCCTCCTCTCCACCCATTGCCACATCCCCATCATTGTCTGCCTCGTCCGTCTCCAAAGAAACGTTATTCTGCGCACACCAAGTCCTGTAATTCCTCTCGATAAGCACCTGCACAGTCGTCAACCCAAACACCGCCGAAATAGTCTTGTTCTTCCTGATGAACAATATCCTCAGCATCCCGTCCCATTCTTCGTACGACACCGTCGGCCTCGGAAACTTTGGCTCGATCTTTACGACCGCAGATTCGACCTGCGGCGGAGGCTTGAAATTCCCCTTGCCCACCTTCATAACATGCGTGACTTTCGCCCACATTTGCACGTTGGCGGAAAGCCTCGAGTAAAAACTATCCCCGGGTTGCGCCGTCAACCGGTCCGCGAACTCCTTCTGGAACATGAGCACGCACATCCTCGGCGGGGTGGGTAGCGCCAGCAGCTTGAACACCAGCGGCGAGGAGATCTGGTAGGGCGTGTTACTGATGCAGACGTCAAAGTAAGGCAGGTCGGTCTTGATAACATCGCCCAGCATGATTTCGAGTTTGCGCTCGACGGGTTTCCCTTGCACTCTCTTTGTGAGTTCGGCAGCCATACGAGGGTCCATCTCGACGGCGATGACTTTGCGGGCGTTATCGAGGATCTTCATGGTGAGGTTGCCTGTACCGGGGCCGACTTCAAGAACGGTCTACAAGTAAAGTTTTAGCTCTAGTTATATTGCACATTGTAGAGTAGATTAAACGCATACATCGCTCTGCTTTAGCACTGCCTTGTCGATAATCCTCTCCACGATCCCCGGGTTTATGAGAATATGCTGGCCGATATCCTTGTTCATCTTGAAGATGTTGTGTGCGACTTTTGCGGCCGCTGAGGAAGCTGCGGTGCCCGTGTACATCTTGCCTGAGCGGCCGTAGGGTTGCCCGGTGCTGCTGAAGGCTCGTTTCTTGCCCTTGAGATCTTTAGGCATGGTGGATCTTCTGGAGAGGAGCGCGGCTAGGAGTCTATCCTGTGTCGTGGGACGGAGCAATAAGGCGGAGACTGTGGAGACGGATGTCATGCATTGGCGCTGAAGAGCTTTATTTTTGGTGTCTTTGGGAAGCTTTGCCGTTTGGTCGCAGATAATCTTTTTTTTTTTTCTGCGGCAGAGTAGCGATTCGAGACGGCCAAGAAGGACCAATGACCGCGACGATATAAATGTCTGTGACTACTTGGTATATATATATACTTGATAAATCGTAGTTTTTCTATATTGAATCAGAGCATATCTTTTTGTAATTTACTAGCATTATTCAATCATTCTCTCATCTGAAAATCAATCATTTCTCTATTTCCAACCTGCGCCATAAGGTCCGGATCCTTTTGACGCCGCACTGTGGCTGGTAACTAAAGCTGTTTGTCAGTCGACTCACCAAACAAGACTTCGCGACATCGTCCTTCCAACCTTCGCTCCTTCGACATCATCACCATCAATTCGCGACGCCCACCCGTTCAGCCACCCGAACCGTCACAATGCTGAACAAAAAGTCCTTCCTCCAGATGGAGGCGCCCGCCAACTACGTAGCAGGTCTCGGTCGCGGCGCCACCGGCTTCACCACTCGCAGCGACATCGGTCCGGCACGCGAAGGTCCCTCCGAGGAAGCCATCAAGGCCGTTCTCGCGAAACGTGCTCAGGCGTTAGGACAAGACGCAACCAGCGCCTTTTCGAAAGACAAGAAGGAGGAAGAGGACGGCGGTGGAGGCGGCAACGATGAAGAACGCTACCAAGATCCCGAGAACGAAGTCGGCTTGTTCGCAGGTGGTACATACGACGAAGATGACGACGAGGCAGATAGGATATACGCCTCCGTGGACGAAAAGATGGATAAACGGCGGAGGATTCAAAGGTTAGCATTACACCCTCTTCCCTACCACCTCTTCCCTAATCCTACGGTTCAGCGCACAAACTTGAGGAAACCGCTATTCATCTGTGATAATTCCTTTTTAAAGATACAGTTTTGCCGACGAGTGATATCTTCTGTTACAAATAGGGAAGCGAGAGAGAAAACCGAAAGGGACGAATACGAACGCCAGAACCCCAAAATACAGCAGCAATTCGCCGATCTGAAACGTGGGCTCGAAACGGTGTCGGACGAGGACTGGGCCAGCTTACCTGAAGTCGGCGATCTCACAGGGAGGAACAGGAGGGCCAAGCAGAATCAGATCAAAAAGTTCTACGCCGTTCCGGACTCCGTGCTGGCCGGTGCCAGGGATCAGAGCGCTATGGATACTACGGTGCAGGAGGACAACCCGGACGGCACGATGACAAACTTCGCATCCATCGGTGCAGCTCAGAAGAAGGTGTTCGGTTCAAGATTGGATCAGGTGGCCTCCACCAGCGACTCCTCCGGCGGTGCCACAAACGTCGACCCGAAAGGCTACCTTACGAACCTCAACAACAGCGTCATCCAATCAATCACGGAACAGGAAGTCGGCGATATCAAACGTGTCCGCTCGCTCCTTGACAGCGTCGTCAAGACGAATCCCAAGCACGCACCCGGCTGGATCGCTGCTGCCAGAATCGAGGAATACGGCAACCGAATCGTCCAAGCCAGAAGCATCATCGCAAAGGGCTGCGAACATTGCCCTACCAGCGAAGACGTCTGGTTGGAAGCCATTCGCATCAACGAATCCCACAACTCCAAAATCATCGCCGCCCAAGCAGTCAGGAACCTACCAAAGTCGATCAGATTATGGATCGAAGCCGCACGCCTAGAATCGGACCCCCGCGCCAAAAAGAAGGTTATAAGAAAAGGTTTAGATGTGATCCCGCAATCCGTACAACTATGGAAGGAAGCCGTAAACTTGGAAGATGACCCCAACGATGCCAAAATCCTCCTCGCCCGCGCTGTAGAATTGATCCCCATGTCCATCGAACTCTGGCTCGCCCTTGCCCGTCTCGAAAGCTATCAGAACGCCCAAGCCGTACTCAACAAAGCCCGCAAAGCCGTCCCTTCGTCTTACGAAATCTGGCTCGCGGCCGCACGACTCCAGGAACAGGAAGGCAAAGGCGACGGTATAGTCTCACAGGTCATGAAGCGCGCTATCAAACAGCTCTCGGACGTATCCGCCATGTTGAAACGCGAAGAATGGATCGCACAAGCCGAAAAATGCGAGGAGGAGGGCGCTATACTAACCTGTCAAGCCCTCATCCGCGAAACTCTAGGTTGGGAACTCGACGAGGACGACGACAGGAAAAAGACCTGGATGGAAGACGCGCAAAACTCCATCGGACGTGGGAGATACGAAACCGCCCGTGCGATATACGCCTACGCCCTCAGAGTATTCTACACCAAAAAGAGCATTTGGAGAGCGGCCGCCGACCTCGAGAAGAATCACGGTACGAAAGAGGCACTATGGAGTTTACTCGAGAAGGCCACGGAATCGTGTCCGACGTCTGAGGTGCTATGGATGATGCTCGCAAAGGAGAAATGGCAGGCCAAGGACGTGGACGGAGCGCGTAGAGTGCTGGGTATGGCGTTCAAGCAGAATCCCAACAACGAGGACATTTGGCTGGCAGCCGTCAAGCTCGAAGCGGAGAACAAGCAGTTCGATGCCGCGAGGCAACTGCT
Organism: Dactylellina parvicollis; assembly: GCA_036971385.1. Lineage (NCBI taxonomy): Eukaryota > Fungi > Ascomycota > Orbiliomycetes > Orbiliales > Orbiliaceae > Dactylellina > Dactylellina parvicollis. The sequence goes on along the minus strand of JAJTUD010000013.1, from coordinate 750,795 downwards.
CAAGACCGCGAGGAACGAAGCTGGTACCACCCGCGTGTGGGTCAAGTCCGTGGCGTACGAGAGGCAATTGGGGGATATCGAAGCTGCATTGGAGCTCGTAAACGAGGGGTTGGAAAAATACCCCAAGGCCGACAAACTGTGGATGATGAAGGGTCAGATATATCAGGGTGAGAGAAAATTGCCGCAGGCGAGGGAGGCGTACTCCAGCGGGTTGAAATCGTGTCCGTTATCGGTCCCGCTGTGGATCCTGGCCTCGAGGCTGGAGGAAACCGCCGGTGTGGTGATCAAAGCCCGATCCATCATGGACCGCGCCCGCCTGGCCGTCCCCAAGAACCCGCAGCTATGGTGCGAATCCGTTCGCGTGGAACGGAGGGCGGGTAACCTGCAGCAAGCCAAGACGTTGATGGCGAACGCGCTGCAGCAGTGCCCGAGCTCCGGACTGCTGTGGACCGAGCTCATCATGCATCTCGAGGGGAGGTCCCAGAGGAAATCTAGAATGGTGGAGGCGATACGGAAGGCCGAGAGCGATCCCATACTGATCGTGACGATTGCGCGCAACTTTTGGGCGGAGAGAAAGCTGGATAAAGCGGCCGCGTGGTTCGAGAAGGCGATAGTGGCGGATGCTGACCAGGGGGATACATGGGCGTGGTATTGGAGGTATCTGTTACAGCATGGAACGGAGGTAAGATTCTCCGACGCACGAATCGATTACGGGAAAGACTTGACTAACGAGGTACTGGCGCAGATGAAACGGGAAGACGTGCTGTCGAAATTGATGGTGACGGAACCGAGACACGGTGAGGTGTGGCAGGCGGTGGCGAAGGCGCCGCAGAACGCGGCATTGACGCCGGAGGAGATATTGTACATTGTGGTGGACAAGTTGGAGCAGTGAGCGGCCGCGGTCAGGTTGGGATGTGGGTGGAGATTGTATTATTAATCCGGGTGGTTCTTTACCTCTTGTTTTTTTTTGGTGTTCAGATGGATTACATGTCGATTGCAATCTCGGGACATGTTTTGTATAATAGCGCATCAGCTTACCTTCGAGGCGGTAATTTGATCAGATATCATTTTATATATGACGATTCGAACGGCCACCACGATGATTCGACACTCACACGTGCATGTATATCGATCGCAGCTGGGCCATGCATGGGGGTGCACGATCACTATGTTATAATTCGCACTGAGATCTAACATGATTTACATGTGCATATGCACAAGGCACCCACGATATCAAGCTTCACGAATCCAATATCTCATATTTCCGATACGTCCAATGGTGTCTCTTCTCTATGAACAAAAAATAAAAAAAAGGAGAGCGGTCCCATCTAATTTTATTATATCCCATTTTCCTTCCAGACATATCTTCCCTTTTTCGAATCGTGCTATGCCAAAAAAAAGATGAACCCCGCAAGTAAGGAAAACGCCGCTAAAAGAAAAACAGCCCCACGACATGTATATGTAATGAGAAGGAAAAAATTCCAAAAGACCCGCTAGATCAGAAAGAATATAGATATTACAAGCCATGCATACCGGATGAAGGAAAAAAGAAAGAAAAGAAACACTTTTTCCCCCTTGTGCCGCGAAAAAGGATCGTTATCCCCCACGACGTCTTCAACCCATTGTATACAAATACAGCTGAAAAATGTCGTGAACCTTCAGATAAAACACCTTTTTGTTTTTTATGTCATTCATACGAAGCCGTTGGGACATTTCGAACGCCATTCCTTGACCTTCTTTTCGACACGAGACGGAATCCACCCGCTGATGCCGAGTTTCTTCCAGTCGTTGTACGTGCCGTCGTTGCGAAGACGGCGGCCGTAGTTGAGTTTATTGCCCAAGCCGCAGATACCGTCCCTATAGTACCATTGGATGCAATCGGACTTGTGCTTTTCGCACGCAAGTCGGCCTGAAGAGTTCATTCTTGTTAGCACCAATATTTCATCGAAATAAAATTTCGAAGCACAGGATCGTTTAAAAACTTACAATTCTTCTCGCTGGTGATGGCATCCTTCTTCCACTGCTCCGTCCCCGCCGCCTTGATCTTATCCTTATTCAACTCCATCTCCTTCCAACTCCTGTTATCCCACCCGACCCTCGTAGCGCTCTCCCCCATCTCCCCATTGTCGTCCTTGTTGGGCTCCCTGGGCATCTTTGGCGCGACGAACCAATCGTACAGATCCCTGAACAGAATGTACTTGTACTTTGAAGTATCCATCCTGTTGGCCTCCTTGGGCATATCGGAAAACTTCCACTCTTTGGCCCCGTACTCGTACTCGTCCGTCCAACCCGCGGGCCGCCACTTGTTCATTCCCGTCTTTTTCAGCATGGCCTGTTCGAAATCCCAAATTTCCTGCATGTCCTCCGGAACCACGTGGTGCAGGGTGCCCATCTCACGGCAGAAATTGGATTCGTGGTAAGGGATGGACCACCAGGTCTCGCCCTGGTAATAAGGCCACTTGTGCTTAACCGTGACGCCCGCGCGGTCAATCATGGCGCGGCCGAGGACCAGGTCTCCGCAGCAGGATGCGGATGCCAGTTTGGTGTAGTTGCGTTCGAGGTCTAGGAGGAAGGATTCATCGAAGAGTTTGTCCTGGGGGATGAGTTTGCGGATCGCGGCTTGGTTTATCAGGTATCCGGAACCGCCGTGGCCGAAGGGGATGTCGTTGAGCAGGGCCATTGAGCCCCAGTAGAGGGGGGAGTGTAAGGGGTCATGTTTCTGGGAGAGGTCGATGAGGTAGGGCCACCAGTTGCTGGAGATCAAGCTGCTGTCGCCATCGATGAAGAGGTAGTAGGATGCGCCGGGGTATTTTTGGTAGGTATCGATGAGGATTGGGATCTGCAAGGAAAATTGAACATGGTTAGCTGCTGTAGACCCGCCAGCTTGAGAAGCTCCATTTAAGCTTTGAGAGATTTTAGGTTTTGGAGAAGGTTTTCTGTGCCTACATTTTTGAACTTGTCCAGCGCCCACCCTTCCTTCAAATCACCCATCTTGCCATCGGAATCCGACAATCCCGTGTTTTGCGAGTGTATGTCTTGCAGCTTTCTCCAGTATTTCAACGTGGTTCCAGCCTCGTCCGAGGAAACGCGTGCCAATGCATCGGCAACCTCAAAGTCTCCAACCTTGGTCTTGAGGTCGGAAAATATCAGCGTGTTTGGAAAGTTCGGGACAAAAGTGAGCAGCTGGATGGGAACTCTGGCGTGGATGACCGTGGCGCCGGTCTTGATGACCAGGACGATATCGTGGAGCGGCGCGGGTCTGATGGGAGCGTGAGTGTGGGCTTGGAGGAGCGTTGTGGTTCCCGACGGTCCCACCAGCGCGGTTCGGGTGACGATGACGGTGTCCCCTGCCACTCCTCCTCGCGGTTTTTCGGGAACGTATCGGTCCGGGTAGTATCTGGCTGCCGCCTGCGAGTTGTATTTGAAGAGGTAGTATGATTGTATGCACAGAACGACGAGAATGCAGACGAGCAGCGGAGAACGCCGCAGCGAGCTCGATGATGGGCTTGCCAGCATCATTTGCTCTGAGAGGGTTTTTTGCAAGACCGTGCTTGCTTTAGGTCTTTTTGAAACGAGTGGCGTTGGTTTGAATGGGTAAATTAGATCCGGGAAAACGGCATCGGACTGTTTTAATTTTGATGTCGGGATGACGACGGGATGATGATGGAGCTGTGCGGCTTTGAGAATTGAAAAATGAGGCAAACAGCGGATGCTCTGGAAGACGCTGGCGTGAATGAAAACCGCTGAAAACGACGTCGAAGGAGAAGGAGAAGAAAGAGAGGGAAGAAAAGGGAGGATGAAAATGTCAGGCTTATCCGACGGCGGTATTAATAGTAAGGCTGGCTGGCTGGTTGGTTGGATGGATGATGATACGATATGATATTGCGCAGGAGTCGAGGAGGTGGGTCGACTCAGGAGAATGCGCTCGTTCGCAGAATAAAAATGAATGAATGATTGATTGTTTACTTGACTTGGATAGCGAACGGAATATACGCAAGCTGCAAGGTGTACGTCCGGGGATATTTAAATGAATTCAATACAAGACGCCTGTCGTCTCCACCAGAAACGAAACGAACGGACGAACGAGAAAACCCTTCAAGCGAAAAGGGTTCCGTATTTTGGAGCTGGCGGACGGGGCGGCCTTTGTACTGGAGAAGGGAGGAAGCTCAACCGAACCTTCGCTCGCTCACAGCCTCAACCTTGCGACCCACCGAGAAAGAGTCGTCCAGGGCTATTTCTGGCTGCATATTAGGTACATACAGACATACATACATACGGACAAGCACGGGCACCGAGAAGACCTTGATTGTATGTATTGGAGGTCACTACGCTACAAGCTGCCGTACGGGACAGGAAAGTGACCGGGTTCGGAACATGGTTGGACGTCCAGCGTGGACACGCCGAAAGGAAGGGAACAAGCAACATTCCCGGGATCACAAAGCGCACTGTAGCACTCCTCCCTCGCCTTCCCTGTCGTCGATCGGGAGCCAATCTCACCCAAAGGCATGCAGTCGGAAAGGGGGCTTGGCCGCCATCCCACCGCAGTCATCTGTCGACTCATCCTCCTCTTGTTTTTCTGTCCCGTCGATGGAAATCCGTCGGTCGGTCGGTGTCTCTCTCCCTTTGTCTGCGTCTCTCACAGGCCCGGTTAAGCGGATGACAGATGCGGCCAAGCTTGCGGAGCAAATCTCAAGAGAAGCCTTACTCCACCGGAGGCATAGGACGTAGGCCATCTCCGTCTCTTTGCGAATCCCGCTCGAGGTTACATTACAGCCGACGTGATGGGGTCGCAACTCTAACAAACGTCAAATTACTTCTAGCACATGCCAACCTGGGCAATAAGCTTACCCGTTTGAGTTTTAAGCGTTTCATCGCGCCCTTGGCTCGTTGTGTCATAGGGCTCGAAGCTTATTTGATTACTTAATCTCGGTGCGTCCAACCCGTTTGAACAAGGTTTTTGCTCTCTCCAAGAGTATATTCTGATCAGACGTCTTTTATATTTTTAGATTAGATGTATATCCATCTTGTATTCTATCGCTCGTATCAGCTTGCCGTGTCTGCGTGCGTGTAAATTCTCATCGCCGCTTCGTTATTCTGTCCCTGTAAGACGATTCCCTCACGAGGCTGTCGGTGTGTGTCAGTTAACGATCGGTTTCAAAAAATAATTCATCGGACCACTTACCGGCGAGAATTGCCTTAGCTGCACGCCACCAGCCGACAGCACATCTGCCGTCTATAAACAGGTTTTTAGCAAATTTATATATACAAGCCTTCCAAATCATTATGTATTATGAAAATAACGTACCCTATTATCCATACTGTAGGCTTGGCTGTAGACGACCTCCGAGATGCCCACTTGGGCAATTTTGACGCTACACGTCAAGCACGGACACCTATCTATTCTTAGCCTCATGTTCCTGCAGCTCATCGAAACGAGGCTCAGAGAAACTTACGTATCGCAGTATAATATCGATCCCTTCCCAATCCTCTCCCTCCCTGCCTCCAATAACGCATTCTCTTCAGCGTGTAAACATAAGCAAGTCGACAGCGACGACCCTCCCGTCGAACCACTGTTACACCTCGAACCTACCCCAAAAACAGCTATCAGCACGTTCCCCAGATTTTTCCTAATCGATAAGAAATAAAAAAACTTACACCCCCCCTCGTTACAATTTCTCAGCCCCCTCGGCGTCCCATTGTACCCGGTACTGATCACCCTCTTCTCCCTCACTAGCACGCACCCCACCCGTCTCTTCATACAATTACTCCTCTGCGCCGCCAAGTTGGCCAATTGCATGAAATACGCGTCCCAGGTAGGTCGTAACCTCGTCTCGTCCACGAAATCCACGGATTTCAAGTCCTCGTGGAATGTTTCGATCGAATCGGAGGAATTGAGCAATTGCAAGGTAGCACGGACGAACAATGGGATCAAACCGGTTTTCGGGTCGAACATGTGGGTGTCGGCTTTGGTGACGAAGGATTCCAATGTAGGAGGTGGGGAGTTGTAGGTTTTACATCTGTAGAATCGTTAGATTGAGGAATAAATATTTGAACTGTGAATAGTGACTTGTGGTGAATGTCTTTACTTTTCGATATACCGCTTCCACCGTACGACAATCGGTGCGTCCACGCTGACGAGAATGAAGAATGGCCGCTTCAGCAGTACTTCCAGCACGTCTTCACTCCATATCTCCGTGCTCACGAAGCGTTCCTGCCATCTTGATGTGACGTAGTCGAGTAATTCGTCGACATTGGTGAATTCGGGGCCTCCGTTCTCCGGGAAATGGGAAACTACGGTAGTGGTAGTGGTTGCATCGCCGGATGCTTTGGGGAGGGACGGTGTAGATGTCGGTGCGGCCAGCCGCAGGATCTTGAAGCCGTACGTTTCGACGAGAAAGTTGGCGACGGTGTGCTTGCCGGCACAGATTGCTGGTATCGTTAGCTACTTTACACTCAGACAGGTGGTTTACAAATTGAGCATACTTCCGCATAAACCGATAAACATGGTCACTGTCCAGATGTACAATTGCCTTGTACTTGCCGAGATGGCTATTGTATTTTATATCCACCGGGACGTCGATTGAGGTTTTGGTATCGAGTTACTTGCTAGCCGTGTTGGATCGGCTGGCTCCACGTTTTCGGCCGACAATCAAAAAAAAGTTCCAGCGTCGCAAAATTTCTTTAATCGCCAAAACCACATCTCCAACCTCCAAAATCGTTCTCCCACGCGATCGCGGACCGCCCACCTCGCAACCATGGTCCGAAAACTCAAGCATCATGAGCAAAAGTATGCATATCTGCTACCAGCTACTATCCTTATCAAATACTGACCAATGCTCCACCCCGCAGGCTCCTCAAAAAGGTCGACTTCCTCACCTGGAAATCCGACGACTCCCACCGCGAGCACGATGTCATGCGCCGATACCACATCCAGGACCCCTCCACCTATCATAAATACAACAAAATTTGTGGTTCCCTCCGACATCTAGCTCACAAGCTCGCCCAGCTCCCACCCGATGACGAATTCCGACGTAAACACGAGGAGATGCTGCTGGAAAAGTTGTTCAACATGGGCGTGCTGAACGGCAAGAGCAAGATGAGCGATATCGAGAACAAGGTTACCGTGGCGGCGTTCTGCAGACGGAGGTTACCGATCTTGATGACGAGGTTGAGGATGGCGGAGAATGTGCCGGCGGCTGTCAAGTTTATCGAGCAAGGGCATGTGAGGGTTGGACCGGAGGTTATCACGGATCCTAGTTTCCTAGTTACTCGGTATGTGAACTCTTCGGTACGAAGCTGTGGTTGTGGTTTGGATGTGCTAATTTTGGTTGCAGAAATCTGGAGGATTTTGTCACATGGGTCGACTCGTCAAAGATCAAGCGCAGCATCATGAAGTATCGCGACAAGGTGGACGATTTCGATTTGCTCTCATGATTATCCTGTCTTGTCTATATTACGACTGGCGTTGGCGTTACGGGGTGGAACCGTGGAGGCTGTACACTACTATATAAAAGCGAATCTGAACTTCATTTCGACGCCTAATGCTACAAGATATTACTCTCGAAAGACTACTAACTACAACTGTGATCCCCCTAACAAACGAAAGATTACACATCCCGGAGCGAATAAAAATACCTTCAAAGCAACAAACCCCACAAATTCTGCGGCGCCTTCACCCTACTCTTCTGACTAGCTCCAATCTTCTCCAGAATAGTCTTCATCAATTCCTTCTCCCGCTCCCTGATCTGTGCCTCATCGAGATACCCACGGCCTCCGTCGAGAGCGGTATCCTTATCATCCTTCCCATCGTACGTCTTATCCGTGATGACTCCCGAAAGAATGCACATAGCTTCCACCTTTTCTAACAACCAATCGTTATACCTCAGCCCGTCTCGCCATTCAGGCGCGATGGCTTGGTGTCCGGTATAAGCTCCGACGAGAGCACCGGCGACCGCACCGTTTGTATCTATTCACCAAGTTAGCTCAAACTCCTGCCATCCGCGTCAAGTCGCAGAAATAATTGATATAATGAGGAACATACCGGCATCACCACCCATCATGACCAATTTCGTAATCACGCTCTTGAAATCATCCTTCCCATCCATAACTCTTCGGAGACACCATACCGCTGTTCCCAATGCGATATAAGTGTACCCCATCCTCCTATCATCTACAATCATGCCCTCCTTCTTATCATTGTACAACTTCTTGGGGTTGACCTTGCAGTAAGCCCAATACTCCTCGGGGTCGAAATTGTACTTTATCCTCTCCCCCTCCTCATCCTTCAAAATATGCTCATCGACATATTTCAACGTCCAATCCCAAGCGTGCCGGAGATGCTCATCAATCTCTTCCTCCTTTGTAAGTTCCCCTTTCAAAAGAGCGCGTATGATCCCCACCGTTGCCACGCAGGACACCAAACACCTGGGGTCGGCGTGCGTGACGATGGCGATATCGATAGCTGCCTGATAAGTTTCCTCCAGCGTTTTATTTATAAACATGGGAGCGATGATGGAAGTGCGCATGACGGCTCCGTTGGCCGCGTTTACGCATTTTGTCAGGATCCATTGGGATTTGGATACGCCCGAGGGGTCGCGTTTGAAATCTGGGTGAGTTACTACCCTGCCGACGGTTTGGCCGATACCTAGGGGTAGGCGGTCGAGTGCGCGGAGGCCCATCGCGATCCAAGTGTGCAGGCGAGAGGCAAAGTCGGATTGGTTCAGGGTACCATTGTTATGGAGGTAGGAGAGGAGGATCAGCAGCATTTGGTCCGTGTCGTCAGTCCACGCTCTATTATTTTAATTTTTTGGTTAGATGGGGTTTTCGTAATTTTTTATGCCTAGATGAATCGAGGTCTATATATGGGGAATAGAGATATTGCATACCTTTCTTCGAAACGAGCGCGATGTCTATCGACATGGAGCGGGGTGGTGGGTTTTGTGAGGCGAAAGGTGGCTTTCGGGTGAGCTTCAGCTGCTTGCTGACCGTTCATGAATTCTGCATATTGATAATACGGGATTAGAATGACATCCAGGTACAGATACTTTGATCGAACTGTAGTTTACCGGTGTATAATCCAATGGTATCACCCAGCGCGTTTCCAACCGCGACACCTTTGATCTTGTCGATGAGGACATCGTGAGGGAGTCCCGTGGCGGGGGCCGTGGATGTTGACGATTCTTCTGCCATTGTGTTTAAAACTTTTAATTCGGATGAGAATTTAGGATTAGATGGTATGAATTGGTCTGAAAATGTGTATCTTTGATATCGTCTTCTCCGCAATAAATTCAAATGGATTTCTGCGTTGTTAGTTCGATTTTACAACGTTTCCAATGTTGCTACGCGACGAGGCTGAGAAGAATACCCAAAGTTTATAAACTATGGGAAATTCACCAAAGTAGTCTACGGTGTCCTCCGGCACTTGAATTCTTCAAAGTGGCAAAGATGAAAAATATATTAAAAAATAAGCCGAAGACAAAATGATCTTTACGTTTAAAAAAAGTTGACGCGGTCACGTCCATTTAATATACAGTTTTGGCTCGGATCTGGGGAATCATTCTTTTGCTCTCTGAAGGATCCAAGCTTGCCGAGGAGGGCGGGATTCGCTAAGCCCCTTGAGCTTAAAAAGCTCTGGTTTTTTGTTGCGCCTGAAGCGCAGCCTTGGATGTGTCTTCTCTGCTAGCGGATAACGTTTGGGAGTCAAGGCTGCAGACAAAAAAGAAGAGTATGAGTGGTTCTTGATTTGCTTGCCTTGTGCGCTTTGGTAGCCTTTTGGGATAAAGGATCTAGGGATTGTTCATAGAAGTTGTGTTTGGGATGGATGGAAAATGACTAAAAGCTAGCTGTGATGTGGATTCAGGCAGGCTAGCTATACCGCGTACAACCAACAAAACATAGAAGCTCTAACTAGCGCTGTCATAGCTTCTGGCGATGGAAAAATATAGAAATGGTATACGTTGCGAATAAGTAGCGTCGAGAAGCACTGAAATTGGAATTCTAATAGCATCTCAGAATTTCGATCTGTAAATTATAAATACAGGTTGCGTGTAGTATCGCACCATGATTGTTTCTTGTGAGCCTCGAAATAATTTGTAGGCTACTCTGCTTAAGTTTATGTAGCGACTGCGATTAAGGATGATAAAAGCCGATCTATTAGAGCCTGCTATCCAGTTATTACCCCGGGACTCAAAATCCACAATATAAAAGCGAAGGATTAAGAACGAGGCCGTTCGAGAGGACTCAAGCTCGGTGTTTTTGTCCTAACTAGTCCGGTTGCACAAGATCTCAGGATCTCCAATGTGAAAGATCTAGACTGATATCAATCTTGATCACTGTGCGGGCACACAATCCGAGCTTTGGTAACGCAAAATTAGGTCTAATAGGATATCTCCGAATAGGGAATATAAAGGGTTTGTTTTTAGGGGATATCAAACGAGTTATTCTAAGTTGAATCGTTGCTTAGTCAAATCCTCACAGCACGAATATCTCAGATATATCGTAGGGCCTTAGGAAGGAGACATCAACATGCAACGCTTTGTAACGAAACTACGAATTCATAACTCATGCCAGCTCATACATCTCATGATTAATGTAGGAGGGAGGTTTTGCTGGTTTGCCTCGGATATACAACCGAAGCGATCTATACTCATGAATAGTCTCGACCTTAGGGGTAGGTCTCACCATTAAATCTATAGCTGATCGATATGTGCTATGTGTCCGAAAACGGCCAACTCAGATTCGAGGCACCATTCGGGTTCACAGCTCCATCAACCCGAATCGCATCTCGACATTTGTAACAGATCGATATAATTCGCGCACGTAAAAAAGCTTAACTCAAGCCACCAAGTCTCAAAGGCTTGCGCAACTTTGTTTTTGGCGTTTCTACGCGCCGGACCGACAAATAGCATATACCACTAATGACTTTATCAGACAAGAGAAGAAAAGAAGCCCCCCTTGCGGAAAGCCCTGGGCTTTGGCAAACGGGTGTGGTCAATCTGTCAAGCGTCCCGGCGACGGTTTGACATGGGCTTTGAGCAAAAAGAGATTCTCTTCTTCATGCGACTTGCTCGAACGGTGCAAGCTTTCCGGTGTGTTGAATCAGGAGAGGAGGACGGGGTTGGTTGAGAAACGTCCAGGCGTTTGAGATTTTGCAGAAAGGGTTTCAGAAGCAGGAACCGCTCACTCTGATTAGTCGATTTCGCCCCTAAGAACAGGAGGCGAGATTTCTTTCACTCTCTTTCTTTCTTCCGTCAGGAGAAGAAAAAAAGGAAGAATTACCGCTCGTGTAAAATGTTGGCACCGTGCTAGAGAGTATTTTCGGCCGGAGATCATGATCCGATCAGGTGCAGGTGTGAATTAATATTTGCTCGAGGAATTCTGTCGCGGGTGCGGATTCCGTGCCAGCTGTACGGGAACGGGTCCGAGATGTTTTTGTTACCAAAATTAAACCTGTCCGGCTTTCTTTCTTGGCGCGAGGGTTTCCTTTCGCTGCAGGTACAACTGACAAGTACCACGGTTTTTTGCTCTCCGGACGAACCAGCACAGCCGACTGTAACCCATCGCATGACGGTTCGGAGACTTTACCGTGTGGTGGCTATGGGGGCTCTTTCGGTCCCTACCAGAGTCTCTTACAGGCTGAAAAATGCTTGGTAGGGCGGGTGACGACAAATGGGGAATGTCTCTCGCAAGGGGGCGACAAGCTATTTTTTGCATCAAAGGCGACCGGGGTAGCAAAATGGGAGAGAATTAATGGGATGCATGGCCCAGGCAGGATAACCCTCGTAAACTGACCTCAGACATGGGACAGGAAGATGGTGTTTGGCCCACCGATGTGACTTTGCGTTTTGGCGAGAGCAAATAGATTAAAAAAGATGCGATCATACGCATGTCATCGGGAGGCCACGCACGCTCGAACGACGATGCAGGGTGATGGTATGGTATGGTATCGCGAGAACAGGTGAACGGAGACTGTGAATATCGTATTTCGAGCGGTCTTCAGAGCAGGCTAACCAGGACGTGCAGATGGCGAGAGGGCCAGAGACGAGCGGTGATTGGGTTGCGCCAGATGGAACCGGCTGGGATTCGCCAGCTTCCCCCTCCTGGGCAGAAGAAGCCCTTTCGGGAGGGAGACAAGTCGCTAAATGGAGAGGTATGGTACAGTAGAGTATCAACAGGACCCCCGGGAGATCCAGAACATACGAATTGGCACCTTGCTCTTTGACCCTGCCCGCGGACGTTGCTTCTTCGGCTTCCCCTTTGTATGCGGAAAAAAATGTGACGTTCTCCTTCAGACCCCATTTTTCTCTCCTTCTTGTTATTTTCTACTACCCAAGCAACCGATAATCACTTGTTTTCCCTTTCAATTCTTGTTTTTTTGGATAGAAACACTCGCTTTCTTTTTGGCCTCTTTGGTTTCCCCTTATTTCCTATCGTTCTTCCTATTTTTCCTATTTTTCCTTTGCATTGGCGTTTCAATTCTCTTGCATATTTCTCCATTCGTTCGCCAGTATCACAGCTTCCCTCCGACTGCACTGGGACGCAGACCGTTGACAATTGTGTCTGAGAACGTCTTGTCAGAATAGAAACAGCACTTCGAGAGAGCTTGGGACTTCTCGCATGCTTTTTTAGAGCTCCGTCTTTCGTTTATCGCATCTTAATCTTGACCGCCACCGTTCCGTCGGATTCGATTACTGGTATCCTTTGGTTCTCACCATTTCAAATTATTTCTCACGCAACGAGCAGGTTGGGCCTATAGACGCATCCGAACAAAGAAGTCACCGCCTCGCACTAGAAGCTTGGATACGGCGCCTTCACTCACCTGCCTGATCCACTTATATTTATATATATACATACATACACACGCTTGTGCGTAGGGCTACCCTCTCCAGAAGAGACTTTTGTCGCACACACCCGGGTCACTACTGGTACACTTCCACGGCCACACCGCTGCAGCCAGCCAGAATCCGCCGGCGTATAAAAGTTGCCTCGCCAAGCTTTACGGCTGTGCACACATTTAGCGTCAGTCTCAGCGGGCACCATCGCCTGTTCGGGTGCATACCCAAACTATATATTAAAGAAGGCTGAAAGAACCGTTCACCTGGTCAAGGGTCCTTTTGCAGGTTTATTGCTTTCTGATCTTCTAGATCTTGAAGCTCTTTAACTTGTGGTTGACATCCCGCTTTCAAGCCTCATGGTCTTTGGGTTGTGATACTACTTTGACGTTCCCACACCATCGGGCATCCCCAACATTAATTCCTTACTCAGCATCTATTTGCCTCCGACTATAATACAACCTCAGCGATAGTGGTGGACTCTTCCTCGGTTTTCACATCTTTCCCTTTTCCTTTCCTTCACATATATAGTTCTTAACGACAACCCCAAAACACATATATCAAAAATGATGTTACGACTATCTAGAGTAGCGCTTCTCTCAGCGCTTCTGTTCGGCTCCCTGCAGGTCCAGGCTTCCGATATTCTTTCGACAAGCGGATTTGCATCATGCGGTTCTGATGATTCCGACATTGTCGTCCGTACCTTCAACGTGGAGTACGACAAATCCAACATGACGGTCAAGTTCAACGTTGCTGGAGAATCGAAACGACGACAGGAGGTCACCGCGGATTTGGTCGTCACAGCCTACGGAAAGGAGGTTTACAGGGAATCTTTCGATCCTTGTGAGAAGAAGATTGCTCTTCTGTGTCCAAGTATGGGATTTCCTCAGCAGCTTCTTTGCAAATCGGAGGGATCTTGCTAACATATGTCTCCAGTACCGGCCGGAAACTTCTCTGCTGCTGGAAATTTACCCATCCCGCCAGAGTTCGCCAGCCAGATTCCTTCCATCGCCTTCACAGTCCCCGATCTCGACGGCCTAGCAAAACTCGAACTGAAATCGAAAAATGGTACCGACAGCAGCGGTGGTACGACACTTGCATGCCTGCAGTCCAGTGTTAGGAACGGTAAAACTGCTGAACAGCCCGCCGTCACTTGGGTCACCGCTGGTATTGCCGGAGCGGCAGCCGTCCTCGGATCCGTCACTTTGATCGGTTCGGCTGCTGGTATTTCTGGTGCCAGCTCTGGTGGATCGAGCGGTCCTTCGCCAAACATTGTCGATGTCGTTCTGTGGTTCCAGTTCATCTCCACGAACGGCATGTTGAGCGTCAACTACCCACCTGTTTATCGAGCTTTCACCAAGAACTTTGCCTGGTCTACCGGTTTGATCCCGTGGGATAACATGCAGCACTCTATCGACAACTTTCGTGGCAAAACCGGAGGAAACACCACGAGGGCATCTTACGATCTTTTGAAGAACACTACCCTTGTTTATACCTCCGACGTATCCAGCTCTCTCTCAAGGCGTTCTGTCAACCTCTGGAACCGTCTTTTGAAGAGAGTTCCTATCGATTTTGAGGCCAGCGTTAACGGAACCACCATTGGAAGCTCATCTGCCAACGATGGAGGCAACGAAAGCGGTCTCATGAAGCAGGTTCACGGTATTGAGGCCTACGCTGAAACCCTGTCGATTCCAAACACCAACACTTTCTTGACCGTCCTCCTCGTTTTCTTGATCGTTCTCGCCGGTGTCGCTGTTCTCATTTTGCTGTTCAAGCTCATCTTGGAACTCTATGCTCTCTGCGGAAAACTCAACAAGCCACTCGCGAGTTTCAGAAAGAGATACTGGGGTTTCCTCTTGGGAACGATGGTGCGCATCGTAAGTGTCTATTTCTATCCAAGAATATTACCATAATAATACTAATGATTTGTATAGATCCTTCTCATGTACGGTATCTGGGTCATCTATTGTTTGTACCAGTTCAAGCAGGGAGACTCCTGGGCAGCAAACCTTCTCGCTGGTATCACTCTCGCCATCTTTACTAGTGTCTTGATCTTCTTCGCCTGGAGAATCGCAAAACTTGCCCGAAAATCCAAAAAGTTGGAAGGAAGCAAAGATAACATTCTTGAGGATAAGAAGAACTTGCGCAAGTACGGTCTCTTCTACGACCAGTACAAGTCTACTTTCTGGTGGATGTTCATCCCATTCATCGTCTACCTCTTCGCCAAGGGTGCCATCATTGCTCTCGGAAGCGGTAACGGTCTCGTTCAATCCAGCGGACAGCTCGCCTGTGAACTCATCCTCTTCGGGTTCCTCGTCATTGGTCGTCCGTTCAACAGCAAAGCCGGAAACGTCATCAACATCTTCATCGCTGTTGTCCGAGTCGTCTCTGTGGCCTGTGTCTTGATCTTCACCGAACAGCTCAGAATCTCCCAGACTACCACCACAGTCACCGGTGTCGTCCTCATCGTCGTCCAATCCGTTCTTACCGGTCTCCTCGCCCTCCTCATCGCCGTAAACGCCATCATCATCTGCTGCAAGACCAACTACTACACCAAGCGTCGCCACGACCGCGAAAAATTCGCCGAAGAGTCCAAGATGCGCGATGGGTTCAACCCCCACTACCAAAGGGAATCCATCATTGCCCCATCGCCCTATGGCAACTACAGCTCCGACGGAAAGGGTAAATATCAGCCAACTCCTACCCGTGACGAATTCCCAATGGACGACATGTACCCCGCCCCTCGTGGAGCGTACATGCCACCACCCCACGATCGCGACGGCTCACCCGTTCCACACCCGCACGCGCACGCGATCTCGAGAGATGCTGACAGCCATACGCGCTCGTTCAGCGGCGACCATCAGGACCACGTCAACAACAGTCGACAGAGTCTTATAGGGAGTGCCGCACCGACAGGGCAAGATAACCGATTCCCGCCGATATCGTACGATGAATACCGCGGAAACCGACAGTGGTAAAACCGAAAGACAAAAGAAAAGTAACAATCAAATATAAAAACTACAAAAATACAGAAATTGTGCCTCCCGTCAAATATCATCGGCGTTTCTCTGCATTTTCTTTCTATCGTCGTCACCCAAAACCAAAAAACACCGTACCTGCATGTTCGATATCATCGGGGGCAAGGCTTCGTTCTTCTTTTTGTTTTCTTTCAATTGGGCATTTTTAGCGGAGTTTTTTTGATTCTCATTCATCAGATTTTTCATAATTTCTAAATTCCCATCCTGTATACTTTAAAAAATCCTCCTTGTCATTGCTCGCAACCCCTCCTCTACTTTTTCCTTTGTACGTAGTAGTAGTCTCCTTTTTGATACCACTATTTAGTATAATAATATTAAATAACCGTCTAAATTCTTTCAAACTTTTCGTATTTCTAGAAACTAGAAGTCATCGCGTGAATCCGATAGTTATCACTCATGTGCTATATCACCCCCATATTGCGGAGACCACTTGTTCTCCATGTTCTCCACCGCTTAAGCTTTTTTTAGGATCGATTACCAAATTTAAAGTGGTGCAATGGTCCATTCTTAACAGCATGCCATTAATCTTCCGCCCGTGAGCGCTACATACAGCCTCTCAGATTTCTCTTCTCCTGTGACTCTCCAAAAATGGTCGTGTTTTTCTAAATTTGGTTCGCGATCGTCATAAATCTAGAAACACTAAGCTTTGGCTTCGCCTTTCTTTCTCTCTCGATTAAACGTGTATTATCAAGATGGGGTTAGATTAAAGATGAGCATCATCGTCCGGTTCTGAAGCTTCAAAGCCTTGTTGTTGATTCTAAACGATTGTATGACATGGCTTATAATCATGTTTTTTTTCACACGCGGATCTCGACTTTTTTTCCAGCCTCTTTTACAGGAGCTCATACAAAGATATGAAAGGATACAAGTGATAAAGATAGAAATTGCGCAAGTCAGGTCAGCAATGATTATTTTCCTTCTGATAAAATATCCCACGCAAAAGGTTAAGAGACCCGTGAGATTAGTCATATGATATCGTCAGCATTTGACACCACCCACTGCCACCATCAGTGAGATGCCGACATGTTGAGATATTATACATTAAGACTGATATCTCAATCCATTTCTGCTAAACAAGGTTTGACCTTATCCATATATCAGAAAAATATATATCAAATATAAAAATCCGTGTAACCCGCCTCCTCATCTTCCCTGGCTATTCGCTTCACTTCCTCCTCCCGAGCTTTAATCTCATCCTCCCTCTTCTCCTTCGCCCTCATCTTCCACTTCTCCCTCATCAAGAAGACTTCACCGGTGATAGGTGGTGATTTAGTCACCGCTGCCCTGCCCAGTACTGCTCTCTTAGGGCTTCGATCACCAGGTCCGGTTCGACTTTGGTGAGCGAGACAGGTGCATCCGGTTTTCTTTTCAACCGAGTACAATGTGTTTCGAGTCTCCAAGAACGAATCCTGCACCTCCCGCGCGTTCCTCTCGAACTGTCGTATCCGGGCTAGAAGTTCAGCTAGCGGGTCGGGTGGTGCTTGTACCTTGCGACGGATAGGGCGGGTGTGTGTTATATCTATTTCAAAAGTCCCAGATTAGAGTTTTTATCATTAGTAACAATAAAGAATACAATGACGTTCTCTTTCTTGGGATTTCAAGAGCTTGAGGCGTATACAGGTAGGACAATTTTCTAAACAGGTACATCTGAGAAACCTCGCGGGGGTAGAAAAAAAAGATGGTATACTCACCACGTGGGCGTGTTTGAGATGTGCAGCTATCGCTACCGTTCGTTATATCTCCAGCAGTTTGAATTGTCGGATTCGAAGAATTGTGGATTCCAGCGCGGGAAGGTTGGCCGCGGGATATGATGCGATTGGGATACCGAACAGCTCTTGGGATAATCATACTGACGTAATTTGTGAGTTTGGTGAAGGGATATCAATCGATTAAGAGCAGGATGATATGTTTAGGAAGCTGGGGAGACGGAAGATGATTGTTCGAGTATTCTTTTGCTCACTGCTGTTTCCCATATACTCTCTCCGGGACATGTAAAGTTTTTATCGAATTTATTCCCTAGAAAGAGGGCTATATGCTGAGAGAGCTGAGAGCGTGCTGAATGGATGAATTTATCAAGAACTCCTTGATGTGATGATGATTATTTTGCGAGGATGTACAAAATCTGTAAAGTGATGAGACCCGATATTGATAAAGGCTTCCAAATTCTACCATGGATTTAATCGCTACAAACTACATAAAATTTAAGTCTTCGAAGACAAGAATCGGTCTCGTTGCAAATAATCATCTGAAGGCAGAAGTAAATCAACACATTTACGCTCACGAAATACAACAATTCCCTCTTAGTGAAAGAAGACAGCGGTCAAAAATAAGACAGCCTTTGGGCTTGGGATGTTATTGTGCGATATCGTTCTTGGGTCCAAAGTAGACTGGGACAATATTCTTAGCGCTATAGCTTTATCACGCTCTTTTTGAAGTAGAAACATGTTTTGATATTTAATATTTTAATATAGTGGAAGTTTGGTAAGTACATTTGAAAGCGCAAGCAGCGTCATGAGAACTTCAAAATCAATACGACATTCAGGAAAGATAGGTGATTCTTTTTTTTTTTTAGAAAATTTAAATAAATTGAAACCAGCCAAAAGGACAAGTCCAAGTCGGCTCCTGTTTGTATTCTTTTTGTTGGGGTTTAAAGATGTTGTGTACGTACACAAAGTTGGTTAGCTCTATAAGGACGAGAGGTGAGAAAACGGAGGAAAAAAAGTAAACCACTCGTCCAGCAATAACTTGGATGAAAAAAGGACGGTGGATGTAAAAAGAGAAAGCATAAAAAGGCATGCAGAAGTTTGTTAGAGAAAAGAAGTTGACATGCAATGTTGGAAAGAGCAACAGGAATAGAAACAGTCGCTAGAAACCAGAAACCAAACGTGAAGGGAGAAGGGTGATATACAAAGCTGGTAAAATTATTAATATCGAAGGGATTTAAGAAAGCAAAGAAAAAAGAGAACACCAGAAAACTCCTACCCCGCCTCTTGTAAGACGGGTATTTTTCGTGTTTTTATAATATCGAGATTTCCTCCAGTTGACTGTCGTAAGAAGGTTGAAACAAAAGGCCAGGCAAAAAAAAAAGCCAAAGGGTCGTTGGATAAAATAAGAAGAAAAAAGAACTCCGAATCCCAATCATCCACTGACTATCTTACAAATCCTCCATAAAGATCTCATAACATCCCGGGCCGCGCCTCGTATGCTAGCTAGCTGTTGAAAAGAACGTAGGATGTTCAGTCTGTAACGCCACCACCGACGGCGGTGAAGTCCGATGGGCGAGCCCGCTTCGGTCTCATGTGGCGATAGGGATTGACGGGTTTTCGCATATATGGGCTGTCTTCATCAGTCGGAAAGGGTTCGCTAAATATCTTTCTCGCCTGATATCCTGCAGAGTTGTCAATATTGGCCATATTGTTGTTGGCCATATTGTTATTCCAACCCTGGTTCTGACCGCCCACCGTGGCAATGTTCATATTCTGGCCAACCATTCCCATATTGGTGTTCCGCTGTTGCTGTTGTTGCTGCTGCGGCTGCGGCTGCGGCTGCTGCTGTACCCCCCATTGATTTCCGTATTGCTGTTGCTGGTTGTTGTTATAACCGTTGTTGTTATTATTGTAATAACCATTGTTCATGTTGTTGTTCATGCCGCCGTTATAACCGCCACCGCCGTTCATGTTCCCGTAACCGCCACCCATCATATTGTTGTTATATCCTCCGCCGCTATTCATACCCATATTTTGGTTCATCATGCCCATGTTTCCACCGCTCATACCCATATTCATACCATTCATACCGCTGTTATTGTAGCCTGCCATATTATTTGGCATCATCCCGTTCATGCCCATGTTGTTCATATTGCCCATATTCATTCCCATATTGTTCATGTTCATGTTGGACATATTGGACATATTGGACATGTTGCCTCCCATACCTCCGTTGTTGAATCCCATCCCGTTATTATTGTTATTCATCATGGTACCCATGTTGTTAAAATCGAAACCGTTCATGTTATTATTATTCATGAAGTTATTCTGCGGGAAACCTATTTGATTGTTGTTGGGTTGCGGATTCTGATTTGTCCCAGAGGCGAGGCCAACATTTTGCATGGCAGGAGAATTTCCAGTATTCAGCAGAGCGTTCTGTTGGTTAGGACTCAGCGGGTTCGATTTGAGCCGTTTGGAACTAGAGTCATTGGAGGCAATGCTAGTGGACCTCTTCATGCCCGTTCCGTCATCGTCGGCCGGCCGTTTCTTTGAGGTTATCGTTGTGCCATCAACAGGCTTTGCTACCTCGAGTTTCGGGGTGGTACCAGGTTCCCTCTTGACACCAAGTTCGGTCTTTACAACAACAGCTTTAGCAGGAGTGGGTGACTTTGAATTTTCCTTTTCCTTTTCCTTCTCTTCGGCAGCGACCTTCTTACTATCTATGTATTCCTGCACTTTCTTTCTCGTCTCAGTATCTGGAATTAAGCGGTCCAAGAGTACTTCTTTCGTATCACAATTAGGACAGACAAGATCACTCTCTACCAAAGCATTCTGAATACAATCATCACAATATGTCTTCTTGCAGCAGGGCGTCTGAACCGCATCCTTGAACAACTTGTTGTCAATCGGGCAAGCTAGACCCCTCTCCTCCAGTAGCTTTGCCTCAGCTGCGGCTTCTCCGGTGAGACCGGCAGCCTTGGTCTTTTGCTGATACAACTCCCACGAAGCACGATCCGGTTCCGCAACGACGTATTCACCGTCCGCATTAACCATAACGGAAACAGGCTTGCCATCATCGTCTTCTGTGATAACGGGTTTATCCACAGTCTTCAAGAAACTTTTCGGAATACCAGTGGTTCGTTTGACTCTTGGTCGCCCATCAAAGTTCGGGTCCGCGTTGGTGGGACATTGTTGGATCCAATGACCTGGTCAGATGTTAGTAAATATGCTCTTCATTGGTGCGCGGCAATCATGCTCTGTGGAGCATAGCACGAGAAGTGAAGCGGGTGAGCCTACCTTTTTCGCCACATCGGTAGCAGACATAACCAGTCGGGGGCGGGTGGCTCGGTGCGGGTGCATTCTTCTTCTTGAACCCTCCTTGTCCATGTATCGGTCGAGCACTGTGTAATATTGTTAGCTTCTACTTCTAACAAAATAATTGGATGGAGAACGAAAAACTTACTTTGCCATTTGCTCTTGGGTCTGGTTCCATTGTTCGCTGGAGGCTTGGAACATGGCGGCGATTCGCTCCTCTTCTGTCTGACCTTCGGCACCCAAACCTGGAAGCGTAGGGCCAGAAGCAGCGGGTTTCGAAGTGGCAGCACCTGTGTGAGTGGTGTGTGCCTTCTTCTCGATACGGCCAGCACTCAAAGCTGCCGTAGGCATCTTACCAGTTACATATCTTTGTGCGGTTCCTCGGCCAGGCTTTGCAGGAGGTAATCTACGAGCAGTGATCGATGTACCCCGAGGTATCATTACCGTATCATCGACATATTCTGGGAAGGGGTTATTGTTAGCTTCTAGTCATGAGTTTTATATATTGTATTTCACACCAGATGACGGAATTAAATGTACAATACTTCAAGTAGTAGTTCAACTCCTCGAAGCGTAAATGAGCGGCCAAAGAAAAAACTCACCTTCATTATTTTCCTCGTCATATATGGCAAGATCAAAATCGGTTCCGTCTCCGAGTTTGTGTATGGCAATAATATCTCTCTTTGCGTCAAAAACAGATATCGCAGTACCATCAAATGGCAGCCTGGTAGGCTCCTTCTGCGACTTGAACTTGAAGAATATGGACGAAGACATTGTTCAAGATAGTAAGTGAGATAGTCTTCCTAGAAAAGTTAGACAAGAGAAGAGGGAATGGGACTCCTCTGATAGATTTTCTTTTCTACAAAGGAGATCTGAGGTAATAGATGGCGTATTGGTGTTGCCGCGGGAAGGAAATGCCCCCGGACAACAGGAGGGTTCGAGGAGTCGTCCGAGTCGATGGAGACGCAGTTTGTATATCGAAAAGCTTCTGATGCGATAAGAGGAAATGTCTGCAATGTGCTTGATGAAAGACAGAGCTATCTGGATATTTGTCGCTGTGATCCAGGCAATGTTATTTCGGGAGTCGGACGAGGGTATAATGGTTTTTTTTTTTTGAATTCTTTTCGTCTATCTCTTTTTGGGTGTCGTGTCGCTCTTCAAAAGTGAATCAGTGATTTCACTACTTTCGCAGTTGGCTGGTTGTCTAGGGAATAAACAAGTATCTTGATGGTTTCTCTTAGATTTGAAAAAAGGGTAATTTTCGACAGAGCAGAAGACTGGCTTTCCTTCTTCTTCGTACACTGAAGCAAAAACTGAAAACGTGAGAATACAAGTTCTTTCGAGATGACAGCTCTCGTGTTACAGGTGGTTTCGTTACAAAATAGTAATCTTGATAGACAGGTGGCGTATACAGAAATTAACGAAGCGGAATTGCTCGAGTATAACACGAATGTTCTTCTTCTCCTTTTTTTATTCCGGTGAAAAAGTAGCAAAGAACGCGTTATTCAAACGGCCGATCGAATTCCCGAGTCATAAAATGGTTGCCGTCTGGTCTTCCCAAACGAAAGTTGTATTCGATCGGTGAAGATTTCAAAAGCGCAAATAGTAGTGGTTGTAAGGACGGTTGATGTGCTGAGTGGAGACGTTTGAAACAATTTCTCGGGGTCCTAGAGTGAGTTTATTTCACGGTGAAGAAGCGAGAGTTTGATTAAGGAGCAAAGTAAGTGATTAGGTGGCGAGATCCAGATCCAGCCCGCTCGTTAAGATCGTAGAAAGAACAAGAAGACGGATTAGAAAGCAATGTATTAGTATTTGTTTGTCGTGAAGGTGATGGTGACCGATGGTCGAGTGTCGATGCTGTCGCGTGAGCTGTGCCGGTGGAACGGTGGAAGGATGGTTGACGATGGTGAAAGGAGATGGGAGAGAGGAGAAGGAGAGTCAGAGACTTATGAGATTTGGCAATGACTAAGCCAAAACGTCGAACAACGTCGAACCACAACACCCCTTCAAACGCGCAACACAAGCCATCCAGCGAATCCAATCACGGGGCTTGTCTCAAGATGACCCAGGGGACACCGGCGGTCTCGAGGCCATTGGACATGACGACACACTGTGATACTGGTAGATATCTGGGACAAGAATTCACCATATCCGGATCCCTCCTTTCTTTCATATAGATGGCTATCCTCTCCTTCCAGCATTAGGCACCAGCGCCAGCAGTCAGCTTAACAATGTTATGCTATGTATTATGCTATGCTGGTCTCGTCCCTAGCCTCACCAAAAGATAGAATATTTGGGTGGTGTATCTAGGAATGGAACAGATAGGGTATCAGTTGACATTCCTGCTAAGATCTTTCGGATTCTTACGGGTCGGGCCCTCATTCATAGTCTCCTGACACGGGCATTCGGCCTCTCCCATAAGATTGATTTGTCGGCGGAAATTATTCAACTTGGTAATCGGCATTCAAATGGAAACTGCTCGAAGATATATCAAAGGCAGACAGAGATATCGGTAATTATATTTACGTGCGGCTGTACTAGAAGAATTTACATATTTTGAATTATAAATACTAAAAGGATACTATTTACTGCTAGGAAGTTGAACAAAGGGAAAAAAGGGAAAAAGGAAAGGAAAGAAAAAAGGGCACAATCGATATGAACGCCATGGCTGTGTGCAAGTAGTAAAATGAATTTTCCAAAAAGATAACGAAAAAAGAAACGGTAATTCAGGTCGCTCGTCATGAAGGAAAAGTGTTTTTCGAACGGTAAATGAGCGTAGCGATCGACTTTCTCTAAAAGGAGGCTGGTCGGGTTGTTGAAGGTAAATTTTTGATGGCAATATCGCAAAATATCAAGATTAAAAGAAGCGGATGCGTAATCGATATGAAAATGAAATAAAGCAAAAGGACGTCGTCTTGGGCGTGTTGTATCCATCGGTTTCGTTCCACCCTCCTGATACCCATAAACCCCGTATATATATATAGCATCCATCCGAGCGCCGAAATCCAGAAGCTAAATATCAAGAAAAAGAAAACGAATGAAAAAGAACCCCCCAATTCCTTAGCTTAGTGTCTGTTCGTGAACCTTGAAAATTTGAATGTTTCTTTGATTCTGTCCATCGTGCTACCATTTCGCAAGAACGGGATCTTCTCCCGTATCGATGTCGTTCGGTCGTCAATCTTTTGTTTCATCTTTTGTGTTTTGGCTGAAATCTTATCGAGGGGTTGCTTTCTCCAGGATGACTTTTCTAGTGCTTTGTCAGCGCCCATCGGGGCGTCTTCTCGGACATGGGCGACATCCGGATGTGTGACTGATTTGTATGGAACTAGATATAATATTGTTAGCATCAGGCTCTTGCGATCTTTCGAATTGAGGGGGGGTCACCATTTGGGATCCTGCTTTCTGGATTCTCTGTATAATCTTCCACGTCACCCTCAGCTCTGCTCCTTTCTCCGTTCTTCATCTGGCTCTCGAACTCGTTTAGCACAATGCTCAAAGTCGCCGAACTTTTCCTATTTCTCGCCCTCTCCAGTTCGTCTGTAGGCTCGATCTCGAAATCCTCAGCCTGAGGCGACGCGGGACCGGCGGCCATGGCTTCTTTTTTGAGCTCCTCAACTCCAATTTCTTGGACCACTCCCTCCCCTTTGATAGTTGTTGCATCACTGACTCTCTCCTTTCTCCTGCCGCGCTCCTTCTCTTCCTTATCCTTCTGTTCCCGTTCTATCCGCCCCTTCTCCTCAGCAAATGCCGCAGCTGCTGCAATTCTTGTCGAAGCGTTCGTTGGCATCGGCGGCGCAGTTTGTGTCTTTGAAACCTTTCGTTTCGATTTGATACTGCCTGCGCTGCTGGTACTTCGACTGCTGCCTCGACTCGCAGAACGACCTACAAACGAAGGACGTCCATCGCGTGTTTTGAGGCCTACGCTGGATAGCGGCCCAGAGAATTGCCGGGGCGTTTCGTAGAGAAGTTCGAATGTGAGGTGCGTAAAGCGGCGGCCGCTGAGATTCTGGTGATACATGGTTTTCGGAGGGGAAAGGTGTACGTTTATGAGGGTTTTTTTCCCTAGATGGGTAGACGGGAGATTCAGGTGCAACTAGGAGTTTCCGAGATATTTCCTGGCAGTTCTGGGTTATTTTATTTTTTTCGCGGTAGATATAGTGTTTTCCGTCTGGTACAAGTATCGTTCTGGGCGACGTGTTTCCCAGCTTAGTGTAGTCAGTTATGCAGGATGGCGAAATGTCGGCACAACAATGCAAAGCTTAAAGGCAAGCTGTCAAAAAAAAACACCCCGACGAATCAAAAACGGGCACAGAGGTGCGCCGACGGAAAAGTCCAGAGTTCGAATCGCAATTGGTCTATTGGCATCAAAGGTGAACAGATAAATCAAAAAATTGAGCAAATGACGTCTAAAAGAGTTGTGCGAGGGACGTTAGGGTTTAAGGGGAAGTCGCAATACTATCGCGATTCAAACGGAAAAAGGTATCTCAGCCACAGCTAAGGGCTAGAGGAGGAAACAGTAGAAAACTTGTCTAAGAAGAGAGGGTAGGGGAAAGAGAGGGGAAAAGGGAAGGTAAGGGTGCGTCGAGCACTATATTACACGGTATTTGGAGAGAGAGAGCGACGCGAAAACAAAAGCATCCATGCAAGATGAAAACGAGAGTGAGGAGTGTCTGTCTATGCACGAGCAAGCAGGTGCTGGTAAAGAGATTCGTGTGTGGCCATGGCCATGTGCTCCTTCAGGTTAAAATTTTTTGTTTACAATTGACTTCCCCGTTAGCTCTTGCTGCTGCTTTCGAAAGCTTGTGGGCGCATGGGTATATTTTCGGTTTCACTAATATTATTAAACACAGACCTGGGATGCTCGGATACAGGATAACCCTTGCTCCGCCCGCCGACTTTTCCATCGAGAAACTTCGGGAGGCCCCATTGAAAAGGCAGCAGCGATGCGTACGCCGACGGTAGCTCAGCTTCTTGACGTAGAATTTGTTTATTTGCAAGGTTTTTCTTTTTAAGATTGAAATCTCCACGGTTGGGTCGTAAACTTGTCAACTACAGCTAAGACACAGAGCGCATGTCGCATCTCCGACGAGTCCGGCGACGAGGTTACCTCTTACCAAGATTCCTCATGGCCCAGCCAGACATCAATCTTGAATTCCGAACTAACGATGCCGATTAGCCCTTATAGTCCTCAGCGCATTCCAGAACTTCATCTCCTCCCCAAAACAGAAAACAGATTAAGCCCCACAGCTTTTTTCTCTTCAACGTTCTTTTTTTCGGGTTGTTTTGATACTCCACAGGAACCGCTCGCCTCGACCTCCTCTTCGTGGCCGAAACAACCGCTTTTGATATGGTCTTCCCTGTGTGTATATCCAATCACAATCACCCTTCAAAAACGCGACCCGAATGACCACGTAAAACAACACATCATGCATGAAAAAATATGCAGTCTGCAGGTCGTTGAACGCATGCCATCCCATGTTCGTGCCAGAGAAGGGATGAGGGGCAAGACTGTGGAAGCACCAGCACCAGCATGAGCATGGCATGACAGTTCTGCAAGCACTTCGAGGCGAGAAACATGTTAACACTCCAGCGAGCGGAGTAGCCCGGGCCGTTTTCAAAACGCTACTGTTGATGAGATGTTCAACTTGAAACTTAAACGCAAGATAACGTGGACCGATAGAGAGTTCAGACATGGGTGAGGCAAATCCGACGTCGCTAATAAAAAGGCTCACCGCTGCTGCGGATTATATCGGTGTAGATACGCTTATATTAGATGGCAACATAGTAATTTTATAGGTTTTTAATAGGCCGCAGATTCGAGGACGATGTATTCTTCTTCTATTCGCCTCGAAAACCAGGAAAGCGGGAATTACCAATTATATTTCGATCTCGATATATTTACAAACAAGTGGAATTGATTCCGTTGGAGATACTTTTGAATTTCGTCGAAAGGGCGTCAAAAGCAAATCGTCCAAACAGATAACGGGCCACAAAGAAAGAAAAACACAAAAACCAAAACTTTTACTCCAACATACACCTGCCGAACAAGCCACCAAATTTCCAAGAAAGAAAGCAAAGCCCTGGTGCCACAGCCGGTTAACCAAGGGGAGCGGTTTGTATAATTTAAAGAATTTCGAGTTGGTCGTTAGTCCTGTCGTTAGAGAACATGTTATCGTCATACAAAAATATACATATAAATACGGTGCATTTCAGGATTAGAAGGCGAGCTATCATCCTGAATGTATCTTTAGCAGGTTCCCTGGGAGTTCGTTAGAGAGGTAATACAGTTCATAAGATCTCAAGATAATCTTCTCTTTGTTAAGCCTCAGGGGAAACTAGAGGTAGTCTTAAATCGTTAATTTTCAGGTTTTCTGAACAATGGCAAAACAAAACTAAGAGGGAACCCCCAAGAATAATAGGGTCTCTCGGAAGGGAAACAAAAAATATCACAGTCTTTTTGCTTTCAAATTTGATCGATTTTGATTCACAAAGAGAGGAATTCTGGGGAGAACAAAGGAAAACAGCATCTGAAGGAATGATGAGCCTCAACCCCGAGACCGCAAAAAGTATTTGTCGTAGTTATCGTTAGTAAAACAAAGAAAGAGAATTTGGGAAAGTTATCGCAACGCTATTCTAGATTTTTTTTGGGAAGACCAGAAAACTTTCTTACTGCGACCGAATGGTATAGAAGAGCAAAAAAAAAAAAGACAAAAGTTGTAAACTATGGGGAATCAACATCAATAGACAATGCCAACCGACTCCAAAAAGATATTCAAAGAAAATATCAAGCAGCAAAGAAAGAACCCAACCAAGTCAAAGAACACCGTTTTGTGAGAGGCGGGATAACCCAGGAATGTCATGGTACAAGATGCAAGTGTTGTTCCGATAACAAGAGTATCAAAGGAATGAATGAGAAATGCCGGGGGGTTGGAGGGGTGATTAGAAAGGTTATTTGTGCGCATTAAAATTAGAATAAGATATCCAAAAGAGAAAGAGGGAAAGCCAAGAGAAGAGAAGGATATTGACGAGGTATAATAGCCTTGTAGCCGGCCCCTTATCACCATGTATGATACGGATGGGAATCAGTTTGTTTGGCTTATCCCTTTCAGGTAGACGAAAGGGAATTTTAGTTCGGTTCACTGTGAAATTCCAGCTCGGATCCAGTATGCTCTCGGAACCCATCCGCGGAATCTTCATTCGGATGAACCGTAACCGTGCCCTGGATTGTAGCCGTTCTGACCCGACCGCTAAGTGGGAGCTGATACCGAAGGAAGCCGCGGACCGTGAGGTCGAACGTATGAACCATGGCTCGCTCCCACCGCTCACTCCCACCGACCTCGGTTTTATTTCCGGGCTTTGAGAGGCGGACTTCCCCGATGGCGTGAGTCGGATCTTGTCGGAACGGAGAACCCTCGAAAACCAACGCGGAGTCAAAATTGAAAATGCGCCCAAGAAGCATGGTTTCCTCTTCCTCAACAGGGCTATTGATGGGATCGGTTCCCTCGTCGACTCCGTCAAGAGCGTGGGGGGTATGATTGGAGTCCCGAAGCTTCTGACGACGTTCGATTTTGGCGCCGAGGTTACCTTTCAAAACGTTTTTCCACCATCCGTCGTCGTCATGGCCATCATCGGGCTTACCCTTTTTTGGCTTGTCCTTAACATACGGACTCTTGATGAAGACGTTGACATCCATGGTCGAAATTGTGACAGGGAGAATGTTGGGGTTTAAGGCGTTGACGTCAAGATTGAACATCATCTCTTGTTTGGTAGCGATGACATCCGTGATGTTGATGAGTTTGACATCCATAAGAGGTTTCGTCGTAAGGAACACAAATCCTAGAGCGCAAGCAACAAGTGAAGTCATAGCGAAGACGGCGAATATGCAGCACGCTATGCGAGCAAACCAATTCCGCGTATCGCGGTCACGACGTCGAGGAGCCATGCTGCTCGGCCTGGACTTGGTACCACCATTTCTATTGAGATGAAACAGAGGAGTCCTCTCATCGGTCTCGCCTTCGACATCGCCTTCGTAAACGGAGAGTTGACTAGCCTCTCGTCGTGCTTTCGGCGCAAAGGTTCCGTTGCCAGAATGCTTGGTATTATAAGTCCGAGGGGAACCTGGGCGGGACGAAGCCCTCGAAGTGCTGATGTGATGTGGAGCCCGTAGGGACTGTTGGGAAGTCTTGTGATGGGCGTGTCTGACGGGTGGATTACTGCTGGTATCGTCGGAGGTTAGATTCGCATAGCCCCGTCCTATGTGGCTTCTTAATCCAGGCTGAGTGCCGGCGGCTCGAACGGTGCCAGAGCCTCCCACTCCATCCGAAGTATAATCATCGAGCGCAGGTTGATTTTTGTACGCATGGCTTGTGCCGAATTTCATACTCCTCCGACTTCTACCTCCAGTGCTATCAAGCCCTTGTCTCCGAGGATCCGAGAGCGAAGTCACACTAGAAGTTCGCGAATGCCGAGGCCGCGCCTTTTCAGCAGGATTTGACTCGTAGACAAATGTTTCCTCGCTATCAGACGATTCGGCGTCATCCAAAGTATCATTAATTCTTTGCTCAAAGATGTCGGCTTTTGTTGTCTCTGTGGACTCATAATTGGTATCAGAAGCTGAAACTATAAGCGGGTAAGATAGAAAGTATGACTTACGAGTGCCGGGTCCTGCAACCCTTTTTTGTCTCTTCCTTTTCTCTTTCTTCGCCGGACGTATCGTCTCTTGGCTAGCCTTCTTTGTTAGGCGAACGGTTCCAGGCGGGTTAATTTGCTGGGGAATCGACGTGACGGTTTCGATTTCAGCCCTGACCTCACCGCTCGTCTCTTGTGCCTTTGCTGCAGAATTACTGACAGTCGGCCGTCGAGAAACCGTCCGAGAAGGTGCCCTACTAGCAGGCTTTCGATCACTCAGATTGCCTGTATCGGACTCAGACTCCGGGGCAGTCGTTGACTTATTAGTCGAAATGCTGGAATCTGATGGGCGAGTAGTCATGCTAGAAGACTCTTGTCGACGTTGTTCGGCTTCTAAGAGACGAGCATCGATGCTTCTATCTCCCATTCCGATAGCTGGTGTGCTTGGTAAGCTGCTTTCGGTGACTGTTTCCAACGGTCCAGGGCTCGCCAAAGGCCTTGGTGGCCGGTGAGGGGCAAGATGTTGAAAATAAGAAGCTCCGTCATTTGACTCGTCGCCTGACCGCCCCGGACCTGGACTTCCTCTGTCTCGAACTGCCATCGAAGGTGGCGGAAGCGTAAGGTTCGAATCCAACGGTCTCCGAGGAGAGGTGATTGAGGAAGAACGGTTGTTCGGAGGCGGGGAGCGTGAGAGACTTAAACGTGGGGAGGTCGGCCAATGAGGTACATTTGGGTTGATCGGCCGTTGCGGACGAGGCGAGAGGGGCTGTGACTGTTCCGTGTTTGTGACCGGTTGTGGATTATTGGTAGGCGTGCTGCTGTTGCTTTCTGCGGGAGATGATTGAGACGCAGTAAAGCTCGCTAATCTAGCGATTGATGAGGAGGATATGGACCTGGCCGGCGACGGAGATGCTACCCTGCGGGCTTCCTGTGCAGATGAGACCCTGCGATTCTTAAGATTCGACGTCTGCGATGGGGGTTGGATTGCAGGTGATGAGTTTCGAGATGGGACACCTGGAGTCGTGGATGTCGGAGCTGTCAGATGCACGTTAGGCTCCTTGTCCTTCATTTCCACTAGGCTGTTCGGAGTGGAGGTCTCCTTTCGAAGACTCGTAGCCCCGTTGTTCCTCGACATTTTGACTTTTGTTTCTGATATCCCGGTTGGCGGCGCGCGCCCACTAGAGACTGGTATGTCTTTCCCTCCAGGCTAGCTTGGGGAAGAAGGGCACAGATCCAAGCGGGACACCGGGGACAAGAAAGACAATCGTCTTCTTTGGGTGTAAGAAGAAGAATGCTACGTCCCCGGAAGCATCAATTTTTTGTGGATAAGAGGACCCCCAAAATTGGAAAGAGGAAGGAAAGAAGGACACGATCGATTAGTGATAGGAAAGTGTCAGTAACAAGTAGAGAGCAAACGGGGTCCAGCAGGCACGTTTGGTTCGTCGACTGAATCCCGTCTTCTTTTGATTCGTTTTCTGCCTCTTCGGTGGGTATGGTCGAGAGAGTGGAATATGAGGATGCAATTTGATTCGTGTTCACCAGGAAGAGATAGAGCGACCCAGAGAGAATCACATTGGACGATTGACCTTCCTCTGCATGCAAACGGGCTATGCCTTCTTCGCTTGGGGGGGAGTTTGTATGCACGGTTGACAAGTCGGAATGCCGAGCTCTTTTAGCAGAGTTTTTTTGCCTTTGGATCCAAGATTCGCCAGACTGTTCGTGGGGAAGAGTTTTGGAGAGACGGAGCGGCAGCGGGAGGGGTGAGAGACCCTTATTTTTCCCGGGCGTCGATGGGTGGCAGATGGCGTACGGGGGTTGTCGGTGGGGAGGATCTGAGTCGGTGCAGGCTGCAGGTCGAGACTGGTGTATCCGATGGAGAGGAAGAGATGGTGATGCAGGCGAGGGAAGTTTCGAAACGAGCAGCCAGCTGGTTGGTTCGCGGTCTAGTCTCGTCAAAGTCTAGTCGGATAAGTCGACGGGAGAGCCGTGGCGTGGAGGTGGTGTTGAGGTTGACGTTGAGCTGGACGAGGAAGAGAAGCGATGTGATGTGTCTCTCTTTCTCAGGGGTCCTCTTAATGACGACGGCTGCAGACACCACACCTCTTTCCATGCGCCTACCACGACAGCAGCAGCAATACGACCGCTTCTTAGGCTTACCGGCGGATTCTAGATTCGATTCTCACAGACAAAAGAGGTCGATGGCACTCCACGGCGGCGGGGTTTCGCCTCCCACTCGACGACTGTCCCTCTCACGAGGCTACGCCAACTGTAGGCTCTAACCTCAGAACCTCTCGGATTGGCGATAAGAAGCGACGGCTTCTGGACGAGATGGGAAAATTCCACAGGCACAAGAGACCGTAATTGGCTGGCCGACGTGGAAAGCGCCTTCAGACGATGGGATTATTGCACACACGCACACACCGGGTCATGGGAATGAAAAATGTTCGTTTTCGATGGGGATGGGGATGGGGATCCAACTGATGTGCGGGTACCTCCCTCAAGCCGCTGCTGCATGGACATGCCTAGGTATCAACAGGTACCATTTTACGCAGGAGATGCCAAAAAAAACGCTGGAGCCTACAAGCAAATGCCAGACAGACGGACAATCAGCGGCGGGAGGTCGACAGTTGCGCGACACAGACCGCAAACAGGCAGGCATTTCAATCAATAATATCTGTCCCGCAATCTCGTAGAGTTACATGCGGACATGCCACCCTTTTCCTTCCTCACCAACAGGAATACCTGAATACAAAGTGGTGTGGAGACGGCCCTCGATGAGTTGTCCAACGTTGACGGTTCTTGTCACACTCTCTGGGTCCCTGGCCTTTCTCGCCTTTCTTCCGCCCACTGCACTTCTACTGCACCTCGTCTGCTTCGACTTCCTTTTTTCTAGTGGTCGATGACGCAGGAGTAGGATTTTTTCGACATGGGCACTCCCCGACTAGCTTGTTTCGAGAAAGCCGCTGCCGGGAAAATGTCGGTTTGAGAGTCGTCTCTTGTCCCTCGTGCTTCCTCGCCTGAGATTTTCCCGGCAAAGCCAAAACGGCTTGAACATCTGAACAGGTTGGCAGCAGCCTCAGGAAAACCAAAAACCGGTTTGTTGAGGCACAGAAAGGTGGCTCAGCTCGAAGCCAAAAAGGCTGTCAACGTAATTTATTCAGCCAGGTCATGATTCGATCATCGCGGTCGCTTTAATCGATGCTCCGCATGCGTCTTGACAAATACGACTACAAGTAAAATACATTTGGCTATTGCGAGAAAATATCGGGAGGGGTCAAGGATCCTTCCCTCCAGACTCATTCCTCCCGCCCGGAGAGAATTCGTTGATTTATCGTTGGATAGACCAGCCGGCCCGGTCAAGTCGAGGTTCTGTACCCTCGGATACACATGCCACGACCAACACCTACCAGAGGCTGGTCTTTCGTTCCCTCAAGGAAAAGAACGAAAACAAAAAATTCGGGTGAACCCACTTACCATTCCGATTTATAAGAGGGATATAAACCCTTCTTTTTTTGCCCACAGGGGATTCGAGAAAAAAATCTGGTGAAAATTTTCAATCTCCTCTGTTCAGATACACGTGTCATTCCGTGGGGTGAACAAACATCGTGAAAATCCCAGCCTGCTGTTTGGTGTTTTTTGTCTGTGATGAGTTGGCAAAATGCGGAGGTCTCTCAACAAGTACCCGTCGAGAAGGAAGCGGCCGGGTTGTCCTCCATGTCCGGGGCGAATATCAAGATCAGCCTACATACATCATTCAGCATCGCCTATCCGACCTGGCCGAGAATGCAGGTAGAGCCATGACCACCTCTGTATAAAACAAAAATTTAAAATAAAACACACCGTAGATAACGGAAAGCCCAAGTCGACACGAAGAACAGAGAAACCGTTAGAAATTCCACAAGATTGAGATACACAATTTCCAGCCCTAGCTTAAGCTCCGTAAACATGGTATTATAGACACGATTAAGCATCTCTTGTGCAGATTATCTTCGATCAAACAAGGAATATTGGAGGTGCTAGCCAAACATATGCCATTTTATAACGTATACTAATCAGATGAGCTACCATTAGCCCACATTTTGTCGGCACTACTAGCCTAATCTAAACATCAAATGTCAATTCTAAGCCTAGTTTGCAAGTACTCCAATCGACAATGTTAATATCAATCGCTATTTCGTCCGGTCGGCTGTCTCGCATCCCACTGAAAATCTGGTGGAAAGTAAAGAATTCAGCTTATTTCCTAACTCGGACGGATGATGTCTTCGAAATTCCGTTTTTCTGAGCTCGACCGAGTGGAGTAATTTAATGATCAATGGTGACATGAACTCCTCCCTCAGCGCAACAACCCGGAGCGGCACAGGAAACTTGCAGACGATGATGATGACTGCAGCCTGTAGCCCTGGGATGTTATGGTTCGGCAGCGTACGGAAAATAGTGATGATAATCGAAGCTGAAAAGCACAGTCTCCATGGCAAGACTCTGTCTTTCGGTGATTTCAGCTTGAAATTTCAGCTCGCTAGCTGTTCAAGGTCGAAGGAGTTTGCCGATGTTTCAATTGGCTATTCGATTTGACATTGCACTGCATGATTCCTTGTTCTCGTTTCCACAACGTTGATCTGCAAGCCCTGTTCGGTTCGTGATCCGAGGGTACCGTGGGAGAATCTCAATATCGTACTACCAGCCAATCACGCCAATGTGGCCTGGTTGCTGTATCCATTTTGCCGGACCATTGCTATCTTGAGAGCTGTCGGCATGCGGTTTCGCGAATTCGGGAACCCAGAAATATTTCAACGACACGATCGTATGATAACTCGGTCTAGACCAGTCTCGATAACGGGCGCCTCCGACTCTAACTGTTTTGCCGGTCAGGCTATCAAGCGAACGGAATCGGGTGAACGTAATCGAAAGAAGACAGAAATACATATGCCGATATATAACAAAATAATGATTACTTGAACAGAAAGTCAATCCGGATATTTACAAACGTCAACTCCAACTCCAGTAAAGACTGGCTGGTCCCTTCAGCCAAAATCTCCCATATTCGAATGTAGCCAACTCGACACCCCAAACCTATTTCGTTCGCTTTGTCTGCATGGTTATGGAATGTGGTCTTTTAGCTCTTCTTCATCTTAAATTTTAGGCAAACGCGCGAAAATTTGAGAGCCAATTGCGATAACTGAGAAACATTTCCAGGATTTGCGTATATGTACATATTAAAAGCATCTCAAAAAAGGTGTGAATGATTAATTGCGCACCTGTATTATTTTAAAAGAAATAAAACGCATAATGTTTCAAAGAATACATGATGACTGGCTTGCGAGGCCATTAGAAGATAAAATAATATAAACTTGGATATTATGCAAATCAACACTCAAAAACTTAGCTTCGAAGCTATATTCTTTTTTTATACAACCCCCACCTCATGCTCAAAAAACGCCATATCAAATGATAGAAAAAAATGGTCACCTTACTTTTAAAAGCTTTTATCTAATAATAAAACTCCAATTCTATGCCTTATGCTCCGCAGAATCTGAAAACGGATTAGGATCCAACTTTTCCTTCAGCACCGTGTGGCCGTTGACCAACTTCAGCCTCGGCGTGCCCGGAACGTGATACTCACTGTGTCCGTTTCCGTTACCGTTACTCTCGGTGATCGGATGGTTGGGCGGTCTCGTCACCACCACCCTCTGCTTGTCCAGATGCGCGGGAGTCGCCATCCCGCTGAACGGACAGCGGCCCATTTCTGAGTACCCTTTCATGAGATGGGTGGCTTCCTCTATGGGACGTCCTAAAATAGTCTTACCGCTTTCCGAGCTCCTCGTGCTCGTCTCCGTGCTCGCGCTTCCGATGGAAGAGCTATCGTCCCCGAATACCTTTTTGCCGTGGAGGTATCCTTCCTGCAGTTCTTCGGCTTCGTCGATGGGTTCTTCCTCCAGGAACTCGGTGCCGTCAAGGTTGTGCCAGCGTTCCATGAGGTCGTTTTGGATCCAGATTACTTTGCCGAGCGCTTTTACTATTCCAATTTTTTTGTAGAGTTCGAGGCGCGGGTGGGATAGAATAGCCTCGAAGAGGGCGTCTTGGATGAAGCCGAGGCAGACGCCAAGAAAGAGGTAATCGACATGAAGGGGGTTTTTGCGGCCTTTGCCGACGTGCATAAGGCTGTTTATAACATTATAATTAGCGTTCTGCAGAATGTGAAGAAGGAAGATGTTTGATGGTCTCGGCTACTTACCCGACTTTGTCGAGATACTCCCAGTACTCCATTCGAGTGCAATCAGAGTTCAGCTTGGTAAGATACCATCGAAGAAACTAACAATATTATAGTTAGCTCTGATTTTCTTCCTTAAAAACAGTGTCCTATAGATCTAGCTGGTGCTGAAGTTCAACTCTTGGGAACTAACCATCTTCCTGTGTTGAATCTGTGCGCTATCTTCGGTCGCCCAGTGATCAACTGGACCTTCGTCTTTGCTATTTCTGGTGGTAAAGACACGGGCTGTGATATCGTATTTGAGGAGCTTTTTGTAGACAATGTTGACAATGGCTGGGATGAGTGCCTTTACGTATTTTTGGCCTGTGATCAATGCTTGGACGTCCTCTGTCAAATTAATTGGTGCAATGTTAGCTCAAACTTATATTGCTACAACAAAAAAAGGGTGGAAACAATTGACGAACCAGGTCCAAATTCTAGAAAGGATTGAAGAAATTGAACTCTGACTGGGAGAGAAGTATAGAGTTCCGATCGTTCTACGTGCTCCATACTACTAGGCATTGGCTTGCCACCTTCCGGTGCTGTCGCTGTTTCTTCGTGAGTTTCAGCCATATTCGATGTTGTAGCTTCAGATCGAAAAATTAAAGATTTTAGATTCGATTTATACAAGTTCTAGAAGAACGAAAAGAGGCAAAAATAAGAGAATACGAGCTTATGATGCTATGGATTGTTCCACGTGGGAAAAGAACTGATTCACCCTGCAGCGCCTCTCTGGTCTTTATACCCCCCTCTGGTCACCTAACTTTGAAGCTCAGAAGCTTTGATCACTTTGATTCATCAAAAAACGTGTGCGAATCTCTGTTCCGTAAGCTTGGCCATCGGATTAATTAGGGACGGCCCTCCCCGGGTGTCGCCTGATTCTCTGGATTTGAAGTCCAGGTTCAATTAGTGGTCTGCACCTCACCTGATACTTTTCTGTGTTGCATCAATCATTCAAACGGTTTTTTGGGTCTCGGGACTGCCACAGTGGAGTTCCGAAGCACGCCACATCTCATGGGACCAGTCGGATCCATGGCATTGAAGGACGTTTCGTTACTTCCTATTGGATAGTAGGGCTGCGTTTCGAAATCGCGAACGTTTTGGCCGGTAACCGATGAGAAAATCTCTGCAGAGTCCTTTCTCAATTCTTTTTTGGCACGTTTTGTGGCTTGCGAAAATTTGTGCGAGCGAGGGAGTATTACAGGCTAATGGGCTTATGAGGGGAGTCTTTCGTGTGATGCCGACGATGTATCATGTCATAGGTGAAACTTGAAGAGATGAAGGCAGGCCTAGGGAACGAAAATCCATTCCCTTGTTGGGATTGTTACTTCTTCGAGGGTATCATGTGACGCCTGGTTTCCTCCCTCGTTCTTGAAATTTGTTGATTGAAATTTGATATAAAACCTACAAGGTAGTGTTCAAACCTCGGTACTAGTATTCTTTATAATAAGCTCCGTTGCTCCGATACCCCTTTGGAGAAAATTCTTATCAAAGCCCCCAAGCATTCGCGGGGTTCATCTGCCCTCTGGTTCACGAGACAACTCGATCCAAGCTATCACGGGAGGGGTGCACTACGGCGCAAGATGGAAATGCGTTCCTGCATAAGCCTCATCATAAAACTGCAATCCCCGGGTACATTAAATACACATTTGGTTAAAAACTCTAATAGTGGCTCTTTTCTTCTGCGCCTACACCGTTTGGAAATGCGAATGCAACATGCTCATCGGTGAGCCGTGATTGATAAGTCCATCCCACTTTCCGATCATATATGGTGCATATCTTAGGATCCTACAACATTATAATTATCTCGGGGTACACAGAACGCTCAAGATTAATTACGATATATGCATTCCTTTAGTGTAGTTTTAAATCAAAATATGGGACCGGGTTGGGAGAGTAATCTCGATAGGTAGATACGAAGAAGATATTGAGAGTTCAGGGTTTTTTGCTGCAATGGGACAAATTGGTGACATTATCACGGGTCGTCTTTTTTGTTCATTCCCAGCAGACGAGCATGTCTGCCATCAAAAAATGTTGGCAAGAATTTTTAGAAACGTAAAAATGGAGGGGTCACCGTTCAGGTAGAGTTTTGTTATTTCATTTTTCCGGGGAAGAGGGAAGACGGGGATCAGCGAAGAGTCGGGAGCCGCTAATTCACCGACGGGATGCTGAAGGGATCGTTCGGCGCTCTCGAACGGGTTCTCACGATCTCGAAGAGCAGGCTGCAGTTCTCCGCAATGGGACATGCACAGGTACAAGTACATTGTAAATACAATCAGGCCACTGGTCGAGGCTCATTTCGAAGCTCATTTCGAAGGTCGAAATTTCGAAAGGACCCGGAAGCGAATGGACTGACGTCTTGAAGCAAGTCATGATATCAGCGGCGACGCAATCGAGCGACATATTGCCACAGTGGGTCGCCAGTTGGGCGGGCAGCACCCTGATGATCTGGAAATGTTATTGGGAGGACTTCCTGAAATGGATATTCTGACGCGTGTTATCGTCTGGACCTGCGTCTGGACAGGTGCGTGCCCCACTGCGCTTTGCCGTTGCGGGAAAGAAATGGCTGCGTTTTTCCGAGCGCAGGTTGTCGCCGCTTTCCCGATCGGGCAATCTGTTTATTTTTCCGGCCGACCCAAACAAAACATCAACACCATCGCCAACAACATCAACAAAAACAAGAGCCGCCAAACCACTCCGACTAGCCCGACCTCCCAAAAGCAATTACGCCCGGGTCCGCTGCTGCACCTGCCCATACGTCGTCAGCGATCTCCTGTTCTCCCGATCATCACCACCACCACCATTGCAACCAACATCCGCGAGAATCGAGAATCGGGAACCAAGAATCAAGAATCTGGGGTCGTCGCCGTCGGTTTCCTCCAAGGTGAGTGGCAATCAGCCTGCCCTTCCCTGCGTATGATCATCACCATCCTCACCGTGATTCCTGCGTCCTGCCTTTCCACCGTTTGTTGTGTCTGTGATTGTTCGACTCAGGGTCCCACATGATGCATCTCGAAATTGATGGTGGTGTGCGACCCTGAGGCGGTGATGTCCAAGATTATGGCTTCAGCATCGCCCTTTTCGCTGCGATTGGCAAAAGAAATTTGGCCTCCCGCCTCCGCTGGGAGGTGTGCCGTCCCCACTCTTCCTCTCGTCTTCGTACTAGCGGGATGCATCTTCTGTTGTCTTCTCTCGATTTCACTCGCACACCCCTTTCCCTTTCCCTTTCCTACATAGCATGCTCGACCTCCCTTGTCGTTCTTCCACGTCGGCATACGACGTCGAACGTTTTATTTTTATTTTGGCGTCTTTCCCGATTTTTATTTTTATTTTTGTCCATCAACCACCCTTCTTCCTCCCAACTCAACTCAACTCAACTCACCTTTCCTCTTCCCAACATTACATCAAAAACATCACACTAACCTGCCTCAAAAGGCCCACCCACTTATCCGAAACATCAACTGCACCCGAATACCAACAAACCATCAACCTTCCACCGCAAATACCTTCCGACTTTTCATCACTTATCGTTGGCAAAAGC
This sequence comes from Dactylellina parvicollis, assembly GCA_036971385.1. Classification (NCBI taxonomy): domain Eukaryota; kingdom Fungi; phylum Ascomycota; class Orbiliomycetes; order Orbiliales; family Orbiliaceae; genus Dactylellina; species Dactylellina parvicollis. The sequence goes on along the minus strand of JAJTUD010000013.1, from coordinate 711,490 downwards.
CCCATTTTTGGCGACACGACACAACATTCTGCTGACAGAGGCGAACCAAGTGGAGGAATTCACGACTGACCGGTTACTAGGGGAGCTCGCTTCGATAGACGCATTCCTGGCTCTGGTCTTCGCGTTCTTTCATTCAAGGACCCTCCTTCATACCAGTGCAGACGTACCTCAACTGAGGGGGCGAACAACCACCGGCACCAACTGCAGAGTTTGTCGGGAACCACATTCACTCGGTGTGATTGTGATATCTGTGCATTATACCCACAAAAACATCAACATTGTGAAACTTGAAATATATCAGTTGCCGCCTGAGAATTTTTCCTTCTCTTTCTAGGGCTTTCTTGCGATTGCAGGCGTGAGTCATTCACACACAACCACATTTACATATTATCAAAGCATCCAGCTAATCCTTCTGCTAGCAGAGGTTGCCTATTTTTCTCGTTTTACCTTTGCGATTCCAAGATATCGTTTCAAGCCACCAAAAAAATGGTTCTTTCTTACTCTTCGCCACACAGACAAGGAGGTCCGACTCCTGTCGAGAACACCCCACCATTCACCTCGTTCAGGCGTTCCAACAGCGGCCTCAGCTCAATGGAGGTGCCACGTCATACCCCCTCTCCAATTCCACAAACACGCGCCACAACTAGACGACAAGGTACACTTGCTAGAACAAGAAGCTCACCGACCAGAGTCGCACTCGAAGTCTCTTCGACTAACAATCTCAATTGCAAACCAGCAGCCCCGGCCCCACAAACCGCAGAATCCAAGATGACCGTCATGGCAGAACCTTTCAAAGCCAGGCAGTTGCGGGGCCGAGGTATCGAAAACACACCGGCCATCAGCAGCCCGCTCAAAAGACGAGAATCGTCGGCGACATCTGAGGCTGGAGACTTGGCTTCTCCTAGAGTTAAGCGCAGATCTCAAGATGGTATCAGTCGCTCATCTCGATCTTCGTCGCCGGCGTCGGGTTCGGATTCATCGAGTACCGGCAGAAGTAAGACTAGCCGAAGCTCTTTACTTTCCGCCAGCGTTGGGAGGCCTATTTCGCATACACCAAAGAAACCAACGACTCTGAAGAAAGTCGTCAATACGCACCACTTTGAGAAGCCAAAGATCGCACGATCTCGTTTGCAGTCGACCAAACCGCCCGTCTTCAATGTGTCGACACCTCTGGGCCCAGCAAAAGTGAAACGAATTGGCTCCTTCGATAATTTTGTTTCGCCTGCTGCTAAAGAACCGACCGTTTCTCAAAGCGCGCGTGTAGAAGTCTCCGGAACTCCCTTTGTCTCCAGGATTACTTCCGACACCCCCTTCAAGAAACCGTTTCCAGCGCCGGTTCCTAGACCAACCTTCACACCTGTCATGCCTCTGCAAACAACTTTTGCTACTCCTCAGATCGCCAAACCCTTCCACCCGCACCCCGCAGCGTTCATGTCTACAGGTCTTCTCACAAAGAAGAACCGCCCGATGAATGCTAACGGAACCTCCTTCCTTCCCCCCGAGACGCCATGCAAGAAACCAACCTTTATGACGAGGAAGCCAACCATGGTTACTAATGCACCACCAGATACACCTTTCACCGGTAAGGGAAGAGGGAGATTAAACTTCACCAGGACCGAAAGCTTTGCAAGTCTTGTGGACACCGGATCACCCGAGGCTAGCCAATCGAATAGCCAGCAGGAATACCTTCAAACTCCCACCAAACGACTTCATACCTCGGACAGCTCTGGTAGCCTAAGAGGAATGAGCAAGAGGTGGAGGGGTGAAGCCGCATGTAAGTTTTCGGATTACTGGAACGACAACCTAACTGCAACATGGCTAACATCTCCGATAGTGTCCCAAGAATCTGTCCCGCCGCAGACCCCACAGGCTAGCACTGGTATTATTGATCTCGATGCAAGCCGACTATCAATCTCCGGGAAGCCTTCGCAACCTCTATTTGTCGCATCGTCGCATCCATCAACCCCTCGATCTGCTAGAGATCTATTTGGCAATTTGACGCACACCCCGACAAACAGCAGCAGTTCCCCGGACAAAAGCTTCAATACATCTGGTCTTGAGCAAACTATGACTCCTGTTATGGATCGAACCTCCAAAACATTCTCGAAGGAATGGGACCCATCTCTCGAAAATAAATTCGCCCGGGTTACACAGGTTGGAGCTGGTGAATTCTCTGTTGTATTTGAGGTTGAAGAAAAAATATCCTCTCAAACTTCTACCCAGCTTATCACGCCCGAAAATTCGTCGGAAAACGGTTCTCCACCTAATCCATCTCTTATGATGCCAAGGCACTACGCCGTCAAGCGGGTACAGTTCCACGGACAGAGGGATCGTGACATGCGAATTGAGGAAGTTTCCATCTTGAAGTCTGTCGGCAAGCATAAGAACATCATCGAGTATATCAATAGCTGGGAGACGTCAGTCAACCACCGGGTTTATATACAAACAGAATTCTGCGATCTTGGTGGTTTGGACAATTTTCTTTCCGACTATGGAAATCACGGCCGCCTGGATCCCTTCAGAATTTGGAAGATCTTTACTGAAGTTTCCGAGGTAAGAAACCATATTTTAATCCGCTATACAATAGACGGGGATGCTAATGGATACTCGATAGGGACTGGACTACATCCACTCAATGAACTTCTTGCATCTCGACCTCAAGCCTTCTAACGTTCTTATTGCGTACGACGGAACTCTCAAAATCGCAGACTTTGGCATGGCCACCAAGTACCCTGCCAGTCGCAGCCTTGAACGAGAGGGTGACCGAGAGTACTTGGCCCCCGAGGTTCTCCAGAAGCATCAGTACGATCGACCTGCCGACATTTTCTCCCTCGGTCTTACTCTTCTGGAAATCTCTGCCAATGTCCAACTCCCTGACAACGGTCCTTCCTGGCAGAAGCTTCGCGCAGGGGACCTCAGCGAAATCCCCGACCTTACGCCTCAAGGTCTCATGCATAGTTGCATCCGCGACGAACGTGGCTTCCCAGTTGTCATTAATGACGATTCCATTGGCGAGATTGGTAACGAGTCTTTCTCCGCAGATGCTAGCTTCAGCGTTTCACCCGCGTCCCATATCGAAGGAATGCTGGCGAAATTTGTGAACAACCCCAACTTTAGGGTTCGTGATACAAATGACTTGATCGATGCTCCAAAGTTCATGGAGGGGGATAGCTTGAAGTTCATGATCAACTGGCTCATCTCTCCAGACCCGGCACTTCGCCCAAGTACTTCTGACATTCTCAACTCATCCGAGATTCGCTGGATCAGAGGACGGAGACGAGTTGGTGCTCTCGTCTATGAGGGAGAATGGGGGCCGGCTGAAGCGCTGCCAGGATATTCCGAGGATATGGACATTAGTGATCTATCCGGTGGCAGAGTTGACGATGATGGCGAAGATTGGCTTATGATGGAATAATTCTTCATTCCATCACAGCAACCGAGACGAAGATATGACGAGTTAAGACCTGTTTTTGTTTTTTCCATTATGATCTTGCCTTTCTTACCCTTATGATCAGGTATATATATACTTTACGAAAGAAATTCGCTTCTTTTCTGCTGTGCTCCTTTTATTCTGATATTCTTCCTTTGTTTTCAATTCTCTTGGCCTCAAAGAGGTTATGCTTTTTATTACACGCCGACTCTCCTTTTACTTTGGATCTTTGTATCAAAAACCCAAGCTGGGCCTGTCATATTTGTACCAATCAGGAAACCCTGCGCGGAACGGAATCATCTCCTTTGTGTATCTTTCAACTTCACTTCTCTGGATTCCGTTTCGTTCTTTTTATCAGATTTTTTTTTTGGGTACCATTTCTCATGCCTGTCATGACGGCTTGTTTTAGCATTTAATAATGGCGTATTAACGGTTCGCATTTTGCCTACTCACTGCTTTTCTTTTATTTTCCTTTGTTTCTTTTCTAGCTGCAGTACTTGAGAATGGCATTTGCATACGGCGTTTATGCTTTGAGATTGATAAAAAAAAGATGATTGATAAAAATACATCGCATTCTCGTAGTCTAGGACCACTTTTATTGGAACTATTATATGTACTTGATATTCAAAGTCCTCTTGTCCCTTCTGGAATGAACCATATGCATATAAGATTAAATGCAGTTTTCAAGCTTTCCACACCCTCAACTGCCCGTCATCCACGACCAAGTCTCCATAAGCCCACTCAAAAACCTTCACCCTATCCACCATCACCGCCTTACCGACGTACGATCTGAACTGCATATCCTCCTCGTTTTCCATCTCGTCATTATAAACCGGACAAGCTGTAAACCTCACACTCTCCAACCATTCCAACCCACCCTCAACCCACATCTTCACCGAATCCTCCAGCCTCTCAGTCTCTACATACGGCCCGACAGCCCCATCCTTCCAATCAGAATTCTCCGGTCCCGAATCCAGTACCACCGGCCACGTCAACTCCACTTCCCTGAGCCGCTTGAGCCCCGCGAGTTGCCAGTACACTATATGCTCATCGGGATCCCAATTCGGACCCCACGCCTTCCAATCTTCCGCCTCCAACTTTATCAAATTCGGAAACCTCGCCACAATCTCGTTCAGCAGCGAAGGGGAGAACCGCTGCACCCGAAGATTCAGTTGTGTCACTCCCGTGAACACGGTCTGCATGGTTTGGTCTTTAGGTATATCTAGGCTTCCCCTGCTAGGTCCGATCTGTGAAGATAAGGACGCCGCGTCGATATTCATCCTGGTTATACGAAAAGCTGCGGACGGGAGGATGAGGAAATGACACCGATAGGGATCGTGCGTGGTTACCGTGGAAGGAGGGTCGAAGAGGATCCAATCCACGGATATTGAAAACTCGGTGACGTTGGGCGGGATGGGGATATCCATTATGGGTCCCTCCGGGTGGTCTTTGAGCCATTCGTTTCGGATATCGGGGGACAGGAGGGGCATGAGGTGGTATACATAACCTCTGTTTGAATCGGAGGCGAGGCTGTCGGCTTGGGATTTGATGATGAGGTTGGTTAAGTTTTGATAGAAATGGGAGGATATCAGTGGGGTGAAGATGGCGGTGTAGAGTCTGCGGCTCACGTCGCGGGTTGTGGTGTAGGAGATTGAGAGGTTGGTCACGGAGGTGAAGAAGGGGATAGCTTTGGTGAAGAATTGGCAGGCGATGATTATTTGGACGTGACGTTCGTCGGTGGGGGTATTGTTGGTGTCGAGGGATAAGTTGCTGTACTGGGGGAAGTTATAGAGGAGATTGGGTTAGTGGGCTGGATTTGGGGATATAAGACGAATATGCTGGGTCGCTAGGACATGAACCGACCTGACGAACGGTGCAATACGCTCGAGGCTTTGAATATCATTGTTAGTGGAGTCCTTGTGAAAAGTTAAAGATCGGAAGAGAAGAGGGCGTATGATTCCCTGAAGATGTTTGGAGCATAAGGATAAGGATTTGAGATCTGTGTTGGGAACGAAGGAAATGATGTCGAGTTGGAGCTCCAGCGGTAACGAGAGAAGTTTGGAGTTGACATGTTGCATTTTGGAAAGGCTCGCAGTTACACGGGTGATAGCTGCTGGGATGTATTGGTGGTAAAGCTTTGTGTAAAAGGCTTATAGGGCCTTGTTTGTAGATTAAGCAGTAGTTAGGTTAGTAGCCGGTTGTATTAGTCAAGCTTTCATATATTTGAGACCTGTTTCGGCAAATTTGGTGAAACGTAGCTATAACCAGGTCAACGTCTGCAAGATGGAAATGTAGCCTCCGAGCCCACGAAAATGCTGTTATTCTCCCGTGTTCAGCCGTATGGCTCGCGTTTGGACGTACTGGGAACTGGGGTCTATTGATTCCTTGGTTTGTTGCTTCCCTCTTTGCACAACACCTTGTGCCTCTCAAGTCTCAACGACTGCGAGATTAGTCGCACTACTAGTGAGAACGGGAAGGCTCTACTTCTTTGGATATCTCAGCTCAGGATAAAGTCAGCTGAAGGATGTGAAGGTGCATATTTCGATATGGCTCTACTAATATGCTACAGTGCAGTCTGCCAATCGAATTTGTGAATTTTGATGCTTTGCGACATGGCTATATATCGGATAATACTATATACTATAGATATATTGATAAACTTGGACGGTATTGTCGTATTTATTCGTATTGCAATAATAATGGCACTACCGATCGCGATTTATAGCAATTAACTTAAGGGTGATAAGCTGCTATTGATGCTGTTAATGTTGTCGTCCTACCAAGGGAGCCACCGCCTATGAACCTTCAAAACCGTGGTACGCACTAGACCTATAGTTTTGTGGTGCTATTATTCTGTACCGCAAGCTGATATATATATCCGGATATACCGTTAACTAGCAAGGAAATTCCAGAAAGTGGTATAACATCTTATTTTTGCCCGTTATGTGTTCCAGTTGCAATCTATGCTGAGCTTATTATTATAAAACTCCGCCAAATCGCGCCAGCTGACTTGTGAGACAGGTTCCTTGGCTTTCCGGCCAACCGTGCAGCTAATATTTCGTCGCGTTGAGAATCAATGAAATAAATGTTAATACGGTTCCATGAGAATGTGGAATATAGCGAAACTTTTAACAATGTACGCCAGATTTTTTGCCTGGGTTTCCTAGGCCCCCTCTAAACGTGGCGTTGCCAAGTCAAGAAAAGACTATTCTTGGGGATGACGAGTGCGACTGAACGCACTTTGTTGGGTTTGCTACCCTGCAGAAACCAACAAGGTCTCGCGGCCTATGAGTTGAATATCTCCATGTAGCTCACGAATTTCAGAAGCTTTGGCGTTCAGCATAAGCAAAATTGGGAAACAACGGGCATTCAGGTAACTCTCACAAAGATCTAAGATGTACTGATATATATGAATATAATAATATATAGTATTTCCGGGTTCAATCTACTGTCGAAAAGAAAATTATAAAAGCCTGACCTCAACCATCATTCGAATTTTCTCATCTTCATCGCAGCCATACTAGTATACTTCTCCTGGGTCTTCTACAAGTTTGCTCTTCATAAATTAGCATCAGGTTAACATCTAATCAACTTCAAGTCACTTCCAATTCATTGTTGAACCCAGACCCTATTTCAGACATTTAAAATGGTTTATTTCTTCCGTCAGCTCCCCATCCTGGGAATGATGGTTATGGCATTGCAAAACATGGCTCTGGCCAAACCATTATCAGAGCCGAATGTATTATTACAAAAGCGCACATGCAACGAGTGCCCATCCACTACGGTCACCCTGACAGTTACTACCACTGATATTACGACGACTACGGCGACGACGACTCCTTCCTGTCCCGCCCCTCCTCCAACTTTCAGCTGTTCCGAATACGGTTATCTCATCAGCGAACATACCCTGTATCAATTCGATCTCGGTACCGCGCAATTAACTCCACTTGTGACGAACGTCTACAACGGCAACTATGTCAACGCGATCGGTTTCAACGTTATGGATCACTACATCTACGGTATCGACCGGCCCACCGGATCTGTGGTAAGGATCGCTATAGACGGTACTATTACGCCCGTTGTGACCTTGCCAGGGTTGGTTGACCTCATAGTCGGTGATATTGATGGGAACGGTCAGTTCTGGCTGAGCGGAGTCAACTCGGCAGGACACGAATACTGGCAGGTGGATCTCAATCCGTACTCCTCGACGTACGGCCAATTGGTCACTCATGGCACCACCGGTACCGGGCAGGGTTACAACTTAGCTGACTGGTCTTTCATTCCATCCACCGGTCCTTTCCTGTGGACTTTGGCGGTTGCCGTGAATGGTGGATTCGCGGTCCTGGCTAAATTTGATACTGTCAATCACACGTGGACTAGAGTCAAAGATTTCCCGGGGCTACCTGCTTCTGGTTTTGGTGCCTGTTTTTCCGTGAACAACGGCGATCTTTATTGTTATCAGAATAGCAGTCAGGACCTATACAAGGTCAATGTGTTCACACAAGCTCGACCACAGGTCGTAGCTCAGGGGCCGGCGGTGACGAATGCCGATGGAGCTCGTTGCGTTTACAATACTGAAAATATCTAGTAAGTTAAAGGCTTTATATATGCAGGCGAAAGGAAGGGCGGAATTTTTTAATATAATAACAGATTTCAGATTCTGTTCAAGTCCTGTTCAAGCCTCATGCTCTTTTCGAGCCTTATAGAGTTTCGTTTTAGGGTTTCTACATTTGACGAGCGAAATAATCTTGTCGCTTGGCTCATGCCACTATATAAAATCAATACGCTTTCATCTCCTCTATTGTGAATTTTTGATGACATAATAAGGTATCCAAATAAATGTATCCTAGCATAGATGTGGACTTGACTGAAGGGAGCTCGTGAGGTTATCAATCTTAATTAGTTACACAAGTGGGATAATGAAGGTGGATTTCTTGGAGCTCTCGATAGTACTAAAATATATTAATTTGTTAAGCCATTCTTGTCTCGTGAAACCAGAACCCCAACGCCTTGTGGACTTGACGCCAGTGCCTGTCAACGAGAATTTCATTACCACGCTCCAGAAAATTCAGACGCTTTTCAAGAGATATGACGGCAATTTATCCAACGAGGTTCCAGCCTCACTATCAGAACGTTTATCGAGACCGAGAAAATTGGAAGCCGGTTGGTAAATCCACACAGCAAATCAAAGAATGATGGATCCAGCTAACAGAAAACTTCACATTCTAATAAATTGTGCCAAGGGATTCAGCGAGCCTCAATATACACATTGAACTGGTGCTCTTAATATCTGGGGCAAACCACCAAGATATCTGCCGCTTCTCCGACATCAATAGCCAGAAGTATGGTCCTGTCAAGAGAGCTATTCGAAACTTGGCTGATTCAGCTCGGAGTATTTCCGCGGCTGCAGCTACCATAAATAAGCTTAACAACCTCTCGAACATACAAGATCTCATTCCACCAAGTGGCAACGAAGAAGACGGGGAAATAAAGCCGCATACGCCCGCTGTCGATTTACCCGCTATTCCTCCCTTGATTCTCGGGAGAAACGTTGAGGTTATCAGACGGTTCTTGAAATACGGCGGCCTTGGTCAGGTGACCGCCATATTCGGACCTATAGGTGCAAGGATCACGCCGTTACACGCTGCTGTAGAGACAGCCGACATCGAGATGGTATATATTATCCTCAAAGCTGGAACTAATCCCACAGTTGCGACGCAGGGTGGATCGACGGCTTTGCACAGTGCTGTCGGCCGTGGCTATGTTGCTGCACTGTAGTGCATGAGAGATATTTCCTGGGAAAGTTTGGACGTATGACAGAGCGTTTGTGGCATATTGAAGGGATAGTTACCAAGTTACTACTTTATCATGTTTGATTAAATATGATCTACCTGCACGTCTACTTGTCAACGTCGAATGGATTGTCATATTGTATGGAGTATAGTTTTCCAAGCCAGCGAGTTTAGAGAATAGAGAATCGATAAACTTGCCAAATATCGGCATACTACATTAAATATCTATGAGAAGATTAATAATAAGCTTAACAAAGGCTTTGCAGAAACGGCCAGAACAATCTAAACATCCTAACTTCGACCGCATAATCGCTTTATCGAATACCTCGAGCCAATGAAACTGGAAATAAGTCAAGAAGGACGAGAAACAGGCTTATAAAGGAAACATCTTTAAGGAATTTGTGAATGTAGTGGTCCGGGAATCTAGCAGTCATCTAAAATTCGACTACAAGAGATATGTGAACGGGTTATTCGATATTTATCGGAGTAGCATTTCCGCTTTTTAAAACTGCCTAGCCGTTTTTTGTAAAATATTTTTTTACAGATGATTGACAGTAGCCTACAGGGGGCTGACCGGAGAGGAAACAATATTGTGCAACTAATATTGCCCATAGATGGATATTTTCAAAGTTCCACTCAAAAAGTGGACCGTTACATACCCGAGACCGAGCCCCAGTTGGAGTAGAAATCTCCGTCTTGGCGCGCTGGTGCGAGGCATAGAATGCGCACGGGGCGCCTCGACGTCAATAGCTAGCTCAAGATCGACGGAACCATGGCGGGAAAAAAACATTGCGGTTGCGGAAAAAGGGGGGACTGGATCTGTGGGCGCCGTTGGCGGATCACATGGCGCTCCGAAGTGTACTTTTTCTCTATGTTCTAAATGCTGCATGATAAAGTTTAAATGTTATTTAGATTTTCAAAAACCCGTATCGATATTTGTATCCATAGGGCTGGCTGCTGACGCAACCGAGAAAAGTTAAAGTTAACAGACTTTGTAGCTAGTGGCTTTAAACAATGAACCGCTTGGCAGCGGTGAAACTACAGCTGGGTCATAGAGTTTTTGCGTGCACGCTGCATCACCAATTTTTTGTTCGCTGACAAGAGTGGAAGCTTCAATAGGAGTGAAAGCCGGGATTACCAGTTGCTTTGAATATTATTTATGAGGTGGGAGACTTGATCCGAACATTCCGTACATCCTCAATAGCAAGTCGCAGCAAGTCTTGTGACCGGGCAGCTTGTCATTGTGTAAATATATATGACTTCAGGACTAGCCGTGGCGCTTCTCGTAGAACATCCTGGTCAAGCATTGTCATAATTGTGGGGAGACTCTTTAATTAAATTAGACGACATGGGTCGAATGGAGACATCAACTGCTCCGCAACGCTACAACTGGCTCTGGAGTTTTGTTGTCTTAGAATTTCTATAGTACTAGAGTTATAACTGTAGAATAGATATTTCGCACATTTCTATGTGATGTCCGCTAGTTTTCGATGTTAGCACCAAAAATGCCATCATATCACTTGGGTGGGGTTTTAAATCCCAGTTATTTTGACCGGATTTCGCACATGGGTATTGAGATGTCCCTGGCCTCATTAAAAATATCTCCACTTTCTGCTCGATATGGATAGTTCTGTGCGTTTGCACGCTAGCTCTTATTCTAAGACTACTGAAACATCAATAACTTCGCCGTTCTATACGGTCTGAACTCGGGGTGGGCGATGAGCTCCTATAGAATAGATCATACACGAGAAAAGAACGGTATGCCCGACGTCAGGATGTCTCTGACAGCTTTGCAGTACTCTCAGCCTTCAACCTTCGTTCTGAGATTATTTCGGATAGGGGTCAAGATGAAGGAAAGCGTCCGCGCTCTGATTATAAAATAGTTGCCTGCCGACTTGAAGTCGAAGCATTTTTCAGCATTAAGCTTGGAAACTTCTTCGCCTCTCTGAAAGAAATATACTATACTGGGCTTCCAATACAACAATTTACACTAAAATGGCCTATATATCTCGTCTGCTCGTCAGCGTAGCCGTTGTACTAGCCGCCTTAGAAAACGCAGTGGTAGCCAACCCTCTAGCAGCACCGAACAATTACTGTCCTACGGTCACCAAGACTTGCACCCAGACCAAGACGACGACTAAATACTCAAAGACGTCTACAAAGTCCGTGACAAAGTCGATTACCAAAACTTCCACAAAGACCTCTACGAAGCTCTCGACCCTCATTCGCACATCTACAAAGACCTCCACGGCGACAAAAGTAATCACTTCAAGCCCACCTGGAATCACGCTTACCGTCACAAACACTGCCACGCTGCCCGAAATTACAGTGACGATCACAGATACAGCTACACTACCGGTGACAGAGGTAGTTACTGTTACGGAGGACGCCCCAGCAACCTCGAGCTGCCCTTCTCCCCCAGCAAGCGGTCCAGTATTCGCTTGTTCAGAATATGGATTTATCATCAGTGACCTCGCATTGTATAGAATCGATCTGCATACCGCCGAATTTTCACTCATCTCTCAGAAAATCAACGGTGATCTCACCATCAATGCCCTGGGCTACAACGTGATTGATAGCTATCTATACGCCAATGAGGTGTCAACTGGTACCATTATACGTATCGCGGCGGATGGCAGCACTACTAGAGTCGCAAAAATCCCTGCCATCAAAGGTGCGGTTATCGGTGACATTGATACCAGTGGCCAATGGCACCTCGTTGTCAAGGTCGAAAATGGAGTGGAGGAATGGGTGCAAGTCGATCTCAACCCTTTGTCACCTCGATACGCCCAGGTGGTCGATTCCGGCACGGCTTCTCTTGTTGGACTTGGGATAGTTGATTGGGCTTATATTCCTGCCGCCGGGTCTTACTTGTGGTCTCTGGCAATTGACAACGCCGGTGGTTATCCGGTACTCGTGAAGCTTGATATCGGAACTCACACATGGACAAAAGTGAAAGAGTTCCCGGATCTACCGGCAACTGGTTTTGGCGCTATATTTGCTGTGAACAACGGAGACCTGTACTGTAACCAGAACGCATCTGGTGACGTTTACCTTGTCAATGTCTTCACCCCGGAGACACCGAGAGTTGTTTCTCATGGCCAGACAGTCTCTAACACTGACGGAGCTCGTTGTCCTTGGAACATCATCGAAGCATCCCCGTAAGTGCAAAGTGTATGGATTGATAGCGAGAGTTCCTAATGAAGAATCTCATCTACGCGTGTAATCTTAATGTTTATTTTGAACGAACCCAAAGACGTCCAGAAGCTCGGTGGGCCAAGTTAAAGAGACGTACACCCACGCAAATGAGAGAGAAATTTAGATCTTATAGGCTAGGGTACGCGCATACGTCGTATGGGCATTATATCAGTATGTTTTTAGTACCTAAGTCTTTCAATATTTAATACATTTAGCAAGTTTATAGGCACATGCGTGTTCCCAAATATTTAGTGATAGGGGTATGCATGTAGCTGGCTGCACAACTTTGGAGGCTTTGCGAAAGTTTATGTAGTCGAATATCTGAGTTGTCTACGATATATGAAAAATGTCTGGTCAAAATAATTGTCTGGTTGCGAGTCACCTCGTTTGGTTACTACAGAAACAACACCCCCAAGTAATCTCCAATAGCTGTTATTTTAGTCTCCACGCTATCTTCATTTGTAAGCGGTAAACCAAGCGTTCGGCAAGCGGCATTGCATTGCTCCACTAGAAAGCGAGATATCAGATTCAGCAAACAGTATCGAATAAGATACACTAAAGGTATGATAGCTCTAGAGCACGGGTAGCGAAGATAACTTACAATTAAAGCGAGTTAGAGAATCTCTACTTTGTGGTAGATGCTGATGTTGGTCTTCCGGAATGGTACTGGGGAACCGAAGGGCATGAGTTGGCTGTAGGCGACTGTTATATAACCGCATATTTAGCAAAGAATTACTAGATAATGAAATAATAGCGACGTTAGAATCGATATCTTTTAAGTGCTGAGTTTGGAGTCTTTGTAACCACCTGGCTTGAAGCTCTGCAACTACACTCTCTAGATGCCTGATCTTTCCGGCTTCACACTCTAGGGCGGCAACCTTCACTTGGAGTTCGCCCACGTACTTTTGCATGTCACGGTACATCATCTTTACGAAAATAACCCCGATATAGAGCAACAGTTTCGTTTGGATAATAGATTATAGGCAAAAATACTGCAATGATATAATAGAGGTAGTTACACTAAATCAATTTCCTCTATGTTTTCCGTGGTAATCAGGAGCGTATATGAGTATTCGGAATAGCAAAGGTGGTAATGTAATCGGCTGGAATGTAGAAGCCCCGCCGAAGGCAAGTCTCATAGCCAAACCCTACAACAAACAACGGCCCCGATATTTAGAGCTGCACAACACCGATTATCCAACACTTCGTAAACGCTGAACCTAGAACATCGGAAACTAGCCTGCACAGCGGAAGTTTTAGTGTAATAGTTGTTACATTAGAACTAACTATTAAAAGGAGATACCTTTCCCTTGTGATCCTTATTCAATCAGGCAACTAGCATACGACCAGTTTAGTAATATTCTCGTCAGACATTACTTTGAGGCTCAACAAAATAGTATCCTGGTTCACGATTTTCTTACTTAGTTCGGATATTCAGCATATATTTCAATACTACTAAACAAAAAAATAAGTAGGTAAGGACCTAAGTAGTTACAAGACTGACTAACTACTTAGCTAAACAGTCTCACAAGATCTAAGATCGCGAAAATCCCCTAGAGATCAGGGCAACACAACCCCCCATACCTTCACGCACCCATCGCTTCCAGCGCTAGCCACAGTCTTCTCATCAATCCATTGCACGCCTTTACATCCTTCTTTATGCGCGCCCAAGGCCTTGGCATTTTTCACGTAGTTCAATGCGCTATACACGATAACATTGGTATCCAAGCTACCGCTGACCACGTGTGTTCCCGCCTTATTCCAGGCAATAGCTGAGACACGACCCGTATGGAATGCCCATCTGCCAGTTTTTAATTCACCGGTGGAAGCATCGTACAATGCGATCTTACCAGAACCATCGCCTGCGGCAAGGAGGGGGGAGTCTGGAGCAAATGCCAAGGCGGATATCGCCGAGCGATTTGATTTCAAAATTGAGGTTGGAGAGGAGGGAATGGTGTCATCGGAGCTGTGGAGTTTATACAGGTAAACATTGTTATCTTCTGCGCCGACGGCTAAAGTGCTTGTGGAGTGGGAATAGGCCACGGTTGTTGGGGTGTAGTTCTTTATGGGCGTGGAAGTCGATTTCTCGCCGTCCTTGTAAACGCTAATTTCCTGGAGGGTCACGACAAAGGTTGCCGAGCGATCAGGCGCATATGCTACCCCGCGAGGTTGCCCGACAGTGCTGATGATAGAGCCACTGAAATAGTTGGTTAGTTAGTTTTGGGGGGAGATTTAGTAGAGTGAAAGATTCTCGTACGTGAAATCTTTGACACCGGTGTCAATGATCCGGAGTGTATCATCCATGCCGATTGAGTATATCCTGCCCTCCGAAGCAGAGAAGCCGATCACTTGGTTTGTATGCGTCTGGCTTTCCGGAACTTCTGCAAGGCCAGTTCCTATGTCCCAGGAGCACACCCTGCCATCATAACTTCCAGTCCATAGTGTCTTTCCTCCTGTTTCAATACCAAGGCCAGTGATGCTCTTTTGATGGCCGGCGACAACTCTGACAGGCTTGTCAGCTTTCTCGGAGAGATAGTTGAGATCGCCGGAATTCGAGATGGAGATAACAAGACCGTCTTGCCTGTTCGGCCAGACTACTCCCACTTGCTGGTCAGGGACGGAAACAGTGTCACCGAATGACCATGTTTGCGTGTTCTTCTTGGTTTCAACATCCCAAATCTTCACGGTCCGGTCCGCGCTTGCTGTGACAAATCGCTTTGAATCGGAATGCCAAGATATCGAGTAAATGCCTCCCGTATGGTTCCTGGTGCAATCCTCGACTTCTGCAATCCATTCACCAGTCTTACCGTCCCAGAGAAATATTTTTTTATCCGAGCCGACACTGACAAGATGGTTGCCGTCTGGGGAGAATGCAATCCCCTGGATGAAATTGGTGTGGTGGCTTCTATCAGCGCTGCTGAACTTGAAGGGTGGTCCTTGATAAAAGACCACGCTGTTATCATCGCCAGCTGTTGCAGCCCTGTATGGGCGGGTGGGTTTAATTGAAACCGTATTGACGACCTTGGAATGCCCGGCGATTTCACCAACGGAGTTTCCTGTGCTGTACCAAATTTAGGCGTGAATTCACCGCGATTTCAAGCAGGAAAAGTCAAACATACTCCCATGTCATACAGTGACCGTATCGCTCCTTTCCGTCGCCAACAGCAATGATACGCTTGGATTCTCCATCCCAGGCAACATCGGTGATCTTCCCGTTGATGATAGGGTACTCGCCTTTCGTGTTTAAATCTTCGCTGGCGCAGTCCCACACACGAACCACACCTGATGCGTCACCGGACGCGACATAGTAGCCCGATGGCGCAAACCGGGCTACCGTAGTATTTGCCGTATGGCCGTTATATTGAACAGAATCGGCCGGGGAGTCGATGTCACGGAGGAAAATCGATTTATTGGACTGTGCATGGGAATTGTTAGCATATGAATACTGGTGAGGGAGATGGCAAAGACCCGTACCGCGTAGGCGATTCGTTTTCCAGCTGAGTCTGCGCTCAAATGGGTGGCTTGACCTCGAACCGTGGTGGGACTTGAAGCCCATATCGATTCTTTTGATATGATAGGCTAGATTAGCCCAATGGCATGGGATTCCAGAACGCGGGGGAGCAGGGTTCCAAAGACACCCACATACGCCTTTTAATAGACATTGTACTGTTTTCCGGCACAGAGATATTAATAGTTTCAAATATGTCTCTTCGTTCCAAGTATTTTCTGAATAGCAAGTCTGTAAAGTGGGCTTGTGCCGCGGGGTGAATGTTGAATGTTGGATGTGGGACGGACCATGGCTTGGTAGTTGCTGACAGCTAAGCTGATTGCGTCGCCAGCACTTGCCTCGAGACCAAGCATAACAATGTTGTAAATTGCGTCGCAACACATTTTCAGGGGGAGGCGCGGGTTAGTTTAGTGGGGTGGCACTGGTATCGTTGTTGGTGGCACTTGGATGTATGGGTGCTAGCATCTGTACACGAGACTATACGATTAGGTGTATGGTATAGACGTTAATACTCGAGTTCGAAACAAGGGAGGCGATGCAATTACCCGATTCGGATGAAACCTATATTTTGTACCTTTTCATACCTGTAGTTGTTCGTTGAACTGCTCTATCGAAGGTTCAGATTTGGGAGTTTCAGGGCTATATAAAGGAAATAGATTTTAGAAAGCCCGCATTCTATTCTTCGAATACGCCTGCAAAGAAGGTATTGCATAATGAACTTACTAAATGTCATAGTTTGAATATTCATACTTTCTTTTCAGGTATCTCTTAAGTCAACGGTAACCGAGGTTGTCTTGTAAACCAAACGCTGACCGCAAAGTGAGCGGAAGGTCAACTTCAGTATTCCTAGGAGATTTTTCACATTTACACGAAATGCAGCTTCAAGCGAAACTATACCTTCTCATCCTTGCCTCCAGTTCCTACCATACCACCTGCGGGGCAGTCATTCCCGACGGAAAGTTGGAGAAGCATGAAGTTTTAGATCGCCCACTTCATGGCATTCGGGTTCGCGATATCTTAGACCATTTATACGGCAGACCGGCTCTTAACAAACGAGCTGGTAGTGGACTTGAGCCTCTCTGTCGAGACGGGGGCGACGCTCATTACAGAAACGGCAAGCTATCGCACTGTATATATAACACCCCCATAGAGAAGTACAACAATGCGGTTCGGAACCTAAGTCACGACGGCCACCGACGGCGTATCGATAGCTTGGGTGGGGAACCTACCTCGAATACCTCCAGTGTCGAAACTTCCAAACCCCAAGTGCGTTTCCGCAAACAAAAGCGTCAGGTGGTGGGCGGCATTGGCTATCCGCTTCCTGACGGATTTAAGTGGAAAGACGAACCGTTCTGCTACGGGTCTGGAACATGGATTCTTGATAGCGAGCTGGGTACCATTCGCCGGCTGTATTGCAACATGTTAAATGCCATTCCGGGTCGAGGGGTTATTACACAAATGTCTTTTTTTGAGAGAGGTGATTCCAGATTCCCGGATCCTGATTTCAGTGGCCTCAATCAGCTACATGCGGAGAATAACAACATTATACAGGTGGATACAGAATTTAGAACGACAGAGAATGTCGCACCTCCGGAATCTATTGTAAACGCCTGCATGGATGCTGTTAATCGACTGATATTTAGTTCATGCCAGGGGGAAAACAGTGATACTCGAGGTGGGCAGATTCAGATTTCGTACACCGTTCCAAATTCCCCTGGCCTCGGAATCCGGGCTTATCTCTTTGGGATAGACCCGAATCCAGACTATAGGCGAGAGTCACCTTGTAGTCCCAATTCTGTTAGTTGCAAGCTTGGTATTAAATAAATATACACTGTGGCGGAAAAAAACTTCTAACTGATGGGATGGCGCTATGGCACCTCCGGACCTGTAGCTATATCAATAGAGTTCCACTTGGTATATGTGCCATTCTTGTATGTGATCAGACTACCTTGTAATCTTGGGGTTATAAAGATGATTTAAGACTTATTGGATATTATGTTAACCAACCTATATGAAGGAATGTGAAACAAAATCAGTATAGCATGGAAGACCTGACGTGGAAAAGAAAAGTACATGTGCACATAGAACAAATACCTGGAATTATAAGTTTAGCTAAGATTCATCTATTAGCATATGTTGGGGACCTGAACTTCAAGATTGCGCATCCTGGAAGCCTTAAAATAAACGTTGGCGATTACATATAATCAGGATATACACGTGGCCACTATCAATCGATGACCTGGCCAAACAAAATCTAAATATATATAAGAAAGGGGCTGCCCTGTACAATCGTAAAGCTATAGATTTAAAGTGTATATATCTTGTTTAGCACAAGTTTATATATGAAAGAATGGCAGGAGTAGTGCCCAAGAACTTCTAAATCACCATTTTTTTTTTCTTCTAACACAACTCAAACTAAACCTCTAGTAATGTGGTAAACATTAAAGCTTGAACCCTTGCAAGAAATATAGCTTGGTGTGGAGAAGTGTTGAAAGCGAGGTGGTTTGCCTTGTCCGGAATCGTTATACACAGCACATCGAATGAGCACTTCTGACGCTAGTTATCGGCTTTGCGATCAGCGTTTGGTTTACGAGACAAGTTATCGGGGGATGCAAACCTTGATTTTGAGAACACCATGCAACACTTCTCACCAGAACCCAGACCCTTTGATTATATTGCAAATCCTCACGAGGCATACAAACGAAGATCGCGTTAGGTTTCTGCCAACCCACGCCGCGTAATCCCCCCTCAGATAACGATATAACTTTTGTCACCTCCTTGGGTTCCTAGACGCTGACCGGATATCTCGCAATCGTAATTACATCGCTGAATAAACTTGAACCCAACACTCGACTCCGTTATTTAACTTCCGTGATACATCTACGTCATCGGGGGTTCGCTGAACCCAAATTCAACAGCCCACGATGACTTCTCGATATTTCTTACGTTTAGCTAGACCTACCAGGGCAGCCAATCTGCGCCGAATCGTCCCTTCATCCGGTAAGCTTTGTATATCGCAGCAATCTCCGTGGCTTGTTGACATAAACTAATCCAATATATCCCATAACCCCCTAGTAGTAACCCTTCAACCAAGGCATCTCTCCACCGTAAACTCGTCCCGTCTAAACACAAGCAAAAATGGAGACTCCACCTTAAGCATGGAAAACCCGCATTATCGTGACCTAATAAAGAGCATCAAAAACCCATTCGTCGCTCAAGCTGTCAATTTTCTGATCCGAGATCCGTTTCAATCCGAAGACCTCTTAAAGTCTTTCTCTAGCCGGCTAGGTCCCACCAATGCCTTTTATTTCCGTGTACCGAACCTCCCGCCCACGTTGAAGGGTCCCGAGACAGATCCCGATGGCATCCCTTTACCATTGGGTACCTTTCGCGCGACATCTGTATCAGAGCTTCGAGAAATTGTCACTCGGATCTTGGAGCACAAGGTGGCTGCCATTCGGACTCCTGAACCGGGGGATCAGAATTTCGGACTTTTCGATGGTGATATCCCACCTCAATTTAGTGAGAACAAGGAGTCGGAAAACCATTCCGCCAGCTCCGTGCAACAGAATGAACCAAATTCGAACCCACCTTTTAAAGAATCCAAAGCAAACCATTCACAGCATAACGGAGAAAATAAAACCTCCGATGATGCAGAATGCGCCACTGATCTGCAATCCGAGATTGAAAAAGCCTGGCGAGACGTCATATATCTCGAAGCCAAAATATCAGAACAAAGCAAGACGGTACCTTCGGACGTATTTGCGGATCTAGCAAACAAGAAGAAGGACCTGAAATCAAAACTGAACCAGTTTCTTGGGCATCAAGCAGTAATCAAGAATACCCACCCGCAGTCAGACCAGACTCTTGAGACCACCGTGGAGAAACCCACGGAAATGCCAAAGTCCCAGGATCAACGAAAAGATGTAAAGCCGGAAGTGACGAAAGAATATAGCCAAGTTCGTGAATCGCCGTTTAGCTATGATGCTGATATACCTGCCCCAAGCGAGCCCCCAGTCACGCGTTTCAGTCGATCGCATACCTCGCATGGGACCTTTGAAAGTTTGAATAAAGATACTTCGTTCTTTGATCGAATTTGGGAGCACATAAATAAGAACAATCCAGATCTCCAAAGAATTATGGGATCCAAACTCGCAAGACCAGCGGAGCGCGAACCCACCAATCAGCCTAAACAAACAAAAGGTGCCTCCAGCCTTCTAGAAAATACAGAATACGCAGCTGGGAAGCGTGTAACAATGATGGACCTCCTTCGCGGGATGGAACCGAGCACTTCCCAAAAGCCCAAAGAAGGGAAGCCCGACACCCATGCCGTACCCGATACCAACCACCAGTCGACATCCCCTAATAGAGAAGAAATTCCCGAAGCATTGGAACAATACGCCTATGAACACGTGGTTGATACCACTTTCAAGTCCTATAAAGATCCAAAGAAGACTGAAGAAGAGACTGAAAAGTTCTCATCAAAGCGGCGTCTCGAAAATTTTGCCAAAGGAGAGCGGGTTTCATCGGGCACACCAGCATTTGGGTCGTCTGAACAGTCCGAGCCGAAGGAAGCCCGGGGGTACGGCGAAGAAGCTAAGCGCCAGCTAGAGATGCAGGACATTTACGACCGACTTGAACATCATAGTCTTCAAACGGTATCAAAAGACGATTTCAATGACCTTTGTCGCTCCTTTGATGAACAGATTACCGTGAATGAAGGCCTCAAAAGTCAGATGAGTTCTATAGAGAGCTTGCTCCAAAGAGTACTAGAGAACCAAGAAGCTGCAGCTACAGCCGCCGCTAGCAAAAAGAATACCGAGGGTTGCGTCTACACCACTAATTCCTGGGAGAGTGACGGTGAACCCAAAGTCCCCGTAACCGTCAGACTCGATGAATCCGACAAGCAAGGCATTCAAACCAGTATAGACAAAGCGGTAAACGATATCATAAACGAACTGGACCAGATTTGGGCAGAAAGTTTCAAGAAACTTCCTAAGGAAATCTCACAGCGGGTTGAAAAAAAGCACTCTGAAAAACAATCACAAGAATTTATACAGGCGAGTATTGTGGAAGCTGTGGAGAAGATTCTCCGTTCTAGCTCCTTGGATCAGTTTGTGGAGAAGATCATGGATAACGCTACGAAGGGTCTTGAAGATCGGCTAGAGTCAGAGGTTAAAAGTATTGTCCGGGATGCTATGGAGGATGCTGTTGAGGACTTGGATGAGGCGTTTATGGAGAGGTTAGATTCTGTTTCTTCGTCGGTAGCCTCAATAGAGAAATCACTGAGGGGTATGTGATTCTTTCCTCCGTCTTGAATTTCTTTTTCTTTTTTGTTTTGTGCGGGTCAATACTGAGAAAACAACTGAAAGCTAATCGACAATTTTAATGTCGCAAAGCCTCGGAGTCTCGTCGTAAACAGAATAAGGGTGATGAAGGTTGGTTCAACTGGTGAATATGAGTCTGGTTTATGAGGATTGGTAAGGTGTTTAAACGTTTCAGCGGGGGCTATATTTTGCGTTTTGAGTTCCCGAATTTTGGTTGCATGTGGATGAAAAGAATGAATCCCTCAGAAATGCTTCTCATTGAGAAAATCCATTGGTGTATGCATATGTATAATGATAAAACATCGAAATTGAAATATAGGTATCTTTCGCATGTACACAGCTATATAGTCCAATTTATATTATCATAAGTATGCTACACGCGACCAAAGGTCTGTTCAGTTCCCGAAACTATCGATTCTAAGTGCTTTCTCGTAATGCCCTTTTTCTTCCTTTTCGCTACGAAGAAGCACTCTTTGGATTCCTAATCCCCCACCGAAATAGCGCAATTAGCAAACTTTATAATTTTGAAATTAATCAAATAGGTCCCAAAAAACCTGACCATACTCACATCCCGAGAAGATTTTGGGTTCATCCTATGTACTTCTTCAAATACAACGTTCAACTTCCTCTCAAGCTCCCTATCGTCCCTACCCTGGTAGAATTTGCACACAAAGCTGCCACCGGTCTTGAGAACATCAACGCAGAAAGTTAAAGCCGCGGTGCAAAGTTCCTACCCATACCCGAAAATATCAAACTCATTAGCCAAGGGTTTCAGACGAAAGATAGAGACGAAGAAAGACGACTCACCATACTCCCCGTGTGATCCCTCACCCCGACCCCACTAGTATTCATCAACCTTATATAAGGAATCAATACTGTATTCATATGAAAACCAGAACTCAACAGCCAGGGTTCGCACATATCTGACAAGACTACGTCGACCGTATTCTGCTCCTTCTCCTCCTGTGTCTTCCGTTTCCCCGTTGTTTTACCCCCTCCTGATTCTTCTTCTTCATCGTGAAGGCTGTCACGTCGTTCTTGGGCCATATAGCCTCGCGAAGAGGAATCGTCGAGTTCGAGAACAGGATTTGTGTCGATCTTGCGTTCTTCTTCCGGGTTTGTGATGTCTTTCCATTCGGAATCTTCTGTTTCTTCCTCTGCTTTGGGAATCGGCTCTAGGAATGGTGATAATCGCGCGCGACCGCGGTCGGGATCTGAGAGGTACCGGCGGACTGAGGCTTGCACGCCTGGATCGAGGAAGTTACCTTGAATTGAAGATGCGCCTTTTGGAGGTGGGGCGGGGAGGATGTCAATCCCGATTACACGACCGCCGGGGAAAGTTTGAGCGACGGCGACTTGGGACCAGGATCCAGGTGCATAGCCCTATATTTGAGGTATTATATTGGTGACTGTAAATTTATAACAGCGAGCGCATAGAAATGGACTTACCAGGTCCACGACCGTTATACCAGGTTTGAGTATTTTGTATTGTTGATCTATCTGAAAACCACGAAGTGGGAAAACAAGGTAATTATAGGTTAGATTGGGTCAATAAACCCAAGGCAAAATTATTAATTCCAATATTTCATCAGAACGGAGAGACTATTTCAGGACATCATCACACATTTTCATGCGGATGGATTCGACGCCATCTCCCATATTCCAACACAGAAATGCGTTGCCAGACACTCAAAGAAGAACTCACCTGTATCAACTTGAAGGCCGCCCTACTCTTCAACATCATCACTTTAGCCTCTCTCGATTCCGCATCAACTAACTGCCGCTTGATCCAATTGGTATTCGTCGCTCGTTTGCCGGTAACGGCTGTACTCGTTGAGAAACTTCTCGCTGAGGGAGTGTGCCAAGATACGCCTGCAGGTGTTCGTGCATATTGACGATAGATGCATGCAGATGATATCGAGATCCTCTGTCGTCGTGTGGCATTAATTTCGACGGAAGAAAGGTCCAGCGCTAGACCTGATAGCAGGCGAAAATAGCTACGGGGTATGGGCATTTTGCCGATGCCTCTGATTTTCAATCTTGTTTGGTCGCGGTTAACTTTTCGATGTTGAAAATTTCACGGTGTTGGATTTTAATGGGTGTTGTGTTTTGTCTCGTAAATCAAACGCTGACTTGCTCTGGGACTGACTGCAAAATTTACGAGACAAGCACTCTTGTTATGGCAAGTTCTTTGGGTACTGAAATGAGTGGTTGGTAGCCTATATAGCTTTATTTCTACCTGGAGAAGTGCCATGGAACTTCACTAGAAGGTTGGAGAATATCTTGGAGGTTAAATGAAATTTATTAATCAGCAAGAAAGAAGATAGCACACTCCAAATGCTTCAAACTCCTCAACATATACATGCAAGCAAGCACTCCTATAACGCCTCATCAAATATAATGTTACAAAAAACGATAAGAGGATCCAATCCGCTAAGCAAAGAGCAGATCATAACAAAAGCCACCCCCAAAACACCACATACCAAGAAAACGGAGCCTCGTACCCTCGTCCACGGTCATGATATTTACAAGGTTCATCAACCATTACAGCGCACCTCTCAAACAAGCGAGCCTTTGGAGGCTTTCTTGATTACTAGCTTACTTCTCACTCCCTCATACGCCGCCCCTCGACGCTTTAGCGGACTGAAGTCCTTGCTAAACCCTGTAACACTCGGTGCTCTGAACTTGTTGAACGTGCCATCCTCGCCATCATCGTCGAACAATGTGCTCCCGAGTGTATTTCCCAGCAGTTTTCTCATCTTCACCTTCTTAGGCTTGGCAGTTGTGATGGTGGAAGCGGTGGTTTCGGCACCAAAGCTGTCTTCCGGTTCTTCAATGATCGTATCGGGTAATATGTTTTCTTTGTTCGGTTCGCCCTTCTTTTTACCCTTCTTGGTGGGGAGGTATTCAGCTTCTTCATCACAGAGGAGTGAGGTTTCTGGGGCAACGGAAGAGGCGCGCGCTTTGGAGGCTTTGAGAGCGGTAGTGGAGAGGAAGATCTTTTGTTTTGGGGCCGGCTTAGGTTTTTCAGATTTGATTATTGGTTTAGGCGGAGGGGGCATGAGCTTCTGAGATTCGGTTGGCTCGTCTATAACCTTCGACGGAGCTTCATCGGCTTCAGTTGATGCTTCAGTGAGCTCGGTGGTTTGCTCCGGTAGGAAAGACGGGGCTGGCGAGTCTAAAACAGACTCAAGTTCGGTGGAATTGCCTTTCGATGGGGTGGCAGCCGCCTCTGACGGCACTGCACTAAGATGTCTGGCAAGGAAGGGCGTTGTTGAAAAAGTCGACTTCGCAACCGTGGATTTCTTCGCCCTCTTAGGGGGAGATTCGACATCGTCGTCAAAAGTCGTCGCTCCCCGCTTCTTGCTCTTAGGCGCCGGAAGTGCGGCGTTCGTCTTGGCTCTGGTCTTCCATGTCTCGAGTTTCTTTTCGAGAACTCCCTTCTGAGTGTCCCACGATTCACGGTCTTTAGAGAGATCCTTAGTAGCTCGCTCTGCAATCTTGGTTTGCTTGGTCAATTGCTCTTTGAGCTCGGCAAGCTGCTTTTCATAAGTCTTCTTGATACCGTCGGCGTCTGTCTTTGACTTGCTAGCTCGTTTCGCTGCCTTCTTTTCATTGTCTAGTTCGAGCTGAAGTTGCTCAACCTGGTGAGAGAGCTGTAGTTTTTCGGAGAGAATTTGGCGGTGGTTCTCAGTGGTTGCCTTGAGTGCATCGTTCTCGGCTTGAGCGGTGGTGAGTTGGCGGGAGAGCGTGTGTTTCTCTTTTGTTAAGGCTGTAAGAGCATCGGCTTCGCTATTTGACGATTCGAGTTCGGCCTATCATATTGGTTAGCAGAAGTTTGTATATAACCATCGAGGGACGACATACGGCGAGATTCTTGTTGGCCTTGCTGGATTCTTTCAATTCAGCCCTCAACTCCTTGATTGACTGCTCTAGCTCAGCAATCTTCGATGTGCTTTCATCATCTGCCTTCTTCTTTTTGGAGTTTAGTTGCGACTTGGTGGACTGTAGCTCTTTCGAAAGTGTATCCATCTGAGTTTTCATCTCCTCAACCTCGGACGACTTTGCATCGAGGGCCTTCTGCAGGCCTTGTAGTTCCTTCTTCAACGACTCGCCGGCTTTTGTTTCAGTGCCAGCCTCCTTCTTCGCAGCCACCAAATCCTTCTTCAGGGTCTTGACTTCAGAGGATCTCTCGTCGAGTTTGTGCTGGAGATCCTCAAGCTGGTTCTTCAAGACTTCGCTAGATTTACCCTCACTCGTCATTTCTTTCTGAGCAGAGGTGAGATCCTTCTTCAATCCCTTAGCTTCATTCTTCGCCTCCTTTGCTTCTTCCGTAGCAGCGTTCAGTTTTTCCTGGATTTGCTCAAGCTTGCTCTCCAAGGTCGAGATTTTTCCATCTTTAACTTTTAACTGCTTCTCTAGAGAGGAAACACTCGAAGCGGTCGCCTTCTCTTTTGTCTCCAGGTCAACCATCTTCTTCTTTAACCCCTTTGACTTCTTCTCTGCTTCTGCGGCTCTTGTCATTTCGAGAGACAACAACCTTGATTGCTCGTCAAAGTCTGTTTCTAGAATGACGTGTTCGATGGCTAGTCTTCTTGTCTCGTCTTTGTGTTGGACGATGAGATATTTGGTGCTGGCGAGGGTGTATTCGAGTTCCGCGTGTGATGTTTTGAGGTCCGAGACTTCCTTCAGAAAGAGAAACGATGAGTGTTAGATGATGATGATGATGATGTGGATAGCACGAGACGAGTAGATGAGGTGAAGAGGTACCTGTTCAAGCTCGTAGCAGCGTAGTTCGGGCGAGGGGCTAGTGATGTTGTTGTTGATGTTTTTGTTTGGGGCAGCACCGAGTTTCGTGGTGCTTTTTGTTGCGCCGCTTGCCATCGCGATTGAAACAAAAAATGTGAATAAAAGGGGAAAGGGCTTTTCGACAGATTAAAAAATATGAGGGGTAAAATGAGGGGCAAGCCGTAGCTGCCGTAGACGGTGCCTTTCAGTGTCCGGCGGAGCAATTAGTCAATCAGAAGGAATGGATACCAGGTAGAAAGAAAGTCGCGATGGTGTGGAGGCTCTCCCGTGCATTTGTTGACATATTTCCCGATTGAGCGTCCGATGTAAACAAAATACCACCACCTCAACACATCAACACATTATGACCAGGAAGCTGACTAATCAGGGCGATGATGCTTGTGTGGCATCTACGCCAACCGACCCCGGTCAGGGCGACGTCAACGGGACTAAGCGGCCGACACGTCTCGACATCTTCACCATCGCCATCATCCGAAAAGCCAATTGACTTGGCTGCATATCCTCCACAATGCGTCTTCTACCCCTCCTCGCGACTTTCGCCTCCCTCCTCTCCGTCTCCGTCGCACAAAAGACCAGCAAGTACCAGGTCTTTGTCGACCACGCCAGCTCTGGAAAGGGTCCCAAAGGCTCGATCAGTCTCGATGATAACTTGTTCAATGATTTGACGGCCCCGCCGCGAAACTATACCTCCGTCGTCCTGTTCACGGCCCTGGATCAACGATTCGGATGCGTCTTGTGTCGCGATTTCCAGGCCGATTTCGACCTGCTCGCCAGCAGCTGGCATAAAGACCATCCCAAGCAGGATGGACTGTTCATCAGTATCTTGGATTTCAGCGTCGGGAGAGCGACTTTCCAGAGGGTATGCTCATACTTCGGGTTCCACCTACCCAATTGATAGCTCAATCGCTAAACATCCGAATCTGCAGATGGGAATGTCCACCGCCCCGATAATGATGCTCTTCCCCCCCACCACGACCGGTTCATCGAAAGAGCAATTCCCTATCAAATACGATTTTAGCCCAAAGTAATTCGTTTTATTTTCTACTCCCTTGAATAACACATCTAACAATCGAACCCAGTGATCAAAACCCGGCCGAATCCGTCGCCCGCTGGATCGCCAGTAATTCTAAGCACAGCGTTGCAATCCACCGCCCCTTCAACTATGCCAAACTCTTCACCCTGATCCTCGGCATAGTCGGTACCGCCACTTTTTCCAAACTCGCGTATCCTTATCTCGCCCCGGCGTTGTACAGCCGAAACCTCTGGGCCGCGTTATCGCTCGTCGCGGTTCTCTTGTTCACCAGCGGACACATGTTTAACCACATCCGAAAGGTACCCTACGTGGTGCAGGGACGGGGAGGTGGTGTCTCGTACATTGCCGGCGGATTCTCGAATCAGTACGGACTGGAGACTCAGATCGTGGCTGTTGTTTGTACGTTTTAATCCCTTCACTTATCTTTCGGTCCCCCTTTTTTTTTTTTTTTTTTTTGCAATTTGACGTCCGGGAAAAACTAACACTGGTTCGAAATTTAAAAGATGCCGTCTTGGCCTTCGCCACCATCGCGCTCTGCCTGAAAATGCCCCGTATTGAGAGCGCCGGAAAGCAAAAGATCGCAGTGATGGCGTGGAACTTGGTGCTCTTGGTGCTATTCAGCTTTCTCATGAGCGTTTTCAAGATGAAGAACAGCTCGTATCCGTTCTTTTTGCCGCCGTTGATTGCTTAGTTTTTAATCGCGGGACTGGCGGTGGCGGTTTACGAAGCCGGGCAGCGGCACGGGGAGAGAGGGTGGGAAGGAAGTTATAAAGATAGAAGACGAGGTGATTGAGGCTTTGAGACAGGGGAGGTTGAATGACGTATGGCGATGAAGAGAGGATGGAACTTTGGTAGGGTTCGAGACGGGTTTTTAGGTTCAATTTTCATCGTCATTTTTGTTTTCCCTTTGTATAAGGCCGGTTTAGCTAGCATGGTTAATACAAAAGTCGTAATGTTTGAAGTAATCTAAACTCTAGGATACCGCCAAGGTATCTACATGGTTCTTTCGATATATTTCCCATCTTTCACACGTGTATATTGCGTATACGTGGAATTGTTCAACTCTATGGAATCGTCACCACGCATTAAATGCTCGAATAGGGCACAATAAATCAAAGATATATTTTGAAAATATGTATTTAGATGGTATAATGGTATCAACGAGGAACAATACAAAAATACTGTGGAGGAAAAAAAAAGAAATAAACAGACACCGACCATATCGCTAAGACCAAAAGTTTTTTCGTTCCACAAAGATATGCATTTTTCCCACTCCCGAATAAGAATTCAGATTCCCAGAAACAAGATTGTAAGAAAGATAGAGAGTGTGCAAGAACGCCGACAAACGCCTTGCGTATGGGTGGGGGTAATGTTGACAAAAGAAATAGATAGAAGAAAGGGTGTTTTATGTCAAAATAATGTGAAATGAAAGGAGAAATGTTGAAAAATGAGAAGTACCCAAATATATGGAGACCTATTCTCGGTAGCCAAAATCACCAAAGTGTGAAGTGGAGACCCAAGTTTTGAGTATCGCTGGTGGAGAATCTTTCCCAAGGTAAGCCTTAGCCAACAGGATTAAGGAAGAGTTGGAGCTGATGTCAGGAAATCGAACTCTTATGGCTTCGAGGTAGGTCTGCTAGCGAGCTGTGAGAGCCGTGCGATTGTAGTGGCTGAAGTCGCTGGTACTGATCAAGTTCGTCTTTGATCTTCCTACAACCACCTTTCGTAGTATTTCTGTTGACCGGCTCAACTCTTACCATGCCAGACAAAGGACTTTCCAAGCGGATATAAACTCTCCAGCACATCAATGCCCTGATAAACACTCCATCAAAAACAAACTCGCCGGATTTTCCCATTTGACAGTATCTGGAACCGCCCCGTCAACATCCATGTTGTCTCCGCCATTATCCAGTCTGATCCTCTTCCCTGCCCTACTCCTCAGCACGTCGTCATCTTCCTCTTCCTCCTCCTCACTATCCTCTTCCTCAGGCCTATTGAACTGATTTGTGCCTCCTAGAATGGAATGCACGCTCAGCGGCATCTGCCGTATCAAATTATCACTCAAACTAATCGACAACCTCAAATGCTCCATCGAAATCGTCCCGCCAACCTTCTCCACCGTCTTTTTCCTATTTTTGATCTTCGCCTCGTCCTCCTTGATGACCCTCCTATCCCCGTCGAGCCGTATTCGATCGATCAACGTGGTCAACACGTCCTTAACGAAGAAATCCGTCGCTACACCGATGAATCGTGCCGTATCCTCCGGTACACCGCTGCTTATCCCTTCCTCGTAGCATATGGGGATGCATCGGGCTTGTATCGTTTCCGTGTCGATGAATTCGCCACTCTCAACTGCTAAGGAGGATTGATACGCGTTCGCGACTTCGTTTTGCCAGTTCTTGTTAGGACCGGCGGAGACAGGGGGTACGGTGGCATCGAAATTGCGGATTTGCTTGGCGGTGTAGTGACGGGAGAGGGTGGAGGGGACGTCGTCGGGAAGCTGCAGGGTGGGATTGGGTTAGTACAGGTGGTGCATGCGAGGTGGGGATATAAGATCGGAGAGATGCAGGTGCATAGACGAGAGGTGGGTGATAGGGGTGGGGTCGTCAACGTGACCTCGATAAGAAGAAATGATGATGTGTAGAATTAGGTGGGGGCTAGGAGGTACCTCAGGGATCTCTTTCATCCGCCGCCTATCCCTCGCGGGAATGGCCATGATCTCCTTCTTCAATCTTCGCTCGTAGGCATCTCCGCTGGTCGTCTTGGGCGCGGACGAGGTCTTGCCTTGATGCGACACCCATGTTGCTACGTCGCCCTCCGGGGCTTCGCGTGTGGCGTTGACGTGGACGGCGAGGAAGAATTGGTTGTGTAAACGCTGGGTTTCGGGTTTTTGCAGGAAGGGCTCGACGATACGGGTCAGTTCGGTACGGTTGGTCAGACCTGTGTTTGTGGAAAATTATATTGGTCAGTATTACGGTTTATTGGCAGGATCCAATGAACGGATTGGTAAAGGTGGCAGGTGAGAGAGCGATTCCGTACCGCGAAAGAAGGAGCGGACGGCATCGCTATAGGCACCCCAGTCGTCGCCTAGTGATTCGCGAAGGGATATATAAATGTTCTCGACGTCGACACGTGCGGGGAGCTTGACGCCGGGCTTGATGGGCGTCGAGCCAGGGCCTGTGGCTGTGGTAGGGGTTGAGGACGAGGCATTGCCGTTCGGGAGGGACTTTGAGGCGGTCTTTTTAGAAGAGGAGTTGTCCAGTTCGGACGGGTCGATGGGAGAGTCCGGCGACATTGTCGGTGGTGCGGGGGACGGGGTGCGGTGGACTGGGGATATGTCGGGTGGTGTTAGATGAGGTGGTTTTATATGCGGATCGGGGTGGTGGCTTACGCTGGGAGGTGGGAGGCGGGAGACAGGCAATTGGGAGACTCTACAGCTACGAGACGCGGGGCAAAACGAGCCTCATGATACGGCGACAGAGGCGACAGCGATGGGCCTATTGGCGGGCGGCGGTGCGGCAGGCGACGGTGGACGGCGGACGGTGAAGTTGACGATGGAATGTCACGAGGGAGCTTTCGGGGCGGTTGTCGGGCATCGGCATTCGCATTCGAAGCGGCCCAACGCACACGCCCGTCGCATTTGCAACGTCCTTCCTTCGAATTCGTCTTTGGCTTGGCTGCGGCCGTATGACTAATCCGCTCGCATAGTCCCGTGAGCACCCGTCGTCGCCTTCGCAGTCATCCGTCGCGAGTCCTATTGTCATTCTCTTCTCTTTGTTCTTTTCTCGCCGCAGCTCTCTAATCCCTTCCGTCTTTCTCGTGGTTGACAAGAGAGCGTCTCCAGCTCCTGTCGGCTTCGAAACTCGACTCGCTTGCCGTTCACCCCAACTGTAGCGATATTTACGTTGACAATATCCACCGAACTCTTATGAACCGACAGTAGATACTTAAGTAGGTATACATTGATCGGTTGGTCTGGGCTCTTTTAAACACTCTATTGCTACTACTTTGCCACAATTGCTTGTTTTGTGGCTTGTTTGAGGCGTGTGGCTATTCTACCAGCCAGTTCTTCGTCGACGGGCCACCGCACGCACGCATTTGACCGTTGCTAAACCCACCCGGAAAACATATTTCCTGATTTCTTGACTTGACCATCTCCTTCCCTCCTCATCACTTTTAATTGGCCACCTACTACTTCCGCAATCAGAATGGAGGAGGAAACGAACTTTGAAGAAGAACTCGACCTCCGAGCATTCACCCACGATGCGCTCGAGGAGCAAGTGGCTGCCCAGGTATGTTTATCATATAGTGTACCATCACCGTTGCTGAACTGAAAAAATAATCTAACAACCAACTTAGGCCGAGGCAGAGATGTTGGAGAGAGAGGCCAAGGAGGGCGAGAAGCAGAAGCTGAAAGAGGCGAAAGCCATAGAGTAAGTTAGAATTGCAATAACCTACCAGTCCGACCTCGAGGACTACTAACTTTTTCGTAGAAAATTGGAAAAGGACACCAGAGTCCTCGAAAGTCTGGTCAAGAAGTCTTTCGGGTCGGACAAGACCAAGTACGAGCAGAGGCTCGAGGAGGCGAAAGCCGAACTCGAACTCCACCGGGCCAGCATCGTCGATATCGATCGACGTTTGCAGTTGCGTGCTGCAAAAGCCGGTGCTGCCGTTAAGGCAGGCTCGGGGGGGCAGAGGGAAGGCGAGTCCCGTCGGGACTATCTGATCCGGAAGGGAGTCATCAACCCCTTCACGGCAGACGGTCTCGACGGGGACGTCGCCGAACCTCAGCCGGGCTCTGGATCTGTCGCCACTGCCGCCGCCACCACTGCCCTCTCCTTCCAGGAACTCAGGGCGCCAGGGTTTGCCTTTGGCCACTCGGCCAAAGTGACCAAAAAGGCAAAGGTCACTTTGTCTCGGGCAGTTCCTAGAGCTGCCCAGACTGCGCCGAAGCCGTCGAGGAAGTCTCCTATGCCAGCCCCGGAGAAC
Source organism: Dactylellina parvicollis (assembly GCA_036971385.1). NCBI lineage: Eukaryota > Fungi > Ascomycota > Orbiliomycetes > Orbiliales > Orbiliaceae > Dactylellina > Dactylellina parvicollis. The sequence goes on along the minus strand of JAJTUD010000013.1, from coordinate 679,404 downwards.
TCGGCTTCCATCTCCCAAATAACCCCGGCTGTGGCCGATATAAAGGTCGCTGGGTTTGAGGGCGACTACGAGGACGGAGATTTAAGAACTCCGCGACCTCGGCGTGCAGCCAAGCGGCCGGCTGTACAGGAGGAGGATGACAATGACGACGATGACGATTACAAAGAGGAAAGGAGGGAGGAGGGAGATGAGGAGGAAGAGGAGGATGAGGAGGATGAAGAGGTCATGATAACCTCAAGAAAGGGCAAAGGCAGGGCCAAAAAGGCCGGCAAAAGCCGCCGTGCCGGTGAAGACGAGCAGGATGAGGAAGAAGAGGAGGGAAACCTCCAAGAATTCGACGATGGGTACGAGCATGTCTACCAGACGCGAATCAAGGCCTGGTCTGCTAAGAGAGCTGCAGCCAGAGCTACGATTGGTGACAAGGTCAAAGTTGAAGACGACGAAGAACCAGTCCCGGAGTGGTTCAAGCCATCTCCCTCGGCACCCGACTATTTTGTCGACGAAGGATTCAGATTACCCGGAGACATATCGCAGTCTCTGTTTGACTATCAAAAGACAGCTGTCAATTGGTTATGGAACCTTCACGCTAAACAGCACACTGGAGGTATTCTCGGAGACGAGATGGGACTCGGAAAAACCATCCAAACCATTGCATTCATTGCCGGCTTGCATTACAGCCAGATCCTCACAAAACCAGTTCTCGTTGTTGCACCTGCCACAGTTTTACGACAGTGGTGTAGTGAGTTTCACAAGTGGTGGCCAGCTCTACGAGTTTCTATCTTGCATTCATCCGGCAGCGGTATGCTACCCGCCGCGGCTGACAAGAAAGCAGCCGAGAAAGATATTTATGATTCGGATGACATGTTGGATACTATCGAGAGAAAGGCTCCAACAAAATCACAGAAAGCCGCGAAGAAGATCGTTGACAAGGTCAAGACTAAGGGTCATGTCCTTATTTCAACATACACCGGCCTTGTTACTTATCAGAAGCTGCTTTTAGATACAGAGTGGGATTGTGTAGTCCTCGATGAGGGGCATCGGATTCGCAATCCCGAAGCGAAGGTCACTATCGCGGCAAAGCAACTTCGCAGCTCGACCAGGTTCATACTTTCAGGCACGCCCATCCAGAATACCCTTAGAGAACTCTGGAGTCTATTCGATTTCGTTTACCCTGGCAAGCTCGGGATCTACCAGGTTTTCAACGAATTCATTGCATTACCAATTAAACTTGGAAGCTATCAGGGCACCTCCAATTTGCAACGACATGCAGCATCAAAGTGTGCTCTCGTTCTTCACGAAATGATCAGTCCTTATCTCCTTCGCCGCCTCAAAAAGGATGTCGCTGTGCTACCTCCGAAACAGGATCAAGTACTCTTCTGTAATCTGGTTAAGCAGCAGAAAGACGCATATGAGGCATATCTTGGTTCGGCGGATGCTTCTGCAATCTTGGATGGAAACCGTCATGTTCTGGTGGGAATCGATTATTTGAGAAAAATTTGCAACCACCCCGATCTTTGCAACCGGGATGGCCTACTTCGCAAACCCAACTACAACTACGGAAATCCGCTCAAATCTGGAAAAATGCAGATTGTCAAGGGGTTGCTGAAACAATGGGAGAGGGACAGGTCAAAGTCTTTGATCTTTTCCCAGGGTACGCAGATGTTAGATATATTGGAGAAGTTTGTCCAGAATATGGGCTATTCGTACCTAAGATTAGACGGTTCAACAGATATTAAATCCCGACAGGCGATGGTCGATCGATTTAATATGGACCCTAATATTCAGATTTTCCTCCTGACGACCAAGGTTGGTGGGTATGGTTTGAATTTGACCGGCGCAACTCGTATTATCATTTTCGATCCGGACTGGAACCCATCGAACGACATGCAAGCACGAGAGCGCTCTTGGAGATTAGGGCAGAAGAACGAGGTTTATATTTACAGGCTCCTCTGCCGTGGTACGATAGAAGAGAAGATCTACCAAAGACAACTGTATAAGCAGTTCCTGACGAAAAGGATCCTTGAGAATCCAGAGGAAGGGCGTACTTTCAGAATGGATAACATGCAAGACCTGTTCACGCTTGGGAATCTTGATCACGGAACTGAAACGGGGAGCTTGTTTGAAGGCGTTGAGAAGACTTTGAGCAAGGCAAGACAGGTTGCGGGAGACGAGCAATCAAAACAGGTGGAGGCTATCGCAGGGGTTGACCATTTGGAGAACTTGTAAGAGTTTGAACAGGAATAATAAATCCAATATTACGCAGACTAACTAAACTCAAATAGTATCGACGGTGCTAACAACATGCTCGGTGGTTCTAACGATCCGACCGCTGACAATAAACCAACCGATGCTAGTCCTGTCGATGGTGGCAAAGCCGGAAAGGGCAAACAACAGAAAAAACCAGAAACAAGCGGCCACATCCTCGAAGATATCCTGGCCAAAGCTGGCGTTCACTCCATAGTTCAGCATGACGAAATCCTAGCGGGGTCAAAATCGAGCTCCGATATCATAGAACGTGAAGCGAACCGCGTAGCCACAGCGGCCCGAAACGCACTCAAACAATCCTTCGATAGCGTCCGAAAGTTTTCCGCTCCCGGAACAGTAATTTGGACGGGACGCCCTACTGCCACGAAGACCTCAAAGAAAGGCAAGATTCCCTTGGCGAATGGGCGAGACTTAACAAAGGGAGAGATTGCCCCAGCGATTAGGCGGTGGTTTGCAGAACAGAAGGGACGTGTTACGACAAAGATGATTATGGATACGTTTAATCCGATTCTGACGCCGAAAACTACGGACCACTTCAAAGTCACGCTGAAAGAGCAGCTTGAGTTTGTAGCAGGAGAAGGGTATTGGCGGTTGCGGCCTACTGAACTTCCGTAGAACGGAAGGGAAAAAAGAAAGGCATCAGAAATCCGAGAAGAGCAGCGCCACGAGCCAGAAAGGGAAACAAAAATAGCACGAACAGCTTGTGATATCAAGCAGAGAAAGAGGAAGTGCGAACCAGAAGCAGAGAGTTCTCAGGATGGATGGCAAGGCAAAAAAGCCCGCTCTCGTCGATGAATGAGTAACATCTACTAGAGAATATGATGTAACGTCCAACACTGGGAGAGAAGTATCAGGACGATGACGAAGACAATAATACTATGAAGGAACGGAAGCACGGTCTTGTTAATAATAGAAAGTCGCCGATAGAAGGATATATCCTGGCGTCTACGAACAAGAAGAAGAGTCGATGTTAGAAGGAAGAGAATGTTTGCATTGCTATCAGGGAAAGATCACCTATCGCTAAATGCAAGAAACTATTTTTAGCAGACGAAAGTTCTCCTCTATAATTATCACTCCCTAAAAAGAAATAGCAGGGGAAAGAGCTTAAATGGAAACTCTGTCAGGAACCGAGGTCCACCCATTCCCTAGATGGATGTAAAGACACCATTAATGGTGCTATAGAAAGAAAGACGCCATCTACCAAGAATCGAATAACTGGTCTTAAGAAGAGAAAAGCGGTTCCAAAGGAACTATCTGACTCGGCCCATAAGCAAAGCGGTCTCAGCTAAACGACAGCACGAGCGAAGGAATAAAAGGATGAAAACAGTCGGCATATGGCGGGAAAAATACACTGATTGGGTAGCTCAGGAGTTGCGATAGCGAAGGGGGTGTGATGCTTGCTGACTGATGAGGTGCACTCTTCCGATCAAAGGCATTTTTTGTATTCTCAAAAATATGTACCAATACGTACATGCTCATGCATCAGGCCCTCCAGCAAGACCCTGAATATTCAATGTTCATGCCGTTGTATGGAGCATTTAGTGTGATAGTTCTGTGGTACTATTCCGTTTCAAATCTCGGAAGCGTAGGGGACTGGCTGCCCCCCCCGCTCATGTAACTATTTGATTGGGGGAACGGCGGCTCGCGTGCGATTACTCGTAACCTTGTTATCGCAGGTGTCATTCATTCGGACAAGGCTGGACTAGGCTATCTATCCTCCGATATTTGATTTTTGCTTTTCCTGATAGTCTACTTACTTCTGAAGGGGTTCATCGGGGGAATTAAAATATCGAAAAGTGAAATGGCCAAAAGTAAATCCCATCATAAATTTGCATTATTAAATTTTTGGGATCGACTGCGCCTCCAACATGTTCAGCTGATGAGCGTTAACTGTGCTCTCATACCTGATTTTTCCGGCCGGCCTCGCGGTCGGATTTTGCGATGGGAAAAACGCGGGTTTTGCGAAACTCCGCGAGCTTTGTGCTGGCTTATATGCAAGCACGACATGTACATGTTCAATCATTTAAACAGTACTTTCGCTTTCTTCGATATACCTTACCATATATTATGATCCAATATCAAAAACATACTCTTTGCAGGGGTTCATTCGTTCGAGGTTTCTCTTCCGCAAACCTGGTGGCCTCGCGCAAGTTCTGTGTAACATACGAATACTATTGGATTTGAAGTGATGAAGAACTTCAAAAAGAAAAAAAGAAAAACACCACATGAAAAACGGTGAGGCTGTGCAAGAATCAACTCCTAAAGTTGCCTGATTGACAGAAAGGTCAGGATGATGAATGTTTACACCGTGCAGCCGAGTAGTTTCACTGAGACATTATTGATTACGAAAGCTGGATAAAATATGCATTATTTTGGGGTGAAATACTGTATATCACATCTCTGAGACGATTCCAAAGCTCAAAGGCTACAAATGATGTATCCATCACTACAGGATCGAATACATGATCCAGTTAAAGCTGAATTCTACTGTGTGGCTTACATATGAGAACTGAATATCAGTATACAAACATGTACAGGTTTACCCTGGATCACCCAGAAAAGAAAAAGAAAAAGTGGTTATTTCTCTCCAAGAAGCCTCTTTTCATTCGGATAGCCCTGCATGTGCAGCCCGCGTTTGCATCCAACACAACCTTCACCGGTTAGTGTGTGGTTCATATTCCAGTCTTGACGCACGTTGGTGAAGGATCATCCGCATTCGCATGGTCAGCATGGTTTCCATGGAGTTACCTGCATATTCAGGGAACACTGGATCTCGCAGGTTCACCACGGGAAATTCAAAGGTGGTATCATTGGATCCATGGAGGCCTCGGATTCTACGGTCGGTTGATAGGGATCGCAAATTGGTTGTGGGTCTGCATGTCCATGTTAGGGTGCCAGAGCACAAGCGAACGACATCAAATCGACCAATACTTACAGAGAATTCAGCTATTCCTGTTCTCGGCTAAGCCGTTTTTTTCAGAGGAACGGCTCTGGGGAATGTGCATGTGAAGCTTTGACAGCTTCAACGGAAGCCAAAAACGTCAACCATTCAACAGGGTAATAGGACGCGGGCCGTTCGGCGATCGATAAGGTCTATGGGATCTGCTATCCATGTGGCGTGACGTTGAATGTGAGGCGGACTAACAACATGTAAGAATATATTTAGCCCAAGGCTCGATTTGGTTCCTGGAGTTACTTGAGGACGGAGACCTAATGATGTAGATCTCAACAGTCTAGAGTTGGATATACATGTAAACGGGCTTGATTATTCGTTCCTTTTGACCGATTTTGGCGAACGGCACGAACCATGGTACCACCGGCACTCACGGTTGAAAAGGATCATGACCTTGTTTGTTATTTTGATCTCGAAGTGAGATACATCCAATTCCCTGTACGTGTATATACTGCTGTAGATCTATTCTGTGGTGAACAAGGCCTAAAGCTTCAGGTTTAATTAGAGAACAACTGCGGACGCCCCCATGTATTCCACACATGGGGTGTCCACAGTTGTTCTCTTTAATTAAGTTGTGTATTAAACTAGGCTTGAGGCAAATGGGTACTTACCTGTCAAGGTGTACCTCTAGGGCCCTGCCAATCTCCAGCCAATAGTATCTAACAGTAGTCTCCCCGGCCAATCCAGTTAGCGTTCCGAGCGTTTTCATTGGTTCAAAGCTGCATTCAGCTTAGCGTCTATCTGAAACGACTACTGCTAGACTATTTTAGGTCATCATTCTTTTCCTGTGATTACCAATAGAGGCTTAGCGTGACGTGTCCCAATCGACTACATAACTAGTCTCGATGAGGCAACCTTGCGAGCTTGCTATTTAGCTACAGCTTGAAGACCAGATGAGAATGGTCATATATTCTTACCCGTTGCTCAATCATAAGATATCTTCAGAACCATTCTACCCTAATCCCTTGGACATTGCTCCGACGCTTGCTTCTGGAACTCGAAATAAATAAATACAACCTCTTCTCATCCATCACATAGAAGAAGCGTTCACAGATAACGCCTCCTCTCTTCTTTCCAGCAGCAAATATCGGAAATAATACAAATGCCTTCCCCAAGATCTAGCCTGGAAAGCCTTGTTGCTAGGATCCAAGGTGGTATGTACTAGCTGTTCCTACCACATATATATGATAAACTTGTCGTTCCGAAGCTCATTTGCATGTCTGAGAATATAGTCCCGTCACCGAATCCCTCAGGCCGCCAAAACGCAGCCCACGGCCAGGATAACCGGGACACCCTCAATCCACGCAGACCCTACATTATAAATCCAGCTACCTCCTCTGCCCACGAGCCTCACGATCCTTTGCTTCGGTGGCTGAATCAGGGAGTTGATCGGGATCATTGGACACCTTTGTCAAGAGATGTTAAGACTAAATGAGCTTCTTTGTCTGCCTGGTTTCCCATATTCCGATACTATATGTTGCCCTGGGGCTTCTTATAAATAGTAAACTCATATATATCTTGATGGTATTATATTTTCCTAAGTATTGGTTTATATATAATCTGTTAGGGGCTTCGTTCTTTCAAAACCGTGCATTGTAGATCTCAGCTGTAAACATCCTCACTTGGTATTCATCCGCAAAATCATTCTTTTGTTTTTGAGACTGGACAGCTAGCTATAGCGCTAGTGGTCACCTTTCTGGAATGTATATATATGGGCTTGCGTGGTCGTGCTTCAACCATCATACCCAAACTTCTTGAATTTCCAAGACTTGTTAATATCCTGATTGTCTGCATCTGATATATCTGTAGTACTAAGCTATACGTACCTGATATATCTCTGGAAGGGGGTTTACTTTATTCAAATACGAGGGCAAACGAGGAGCATAAATCTCAATTAACATAAATCACCCCAGATTAGCTTACATTTAGAACTGTTAGCTATTGAGCTGGCAAAAGTCACATAAATATTAAATACGACGTGAAACTCTAGCCTCGAAGACGTGAAACTCGAACCCTTCAGTTCACAAATTTAAAACGAAAATCTCAGGATATCAACAGATAAGACAGGTAAGGCATCATCTCATGCTAACCGCCAGCATTTAACTTATGATAATCGTTTTCGGGGCTAAGTTTCGCGACAGAGGCTGCAACTAGCTTTGGTGCGTCTTAATACGAGACAGTTCTAGTTCAGTCTTGAAAACCAAAGGTGCTGCACATTTATTTATTGATATTGTATTCTACAAAATTTACTTGTCTCATCGAAGACCAGAAATTACTGAATAGTTAATCCAGTCTCGTTGTATGACCCGCTCCGCACTAGATGTAGAGCGTATACTATGATTATCCACCAGCCACCTTGTATTATTTCTTTGGACTAGGCCACTGGTAGGACGCTATATCGCATCACTTTCGAAATTTCGCCACATGTGCACACGTGCACATTAGGTCGTCGACGTCTAAATAAACATGGCGCTTTGCATGACATGGCGCCTTGCATGAAGCCGAACTCAACACAAAGAGTGGTTCCCGATTAAGAATGCCCGTACCATTATGTGAGTATAAGAACCAGTGGATCCCCCCTAAAAGAGAAAAAAAGGATTCGTTTTTCGGTTATATCATTAGATCGGTTTGTGTACTGAGAGATCCAAGTTACTGTTCTCTTTGCAGCATTTATCTTGTCCTATTGTCCGACCTTACATCAGCACTACAAAAATGACTTCTCCAACAGCCAGCACAGAGAGTATCATTGCAAACATTCAGACTGGTAAGTACGATTCAATTAAGTCTGCTTTCGGCTTACTATTATTTTCCTTCGCAATCCCGTGTGGTCAAACTTGAAGTTTGGCTTCAGATTTTGTCTTGTAATTCATCTATTTTTGAAGGGGAGCTACATGTAAAGGCACCTTCGGCAGCTTGAGCTTCGTGACCGCGGCCACAACGCGTACCTTCTGGCCATGATCATGCCCACTCGGGCAACAATTCCAATTCAGACTTTATCCTGAACAGCATCAAGAGAATCTACCAGACATCTTCGAGGCTACTACCAGACTACCCCGGGTAAATACGGTATCAGACGCCTCAGTGATCGCTTTGGATTATTGAGACCACCTCCCGAAAAGTGTTGTGTTGTTCCTATGGAAGTTGACTTCTTCGGTCGCAATCTTCTACCTCGCCTCAAGACCACAGTTCATAATCCAACATGTCTTTCCTTTGTCGTTCTTTAAACTAGGTATAAGACTAGGTTTATACTAAGTATGAACATACGCACTCTGCCGTTTACCTATTCCTTAGTGCCAACTAACTTCCAAATCTACTACTCAGCAGCAACCCCATCCGTTTTCCAACATCCAGTCTTGCAACAGAACAACCTTACTACCACCGTCGCCGATCCGAATAAACCCTCGGCCAGACGTCCACGTTCGGTAGCCCGACTTGAGCGCTATAACCCCCTCCGTGTCTGGTTGAACCAAGACGCCGACCAAGACCCTTGGACGCATCTGGTTATGGAGCTCAGGGCTGTGGAATACCGCATCGATCAACTCATGGATTATGTGGCTCAGAAGCAATAGATTTCGCTCTCTTCGGCTTCATCTACGGTTGGGAATCCTGGTGGATAAGGGTGTTGCGGCGATTTGGGAAATGGTGGAAGGGTAGATCAGGGTATGGATTGGCTGTGTAGAGTACTTGTTGTATTCGTTAAACTTTACCGAGAGTCTTGTTTGTTTTCAACGAAGGTGGTTCACGATATAGTTGTTTCGGATTTCATACAATGCGTGATTTAAAGAGGATTCGGGACAAACTTTGCACGAAAGTCACACTTGGAGAATATATTTTCAACCCAAAGCTATTGCTATGAGCGCTTCGCGTAGGGTCTCTAAGTATGGAAGTAAGCAAGCAGTCGCCTGATCAAACCTTGTCGCCGAATGAAGGGCGAAAGTAGAATGTTGTAAAACGCCATGCCAAAATGCCAATGTGTGCAAGTCCATGAACCCCTCCTCAAGATATCTCTAACATTTCCTCATCAATAACACCATGTAAAATCTTAATACTCCTCGCACACTTCTCCAGCCCTTCAGAAATCCTACCCGTCAATAAAACTGATCAAAAAATCACATTAGCATACTCTGAACCTCAATTTCACAAAAAACCCCAATTTGTTACTCACCATACGCATAGATCAAAGCGAAATCCTCCTCGCTCTCCCCAACAACCCCCCTATCCCTCTCCCTAAACTTGTGAATCTTCATCAACAGCCTATCCCTACTCCTCACAATACTCGGCAGCGTCTCCGGCAGAGGAAAACCGCTTCTCATACTACTGCTCAAAACGTAAAACAGCTGAAAAATCCTAGAACACAGCTCTGCCCTCTCGTTCTTCGTAAAGGACAAGATCTCCATCTCTCGGGAGGACGACTGCGGCTCCTTTGCTATAATCACAGACATACCATGAAAGGCGTCCAGCATTGATTGCGTATTCGTGAGGATTTCCGCAAAGTCTTCGACGGGGAAAGGACCTTTGAGACGGAACTCGAACGGGATCTGGTTTAGCAACGATTGGAGACGCAGCAGCGCTTGTTGGAGGTGTATTTCCTCCGTGATGTTCATGTACGCGGCCACGTCCGTCGGCACGGGTGCTTCGGTCAAGTAGTTTAAAGGATCACGTTTCCAGATCAACGCCATCCGTAGCCACAACACGGATAGACCATCCCGGAGTTTTTGACGAGCGGAGATGGGCCAGACGTAACGGCTTATTATCAGACCCCAGGTTACACCAGCCAAAACGGATAAGACTCTGTGGAATGCGATTTCAGAGATTATAGGATTCTTGCCACCTTCGTCATCGTCATCTTCGTCTTCGTCTTTTATGCTAATGGTGTAAGCATACAAGGCTGTGATGTTGTACGTGAGAAGGATGAAGCGGCTGAAACTAGCTTTGTTGGGATAGTTGAGGCTCAGGGTGAAACAGAGGAACGCGAGGAACCAGCCGTAGAAAGCGAGTGCAACGGGTGTTTCCGGAAAACAAACCCAAGAGAACACTGCGGCTGAGGCACCCATCGCAGTACCGACGAAACGGTAGAGCCCGGATGTGTTTGTAGCGCCAAGGGTCATCGACATCACAATCATGTAAGAGACGAGGCCCCATTCGCCGCGATAGTGGGAGTAAATGGGGCGGGTAAAGCTGATGTATGAGGGGAGGGCGTAGATTGCGGCGCCGACACCGACTTTGAAGGCGAATTTGACATCGTCACGCCGGAACAGTCGGAGGGCTTTCCAGACGCGATACCCTAAAGCTCTGTTGGTTTTGTTCTCACGGCGGGCGATTTCTTCTTGAAGCGCTTTTACGTCCGATAATCCTCGTGGCAGTTGCTGAGGCAGGACTCTACCCACTCTTCCTTGTCCATTTTCCGTTTCAAAACCTGATTTCTTTGAAAATACCCTCCAAGGCTTCAGCCAATTCCACGTTCTTGGTAACGGTAGCTCCTGAATACCTTCAAGCTGATCCAAGATCTCTAGTAACCCGAAGAGCTCCTTGCCGAAATCCTCGAGGGAATAGGCAAAGTGACCACAGCTGGCAGCAACCTCTTCTTGATCTGCTGCCAGGTCCGCAGATTTTCGACCGGAGATGTCCTGGGTATTGTACAATTGGTCAAGTGCAACTTTCCGCTTTTCCGTGTATAGAGCTAGAGCATCGCGCAGACTAGCACGGAAATGCGGGTTCACATTGACGGTGTAGTCTGGTGCAGGGCCGAATGGCAGTTCGTCGAGCATTAACTTGAGTGTTACAGCCAATGACCGCTGTTTTCGACAAGTTAGCAGATAGTTATACAGATAGATAGCAATTTCTCCAACGTACCATCGAGGGTCCAAGATGGTGGATAAACTGGTCAAACAGTGTTCTTCCAGTGACAACAGTAAGGATTTGCGACCCATCTTGTGTGCCAGGTCTCGATTGGACTGGGGACTCGAAAAGCGGCTCGGGTGGTTCCTCAGAAGGAGTTCGTAGGAAAGAGCCCGTGAATGATGCCTGCAACTCTGGATAATCGGACAGATAAGGATCTGTCTGATCACTCTGTTCGAGCAGAGAGAACTGGGTTTTGGCGGCATTTTGAAGACCACCAAGGGCTTGTGCAAGTCTCTACAGTTATAATTAGCTATCTGAGCAGATCATATATGGGCTTAACCATCGCCAACGTACTTGAAGACAGTCTACCAACTTCAATTCCAGTTCGTATATGACTTCGGTTCCTTTCAGATAATGCTCAAATTTCGCCTCGTGGAGGTGCTTTGCGAGCTCCGTGAATGTCTTTCTGTGGTCGGTGGAAGCATTCTTGAAGGATTGCTGTTGGAGGGGCTCTTCGGATCCATCAATGAAACCTTTCGTGATTCCTTCGAGCTGAACAGTTTGTTAGATTGTGCGCCCAGAGGTTGGATATAAGACTTTTTACCATTTCAGCAAAGGCTCGAGTCGATTTGACCATGGAACCTCGTAACTCTAGAACCGCAAAACTCGGCCAGAGCAAATTTGATAGAGTGGTCGACATTATGACGGCGCAAACCACCATCATCGCCGTCTGAAGAATCTTGGTCATATTGAAGATCCCTTCCTGCGCCGCTCCATCTTTGGTAAGGGTGGTGATAATGATGATAGACGCGAGACTGCAAGATACGTTGGCTGTTGGACTGGCCATCTTCAACTTGGTCCAGCCGACCAAACCCAACCCGCCGACACAGAATACCGAAAGTATGATGGCATGACCGAGCGGCATCAGTCCCAGGCCATCGAAAAAGATTGCCGTTCCTAGAGTCCCAGCGGATACCAAGAAGGAGTAGAGGACAGCGATGGTAGCAAAGACAGTCGCCTCGGTCATACTGCCCCTCGTCCTTGCAGGGTGAAAGTACACGGCGACCGTAGCCACCATGTGCTTCCCGTCATTTTTACCAAATATCGCAGCGAACAGTGGAATATACGTTGCCAGGGATCCGCAGAGGTATGCCAGGGAGCATTTGAAGACATATCTGAGTTTCCAGGTTTCGATGAATTTCGTTACCACAGGAGGGACGTGCCACCGAGCGAGATGTGATTTGGATCGAGCGGCCCCGTGAACGTGCCCGTTCCCATTCGGGAGCAGCGTAGCATCTTCGTGGTGAGGGTCGTCATCGTCGTCGTCGGGAGAGTCGGGGCTGGAAGTTCGCTCCGAGGAGAGGCCGGGGCCGTCAACACCTCGTCGCGCAAAGGTTACATGTCGGCTGACGCGCTCGCCACTGCCAGGCAGGATAACCGTGCCGTGCCTCTATAAATACCACCGCTTTAGCATGCCAAGAACGATTCGGATTACTGCCGTCGGGAGAAACTTACGATCTGCCTGTTCTTGTGAGGCATCTCCAAAGGTCGGTCGACATTTGCTGCTGATGTTTTGGAGAGTGAGAAGCCAGAGGTGGCTTTCGGATTGTTTTCTCCTCCCTTGGAATGCGGACCACCCCCACGACGGGGAATAACAGTGGTGATCGGAGCCAAGGAATGAAGCGAACAAGGACCCTCGGTCTTGTCACAAGGCTTGTTAAGGCTGAAGTGCCGGGTCAGACGGTATTGCTCGCAGAGTCAGGCCTGTCTCTTATCCTTACCAAGACTTGACGGACTAGTTGACAGGTGGGGATGACAAGAAAGACAAGCTTCGTAGGTCACCCATTCCAGGTTCTCGTATCCGTGGGACGATGCATTCGATGCAGTCTCGATATCGATACCGGGATGGTCGGCATTTTGCAGCAGCAGACCGCGTGTACATGTGTTGCGATGTCGTGGAACCGGGGACTGAGGTTTCTCCTCTTTCGCATCAGTCCCATCACCAGTCCCATCAACAGCACTATCACCAGTACCCGTACAGGACATTAAATGACGAACATGTGTTGTTTCGCGATATCACAAAAACCCGTGATCCCTTCCCCGCCGCCATTGTCAATTAAATCGATTGAATCTCGTACTTCCTGCCCGATTCGTCTCGTCCTCGCGACGGCACGAATTGGTCCTTCTCCTCACGTTTCAGGCCGTGAGCTATCGATCTGGACTAGAAGCGTGTACCAATTCACATAGAGCATCGACCCGAGCCGGCGGGGGTCGAGAGATGGTGCCTGTGGGGCCCGTCGCGAGCGAGCTAACCCCAGCCAACCATCCCAACATCCCACCTTGGCACCAGCACCGAGAAACCGTGCAGCATTATGAAATGCAGATGCTGTTCTCAGCTTCCTAGCTGGGGCCATCGTGATGGCCTGAGGACCAATCCGAGTTGCAGGCCCGTAGCCATCGGCAAACCTCGCAGGATGATTTCATAAACTGTTGGCTGTGTACGCAAGCATCGGTTCCCGATCACGTATGGCGATCCGCTGGGGGTAGCAAATAGGCGACCCCACCTTCACCGGCTTGGTATTTCCTGCAAATCTCTTCGTGCCGACGGCCCCGTAGCTCGCTCGCTCGTTCTCCCTCTCTCTCCTTCCTCTCTCTCTCTCTCTCTCAATGCTAAGCTTTTCCCCTCGATTTCCGGTAATCAATTGTTCCCGCCTCGTCTCTCCTTCCTGCTGCTGCTGCTGCTCTGCCGCTGTTGCTGTTCCCTCTCGAGCGCATAAAAGTCAAATAGAAACACGTAACATTTAAAGTCCGCCGTCTGCGAGGTGTATAAAGAGGGGCAGAAGGTATGCCACCCCGCTCTCCCCCCAATATCTGTGTATTCGCCAATTGATATCGCTGGAGCCCTCCGACTCTCATTCATTGCTTACTTACCTCGTCCACTGGGAATAGACATTGACCTTCTTGATTTCTCTGCATCGCAGAAAATATAACCCCTCACCATGTCATTCTCTGGTCGAAAGGTAAGTTTTGCTACAGCTCAAGACGTATCATATCCACCTTCTCCTTCTTCTTCCGTATTCTCGAATAGAGTCTGACGTTTGGGTAGTTCTCTATCAACAGAACCACCGGTGTTCCGCGTGAACGACGCTTTTCCACCGCCAAAGGACCTTCTGAGAGCGGTAAGAATTCTTGAACTCAAGTTTGATCTATCGATACTAACGTTGCAAAACTCCATAGAGCTCAATTCCGCCGTTCACAGGCAGTTCCGTAACGCTCATGACGGCCATAGGCCTCACGCGGGATTAGGTACGATGCGGAAGCAAATACTACGTCACTATACTCGGAAAGAATATTCTTAGCTAACATTCGTTGCCTCAGATCCCACTCGTGCCTCTACGTACGTCCGAACATATCCGAGATCCTACCCATCTGATACATTGACTCACTTTACGTTGGTTTAGCGGTGTGGTTTGGTGTACCGAACGTGCTTATGAGGTAAATTGTACCCATTACAGCTATATATTCTATTGCTGACATAAAGTCATTGTGAATAGCAAGGATTACAGGACAACCCGGGGAAATGGTACGTTGGAACATACTATAAGCAGGGGGTTGTTGGATTTTGATGCGCTAAGCTCCGATTGCGCTTAACAATAGGGCGAACGTGAGTACCACCAATAATTTCTACATGTAGCATCGTATTTCCGGATTGGAATTAACATGAAACAACTTAGTTCGGACAAGGTGCTCCTGAGTGCGAAGACGATATCGAGGGCTGCTTCCCGAGACCTACCACAATCCCTTTGAGCTTGACTGCTCGTGAATACGGGCCAACTGCCGGTATCAAACCACTCCGTGAGGCCGTTGCCCATCTCTATAACGAGCATCATCGTCGCCACCGCCGTAGCAAGTACAGCTGGGAAAATGTCGCCATCGTACCAGTATGTGAACAAATCAAGCCACCTCCCTTGGGCTCCTATCTGATTCAATATGCTATAGGGAGGTCGTGCCGGCCTTATTCGAATCGCTGCCGTGCTAAACAACGCCTATCTCGGTTTCTTCATCCCCGATTATACCGCCTACAATGAGATGCTTTCGTTGTTTAGAAATGTGAGTTAGAGAAAATAATCCTTGATAACTTGGATACGCTCAGACTAACGATTTCTGTGATAGTTCGCTGCCGTCCCATCTCCACTTTCCCAAGAGGATGGGTACCACATTCATCCCGACAAGATCGCGGAGGAGCTTTCTCGTGGTGTCAGTGTCATCATGTAAGCGATCCTATCGCAATAAGATTCTGGGGGTTATTATAACTAACTCTTTATTTGATAGCACCTCGAACCCACGTAATCCTACCGGCGGTGTTGTGAAGAACCCCGAGCTCGCAGAAATCCAAGGCATCTGCAGGGACCGTGCCACTCTCATCATGGACGAGTTCTAGTATGTCACCAACTTTGCCGTCTATTGTGAATTCCTACTAATATCACCCCCCAGCGGCGGATACAACTACACTACCGACTGCGATGGAACCGTCATATCCGCTGCTGACAACGTCGAGGACGTCGACGAAGACGATGTCCTCATCATCGATGGTCTCACCAAGCGCTTCAGACTCCCCGGTCTCCGTGTTGCCTGGATCGTTGGTCCAAAGGAATTCATCAAGGCTATCGGATCTTGCGGTAGCTACCTTGACGGCGGTACCAATGTCGCCTTCCAGGAAATGGCAGTGCCCATGCTTGAGCCAACAAAGGTCAAGGATGAAATGAAGGCGTTGCAAGTTCATTTCAAGAGAAAGAGAGACTACGTTATTGAGCGTTTGACCGAGATTGGCTTTACCTTCGACGTACGCTCCCCCGTCCTAACACAAACAATCGAAACCGCGCCCTGGTAATTAATTCATGTGTGACAATATAGAAAGTACCGGAGGCAACGTTTTATATCTGGCTAGACCTCTCCGGTCTCCCATCAGAGATCAACGATGGCCTGAACTTTTTCCAAGCTTGTCTTCAGGAGAGGGTATGTATAAGCTAACAAAGAACAGCGAAAGCCCAAATCAGTTACTAACATGGAGTTATAGGTCATCGTGGTTCCTGGTATCTTCTTCGATCTCAATCCTGCTAAGAGACGAGACTTGTTCGACAGTCCATGCCATCACTGTAAGAGTTACATCCATGCGAAATAACATTAATGTGTTACTGATATAGTTCTTTAGTCGTTCGTCTGTCATACGGACCAAAGATGGATGTCCTCAAAAAGGGACTTGATGGTATCGAGCGTGTGGTCAAGAAGTAAGTCATCCAACCTCCTTGCAAGCACCCAAGAGTACGCTGTTTATAGGTACCAATCTCACGCGATTTGTGTTTCTTAGATATATGGAAAAGGAGGCGGCTGTTGAAAGCGACTGAAGGGCTTTAGGCATGCAGTAGCGATTGTTTTTCAATCATGGGCGCAGGGTTAGAATTTTCGAGAGATGTGCTGTTTATGTCCTTTAGTTGATTTTACGAATGAAACGAAATACGACCGTTTAGATTTTAGGATAAAGCAAAGGTGCTAGATTTCTATTCATTGCATAAAATATTTTGAACGTTGTAACATTGATCGCCAGCACGATCTCGCAAGATTCTCGAGACAAGATTGGCTAGTAGTACCGTGTATCAAAGCTCTTCATTACGTGTGAGGCTGGATTTCGAGTCCACCTATTGGAGATTATGCGTTGGTCGTATAACCTTCTCACAACATTCGCGAACAGTCTCTCACTCTCCCAAGCCCACCTATTTTCACCGTCATAAAACTTGCTCTTAAGAAAAGCTTCAAAGCGGACCAAATGCCGCTTGACGCGCCCCCGATTCCCGCATTCGCGGAAGACACGAATCAGCTCATCCAAGAGTATGAATCCTTCGTTCACCAAATCACACGGGACGAAGCCAACACATCGATAGTCCATATCGAAACAAAGGAGCACGTAACGCTCACCGTTGAAGTTTCTTCCGCTGGGTGGAAAGTGCTTACGGTTCAGCCCGAAGATGCACCTCTGTATGTAATCGACCACTCAACTTTTCCAAATGTTAGGACGTATAAAGAGCTAATAATCGATAAATTACCTCGTCCAGCCAGATAAAAATGCTCGAAGGCGAGAGCTACGAGATGCCCGAGGGATTCCTGATGGCTGCTAGCGACGAGTTCAAGCGACTCTGGCACGCCGCGCTCGTGGAAAAGTTATCGGTCCTGGGAGGGTTCGAAAATAGAGAGGATGAGTTTTGAGACCGTTTCCGCAAGTTTCTCCAATATTACTACATTTTCCCTCTCGTGCCTGAGGTGTGTAAAATCTACCTCAATATAATATAAGCAAACGTGGCGTGCGCATGTATCCCACGAGGAGGAGGCAACGTTTTAAAACCTTCTTTCCCAGCCCAGTTCTTGTTACAAGAGCTATTGCATTTTCATAGGAGGTTCGAGATCTCTAGTCATCTCATCCGATATCAAAAAATTTTCAAGGCGAGAGAGCTGTGATTAACTATGCGGTATAGCGCGAATATTATTCCGACCTGTGTGGTCGTTGCTCACCTTCTGGGCTCTACCCTAGCCTTCCCAGCCGTAGCTATCGAAGATTGCAGCGCCGAGATCGAGTCACAAGGTTTGTACAAACGGGATGCGGATGCCCATATAAATATACCTCACGTTGTCGCCAACTTTGGCGAGGATGGTTCTTCGACTTCTGAAGAGAGTCACGGAATCCAAAAGAGGGGGCTGCAGAAGCGCACCCTCTGGTCGCTCGCCCAGCGTCTGTTGGGTAATACTTGTAGCACAAAAGCCGCACAAGACGAAAGGGATGCACAGAACGCTTCAATCCAATCCAACGGAGGGGCGAGTCGACAAAACGCTATCGCTTCTGAAAACGTGCGGGAAGACCCAGCGGACGAATCTTTCGAGGTCGTCGATGAGCAGATCTCCGGCCAGGTCCCACAACCTAGGAGGATACAGGATACCTCTAGGTTCCAACAGCTTGTCAAAGACGTCGAAGCCATCCCGGAACTTCCGAGACAGGAAGATAAACAGAGCGATATATCGGAGGTTCGGGATAGTCTTCGTGAGTCAGCGGCCTCCGATAACTCATTTGTCCCGAGCGATAATGCGAGGACGCTCCCCGAGGATCCGTTGTTATTGGAATCTATAGATTCGGTGCACCCCCAAGATTTAGTTGATGAAATTAGACTATCTAAGCAGATTGGTACCTACCTGCAGAATCCATACATATTTCCCCTTCAAATTACATATCCCCTCTTAGTGCTATATTTGATTCAAAGATCGAATCGGCTAATGATTCTGTACAGCGCAGGAGGAACGCAATTCCAGAAACAAGTGGGTTTCGTCAAGTAAGTTACAAAACGCGGCTGATCTGCTGGGGATGTACCTCTTCAACTTGAACGCTTCGGAATTCTTACTAAACAATGAAATACAAGTGTTCAACCGGAAACCTACGATGCAGCAAGGCGGGTCTCAGAGACATCGCGATGGACCGCAACGTGAAGAACCACCACTACCGCAAGACGAAGGCAGAGGCAAGGAGAAGAAGCCGGGTTTCCTTCGGCGTCTGCTCAGCGGCGGAAGGGATCCTTCGAGGAACCCGCAGCTCTCCGGCGGCATGAACTACAACGTTCCGCAAAGGGAGCCTCCATCCAACCCGGACATCATCGACAATCCGGACTGGTTGATAAACCCTGCTGATCGTCTCAACGCTCTGACTCGGTCACAAAACAAGATAGCGGATCTGGAATCGGAAATAGATGCATTGCAACAAATACGAGCGGCTGAGAGAGATGCGGAGATTGAGGCGCAACGAGCGCAGCTCTATGATGAAATGTACCCTGACGGTGAGCCGGACGGTATTCTCAACGGTGATGTGATTCAGGAAGGGATCAACCCCATGGCAGTTTCGCAAGCTCTGCGGATCAATAACACCCCGTTGGCACAGAGCGGTGTTGCCGACCCCGAGGCGCTGAATTCGCAAGAGTTATCCGGCAGCAGAATCAGGGTTCTCGAAGAAAGCCAGAATATTGCGCCGGAAGGACCAGCCGATTTCTTAAACACCGCTCAGATTTTTAATCCGTTAAACCAGGCGCAAGTCATGGGAGTCCCCGAAGGGCGTATCGATCCGCAGAACGACTTCCCCGTTCCGAACGTTAACCCCAACCCTGGCCCCGCGGAACGAGCTAGTACGGTGTACCAGAGCTTCGAAGACCCTAGCTTCCAAGATGATGTCTTTAGTATCGCGCAAGACCAAGTCGATGAGACTGGTGACTTTGGAGGAAATGCAAATAATGACAGCGTCGATCTTGCGGCGAGCGGAAACTTGGGAGTCAGCCAGATTAGTAATTTGGGGGTTAGTCAGATCCAACCCTATGGAAGAAACCTGGGAGCTAGTCAGATCCAACCGGCTGGTCTGACTGAGGTGATTGCGGAGGAGGATGACGAGTATAACAGCGATGGCAGCAGGGTTGCTGAGGACTATGAGCTCGAGTCTTTAGCGGAAAGCGAGGTGGTCGATCAGAACGAACTACCAGCTAACGCCCTTCAGAATCTTGGGGGTAATTATATGGCCTTCTCTTTCGCGAATGCCAGGCAGAGAGATGGACGGTAGTTGAGATGACTACAATTGTGGTCTTATGGCACTTGCTGGGTGCTTTACTGCTTTATGTTCTACCTGAAACAGTGTACTATGAAGTTCATTCGATTTTATGAAAAAATTAACCATGCCATAATCAAGCTGCCTCAGCTCAGAATCAAAGCAGTCGTCCCTCGAGCTTTTGTCACGCGTACACACAAGGGTATTCAGATGTTCTTATCTTATAACTATAACTCGCTCCTATATTAATATACTGGTCCGTTGCGCTACAAACCTTGTATAGGAAGACAAGTGTCCCAATAGAGAAGCTTCATGCTATTCTTGGCTAGCCTCGGATATTATAAGGTCCAGAGCCTATAATTAATAGTAAAGCTGCTGTGTTTTCTAAAATCAAACGCATTTTTAATATCTCCCCACAGTATGCCTTCAATGGTTTTGGTTCCGCCATTAAACCGTCCATCCAGTAGAGCGCTCAGTCTGGCATCTTGTAATTAAATCTCACAGTCCCTCTCATCGCTGGCTTCGATCTTGCCGGTATACTAGGGGAGAAATATGGCTTCTCCTTCGCAAATGCTCAACAAGGGCAATAACTGCGAAGGCTATATCATTTCAACTCTCTGAGCCGTGTTCAGTACTTTATTGCTTATAATTTCGACGGGATGATATTATGAGCTTATGAAAATAGCTTCAAGGTGGTTCGGTTTCCGCCAGCCCATCGTGCCGTATCTTTAGGTCTATTTCGGTTGTTGTCGTATATTGAGATATTAGCTCCATATCGAAGGAGAAGTCGAATATAGTCATCATTGAGCAACTGTGCGGCCAGGTGCAATGCCGTCCGCCCATAATCATCGACCTCATTGACAGTAGTTATTTCAGACCCTTTGGCCGTAACTTTCTTGGCAAGTAAAATCTCCATAACTGCCAGCATATCCTCATTATCTGTGTTCCCAGATAGTAAGAGCGTCATGAGGGCTGTCTTCCCAGTTTTCCCTCTGGTGTTTATATCTGCACCTTTTTCGAGAAGAAGCTTGACCATTTCCCTGTGGTCATCCCTTTTACTAACGCAGGCAAGGTGTAAAGGAATACCCTTCCCATCCTTGAGTTTATTGCCCTCGATTGTACCATCAACAGGGAGTCCGGAATCGATTAATAACTGCACCATTTCTAGGCTTGCTTTCTCGATAGCAATATTGAGTATGCTCCATCCTTGGCTGCTCATGGACAGCATGTCTACATTCTTTTTCATCAAGAACCGCACCATTTCAGTGTTGTCGTGATAGACAGCTTGGTGAAGTGGTGATAAGGTACCAACGTCTTTTAACTTTTTGTTACCGCGACTCACGAGTCGTATAGGGTCTGATATATGAGCAACCCGATTAGTTAGTGGGGCGAATTAAATAAACATGGCCTACCTCTGATGAAGTTAGGAGAGATAACTTGCCATCAAAAACAATTCTCGCCAGAATCATATCATTATTTTGGATGATATGGGAGATTGCATTGTCCAGATCTTCTACGGATGCCATGAGAATTCTACCATCGAGGCGAACATCTAGATTCCAAGGCTGTAAGATACTCCGTTTTTCTTCGAAGTTCAGATCAGGGGTGGTAGTTTTCACATTCTGATCCTGCTGTGCCGAATTCGCTTTCAGTGTAGATTTTGTGACGGCTGATAGAGGTTGTAGGGATTTGTTCTCTTGGCGCGTAAAGGGCAACGGCAGCAAGACTTTCTGGGGGGATAGTAGCGATTGGTAAAACTCCACCTCGATTTCATCTCCTTGTTCGGTAAGAATCTGAATCATCAGGTTCACTGCTTCGTCTTGTTTTGCTAGGGCCGTCGTATTAGCCTGCCTAAGCTTAATAACCTTCTTACAAAGGCGCCTAGCTGCCTTTAGGTTACCAAGTTTATATTGAAAAAAGCCCTGCCAAAATTCAACAATGCCAGCTGGATGCGAAGAAATGGTGGCGATTAGATCGGTTGTCGCAAAACATTTCGTAGTAAGTAGTCCATCATCCCACTTGCTTTGTTTGGCTTGAAGGTCCATAAGCATGATCAGCCAATCATCTCGACTTCTGCCACCAGGTTTGACCGCTCTCAGATTATTACGGTTGTCAAGCGTTTTTATTATTTTTTGAACAAAGCCTTCCGTTTTTTGCCAATTCTCAATCTTATAGTGTTCGTTGGCCCGCTTTGCAAATAGCTCTAGCCTATCTCGTTCAAAATCTTCGCCATCAGAGCCACTCCCGGAATCGTCGTCGGAGCTTTCAGTTCGAATGGTGTTGGAAAGTACTGATTGTCCTGATGATACAACTGTTTGTTTGTTCGGGTTGGTGGTGCTCGTATGAGAACTCGCCAATGTGCTCCGGCTATCTCCGAATATCGAACTCTGTGGATAACTGCTGGTCCCTTCCGGGCTTTGATGCTCCTGATAAGATATTGCGTCGATCTATAAATATATATAGGGTTAATGGCATGCAGCGGAGAACGCAAATAGGAAAAAGTAAGAACACATGAGTATTGGCAGAATGCATTTTCCTAAAGGACTGGAGTGATAAATTTATAAATGTAACCACCTTTGACTGTGTTTCATTGTACATCGGGCTACCAGGACTCATACTCTCCGTTCTAGTAACCGGAGATCCGACCTCTGAGCTGAAACTAGGCCGATGCTGGTTGGTAGGGCTAACATTCTCATACATGGTTGGTCTTGCAGCATTGAATCGTTCATTTCCTGTTGGTGTGTTAAGATCGTTTCCCGGGGGTATTTTGGCAGCCATGAACTGGTCGGGACCGATCACTTGTCGGTAGATATTGAATCTATGGATGTATATATAGGATCGATTGGCATCAAACGCCTTCAAATTGGTCTTACTCTCTGTTCCAGAACGAAATCGCGTGTAATATGCAGCAGGGTTTACTCTCTAGGGAAATAATTTAATGCTAGGTCTTTATCGAGATAAATGTGATTGACGCTATGAAGACAGGAGGCAAAGTTCTCTTGATTGATACATCACTATAGCTAGGTGGAACCGTGAAATAGGCTGTCGCCAAGTGCAAGCTGCGGTAGTGGTTAAAGTGGGGGCCAGGTTGCGTTGTCTAGTTGACTAAAGCTCCACGAATGAAAGTGGAGCATTCACTCCGTGTCCAGCTTCTGGTTAACAATAAGACAGCAGTTGCGGCTAATATCAGTCTCGGCAGCGATACGAGCCTCGGCTGATATCTACTTCTTCTTGAGCTTGCCAAGGTGTGTTGGTGTGACTTTCATGTTCAATCTTTCAAGTTGAACTATTTTTGTGTCTCAACCATATGTTTATGGATATTCTACCGCGAAGTCCGAACTACTAAGCCCTTTTCCGCTAAATAGTCTTTGACCTGCGAAACGGTGTATTCTCCTCTGTGGAACTAGTGTGCCAATGGCTTAGCTTTCGGTTCCACCGATTTGGGCATAATAGGGGGTTAACTACTCACCATACCAGCTCCCAACGCAGCATCCGTCGTCGTCTTTTCAAAAACCTCCAAGAAGTGACCAGGGTTACCTGCTCCACTTGACGAAATGACAGGAATCTTGATCGTTTTCTTGACTTCGCTGATCAATTCCAAGTCGAATCCGGAGTTGGTGCCATCTTTATCTATACAGTTCAATAAGATTTCACCACATCCCATAGCCTCCACCGCAGCAACTAATTCTTGAACGTCTATATCTCTCCCTTCACGTCCACCCTTGATGGTACACTGATACCAGCAATATTCTTCCCCTTTCGGGCCTGGGAAAGCCGTTTTGATAGCATGTCGTTTCGTATCGTCCGGCGACGACACGTAGATCCGTCTCGGATCCACGGAAACAACCACCGCCTGATTCCCATAAGCCTTCGATATCGTCTCGATAGCTGTCGTTCCATTCAGCTTTCTCCCATTTGCGAAATACTCCTCGGCCGCGGTGACCGCGTCACTTCCAATCGATACCTTATCCGCTCCGGACTTGAAATACATTGTCGCCACCTCCAATGCTGAAACCTTTGTCCCATCCGTATCCACCACGTCTCGAATACCACCTCCAATAGTCAACGGCACAAACACTTCTTCCGACGTTAGCCGTAAAATCTCCAACATGGGCGTATCTGCCACCGGGCAATTTCGAAAGGAAGTGATATTCAGAAATGTGATTTCGTCTGCTCCGGATTCGTAGTACCGCCTCGCAAGATCCACTGGTTTGCCCAGATTCCGGACTTGTCCACCCGCCGATGCCGCATCCCCCTTCTCCCTCACGTCGTATTGATCTCCCTTTGTGACCACCAAATCTCCATCGTCATTCGTTCTGACATCTAAGCAAGCGATAACCCGTCTTGTCAAACCACCTCTTCCTTCATCTTCTACCACTTCCTTCGCCTCATTCGTAGAAATTCCCTCCAACCTCCTTCCATCCAGAAATGCCTTGAGAACCGCCAACCCGGCTTCCCCGCTCTTCTCCGGATGAAACTGCGTCACGAATATATTCCCCTTTGCAACCGCACCAACAAACTCCTCGTCGCCATATCTTGCGGTCGCTACATCCCACCCCTGAGCTTCCAGTTCCCCCTCAACGTACGGAACGGCGTAGGAATGCACATAGTAGTATTTATTCCCGGGTAATAATCCGTACAGTGACTTCCCCTTCGAATCTCCGGATTCAACCGTTGCAGCGCTGTTCCATCCGATATGAGGAACGGATTTGGTGGAGGAGTTGAAAAGTTTGAGGGTTCCGGGTATGATTCCCAGCCCCGGTGTTTGTAAATCTTCTTCCGAGGCGTCGAAGAGGCCTTGGAGACCAACGCAGATTCCCATGAAAGGTTTGCCGGAAGAGATGTATGCTTTCAGCGGTTCGGCGAAACCTGCTTTGGAGAGTGAGGACATGCAGTGGCCGAAATGGCCTACGCCAGGGAGGATCACTCTCTGTTTTGGTGGGATGTGGGGTTAGCAAATTGCCTCCTTGTCAATTTCTTGCAACATCGTGCGAAAGGCTGGACGGAGCTTGTAAGACAAATACCTCTGCATTAGCCAAGTCTGCGGGGTCTTTGATCCATACGACCTGGTATCCGACTTTTTCAATCGCATTGACTAAGCTGCGGACATTGCCGGCGACATAGTCGAGCAGGTGAACAGTGTTTGACATCTTGGTGGAGATGCAGAGCTAGAAGAGGGCTCGAGTTCTAGCTTTGGGTCGTTTACAGCTCGGTCTAGGCTCCGAAGAATTGATATATCTGAAGTTGCAAAATCAAAGGTTGACGTTTTTAAGCTTTTGAGTTTTCAAGTGTTATCGAGTCAAAGCAGGGTTTTGTGTTGGGCGTGTCGTCCGATGTCGCTGGCCGCCGAATCGGGTGACGGCCGCCTGCTCCACCGTCGCACCAACGCACCAACGTCCTTCGAAGGATCTCGCTCAATGGACAGCTCGACATCTCAAAAATTACCGGGCACTAGCGAGACACAGATCCATAGATCTCAGATGCCTTGAAATCCCCTATCCTGCAATTCTCGTGTAATAAGTGAACCCGTGAGTCCTGCCCATTCAGTGGACCGGAAGCCCCAGTTCATGCGGTTTCGGTAAGCGCAAGGGCCCCGGCGAGGTTACCCCAATCCGGCGAAGGACAGGCACCAGTCCGTCGAATCAGCGCCAGTCTCGACCAAAACGCCAGACAACGCCAGTTCTTACTGGCGCGCGCGGGCCAGAACAAGTATGAAAGGGAAGGAAAATTTAAACAAGCTGTCAGATCCTAACTTAGAATTTTCCCGCTATCGAGGTTCATGCGGGTTAATTAAACAGTAAGACAGCTACAAGGGGAGGGAACTCGTAATGAGGCGGGTCTAGAGTTTTTGTCACTAGCAAAATAGAGCTCTCTCTAGGACAGATGCGGCAGCGGCTGCAGCTTTATAACCAAAGATACCCCGCGGTCAAGGTACCCGTTCTCTCTTTCTTCACCACCACAATTTTTTTTTGTATCTAACCTGTATTCCCTGGTGGAGCCTGCATTTTGCATTCGACGATCTTTTCCTTTTGAAAATTTCTTTACTTTCCTTTGAAATCTTTAGATCTCTTTTTCGATCATTTCATTCTTTTTGATATCCTAGTGCCTGGTCACTTTACACATTCTTTCATTATCAACGTATCGAATTTAGAACAAGTCGAAAAGGATATATCTATCTATATTCCTTTTATATTCATAATCCATCTTTATTCGACCTGCATAGCGACCTTTGCATAGCGTTCCTTATCGCCTTGAAAGCTTACAACAAAAACAACGCATTTTCACTTTCAACCTGAGGCTTCACGATATCGATATCCGACGTCCCAGATTATGCAGATTTGAAGCAAGTACTTTGAAGTTTCCAAACCCGACTATTTCATTTCAATATCTTGAATCTTTAACCATATCAATTCTCAAAGAGTACCTACAAAAATGTACTTCTCATCCGGTACCCTCACATCCACCTTCCTCCTCCTTCTCTCCACCGCCTCATCCACCCCGATCCCCCACAATGGCGCCCACGACACCCCGTCGCCGACAACCAATACCACTTTAAATTTACCGACATTCAACGTTACCGCCCCAAATTCTCACCCCACGGGTACAAAATACTCCCCCTACATCTTCCGCTTCCCCCCTTCCACAGGGCGCCCCAAGATCAACACCTCGGAGATCCTCACCTCCCTCACACCTCACGGCTTCAACATGTCCCATCTCCACCACACCTTCTCCGAAACCATCCACGGCTTCGCAGCCGACATGTCTGACCACTGCGTCGGTATCCTCAAAGAAATGGTCGCGGACGGTGTGATCATCGAACCCGTGGTAACCTACAAAGCACAAGCCCCCATCGCCACCACCATCCCCAATTCGAAATTCAAAAATCTGAAAAACTTCACCTTGGGAATCGATAAGTCTAAAAACCCGACGGGATCACGTATCACGACGCAGAATGATGCTACCTGGGGGCTTCAGAGGCTATCCCAAAAGGAGGGTATTCCGATGATGTATTCCGATCCGCTGAGTAAAGTGTCCAGTCTGGACTTCACGTATGAGTTTGACGAGGTTGCGGGCGAGGGTGTGGATATTTATATCATCGATACGGGGATCAATACCGCTCATAAGGATTTTGGCGGGAGGGCTACGATTGAGTTTGTGGCTGATGGTTTGCTTAAGGATCCTGCTGAGGGTAAGGAGGATCATGCGGGGCATGGGTATGTTTCTCTCCATATGAATCTTCTCCAGAAATATCTAAATTTTAAGGAACACTCTGAGCTAACACTGGTAAATTTTATTCAGAACGCACTGCGCTGGTACCACAGGTTCCGCCCACTACGGCGTCGCCAAAAAGGCCAACCTCCACGCCATCAAAATCATGGGTAAAAGCGGCGGAGGGCTCTCCTCAGACATCGCAGCCGGTATCGAAGTCATGCTCAAACGCCACCGCTCCCGCCTCTCTGACCCCAATTTTAAGGGTTCCGTGGCATCCATGTCCTTCGGCCTCGACGTCCCCGATGAGGAACTCGACAACCCAAACTTTATCAGCAACTCTGCCAGTCTCGAAAAAGCCATCATGGTCGCCAACGCCGCGGGCATCCACACCGTCATCGCCGCAGGAAACCAGGGAATCGACGCCTGCAGGGTTTCCCCGGGTCTGCTCAGCCGGGAGATCGAACCCGAATACAACTACACGGCGTCAGTGATTACGGTGGGGGCGTCGGATATCTACGATAACCGTCCGGATTTTTCGAATTTCGGGAAATGCATCACGACTTATGCGCCGGGTGTGAGTATTCTCAGCACGTTTATCGGGAGCGATAACGCGACGCAGGTGATGCAGGGGACCAGTATGGCGGCACCGCACGTTGCGGGGATGGTGGCTTACCTGCTGGGAGAGAAGCCCGAGCTGAAGGAGGACGTCGGGGGCATGAAAAAGTTGATTATGAATATGGCGTCCAAGGGTACGTTGGGGAACATTAAAGATACGACGGATACCAAGATTTTGGCGTATAATGGGGTTAGGGGTTGAAATTTTTTAATCTTTGTGGTAGGAGAGATGGTGAATATTGTATTCTTTAATTTGGGAAGAGTGTATTACTAGAGTAACTCATATGTGTGTATGATACCCGGTGTATAAATGATAATAGTCAATTACTTGTTGCATCATTCAAGACTATAGTACTAGCTTACAAGCTTAGAGGGGGGTTGTTTTACAAGTGATCGCGTAAATGACAGTAGAGTAGAGGATATCAAAACTGAGTTATCAAGGCAAGGCGTGGTTCAAGCAAAAGTTGTACGAGACGAATTTACGGAAAACGACACGAAACGGATTTACGAAGAACGATGCGAAACGAATTTACGGAAGGAGAAGAACTACGAGACAAAGATGTCAAGCGAAAGTATCGAAGACCAACTAAGGTTTAGAAAAGAAAAAAGTGTTTATAATATCAGAGACCAACGAAGGCCAGTCAAGAGCCAACAAAAGCGATGGCTTTCATACAAGAACAAACGAGAGAGCATTAACGCAATGTTAGAAGGGGCTGGCAACAGCATGATTCAGAAAAAGAAAGGATCTCAAAACCACCACAATTAGTCCAGGAATTGCTGGAGAAAGTAAAAAGGTATCAAAAAGGAAGAACGCAGGATAGCATGGAAAGGAAGAAAGAACGACTGAAAAAACGGGAGTAGATAAACGTGAGGGATTTTCGCTGGATCGCCGTCTATCGAGGTTTTGCTTTTGGTCGGACTGTCATTAAACTTTTTCGTGTCGCTTTTGGGTTTTCATCCGTCGTTTCTATGTTTGATTCTGGGGATATTTACAATTCCATTCCGAGGAACAACCACTTGTTGGAGGTGAAGTAGTCTCTGTCGAGCCTGTGAGTCTTCGAGTCGACTCGGGTCTGAAGATCTGGGGAAGCCCAGTTCTTGAGGGTGATGAGCTCGAGGCCGACCCAAGCGAGATTGTGAGTGAGTGTGTCTGTTGTAAGATATGTTAGCCGCTGTTGACATGATGGGAAGTGAAAAGGAGCAAGAACATACCAAGTCCGTCGGTTTCCCGATCAAGACAGATGACGAGATCCTGACAGTCGAAGCATTCCGTTGCGAGATCGATCAAGGCGACGAGTCCGGATTTGAGTTCGGTGCCGTTAACACCTTTGTCAAAGAACAAGAAGAGAGATCTCTCGGGCTTGTTCAGCGGACCCTTCTCGGATACAAATCCACGGAATGCACTCCCACCGACGTAGTCGAATACCTCGAGGTAAGCCGCGATTCTGGTTTGGAGCTCGGAAGAACGTCTCATCAACCTTCGGACGGGAGTCTTAGTCGGCGTCTTGGGAGGAGATGAGAGGGTCATCTCGGGCGGGGTGTTGGGCTTCTGGGGTACGTCGACATTGTTGCCGACGGTGAGAATGATGCTGTTGCCGTTCCCTCCTGAGGGTTTCAACGACACGTCCATAGTAGGTGACTGCGCAAGTTTTCTTCCATAACCGAAGAAAACCTGACGCATGACACCATCGCATAGTCTCTCACACTCTGCGATAATGGTACGCGCCGCCCACCTTCCCTGGCGACTCGGAGAGGTCTGCCGCCGGGAATTGGTGGTAGGTGAATTAGGGACCTCAGGGATACCACTGGAAGAGAGTTAGCGATTAATTCAAAAAGATGTAGAAGTTGTGAAAGCTTACCTCTACCCCGCCTGCCCCGGTCGAAGAGTAATGGAACGAGTGGACAGCCGTAGCGGAGACATCGGTGGAGAAGCAGGAGGCGAGAACTGGGTTCCTGGCCTCCTCGACAGAAACGAGATCGTGGATGAGGTGTTGATTATTACTACTCATATTACTAGATAAATTTGACATGGTAGCCATGACGTTCCAGCTTGACTGCTTGTCGGGGTTATTCGTGGGAACGGGTTTTTGGGTTGGCTTGATGAGGACGGTGTCGCTGAGAGACGACAATTTGGCAGCTGACAGGTTGAATGGTTCGAAGGAGATCTTAGTAGCGGACAGATCTACGATAGCGATGGACCGTTGATAGCGACGGTGGATGGATGTTGCTGTGGTTGGGAGGGGTTTGAGGGAGTTGTTGCGATGGATTGAGGTTGAGGTTGAGTTTTGAAGACTTGGGATGATTAAGTATTACTACTATGCCTGCGAAAAAGTCAAAAGGGCCAAAGGGTGGAATAAATACAAAAAAAAAAAAGGAAAAGACGATTGGAAATAAAGAAGGGATCACATGGCCTTTTCGCAAGCACACCCAGACAACAGAATTTTCGTGCTAAAACGGTTTCATGCAACAGGACAGACCGGACAGCCACTCACTAGCTCGCATTCGGGCTGCTCTTCCCTGGCAGTAGCAGGAGACAAGAACGAAGGCCCCAATCAGTTGCCACCGACTTCTCGAACCATCTGGCTACGCATGGGGGTAGGTTGCAAGACAATACAAGGCAAGGCAAGGCAATCCGGCCTCGGATGGATATCGCGGAAGCAAGCCATCAACTAATTGATTCATCCCCGATGACATATTTCTCTCTGTGACGAAGCATCCCACTCGGAACTTGGCGAATGTTGCAATCCGCTTTGTTGCCTCGAAACGGAAGATCTCTGAGAGCAATCTTGACCTCGAACTGCAAATCCTTCGTCGAGGAATTGCCATTCCTGACCGTTACCCAGCGGCCCAATTGCCGGGAACCGGAACCGTTCTTGCTGCATTGTCCCACTCCACCGACAGGCAGTCCGTAGCACCAAAGCACGCCACGAGTGACTTTTCCGGTACTTGCGGTCCGGCCGCTGGTGCGGGGAATGCACACAGAGAGGGCGGTGACATTCCCGTACCGGGTGGGTACCAGGCAGCTGAACTGTGCATGATCATCGCATGCAAGAGTCTACATGACAACCGGCCATGACCTTGCCATGACTTTCCTTGCTATGCCCAGATAATCGATACGACCGTCGGGATTGGCCTCCACCTGCCTGCCCGCCGCATCAACCTGCCAGAGCTCCTCTGTTCGTCACATGATCTATATTATGTTTGACATTCCATGCGTTGCTGCGTTGTCTGGTTTGTCCCGGGTGCGGCTCTGCGGCGTGTTCGTTAGGGTTTAGACGCACCATCGGAAAAAATTCGCATTTTCGCATCAAAAATTGAATCGCTTCTCGAGATTTACAGCTTCATCCACCATCAACTTTTGACGAACCCCCATCCCCCACCACCACCACCCTCAATAATCTCTATTCCAGACCGGAGTGCTTATATACACCAAGCGCAGCGATGGGTAAGCTACCTATCTCATTATCGAATTCTTGCATCAATTGCTAACATGTCGGACCGCAGCCCCAACAAAGAAATCCAAGAAGGCTGAGAACAGCATCAACTCCAGGCTCACCCTGGTTATGAAGAGTGGTAAGGTCGTCTTGGGATACAAGTCGACTCTGAAGACTCTCCGCTCCGGCAAGGCCAAGTTGGTCCTCATCGCCGGAAACACTCCTCCTCTCCGCAAGTCCGAGTTGGAATACTACGCCATGTTGGCCAAGACCAACGTCCATCACTTTGCTGGAAACAACGTACGTTCAAACTACCAAACTCTCGTCCAAGGTTTATACCTGCCGCATTATCGGACGTCCATATGAATTGTCATGCAAAAAACACACTCAGCTTGAGGTGAAAAAAATGGCAATCAGGAATCAGATAAACGGGCACGGTATTCCCTGAGAAGAAGCCTACAGGCTTTGGAGGGACTATATCAGTAGCTAACACAGCCCTTTTAATACCAACAGATTGAACTTGGAACTGCTTGCGGTAAATTGTTCCGTTGCTCCACCATGGCCATTCTCGACCAAGGTGACTCCGACATTCTGTCGACCAACGCTTAAATTTAAGAAAGCGGGGGATCTCGTTGGCCGCTCTCTCCGCGATTTCATGATTGTGCTGGGATTGCGGGCTAACATCGGACTATCGGTGTTTGCATTTGGCCGACCCATGCTCGATTTCCTCTTTTTTCCCTTCTACCAAGACTATCAACTATGGTCGCCACTACTAGCTACTGTACATATTTTCTTACTGTCTTCCCGGTCGAGATTAGAAGGTCCAAATGCATAACGACTGTTTAGTCTGAAACGCTGATTCTATGAATCATAAAGTCTGTGAATTTTTCTCTGCTGCGGCAGCCCCGTAATGATCGTATAATTGTATTTCTAAGCATGTTAGACACCTTGAAGGAGTATAAATTGGGCCGCCCGCCGCTGCGTTGAGTGTGACTGCTCTTTTCCGCAGTGCCAAGCCTCCCGCCAAACAGCCAACTCGTCGGGAAAAAGTGTGCACAAGTTTGATTATCAATCAAAAGTACTACCTCATCGAACGTCCGACCCCCTTCCCTTTCACCTCCCATCACCAACTTCTATACCCCATATCCCGTTGTAATATCGTTCCGACATATAAAAATCCTTCAAAATGGGTCGCCGTCCAGCTCGTTGCTACCGTTACTGCAGTACGTCTTCTTTTCCCGGCCTTGAGAGGTGCCTTTTCAAGCAAGAAAGATGAAGCTAACAAGTGTCCTTGAATGCAGAGAACAAGCCATATCCAAGTGCGTATATACACCCGACTCGATCGATCGGAATTTTTATTCCCATTTTTACGACCAAGAGCCCAATCTAACGAACTACTTCCGAAATAGAGTCCCGATTCAACCGTGGTGTCCCAGACCCAAAGATCCGTATCTTCGATCTCGGAAGGAAGCGTGCTGGTGTTGATGAGTTCCCGCTCTGCATCCATCTCGTACGTCTCAAAAAATCCAAACCCGATAAGAAAAATTGGAGGAAATATATCGAAGAATGAGGGGCTAAACGTCGAGATTACAGGTCTCCAATGAGTACGAACAGTTGAGCTCCGAGGCTCTCGAAGCCGCCCGTATTTGCGCCAACAAGTACCTCGTCAAGATTGCCGGAAAGGACAGTATGTATCCGTCACTGCATCTAAGATTCTTCAAATCTTCAAATCGCTGATAAGGTTGTACAGGTTTCCACATGCGTGTCCGATGCCACCCCTTCCACGTCATCCGTATCAACAAGATGTTGTCCTGTGCCGGTGCCGATAGACTGCAAACCGGTATGCGTGGTGCCTGGGGAAAGCCCAACGGTACCGTCGCTCGTGTCAACATTGGTCAGATCATCTTGTCCGTCCGAACCCGTGACTCCAACCGCGCCACTGCCATCGAAGCTCTCCGAAGATCCCAGTACAAGTTCCCCGGCCGACAGAAGATTATCGTTTCCAAGAACTGGGGTTTCACCCCATTGAGGAGGGAGGAATACGCTGACGC
Source organism: Dactylellina parvicollis (assembly GCA_036971385.1). NCBI lineage: Eukaryota > Fungi > Ascomycota > Orbiliomycetes > Orbiliales > Orbiliaceae > Dactylellina > Dactylellina parvicollis. The sequence continues at coordinate 646,410 of JAJTUD010000013.1, read as the reverse complement.
CAGGGCTGCCGGAAAGGTCAAGACTGACGGTGCCTACGTTCAGTTCCTGTCGAACAAGGGCTCTCTGTCGAACAACCTCCGTCGTTTCCCTGATGCTTTCCAGGATGTTGAAGCTTAAATTATTACTATTATTATTTTTGCGATAAACTGAAATGGAAGATAGCATCACGGTGTTTCACGTGTCTTTTTTTTTTCTGGATTGAGCTTTACCGTTCTCTCTCTCTATAGGTGTCCTTAGGGTCTTTTCGTCATTTTCTCAGTGCATGGCCTCTTTTTTCATTTCGACGTTTTTTCCCTTGTATACCACACCACCTTTTGAATATTCAATTCTTTGTTCATTAGAGGAAACGTGGGTGCACTTCCACAAACCCTTTTATGAGCGCACGACAATCGTTTGATGATTAGATTGTATTGTAAACCCTTATGATACACCATGATCTCTGAATTTATCCATCCACAAAGTTCATATAGAAACCTAGTAGACCGTCCGTACCTCATACTACCTAAAATGCTCCTCGACATGATACGCAACTGCCCTCTCGTCCCCTTCAAACTCCCCGCAAACAGGACACTGCACCGTCACCTCACTCACCGCACCCGCTGTCGCTGCCGTTGACCCTTCCTCCTGCTGCTGTTGTCGCCGAGGTACACCTCTACTCCTCCCACTTTTCCTCCCATCCTTGATAAAAGCCGTAAGATCGTACCCGGCCTCGTTTCTCTCCTCGCCGTCACCGTCCCTCGGCGCATTCGCACCCTGGTACGCCTCACGGGGAAATCTACCTCTCCCACCCCTCCCCCTTCCGCGGGGTGTAGACCCTTGCGACTCCCCTCCACCCCAAATATCCCCACCGTGCGATTGCTCCCCCGCACTCTCGAACCTCTGGACGGAAGCCGGATCTATAATCTTTTGCACGCGTCCTACTCTTCCGTCCTGCAAGCGAACTTTGACGCCACGAGGGTGGTCGCCACGGGTCAGAATGTCGGCGACCAGACCGGTGACTTGTCGGCCCGTGGGTTGGTCTTCTTTGAGGATTATGGAGACGGCGGTGGAGGGTGTTATTGAGGCGTGGCGGGGCACGGAGTTGGAGTAGGGTGTGCGGGGTGGCATTTGGATCCGTCTCGGTAATTTTGTTATAAAGGTTGGAAGGGTGAATTTCTACGGTTTAAGTGTGTGATAAGCGATAGCATATGAATATCAGAACAATAGATTGTACCACCAGCGATCGATCAGTCTACCTTTGATAATAGCGCCTGCCAATGAGAAATTAAGATATATGATCGTGGTATTAGAAGCTCTTATAATCGACAGACTTCTTATTTTTGTCTGATAAGTGGTATTTTTGGTATCCAAGTTTTCCCATCAGGTAATCCGGTCTTTGTAAATCAGCAGAAGATATATTTACAATACAGTAACGTTTTTCTGTGTCACAAAATGAAACCCTTCAAAATCTTTATGACTGAAAAAGATAGTTCTCATATTATCCACCTATGACTTCTGTTGCTGCGACTGCTGCTGTTGTGCCTGCTGCTTCGGCATCTTTTTATCCACTCCAAGGGTATCCAAATCTTTCTTCTTATGGTAATGCGGTGCCACCTATTCATACCCCAAAATCATTAGCGTCGACGTTCCCAAAAATACACTTCTCACTCAAAGGATAAATTACTAACCTCAACCAACCACTCAGGCTGCAACGGCATCGCATTCCTCATAAACTCCTTACTCGTCAACACCAACTCGTAGTAAATCACCCACTTGGGATTAACCTCAAACAATGTCGAACTCGGATGGATGTACACCGTCTGCGCGTTCTTCACCGTCCGGTAAGTATCACCTCCTCTCTGCAATCTCGCGGCGTTGGGGAAGAACCCCGCCGTAATGGATTTCTGTATGGGTACCAGTTCAGAACTACCGCAGGAGGAGAGGGTGACCTCGACACGATCGCAGAGACGGCCCAGCTGGTCCCGTACATCGCGCGCTCGAGTGAGAGAGCGGTGCTGGAGGTAGTTTTCGCGGGCCCAGACGTATGAAAAGTCCGTGTCGACCCATTGGTTCCAAATGTTGAGCAATGTGAGATGGTCACCGCCTTGTTTGTTGGTGAACCTGTTGCGCGCTTGGTCTGCGTACAGTTTCTTATCCTTCGGTCTGAAAAATAGAGCGGAGGCTTCTCCCAGCATGGCTATTATAGAGAGCACTTCCTCCACACATCCGTATTTATCCGCCGCCAGAATGGCCTTTGCGAGCATGGGATCGGTGGGGAATTCGGCCATCTGTCGACCAATCTTTGTCAGTTCGCCCTTGTCGTTTAGCGCACCCAAAGCGTACAGCTGTTCGAGGGCTCGAATGAGCGTTTCCGCCGGTGGCGGATCCATAAAGTCGAAACTAATGAGATCGTTGATACCCAAGCTTTTGAGTAGCAGGACCACACTGTTGAGATTTGTCCGCTGGATTTCTGGTGTGGTATTCTCTTCGAGTTCATTATAGTACGCCCACTTGGTGTACAAACGGAAGCATTTGCCAGGACCCACACGGCCAGCTCTACCGCTTCGCTGGTTTGCGGAAGCGCGAGAGCACGGTGTTACAACGAGAGATTCCATACCAGATTTAGGATTGTAGACGTTCTCCTTGACGAAACCCGGGTCTATGACATAGACAATGCCGTCGATAGTGATCGACGTCTCCGCAATGTTGGTAGCTAGAACAACCTTTCGGGCGTTCTCAGGCGTCGGGTCGAAGATTTTGGACTGTAACTCGGAGGGCAAGTTGGCGTATATGGGTGCTACTATTAGCTCTCTTATCTTGCTTCCGAGCTTTCGCGACGTTTCTTCCAAATTTTGCTGCGCGGCCTCAATTTCGTCTTGACCTGTTAGGAAGACAAGAATGTCGCCTTTTGGCGCAGATATATGAATCTGGAAGATGGTTGTAATCGCAGCATGAAGGTAATTTGCTTCGGGTTGCGATGTGTAGTGGATATCGACTGGATACCGTCTTCCAGGGATGTTGAAAATAGGCGCATCGTCAAAATACGCCGCAAATTTCTGAGCATCCATGGTGGCACTGGATATCAGAAGTTTCAGCTCTGGTCGAAATCTTGCGATATCTTTGACCAGACCGAACAAGATATCGGTATGCAGAGTACGTTCGTGAGCTTCGTCGATCATCAGGGCTGAGTATCCGCCCAAATCAGGCTCGGTAAGAAACTCTCGGAGCAACATGCCGTCAGTCATGTACTTCAAGACGGTCTTGTCACTCGTCTGGTCCTCGAATCGAATCGAGTACCCAACCTCTTTGCCGATTTTAACTCCCATTTCATCCGCGACACGAGCCGCAACGGACATGGCGGCTACACGACGAGGCTGAGTGCACCCGACCTTTTGGCCATTTTTTGTGTACCCAGCCTCATGGAGATATTGAGGAACCTGTGTAGTCTTCCCGGATCCAGTTTCTCCCACGATAATAAGCACCTGGTACTCTGCAACCGCAGCCAGCAACTGCTCGCGGAACGCATAGATGGGTAACGACTTTCTCGTCTCCTCCATGCTAAGAGCCTTCTTTTCCGCAGCCTTGAGCTGCTCTTCGATGAACCGCTGTTCTTTCGAGGCAGGTGTACCAGCCTGGGTGTTTTCCATGAGAAAATTGATCTTCTGGGAATCATCGAAGACATACTCATACTCTCCTTCATCCTCCCTTTCACCTCGATTGATCTGAGCTTTCGCCTTTGCTTGCTGTTCTCTCTCCCATTCTTCATGTTCTGTAACGAATCTTTCTTGGCCGATTTCGTCGCGGTCGACATATCGTTTGTAAAGAGCTTCCTCCTTGCGTTTTTTGTCGATTTTGCCTTTTTCTGTTATGTAGTCCTCAGGTAGTGCGTATCCATCCCGATGTTCATCGATCCGTAAGCGCTCTTCAGCAACTCGCAACATCTCTCTATTTGCTGCAAAATTTTTCTTCTCTTTCTCAGACAAGAGAGGGTTCGATCGAAGTTCTTCGGTTTCCTCTGCGACTCGTTTCCGGAAGAGGGCGAGCTGTTCCACCCCACGCTTATCGAGATAGCTTTGTCTAGATCGTAGCCGTAGGTCACTCAGAGCTGCCTTCCTCGCGGCCGGGTCGTCCGGTAAACGTCTTTTGTCAGATGGGTCCTTGTCTCCGCCATCTTTTGTCGTCGATGCCTTATCCTTCTTCTTCAGACGTTCCGCAAATTCGTCGCGCTCCTCTAAATCTCGCAGTCGTTCCAGTTCAGCCTTTTCCTCCTCGTTCAATTCCTCTTCTTGTACCGTAGGTTCCGTATCATCACCGTCCTCTATTCTGGCCCGTTTCGACGGTGGCATCTCGTATTCTTCCTCGGGGTACTCTTCGGGATCCAGCTCTACATCGCCCCAGGCGTCATCGTCATCTCCCCGCCTTCGCGATTTCCGTGAGCTCCTATCCTTGTCTTTGACCCGATCCCGTCCCCCATCGCGATCTCTGCCTCTGCCCTTGTCACCCTCTCGGTCCTTGTCCTTCTTTCTCTCCCTGTCATCATCATCTCTCCTTTTCCTATCCTTGTCTCTACCTCTTTCCGGCTTCTCCTTCGGCGGCGGGGGCGGCATGCTTATAATGTCGTTCTCATCCTCCATCGCTACAAACCCGTACTTCTTCTTTTCCACCTTCTTCGCGTGCGAAGAAGACGAGGAAACCCCATTCCCGTCTAGAACAGAGCCCGAGCTCTTTTTACCCGTCCGTCGGTGGAGTTCCTCCGCAAAAGCGCGTGTCGACGATGTGTCGCCATCGATGAAGCTCGAGAGCTTGTCCGCGAGAACCGTGGACGATTTGGATGACGATGCTGTCGCAAGGACAAAGTCGATGACGGTAGAGTCTGCGGCGCCGGAGAGTTTGAGGAGATTGTCAGATACCCAGGAACGTAGGTCCGACATTGTGGTCGTGTGCAGTTGGCGGTGGAACTTGGTGATGGCTCGGGAGGGTTTGGATGAGTCGCCATTTTCGAGAAGATTGAAACACGAGAGATCCTTGTCCCCTCGAACTCAACACATTTTAGGTCAAACCTTCACAGGCTCGCAAGAATCTTTGCAATTGTAGTTGGAGATGGTCATCAAATATGCGTATGAGCTAGCTAGCTTCTAGTCTATAAAGCTCTTAGAATATCTCTTAGACCGAAGCACTATAGTATGCAGAATCGTCATAAACAGACGATGTCACCTTGAAGTTGTATCGGAAGCAAGTGCTGAGGTAGCTATAAAATCGACAAATCAACGTATCGGTATAATTGTGCCAAGACGCCAAATAGTGGCAGCACAGGCAGTATGAACTACTTTATATGAGCGTTCATCGAATCCGCTCCTTTTAGCTCCACAAAAACAGGTTTAAAACGATACCCCGAAAGAAAATCTAACCACGATGAGCTTAGAAAGATTCCGATAACTCCGGCTATAGCCTTAACGACTTTAAAGCTTTCCAAAGTCACAAAGTTGCAATTTTTCAAGAGTTCTTCAACCATGGTTAGACATAAACACTCAGCTCGGGACTAGGCATACTTCTTTAGTATGAGTCGGGAAGAACTATAACAATTATGATAGTTGCGGTAGGCTGATCCACCTGCCAGCAGCGCTATGTTTCACGAGGGTCTTTTGCTCTAGTTTCTAGATCATGGAGCGGACCCTAATGCGAAGCAGTACCACAGAGGTGCTTTCTACGCAACTCCAACGGCAGAAGCAGCGATGTTTGAATCTACCTCGAGGTTGGGGGCTTTACTATCTTACGGCGTAATTCTCGACCCGGTTGCGATATTTCGTGCGATGACGAGTTTGTCAGGAGGTGGACTTCCGATCATGAGCTTCCTCATTGGCTATGGTATCGAATTGAATGGGATCGGTCCACGGCATCGCGGGTACGATTGGACATCGCCACTCCATTGTGCCATCGATTTGGGTAGGAAGGATTACGTTGAAGTTCTTTTACAAAATGGGACTAAACGAGACCTCGAGAGGTTTGGTGACAAGGCTCCGGTGGCTCTAGCTCTAAAAAAAGGCAAGATGGATATACACGAAATGCTTTCGACTTAGGATCGACTTGGATATTCAGCTTTCATGTAAATCTTACTTGTATATTTGTGAGTTGTTTGACTTTCCATTTGTGCATATTAGAGTTCTTGTGTACATATGGTTCTATTGTCGGCTTCTTACTGTTAAAAAATCGAATTTACTTGCATCTTTCTTTTGATTAAGATTTTCGTTTATCTTTGAGAAATTATGCCTCCGTTCCGTATGTTCTGAGGCTATGGCGTAAGCTTAGACATAACACCCCTACATATCTCTTCTCAACCGTGCCAAATTCCTCAGCAAGGAAGAATATGACTTGCTAGTTGACTAATGATCATCGTCTGGGATAAAAGATGATAGTATATCAGAGAACATGGTGTATCGATGTTGTGGTAAATCGATTGATAAGGAACCATTCTCGTTGCTGAACGGTCTGGAAGTATGTCTTATTTAATTCGTATTGGGCACTTAGACATAGAGATGTGAGGCTATATTGCGTTGTCGAACTAGTGACTACGGCCTGTAGATTGTTGTAGATTTGTCTTTGACCAGTAAGAAAGCTTCGAAAGTCAAAACTGATATCAAGACGTCGAGAAAGACCCTGTACGCCAAGGAAAGCACCCACACTGGTTTTCTGTCGTGCATCATGCGGCCAGTCTTCCATGTAACACTCTTAGCTAGCAAGCCAGTGAACTTGAGTTATTCAATTGAGCAAGACTACACGATTGGTTGGATTGAGAAAGTGGAAGACCTGTGAATCTTGCAGACAACCCACCATCTCGCTCGTAATGGAAGGTAAACGCGTAGCCTTGGAGGTAGTCGCATGGGTAGCTCTAAACATTCCGGAAGTCTACGCGCAAGTCGAGGTTAAAGCGTACTTCACTGGAAGCTATATATGACGGGACCGATTATACAAGAGCATTATACGTGGGTCCTCTTATAAATATTACCCCGCTCCCGCTAGAGACTTGCCGAATCCATTCAAACTCCGTTTCAATTCTTCCATTCGAATCCGAGACTGATAATTTAGAGACGAAAAATGACGATCCAAGTGGGTGACCCCGCGGCTAAGGCGGGGCGCAACGATTTGGCCAAGTGCTTCGCGCAAGCACGGAAACGTTTTCTAACTGAGATCGCGGAACCGGTAATCAGAAAGGATTATAAGCGGGCCGCGGCGGTAGAGGAGTTTCTAGCTGGCGCAAATATGGATCATTTGGGTCGGGTTTGCAAAGATCTCAGCGTTCAGGCGGAAGATAAGGCGAATAATACCGCCTCTCGGCTATTGACAACTTTGGACCAGTTTAAGGGAGCAGCCGATGTTTTCTTACAATTTGCGCCGGAGAGTGTCTCTATGGTTTGGTTTGGGATCAGTACCTTGATAAGTGTGCGTATGCATTCAGTATCCCTTCTTTTGAAGACCTAACTAAAAACTAACCTATCTCGATTGCAAACTTAAAGATTGGGAATGCGAAAGTTCAAACGAGGCTATTGATATGCGGAACTTGCGACAGTATCGCCAACATCGTCGGCGACTGCATCAAATGGGAGGCGAGAATGGCACATAGCGAGACTATGCAGGAGTTTGGCGTCTGGGAAACTGATATTCCGGATCTCGTCTTCAATATCCTAGACTTTCTCTGGAACGCAAGACCCCATTTTGACCAAAGCAGAGTCAAAAGTATGCTTCCGGTTTCAGAGCTCATAATATATTGTATCCCACTATTCTGACTTTCGTCCCGATAGGAATTGGAAGCAGTCTCAAGGACGTCTTCACAAATGAACTATCGAGAAAGGTGGACGCGCTAGTTGGGAAATATGAAGAAATCGTCAAGTCAGCACACAGCCATTTCGAAGAATCGGTCTTTCATGAAAGTCTCAGTAAGTTTCATTATCATCCACATAGAGAAAAAAAATTAGGAAATATTTTATTACTTTGAGCACAAGAACTTTAGTCATTAACTAATTCTCCGTACTTAAAGAAACGGGTCAGAAGATTGACCAGATCACAAAAGATCTGAAACGTAAGCAATTAATTTACACCATGAAGTTCCGAATCAAAGCCCTCGTGGCATTTATATATGTCGGAGGGAAGATAAATACTAACGCATGACTATAGAATATGTCTCCATTGGTTCTGAACTCGTCGATGCCATCCAAAAACAAACACTCTTCTATGAGCTCGACCGCCAACAAGCTAGACTTACTCACTCAAATTCATATAAGCTCCATTTTACTTCCCTGAACGACCGGTTAAACAAGATCATAAAGGATAGAAATGGTCGCCTCGCAGCCACATGGCTGTATAAAGAAGATGCTTACATCGACTGGAAAAGCAAATCCAACGAGACTAAACTTTTATGCGTGAGGGGACCGCGAGGTCACGGTAAATCGGTCGCCATGATGAGTATCCACAGAGACATCAGCAACAATATGTACGGCCGCGCCGCCGACGATAACAAAAATCTTGAATCCGGGGATCCTAACCCCTTGGTATGCCACTTCTTTTTCAAAAAAGGCGAGAATGATATTCAACAGGCGCGGTCCGGACTCGAATCCATCCTCTATCAGCTTCTGGGCAGCAACGAATTGCGTAAAGACGTAGCTGCTCTGATAGCGGCGGTCGAAATACTGAACCCGTTATTCGGGCAAGAAAACGAACACCAACCACGGGATGCGCACGGAGGGGCAGCAGGTGGTGATTTCCTTGACAACCTCAATTCCCTTTGTGAGGCAATAAAGATGGTTGCGGTAGCTATCCCTGGTCGTGTCTACCTCATGTTCGATGCTTTGGACGAGTGTCTCGACCGAAGAGAACAAAATCTGTTCCACCATTTGAAGTCACTCATCGAAGAAAAGCCCGTCGCACAAGGGATGCAGCAAGCCCGCCGAGCTAGCGTTACTCGTCGACACAGTCTCACTAACCCGGAAGGCCTAGAACGTCCAGAGAGCCTTGTCGACTCCGATTCAGATGACTTGAGGATTATTATATCAGCCAGAGATAGCGTGGATATTACCAGTGAGCTTGCCTCTAACGATGCGGATCAGGATCCTCACGTGGAAGTAGAGCTGCTAGAAAGTATCAAAATAATCGAGATCACTTCGGAGAAGAACGCAAGTGATCTCCGAGAATTTCTTACTCATGACGTCGGAGAAGTCTTGACACGACGCATCTTCCGCGAACAGTATACTAGTTATTTTGATTCGGAATTGGCTAGAATTGTAGCAATCATTCATGGCAAGGCAAAGGGTGACTTCACGCTGGCTAGAATGATAATTGCCAATTTGCAACAACCCTCGAAGGATTCTTTGGACAAGCGAATCCAATCGCTACCTTCTGCTATCGGAGATATATATATGGCTAGCCTGGAATCACTTACTCCCGATGAACAGGAGCTCATTGTGACAGCCCTTAAATGGGTTGTTTGGACCGTTTCAGGAATAACGGTTCTAGAAATCACTGACCACTATAGGGAGTTCTATAGAGGTCCAGCCCCCGAGTATCAGCAGTCACAGGAGCTTGAATTTACGACAGATCAAACCGATGAACCTGCTGAAAAGCCGGATGAAGATGATTTCAAACCGGTCTACACCAACCCTTACGATGACCCAGAGATCAAAGACATCATTTATCACATAGAAAATGCCGGCCGTGACTTTTTCAAGTTTGATAGGAATACTGGGCTTATTGGTGTCGACATTTCCATTCGAGAGTGGATACAGGATGACCATGACCAAGGGTCCAAAGTAGCCATTAAGGATGCTCGAGGCTTTAGCAAATACCGCGATTTCAAGGGAAATACTGTCTATAGATTTACTCTTACTCGTGAGTTCGCAAATAAATCATTCCTTCTGGATTAGTCATGTTGAAATCGGTGAATTTCGGAAGCTAATTCTTGATAACATCATAGCATCCTTTGTTAGATACGGCGATAGTTTATCGGAGCTCTTCAATGAGAAGGAGGCTCAGATGTCAATTGCAATAGATATACGTGAGGCTCAACCACCTTTGATATAGATCGGTCAAATTTACTAACTGGAAAACTTCTTGAACCAGTACGCGTTTTGAACAATGATGATTTCCAGGCTAAGTATATGACTTGGAAGCCAGAATGGGTAACACAAAATTTCCATGAACGTCCGCGCAGGTACGAAATCGACCATTGGCAAGATCACATACGAGGCCTGCAGAAATGGTGGACCGACGGCAGTCTCGACGACAGCTGGTGGTCCGAGCTACTTAAACAACTCTCAATATTCACCAGGCCAGAAAACTGGCACATTTGGAACCTCCAACGTGAACATGTGAATCTTTGGAGCCAGAAAGGGAGAGAGTTCGAAATAGCCTGGAAGGAAGAATATCTGAACAGGTTCTATCAAGCACCGATCCATCTTGCTTGCAAGTTTGGGTTACCTCTGCTCATAGATTTGTTGCAAAAAGAGAGCGAGTCAACAACAGGCGCTCCGGAACTTACCCCTCACCGCGAAAGCAAGCTCAAAGTCCTCAAAACTAAAAGAGCTGAAGCCTTGATTGATAAGTTTTCGTCGAACAAATTCTTCTTTATAGATGTCGAAAAGCTTCTACCGGGGTTGGATCGTGAAGAAGTGAACGAGTTGTTGAGAATAAGAGCTGAAGAAGAGATGGCTAATGGTAAATATCGTCTCCAAAAGCTGCAGAAGGTATTTCGCAAGGCTTCGGATGAAGAATGGATTGGTGAATTCGAGCCAATGGTCAACAGCGTTTCTCCGGACGGGGAGATCCCCCTTCGGCTCGCGGCGGCTAACCCCGAGACAGTCAAGAAACTCATCAAATACGGTGCCGATGTCAACAAAGATTTGCTTTCCATCATCGAGGGAGAGTTCGGATTCCGGTCACCATTGATGACAATTCTCTACAACATTATAGAATCCTTGAGAAAAGAGGCTGAGGAAAAAACAATAATTCCATTGCTGCAGTCTGCTAAGATTTTAATATCTGAAGGTGCAAATTTGGAGGTAAAGGACGAAAAGGAAGCGACACTGTTGCATCTAGCTGCAAAGATTCGGAACCTCAAGTTCTTCAAGCTACTCTGCGTTTCAGGCGATTGGGATGTCTATGCGAAAGACAAAGACGACAAAACACCCCTGCATTACCTATTTGAGGACCCACGTCCCAGCAATGAAGTCAAGGTCCAAGAGGTTCTCAACATTTGTCGCATTATGATAAAGATGAAACCCTCAAATGCTGAGGGCGATCTCGCGAATGCGGAAGACGACCAGAGCACCAATGCTTTGGCATATGCCGTCCAAGGTGGCTTCAAAGAAGGTGTAGAGCTTCTTCTCGAGCTAGGAACCGACATACACGATCTAGACAGCAATAGTTCAAATTGTTTCCATCACCTAACAACCGACAATGGGATACATAATGACATGAAAACGGATCTTGCAATCGCAGATATCCTATTACGGGCCGGCCTTGATTTCGCGAAGCAAAATGGCAGCGGGCGAACACCTTTGGATTTGGCGGTAGCGAACGGGAAATGGTACCTCGTCAAGTACTTCTTGGAAAAATATGAGGATGTAGCCAAAAAGGCTGAAGAGATAGGCAGCACTACTTACAATCCCCTAACATCGCCCAACAAAGACGGGAGAATACTGTTCCATTCGGCTGCTCTTGCAGAAGTCAGCGGCGGTGACACCTTGGGCTTCTCGGAGACCTTCAAGGAGATCACCACCGTTCTCGAAAGGTTTATAGACGTAAAGGAATTTGTCTGTAAACAGGATTGCCAGGGGTCTACACCACTGCACCTTGCCGCAAAACATAGCAATCTGGAGGCTGCAAAGCACATCATCGCTATGAATCCAGGAACTTTGTATAAGAGAGATCAGAGGTTGTATTCAGCATTGGACATTGCGGGCGTCCGTATTTTTGAAGGTTCTGGTGCTGTGGAACGTGGAGAACCGAGCGCTGAACAGAAACTGGAAACGAGTATAAAGGTTTTTGACTACATCTTCTCTTCCATCGATCGATCCAGATTCTCCTTCTCGTGCTTTGGATATTACATTCTCAATTTAGACAAGGAACTGCACTTACGCCTCGACCTGGAGAAAAAGTTTAAAGAATACGATGCTCCCTATCGGGATGAACACGGGTGGTCTTTATCAGATTATCTGAAGGTAAACAATCAGCTTGACAAGTTTCGTTCTTATTTATCGCAGAATGAACCTTCGGCGGGACAGGTTTTTTCAAAACCCACCCGAGTAGGGCGGTTCGAGACCCTTAGAAACTCGACGGCAAAAATATCAGATGATGGTCTTGAAATATCCAGTGAAGGTAACGTCAATATTTATAAAGAGAGATAACAGGCGATGCAAGAGTATTCCGCTAATGGGGCTTCTTAAATCAAAAGATGAATCCTACGGATTCGACGTCGCAGCAGATCATCCTGTAGTACCTATTGATAAGTTTTTTTACTTCGAAGTCAAATTAGGAGATTTAGAGTAAGTTATGATGCGATTTCAAGTACTATTATCTATTGAGCTCGCTAGGATTTCGGGTTTAGGAATTCTTGGAGAGAAGTCCGAAGAGTCTTAGAGCAGCTAACAGCAGCAACAGGGACTTCAAAGAAGTGGACTGCTTTATAGGTTTACAAAATCTAGCGGACGGAAATAGTGGTCGGATATCAACCAATAATAAGAACGGTACTACTCACTGTGGTATGCACATTCATCAATGGCCATACAGTTATGGCGCAAATCCCGAGTCCGGGTCCGAGCATTCCCCAAACCCGTATGAAACGTCGGAAACTCGGACGTCACTCGGATGCGGTATCAATCCGGCGAACAGAATTACATTTTTCACGATAAATGGTGAAATGGTACAGCGAGTTTGGAGGGCCCCGCGCAAGCAGTTTTACCCATTTTTTACCACTTATGATTTCCGTGGGAGGTTTAAGATAAATTTTGGTGGTGAGCCATTCGAGTTCAAAGAAGCAAACGATCCCAATTGGAGCTGGGATTGGGAAAAGGCAGAGTCGGAATGGCCAAAGATTTTTCAATATGACTAGGGACAACCCGCAATATCAAAATATCGAGAATGGGGCCAGGTCTAATTGCTGATTCTGTTACTTTTTTAATTACATATTAGAAGAGTTAATAGAGTTAATGATTTTTCGTCCAAAATAGAGATGGTAGACTGCTAGTCAGAATATACTTTATGACAAATCATTAAAAATTAAATTGAAACCACGGAGATCAAAGGGATTGATCCTACATAATGAAGTCGAAAACATTTACAAGGTCGATAATAACATCCTGCTTACTGAGGCAACGCCAGTCTCTCGAAAACCGCTCCAAATTCCAACATACCACTACCTTTGGCCTGCGGCTATTTCCCCAACTGGTCAACAGAATCTGGAAAGCCGAATCCCACCTTTCGATTGTTAAATCTAGCTTGGGAGTCCTGAAGTAAATATCCGAATTTCACTTCCCGCTCTTCCAAAAGCTCCTGCTCGTGATCATCCCCTCTGCCATCCGATACCAACTCGGTCAGCCGGTCCAGCTCCGGATTCCGCGTAGTCATCATTATCCGCAGAAACCCGTCGTTTTTGATGAAGCCACCATGATTCTGCACGACAGCAAACATCCCCACGGCGAGTGCCACCAGATTTGCCAGAACGAATGCGCCGTACACGGCGGCAAGCACCCGCCAATTATAGGTCCACTGGCTCTGGCTTACAAACTGCGTGGATGTGACCGTCTCGTTCTTGAGCCACGCCAGATCCTGGATCGATAGCATTCCCACCGTCACGTTGAAGTGTAGCTCCTCGATAGCCCGCGCCAAGTCCCGAACGGGCTTCTGGATGCCGAACCCACCGCCGAATCCGTTGCGAGCTATCGGCGGCGGCGGGGGGAACGGAACGGCCTCGACGAGCTTGGAACCGCCCAGCTGGGTCTCGTCAATGACAACCGGGGTGCTCGGGCCCGCGTATTGGGCAATGTTCCCGCTCAGCAGAGAGAACAAAATGTCGTTGATGGCATACGCCGCGAGTTCTCCCGGCGTCGGGAAGTTGATGTGAGATCGGCTATAATTCACCGGGTTGAGGTACTCGACGGCTCCTCCTACGGTTTGCTCCGACCCGCCGGCGAGATACGTGCGGTTGATGCTAAAGCTAGCGTTGTACGATTGGCAGACGAGTTTATGGTTTTCCCATATACTTTCGTCATATACGGTCCGATTCACATCTCGATACTCTGGCGCCAGCCAGCGATAGAATATCCAGAATCGGCCGTCGCCCACGGACGTGGCTGCTCCGATTGTTTGGCTGGGTACGGAAGTGTCCAGACATGTGGGTTTGTCAAAGTCGGTGCTGTTGCATATTGAAAGTTTGGAGGTGTACCAAGTGGTAACGTATGGGTAAGTCTTAGCCGCCACCGTGCCTGCAGCGCACTTCGCAGGTGTTTCATTATAGCAGATGGGATTACGCGGGTCGTCGTTCTGCAGGGTCACTTCATCGCATTTGTAGGTGGGACCGAAGAAAGTCTGGTTGAAGGTACAGTTTCCAGTGCACGGCGACGGCAGCGTCAGGATCTGTCCACCGTTAAAGGTGTTAAAGACCAAGCCTAACGCCCGAGATGAAGGAGCAAGATAGGCACCAGCTGCTGCACCGAAAAGGTTAAGTTGGTCAAACTGAGACTTGAAGCTGGACGAGTTGCTTGTGGCAGCGCTGTTGGTCTGTGTCATGTCCAGGTTACTTATTTGTATGGGCCGCCCAGGAAAAATTTGGTGGACGACATGGACGGAAAGGCTAGTTGGCGCAATGATGGGAATTATAGGCAGTGACCTGAGCCTCTGTTAGTTTCCCCCTGCAATGGAGATGGGTTTAGTCGCATCTGGTATGTCTATACGCACCATACGAAGAGCGTTATGAGAAGTCCTAGCGGCGCGCGGGCGAGGAACGTTACAGCAAACCCTGGGCTGAGGAGCGACTCTGGGCTATCCTTGACCCCGTGTAGCTTGTCTATTGTCCCTAGGGTCCAGGACTGCGATCTCATGGCCTTCCAGAACCACTGACGGATGCAGAGGCCTATCGAAGCCGCGAAGAATATCCTCGCCACGTAGGAAATGGCGTTTCCACCTGCCAAGTACCACTAGAACCAATGTGTCAGCTAGTTATCTCTAAAGGATCTCTAAAAGAAATATTTTGAGAGTGCGAAACATATATCCAACTCACCGACTGGTTTTCCGCGGCCCTCCCGTTAAGGTACGAGTAGTAGAAATGATGACCGACTCCGAGCCCGCAGGCAGCTAGAAATGCCCCGAACATTTGGACGAGACCCCATGGCGAGCCACGAACTTGCTTCTTGCGCGAAAACTGCTCCTGTGAATATGCACCGTCTCCAGAGTCTTCATTTATCTTCCCTACTGGGCGCTGATCCAGGTTTGACTCCATCTCTTATCGACGTCGACAGCAACAATGTGTAGAAGTTTTGCAAGAAACGTGGATGCAATCAGCCTTCTCTCCCCCTCTTGCGTGTACACAAATCCCCTATTAAGCACAACAATAAACGACGTGAGGCTGGAAAAAGGAGCGCTTTCCATACTCTCGGTGCACTGTTCGGTGGCTTGCCAAGATTTCTAAATACCAGAGCCTCAACTTCAGCCTCACGGTTTCCGAACATATCGAATGTTCTTGAACAAACTTCGGCTTGCTCAGAAAAATGTCTGCAAGAATATAGACCTGATAGTTATGAGACAATGGTAAGTGAATGCAAGCCCCGAGCAACATATTGAGCAACTTTACCATTCGCATGTGGTCGTAGGCTGGTAGTTTGGCAGACTTAACTCAATTGACACCAGCCAGCGCCCCTTTATATACGCTAGAGCTCAACCATACAAAAGATAAAATTCAAGACAGTGATATTCATCGCGAACAATTTTATAGACCATCTTTTTCTATTGACGTATGCAAGGCTAAAACGAGCGCTAACCTCCCAATGCTAATTCTAATAACCAAAAAAAAAACACAAATATCCTGTCTTGGGTATCCTATGCGCCGGTATAAGTATATACAAAACATTGTACCCCAAATAAAAACGAAAAAAACAACCAAGATTGAGGGGAGATTCAAAGAACATCTTCGCTCTCAGCAAATCCAGCGCCTCCTCCCAGTAGCTGTATCGATATAACCTGCCCAGGCCTCACCAAATTCTTGGCATCAGTAATCTTCATCGATCCATCGAGCACAACCCACTGATCCTTCCTGACTATAATATCCGCTGCTCTCAAAAACGTATCCGGATTGTCAACAGCCTTCAACCTTCTCGGTGGAATAACCGCCCCATCCACCATCCTGACCCACCCATCCTTCGACCGGAATGCCAACATCAGGCAATCCGCCACCCTCTCGTCCCTACTCCCTACCAAAATCGGTATATCCTCTCCATCAACCGCCAGATCCGCCAGCACCTTTTTCCCGCTACCGATAGAGCCACCCGGATGAAAAGAATGGAACACATCTTGCGTACTCCTCCCTTCGACGAGATGCATGGTATCAGCCACAGCCAAAGCCAACGCATCTCCCAGCGCAATCGCAACAGTCGTCGAAGTCGTCGGTGCCGAAACTCCAAAGGTAATTTCTTCCTTTTCGTGTATTGGTGTCGGTAGCAGAATGGCATTCTCCCTATTGGCCGTGAGGGGACACCCAGCGAGAGATTTGTGAGCTGTCATGGCGATAACGCACGTCTGCGACGGTATGTGCGATAGAATCTTTATAAGTTCCGTGGTGGTTCCGGAGTACGATACCAACACCAACACGTCCTGCGGTCGGATGATGCCCATGTCGCCATGCATCGCCTCGGTGGGGTGTAAGAAGAAGCTCATGAGGCCGAGGCTGTTCATTGTCGCCACCATTTTTTGGGCGATCTTGCCACTTTTCCCCATGCCGCTAAAGACGACTTTACCATGGCTGTTTAGAGATTGGACGATGGACTGGACGGAGCGGACGAACGATGTGCGGGCGGACGGATTGATTGTGTATAGCCTGGTGAGGTAGGAGAGAGATGTTGCTTCGGTGGATAGCACATGAACCGCGAGATCGAGAATGGATTCGCTGTTCGCGACACCGGTTTCCAACGGCGGGGTGCGGGGTGGCGAGACTATGGAGCAGGCGGCTTTGGCGCCCGTTGTGTTGAAATTTGCGGGCAGGGTTTCGAAGAGACGGGACATCTTTTATTGGACGGATGGGAGAACGTCTTTGCGTGATATTAGAACGGATGGATAGAGCGGAAGGAGCTCTTCTTCTTTATCGATATATTTAATTATTCCGGCTCTTCGAATGGGAATTGGAGAAAGAGCTTTAAATATTGATGCGAGACCTGATCGGGATGGCGCAATTGAATTGTGGTGGAAAGCTATCGGATATTCGGCTAGGGCGCTTGTGAATTTGTCAGACGAAAATTCAGACGTTAGAAAGGAAAAAGAGGCGTCGGACTAAATTTTCGAAATCGATGGCAGAAGACAATTTAAAGACCGGAGCGAGGGGCTTTTCTGTGGTGGCACTGGCACTGAAGAACGTGCTGCCGTTGGAGTTGTGGTATGGTTTGAGGCAAAATATATTCACAGGCAGACCGCAGTAGCCGAGGGAAGGATATATTATTATGCGGGTGGACCCTGAACTATCGAGAGAAAAAAGATATACGTGCAGCTGCGTAATCACAGTGAAACCGTCTGTATTAATAGAGAGTATACGGTTAGTCAGGGACAGAGTCGATTCAAGACAAGACAAAAAAGTGGGAGGAAAACGCTTTCCGAATACGTACACTGATGCAACCGAAATTTTAATTTATGATCTCACGACTCAAGAACCAAACTCTATTGGCGTAACCACTCTGGAGATCGATCGAGGTGGACCCTGAAAATCAGAGAAAACTGGCGACCCCCATCTCTGCTTAGTGATGCATGCTGGTACGTTTTCTGCGGGTGGATGACAGGTGCACCGCGCCCATCCGACCCGGGCATCTCCAGCTCTTCACAGACGGTATTACTCATGGTCGGCAACCTTCGCAAGACCTGCCAGTGTCAGTGTGGCAAATGGGCCGGCAGCCAGTCGATGCCTGGTGGATGGCGAAGCTGGGGATGAGGACAGTCTCGACTCGGATACAGTCGCATTTATCGGCCCTGGTCGCAGTCAAATTTCGCCGACTCTCCAGTTGCCTAGTAGATCTGATTGATAAGATCATGAGGATACTGACGGTCTAGCCTTTTGTGGGAGAGGTCCTCGAAGCAGCCATCGAAAGTTAAATACGCCGGCGGGGTGGTGGTGCAAGCTTTTGGATCCACAGGCTGAGCCCCTCCATCGACGCAACCAGCTCCCTTTCCGAGATAAGATGGAGAGGGGTCCGTATGAAGCCCTAGTTTACTTCTGAATGTTAAGTTTCTCCGTTGCTTAGTCGCAACTTAAGTAATACGCTGTGGAAATGCTTTTAGATATAACATCGTGCATCCCTATGCACGCGATGTCAGGCCATCGATATCCGGCCGAAATTTCGGTCGGCCAGGAGCGAAGTCGGGTGAGGTTTTCTCGGGATCCCAAGCCGATACCGAAAAGAGCATCCGTGAGATCAGATGATGCGGCTATATATTGGAGGACTCCCAAAGGTGTGTCGTTACTTGTTGGTCGCTGTTTCACTAGAAAACTGTTGGGGATGATGAAAGGACATCGTGATACAACTTCCAATGACTGGACAATGTGATTCTGGTCCTCAGCCGACCGGACCGCCACTGTACACTACAGTTTGAAAGAGAACAGAGTCGAGGATGAGATGATGTGTGCCAAATTGTTTCGTTTATCGAGACTAGAGCCAGCATGGCTCGCCATTCCGGGAATTTGTGATTGCGCAGATGTCCAAATTCCGCCAAATATCAATTCCACAGAGATTCCCTTTTCTCGATCAAGAATTCGCACCCCGAGCTGGTGCAGATGTGCATACGAGCTTGGAAGCAAGGGTTCCAGGAGAATGTCGACATTTGTTTCTCTCCGATAAATTATCGCGATGACGGTACCAACGGGATACATACATGGACACAATCCGCAAGCAGCCTAGCCAGGTGAGCTCACAGATCAGACCAAAAGGTCCTTTCTCTCTGGATGCTATCGGCCAGCCGTGCCATGCCACCACTAGGGCCATATCCATGACAATATATATTACTATTCAATTTCGAGGTTGAATCAATCAGCGTTTTCTCTGCGGCGCCCGATCCGATTAATATTATTTAGTCAGTCAATTATATCCAGCAGCAGGATACGTTGAAATTTATGAAAGAACCAAGCCTTCTGAGCTGTTCTTGCGTCCAGGACCGACAACTTGGCTGGTCGCCCCTCTTCCTCCCTGGCAGCATCTAGTTACCGTCTAGGGACTTTCCAATACGTCTTGATATCGTCACGGATCTTCGCAAAGCTCGATACTCCCCGCAGACGGTCGCTGGTGGGACCGACGCTCTATCAGCCCAGGCTTGCCGAACTAACAGGCCACCAAAAAAGCAGACGCCATTCCGGCTCCTGTCGATTGAAGATTATCTTTATCATCTCGAGCTCGTCGGTTGACCGTCTCAAGGTGCTCTCGTGATACGACAACGGTTGGGGGTCAGTGCTGCTGCTGCTGCTGTTCAAGTTCTCCTGCGGACCAGCGTTTTCGGACCAGCTGCCCGCAAACAGGCCTCCTCAGCCAGCCTCATAAACAACAACACCTCCAGCCAGCTAACCCTCCCGCTGTTCTTCCTCCTCGCATACATTCCAACCCCCGACATCTCCAACCTCTCTCCCGAATCCAGTCTTCTAGAATCATAGATTCTTCTACCTATAGACACGTTGGCATTCCCAACTTGTCCACAGCACGCAAAAGCACCAAGAGCCTTTAAATACATCTCATCGCTCCCTCTCGCATCGAAACCCCCGTTTCTCCACTTCTGCATCCCAACCTTATCCCGTTCTCGTCAGGTCCACCTCCCTAACCTTGTAACATATTCACCTTCTGCAACCAAAAAAAAAAAGTCACCAGCGCCGGACGCGAAACACCAACCCCTTTACTAACAGTCGGTTCTAATCGACTGGTACCAATCCGAAATACCCTTACCGTCTCTAGAGATGGCCTACCGAGTCCCTCAACACAGACAGACGTCTGCCCAAACACAACACGTCAAGGAACGACCAACCCTATCCAGCAGCGCCCTCGGCCAATCCGCTACCGCTGATTCCGAAGAATGGGTCGTCTTCTCGCCCACATCCGACGCTCAGACCGTCAAAACACCAACCTCCGGGCGGGTGAGCCGGATAAGCGATTTAGGCTCGTTACAGTACGACAGTTACGACGATGAATTGGAGGAGGAAGAAGAAGAGCAGGAGGATGATGTACTGGATGACGAAGAGGAAGATGATGACGACGAGGACTTTGATGAAGATATCGACCTCCACGGATTTCGGGACCCGTACCATCAGGGACCCGTCATGCTGCCTCAACACGACGGGCTAGGGACCTTCCCTTCGGCAGTGAGCAAGCAAGAAGCTGTTGAAAGATTCGAATACGATGCACCGGCCCTGACCTCGAGGAACTCGTTCACTAACGCCAGAATACAAGCTTGGAGAATGGAGCAATCGAGGATACTGCTCGACGAAATTGAAAGGGCAACAAAGGGGCGATTGGGACTTAGAATGACCGACGCCGAAAGGAAGGAGGAAGAACTGGCATCCATGAGCGACCTGGGTCTGATGGAAGCGAACGAAAGAGCGCTGGCGGACAGTGCGGTGGACAGCGAATCTTTCTGGGAGAAAATACGGCGGAGACTTGTGCAGGATATCATGGGACTGGATGATATGGTCCTCCAGATAATATTTGGAGAGGCACTGCCTGCAGAACTTGAGACAGCTTCTGGCGCTTCTACCCCCACCGCAACGGAAGGAACAGGGTTGAAGCGGATGGACGCTTCGTGGGAAGAACGGCTATTCGAGAGACTTTCTCGGGAACTGGGAGTACTGGCACAATATTACACTCCAGATATAGCAAAAGCTGCATTCTCTACTTATGTGACTGGGAAGGGAGATACGCTTCCAGGTATGCCTGTCACGACGGGAGCCAGAAGCACCGGAGCTAAAACTCCGACCTATACCCTCTACCCCTCGCTCAGGTCTTCAACATCGTATGCTACTCTCGACCCTCTGGCTTCAACCCGTCAATTCCGTCCCACAATTGACGGTGAAGAAGATAACGAAACCCACGCTGCCAACTGGGGTATCGAAGACGGCCCGCTCACTTCCTCCCTTCACTCCGCAGCCTCCGAAGCCCGCGTCGACGCAGAAATAGTCCGCGAGTACTGGGAAAAAGAATTGAATGTCCGTATGCTCTTCTCCTACCTCAAATCCAAACTCGCCACCGCACCACCGGCCTCGCAAACACCCCCGGCGGCAACTGCCGCTCGCCGTCCATCATCTTCTTCAACCGGAACCGCAAAAACGGTACCTGCCTCCACATTTATAGCCAAGCACAGGTACTCCGCCAGCCTAAATCAACCTTTACACCACCAACATCCGCTGATTTCGCATGCTCAGAACGTAACTACCAAGCCGAGGCGGATTTCCCCAATCGCATCGTTCACTTCGGTGTTGGGTGTCGGTATGGGTGGGTTCAGATCCGGTAGCAGTTGTGCCTCGCAGTCCACAACCAAAAAATCGTCAGGGAAAAAAGTGGGATCTAAGGGATCCATTTCTTCAAAGCACTTTTGGGACGTTGGATCCGCGGTTGGAAGCAGCAGGAGCTCGTGTGTAGGCGGACCCGTTTGGGCTGATGTATAGGTTACATCATTAGGCGCATACATTCTTCTTTGATATTTTGCAGTCCTATCATTGTGACGGGTGTTGTCGTCTTTTTCTTCTTCCTCTTCCTCTTCTTTGCACAACTATGGGTATAACAGGAGCATGCGAAGCGGTTTACTATTGTGATTTCCACGGTTTACGGGCATATTTTTGTTTTCTGAAGCGGAGCATTACTAGCATATTTTCTTAATGGGGGGTTCTTTCTCTATATATTTTTACGGCTATACTCTTATCTTCTCTTCTCTTCCTTGAGCCGCTTTTTGCTCTTTCTCTTGTGTATACATTTTATAAGAAAGCGGCTACAGAACGATACGCATGATGTTCAAATATTTCATCCTGTCATAGAATGTCTTTTTCTTTCCAACAATTAATAATGAATATACAGATATATACTTCACACGTGTACATACAGAAGGGCCATAACTGGCATTGCAATTGATCCAATCATAGTTACCCACGAAATAAACGCCCCTATCATACTTGCCACCGAGAATGTCTGCACGAAAAAAGGTCGACACGACGTTCATTTCGACAAAGCTCCGTGATTGGTCCTAAAAACCTCTATATCAAACACCCCATCATTAAGATCTTCGGGGTACCCATTCCAGACGAACGTTTTACCACGAATAGCACTTGCCGTCTCGAACCCCGGTCCCGCCAACACAATCGAGGTTTCCGCGATACTATAATTCTCTCCCTCGTAAGATCTTAATTTCTCAACGTGCTCTTGCGAAGCTATTTCGCAAGCTACACCCTGCACCGGTTCCGAGTCCTCGTCATCCCGCTGCACCAGCGCTGGGTATGGTCCCCACATTTTCAATCTATACGTTCTGGTTGTGGCTTTATGTAACACGGGCGGTTCGTCTGATCCCAGTATCTTCTGTAAAACTTCAGGAATCATGAGCGTTCCGTAAAGGAAGAATAGTATTGGTTTGAACACCTCTGAAGTTTTAGGGCTTGGCGGACGAGAGTAATGTTGCCTGTTATTTTGAGGAGCTGTCGAGGAATGTTCGCTGTCCCATTGCGCTTCGTCGATATAGTCGGCAGCGATGAGCTGGGCGGTCATCTTAGCATTAGACGGCTATTACAGGAATGAAGATGTCAGAGGTGCAGAACTTCTAAACTCGGATCTGGATTTCGGGGCGGTTCGAGGTGGATCCATGGAGTTCGAGACTCCACCCGTCCCTCAAAGGATCCAGCTAGAATGCTGTGTAACGACGGCACATATACCCTTCCGTTGTGCCAAGACGAAACGACCACACCCAAGCTTCGAAAACCTCAGGTTCCTGATGCACGAATAAAAGTCACATTCTAACATCCTAGTTTCCAGTGACTAGTACGTTTTTCATCGCAGACCATCTTCGATGGCTTACGTCCTAAAGACTGTTATTCTAACCGAGATGCATTTCGAAAATCAGATATCACATCAAAAACGAACGGAAAAGCAGTTCCGAAAGCATCGATCGCGGCCTACGCGTACATCCTCACAAGCAAGTTTCAGCTCTAGTTCTTCGGGCTGAATGGCGCTTTTACGTCCAACTATGTAACTACGCCCCGCTGCCAATCGTTCCCCGCCGACCCGCGGCCCGGCTGGTGTCCCGCAAATGTCTCCAACTCAACGGCCTTAACCCGGTAAGTCAGGGCTGAAATGCGGGATCCGAATTCCGAACTCCTCGTTAACTTGAGAAAGGCCTTCTTGCCCTCTTTTGGCCACGGCTGAACAACCCCGCTCTGCAATACATCGCAGTCGGAATTGGTTGGAGACGGCATTTGCCGTCGTGCATGACGAATCTGTTTTCTTCCTGATGGGCTGAACCAAGCTGCGCGATGTGAGAGATTTTGGTTTCGCGAGGACGAAGCTGAACAGCTTCATAAGGGTTGTCTCGTAGACCAAACGCTGACAGCGAGGCATAATGGGGGTATATAATATCTTCTGTTCTGGTCCACTGTCCCAGGCATCTATCCATCATCGACAAATCGGTGTATAATCCAATATATCTACCAATATACTCATCTGTAAAAATGTCCGTCCAAATTCAAGACCTGGAGGGTATGCAATACCCTCGTGAAGGGTCCAAGTTTCAACAACAAGACTACACCTTCTTCAACCAGCAATATGCCACCTCGACTCACCAAAAGGATCATGACATGAACCCCAACCTCATCGTCCAACCGAAAGGAGACGAGGATGTCATTAGAACCGTCAAATGGGCTAGGGATAACAAGGTCGCCGTGGCCGTCAAGAGCGGTGGTCACCAGTACAGCGGTGCCTCCTCCACAGGCGGCAAGAACATCCAGATCGATCTGTCAAACACCTACAAAGATTTGAAAGTTATCGACGCCGGTCCCAGCCAGGCTAGCAAGACCTTCGTGTTTGCCGGTGTCAGCAACAGGCTCAAAGACTTTAACGCCTACCTCAGACACAACGGCCTGTTCGTCCCCCACGGACAGTGCGCGTACGTGGCCGTCGGCGGACACGCTCAGACCGGTGGCTACGGCCAGCTCGGACGGAGCTTCGGACTCCTCGGTGACCACATCAGGATGATCCGCTTGATCGATTCCGACGCTTCCATCCGTGAGATCTCGAAGGATAACGATTCCGATCTCTTCTATGCTATACTGGGAGGAAGTCCTGGGAACTTTGGCATCATCACCCATTATATAATCGAGGTCCATCAGGCTTCGGACTATCTGGGGACTGTCAGCGGCCCGAACGGCTTCAAGGGTCCTCACGGTATCAAGGGGTTGTGGGTATATAGCAAAAAGACGCTCACGAACCTCCTCAAAGTTCTGGCAAACATGTCCGACGATGCCAACGTCCCTCGCAATTACGACCTCACGGTTAGCGTTCTCAGCACGGATTTCCCTGTTACCACGCTCTTCCCGGAGTTGAAAGACGCTAACCTTTGGGAAAGGATCCAACAAAAGATCAAGAGTGCTCTGGCGGACGAAGTCGTCGACTGGCTGAACGGCAAGTTCCCGGCCATCATTATAGTCTACGCGCAATGGGTCCCGTTGAGCAAATCGGACAAGTACGACTCCAAGGTCGACAACTGGTTCAAGCAGTTCCGAAACCTCGACAGCATTGTAGAAGACGGGGCTCTGCATATCAACGAGTTCGATATGGACATGGCAAACATCACGGGACAGTGGTTATTCCCAAAGGAAAGAGAATTCGACCTCCCCTACGAAAAACGCACCTACGCCTCGAACTCCAACCAACTGTCCTCGCTCGCCCCGGGTCAGTGGATCGATACCGTCGTCAGCCGGTTGGACCTGATTTACAACCCACAGCATGTGAATGATCCAAGCGGCGAACGTTCCCACGAACGTTTCATGAACTGCAAGCTTTCGGTACAGATTCAAAACTACGGCGGCAAATTTTCGCAGTTCAATACCAACAAGGATAACGGAACGTCGTACAGTTGGAGGGACAGCACGATCGTACAGACGCTGGATGTGTTTTACTATCCGGAGGGGGAAAAGTACGCCAAGGAGTGGGCAGCGAAGAATGATACGTTGTTGAACGGGCCGAACGGGGTGTTTAGCAAGCAGGATAAGAGGGTGCTCTGGGGATCGTGGGGTGATTGGAATCTTGGGGATGAGAAGGTTTGGAAGTGCTACTATGAGAGCGAGGAGAAGTATCGAAAGTTGGGAAAGGCGAGGGCAAAGGCGGATCCTAATGGAACGTTTACTCCGAATCCGTTTGCTGTTACGGCCTTTAAAGGATAAGATGGATTTGTATGTGTACATGACTGGTCTCGTCTAGCCAGACCCTTACATGACGGGTGTGCTTGAGTTGTACCGTCGTCATACTCCAAAATCCTATATATAAGTATATATCTAAAGAAACGAAATCAAACACAAAGTTAGATGGCAAGTGTGCAACATGCAAAGGGCTGCCAGGGTCTCTTGATAGCTGACACCGGAACTACCGAGCTCCGTGCATGAAGGACGATATGCCCAACGGGTGGGGCCCAATGCAATTATTCTCCTTTCGGGCGCTAGCTTGCCATTTTCCCCGCACCAGCCAGCTCGCAGATGACCTCGTCGGAGCGGAGGGACTGCCTGGTTACCTAATTAGCCTGAGCCAGCCCGCCCAATTATGCTCCGGCCATGTATACAATGTGATACGCACGCACACGCGCCTTGTCAAACGGGGCAGACGCACTTGCATTTGTCGGAATCTCGAATCGCAGCGGTGTCCTTCGCATGGGGCCCTTGGAGTTTGCAATATATGCAGATAAGCTTTGCGGCGTTTTCGCAGTTTTGACGGGAGATGGTGTGCGGCCCGGACAGAAGGAAATAAATACACAGTGAGATTCCTGTCGTCCACCTCTGCTCTCTGAATCGTTCTGAGGAGTTATTTATTATATTCGAAGCTCGGACTTGTTCTTACTTTGCTTCAGTTGGAGGGCTCAGATTTCAAGTTGTGATCTCGTGAGGTCATAGCGCCACTGCCATCACACACATTCCTAACTTCAGCGACTAGCGACTTTCCAGCGGCCTTCCTTCGGACTACAAGCTACCCATCCAAGCTTTCCAACTCCATCTCAAGCTCCTTCGCCAGGCTCCCCTTCCCATCGCTAAACCAAAGTAGCAGGAAGTTCTCCTAAATAATCAAAAAATAAATAACCAACAGGAGTAGACGAATAACCAGCATGCCAAACGCCGCTAGCCTCAACTTCCCCCGTTTCCTCCTCCCCGCTTTCCCTCGCTGGGAACCAGCCCTGCTCAAACGTCAACGCCCGGTCGAAGACGTCACAGAAGACCCGACCGTTGTGCGACGACACCAGCGACCTTCCGTTTCTTCTTCCGCCGCTGCGCTCTCGCCGCAGCCAGATTCCGAAGGCTTCCGGGATCCGCCCTCTCGACACGCAAGAATCCTATCCCACGATTCAGGATGCGTGATATCCGACGATGACGACGATGAGAATCACGGAGACGTGCAAGACGGTGAAATCGAACAGTCGTACACTTCGGCGTCCTCCTCCTCAGCTGCTTCTTCCTCCGAATCGCTGGAAATCTACCTAGAAACCGAAAGCGGCTACGGCGGCAGCGACGAAGACGTCGTCCTCAACATGAACGATACCTCTCCCAACAATATCGCGCCCTCATCATCCGCCATTTCCCAGCAGCAGCAGCAGCAATCCAACCGAAAACCCCTCAAGAAACGTAAACGCTTCCCTTGGACCCTCACCGAACCTACCGCCCCACCCGCTCCGAAAACCACACTCACGACCACGACATCCTACCTTCATTGCTCCACCTGCCGTACGAACCTCTGCTTCGCGTCCTCCGTCATCTCTAAGGGTTTCACGGGCCGTCACGGTCGCGCTTACCTTGCCACACACATCATACCGTCAAACATCATCCACGGGAAACCCACGAGCAGAGCGCTGCAGACGGGTGCGCATACCGTGAGCGATATCAGCTGTAAGATTTGCGGGAGCACCTTGGGGTGGAAGTACATTTACGCGGAAGAGAGGAGCCAGAGGTATAAGATTGGAAAATACATTCTGGAGACCGGGAGGGTGGGCAAGGTTAGCGTGTGGGACGGGCAAGTCGTTGAAGATGATGGTGGTGAGCACCGGAGGAGGGCGAAGAAGACTGATAGGGAGAAGGAGGACAAGAAGGAGAATTTTGGAAGGGAAGGTTGGGAGCCTGGGTGGGAGGAGTTGGGGGATGATGAGGTGGATGTGGATTTAGCGGATGAGGAGGAGTTGGAGGAGATGTTCTCCGGGAGCTGGAATAGGGAGAAGGTCACGAGGAGGAGGGAGAGGAAGAAGCAGATGGAAGAGATGAGGAGGAAGGTCGATTCGAACGTTTAGAGGTCCCAGGCTGGCGTGGGGTCTTTTTTTGCCATGGAAAAGGAGTAAGATTGGACAATTCGTGCGTATTTGTTTCTACGGTAACATTTGGGAGGATTTCGGGTTTTAGATTCTATGATACCTGGCGCACTGGCAAGTTTATAGCGATGTGATGACAATACGGATACATAAGGATAAAGATTGACCGGACTTTGAGGCTTTTTTTCGTTGGAGATTTGCAAATTTCCTGTCAACATGATAATATATAATAATAGATAGAGCGAGCTTGTCTCAAATATTTGATTTTTTTTACCCAATAAAATGCAGCAATGCCAGTTTTCAAAAAAAAATTATCGAATTGTAATATGCATTTGTCTGATACTAGGCTTAGAAGAATTCATTACAAAGAAAAATCAAAAGTTAGCTGCCTTTAGCCCGTCCATTAGTCGTATCTTCATGTTCCCTATCATACAAAACAAACCAAAAACGAATTAGCACACCCATTAAATCCAATATGCCAGTATCCACAGTCCATAGAAGAACATAAATTTCCAAAACCAAACTTTTATAGCAGTCTCCGTAAACCTGAAGCTACAAGGTATATTCTGGAAGCTCAAGGCACCGGCGTTCCTTCCTCAGCGGCCCTCTCCTCTTCTTCTGTCGTAACCCTTGGCTTCTTGCTATTGCTAGCAGCGACAGTCACTTTCTCTTCGATAACCGGGAGAACTTCCTCGGCTTTTCGCTTAGAGCCTGCACCGTTCGAAGGAGCAGAGCTCGAGGTTGCACCCGAGGGTCCAGCCTCCGGTGCCTTTGCCTTCTTTCGAACTGAGCCAGAAATGTCGTTTGCGCCGCTGATAATGTTTGCAAACATCTTCTTCGCATCGTCAGGGTTTCCGGACATCATACTGCTCAGAATGCCAACCATCTGTTCCTCACCCAGAGCGTTATTCTGTTTCGTGACCTCGGGTGGCGCCATGAGATCTCTCAATCTCAATTCCAACTCTTTGACGAGATCCTTGCCCTCTTCGACAGACTTCTCTGCTTCATCCTTGGGCTTCTCGCCCACCTTATCACCCGTGGATTCCTTGATCGCCTGTTCCTCCGTCTCCACTCTCTTCTTACAACTTGCGATGGCAGATCGCATATGCCTCACCGCTTGCTCCCTTCCCTTTTTCTGCTCATCCGGTGAAACATCATTGTCGGCATCGCCTTCTCCGCCTCCTTGTGACGCAAACTCCAACGCCAGGGATAGCTTGTAGTGTGCCTCCGTGATCAATGTGGACTCCACGGGGAACAAGTCCTGCTTAATCTTCAACGATTCTTCTAGATCCACACAAGCCTGTTTGAAGGACTCGGACTCCAGAGAAACCTCACCAAGAATATCGTGCACATCCGCCAAGCGCTCCTTGATCTTCTTCACAGTCTCGGCGTCTTCCGTTGGGTTCTCGAGACGTTTCTTGAAAAAAACGCGGGCGAGATCGAGAATATTCCAAGCGAGCGTAAAGTCGTCGTCGTCTTCCTGTTCGCCATCCTCGTCGGCGTCGTCGGCGTCTTCCTCCTCGTCATCGACGTCATAGTTCTCGTCGCCGTGGAAGGAAACCACGCCCTTCTTGAGGTTTCCACCCTCGGTGAGTTCGTCGGCTTTCCGTTTCCCTTTGCCCTTGCTTTTCCCTTCCTCTGGCTCGTCTTCCCCGCGCTTCTTTTCTCTTGCGGCTTCATTGGAGCCAACACCGGTTCCTAGGACATCGGATTTTTCCAGACCGCAGTTGAAGAGAGCACGGCCGTAAAGGTATAGAAGATCGGCATTAATGGGGTTTTCTTCGCCGTTGACGGAGGCTTGGAGTTCGGCGGCCGTGGCGTAAAGTTCGGCAGCTTTTGGGTAGTTCTTATGGGCATACTCTTTGGCAGCTTCGGCGGAGATGTTGGCTAGACTTTGGGCCGGAGTAGGATCGGTAGCTGCTGAAGACATTTTGGAGGTGTGATGTTGATTGCTGTGTGATTGCCGGTTGCGAGGAAAGAGAAAATTGATGAAAGTGAGGCTAGCAGGAGAAGAGTTAAATTGGGTAAAGGAGAGAATTTGCGAAGTAGAAAGGATCCAGCCAGCGACGCGCGAGATCAACTTTTTGAGGCGTTTCTTGGTCTCGCAGTCTAACGCGACGGAGATGATGAAAGAAGAGGAGGATGGGATGAGATGAGGTTGGACGATGCGCCTTTGAAGACAACCAGGCGCGTGTTTTCGCGTTGGCGTTGGCTTGTGTTACAACAGCTTCAATTCCGACGACGAAGACGACGACGATAACCACAACCACACGGAAGCTCTATAATTTAACACCGCAGCTGAACAGACATGTCTGAAAGTCCTGAAGAGGTGCAGCCATCCTCTCCGACGACTAGAGAGCAACTCGGGGACCTGACAATCGATGACGAAGATGTCGACGACCTATACACAAGGGATCCGCTACCTCCTCCTAGAAAGCCAGCTCAAAAGACAGCTCCCATATTCGCCAACTTGCAGAGGAGAAGGTTTTCACCTCCCCCGTCTTCTTCAGCACCAGGGTTATCGTCAGATCCCTTCCTACCTCTGAATTCGTCACAGTTTCCAGCTCCAAGACCTCGAGAAGCCCCACCAAAGGGACAAGCCGCCAGACCAACCGCCCCTCCCAGAGTGCTAGCTGTCGATATACCTCCAGCTTCGTTGCGACCTTTCGCATTCAGGATTTTTACCAAGAAACATAATTTAACTCTGAAATCCGAAGCTCTAGCCCTCCTCTGCAGCTTCATTGGCCGAAAATGCGGTGCGGACTGGAAAACAAGCGGTTCAGCCGACAAGCTACTCGAAGAGGTCGCGAGAACGTGGAAACGAATCGAGGGCGCATCCGCCATCCTCGTCGACGGCAACGAAGCTCTCAAATCCGTCATCCGAGATCTCGAGGTCGAAGGCACCGGCTCCAACAAGGCCAACTTGTTAACTAGAGTCGATAGCTTCGACTTTGCCAGAGCCGGAAGCCTACCCTCGCTCACCCGCGAAGACTCCGAACTATCCTCCCAGCCAGGTTCTCAAGTCGTCCTGACCTCCAAGGCCGGTCCGGATCTCGAAGACGTCAACCCGCGCGATTACTTGCACGTGATCGACGCCTTTGCGCAACCCAAATATAAATACAACCACTCCAGAAAACAGTTTGAACGGTTCGTCAACGCTCGTAGCTTGCCCTCCCTGGTGGATCCGCTCAAAAGTTGACTCTTACATTCCGGCTTTTTTTTGTTTTTGATCGCTTTTCAGAGCACCGAAACCCACGCTCCTACCTGATGCCACCGCGAAAGCGCAGGTGTTCCTCACGAGATACCATCTTATACATCACCGTCTCCTTCGAAACCCTTCATTTCAACCGCCCACGTTCGCCCCGTCGAATAGTATGACGTCCAGGGGTACGAAAACTTACTTCAAAATTACACCTATAGCGCATCTGCTGGGGAGGAGCGGGAGACCGTTTTTCATATTCGGGTTGTTGTCCACATCGCCCGATACCGGACAGTTGACGTTGGAGGATCCGACGGGGACGATACAGTTGGATATCACGCAGGCGAGGCCGATACCCGAGGACGGGGTGTGGTTCAGCCCCGGAAGTTTTGTGGTTGTGGATGGGACTTTTGAGGCGGATGGGAGGTTCACGGCGTATACTATCGGCCAGCCGCCGAGCGAGAGGAGGGAGACTTCGGCTGAGGTCTTTGGACATGTGGACTTTTTGGGTATATCTATGCCGTTGGAATTTTCGGCCGGTGGGGGAGGAGGGAGAGGTCTACGGCTGGCGGAGAAGAAGCTTGCTGGGGAAGGGAAGGGGAGAATTGTAGTTTTGAGCGAAGTGCACTTGGATCTTCCGCGAACTCATGAGGCGCTTAGTAAGCTCTTTGAGAAGTGGGAGACTGAAGCCTCGCAGGCTGAGGATACGGTGGAGTTACCGGTTACGGTGGTATTGAGTGGGAGATTCGTTTCGGAAGGATTCAGCTGGGGCAATGGGAGTTTGGGATTCAAGGAAGCTTTGGACCAATTGGCTGCCACGCTTGGCAATTTCGATTCTTTGCTTACAAGAACAACGTTTGTGATTGTACCGTCGGATGCAGACCCGTGGGCCGCGGCGTTCACGGGTGGTGCGGCAGGTGTGCTTCCCAGGAAAGGATTGCCGGACGTTTTTACAAACAAGCTGAAGAGGGTGTTTACTTCTGCAAATAAGGATTCTGGGAGCGCTGGTGGTGGGAAGATCGTATTTGCGAGCAATCCGTGCAGGATTGGGTATTTTACGAGGGAGATCGTAGTATTCAGAGATGATTTGGGGGCCAGGTTCTCCAGGAACACAGTTAGGTTTAAGCAGTCAGCCAGTGATTCCGATACGGGGGCTACGCAGACGCCGAGAAAGGGGAAGGGAAAAGAGGATGAGGATCATGAGATGGACGTGGATCAAATCGAGGGGGCGATGGATATGCCGAGTACGCAAGAGGAAGAGGAAGCCGTTGTTGTGAGCAACGGGGTTTCGGATAACGTGAAGATGGCGAGGAAGGTATGTATCATCATAAACGCACATTTGCCATCGAGGACTTGAATGCTAACGTGATGCAGCTCGTTAAAACTATATTGGATCAATCCTACCTCTCTCCGTACCCGGTAAATATTCGACCGGTGCTATGGGATTATACGCACGCTTTGACATTGTTTCCCCTACCGAATTATTTAATATTAGCGGATTCGTCGACCCCGCCATTTACGGTTACGTATGAGGGGTGTCATGTAGTGAATCCAGGGAGCTTTCTAATTGCGGATGAGAGGAGGAAGGGGAGGTACGCGGAGTTTATGGTTGGGGCGCAGGTCGGAGCTGGTGGCAAGGTGGAAGAGTTTGTATATTGAGCATGCGGGCTCCTTAATAGAATTATTGGCTGTCTATCGAGAGATAGGGTTTTGTGGCATTTTTTTCCAGGGTATATTGTATTCAGGGACTATAACATCGATTTCATATACCAACCTATAATTTCAATGAAAAAAAGCTGTATCGACGAATATCTTCGAAGTATGAAATAAAATTAAAAAACAAGGGTGTTCAGGGAATTTCTGGAGTGTTCTGTTGTGTGCTCATGATCATTCTTCTCCAGAAATTTCCATCCATGGTCTTAATTTTGCGTATATGCTTGGGGGTCTCACAAAACTATATAAACTTCTTAATCCCCTATCTTCATTCCACCTGCCTTTCACCAACCTTAAAGCATTACCAGATCAACATTTACTTAGCTTCCTAGTCTCGTATTAGTTTTCCTCAAGATATGCCAAAGTATATATCGTGCAACATTTAGGAACCTCATAGGAGATAAAAGGCAAATGACTCTGCTCAACAAAAGCTTTAAATATTTTATTTGCCCCGTATTCAAAGCTTCTGCACTTGATACTTGCGTATCTGCAAAAACGGAACCCTTCAACATGGATTATATGAGGTGTCCCAACTGTCTTGCATGCACTCTAAAGGAGGCCCTGAAAAGCCATGTTATGAATTCTATGAGTTCCAATATTAAAACTTTGATATAACCAAACATTAATATCCTCAACCTTAAACCGAAAGGATTCTACTAAGTCCGGCTTGCATGAAGTGTCTGTTAATATGGGCAATAACCACACTACTCTACGCTGTATAACAATTCCTAGGATCATATTAAAGTGGAAATGTTATACATCAACCCATATACAGCGGCAAAAACTGATCTCCAAAGATCTCAATCTACTGCTAAAGCTTCATGTAGGGTGTTCAAACATACCATTGCAATGCGATGTCATATATATTGAAACAAAAATTATTCTTACAAGATGGTGAGGTTTCTTACATAGACATATACTTTTACTATTCACTAATTTATAAGAAATACAGATTAATATCGAAAATATCAGATACTTGATGGCTCCTATCTTAGTCGAAGATATATGCAATAAAGCAGCTATGACATGTTTGCCCACAGAACGACCCGAAACCCTTTACCAAATTCCAAAGGAAATGCGAACTTGCCCCATGGGAAATTGAAACAGAAAGACGTGGACTGTGTCATCCAGTTTCTCATTGGACCTATAGCATGCAAGACAATCTTCTAACGGCAACGAGATAGTATTAAACAAATGTGATAACCAAAACACACTAATAACTAAAATACAAAGTTTGAAGTCTGACTTTGACATGCAGTATCTTCCAGGAAACAGACGTGGTAAAAATGTTCACCAACCTTCTATGTTTATTTATCGATTTCCGAGGAAACCTCACTTAAAACGGAACAAGCTCTAGGATAAGAGCTATAGAACAAAAATAAAGAAAAGATGCAGAGGTGTCTATAAATTAGTATATCGGGTAACTATTCTACCCCTTAGATGAGAGAAAAATATTCACAGACACGCACATTAATGTAAGCATATATACAATTACTTTGATGAATGCCCTCAAAGAATGCTCTCAATTGATCAAAATCATGGCCGGTCTACGGTTCCATTTATCGATAAGCACAATCGAGCTATCCTGGGATAACATCTTTCTCAGGAAAAGTCCTATATTGATAAATTAGAAATAAAAATGGTGGGCTATGTGCCGTATATCGCGCAAATGGAAACCGATGGAAGAAAAAACCAAACCACGCGAAATAATTTGAATTAGAGATGAAAACCCTACTCTGAAATGAAGATTAGATTTTAGATTCGGTTCATCCTTCTGAGCTTTAAATTATTTTATCTATTAGATACTCGTCGGCATTCACGACTCAACTTGATTGAATATGAACTTAATATATTTTAAGACTAAGTCTTCAAATAAGAGTGACCTCCTATATAGTTGGGCACAGGAAATTTGAAAATTTGCATGGAACCTAATGACGTTTATCCGAGGACGCTGAACACATTCAAATTATCAACAGATGTCCTATAAAATAAAATTACAAACATCTGCGCATATTTATAACGAACATGCAACTAGACACACTAATATATTATTTATCGCAAAGAGGAATTCCATAGGCTGCCATCCACCTAGGATGCTCAACCAGAAGGTCAATGTCGTAGCCTTGCACGACAGGTGTGGGGCCAGCAAATATAACTTAGGTTTATGAGTCTACTACGTGAAAAAAGTTACTTTGCTTCTATTTATATAATGGCGTACGTTATATAGCTTATGAAGTCTGTTATTCAGACATATATGTATAGTATAAACTTGACGGGCCGATTGTTTTAGCCTCGAATCGTATACAAGTTTTCTCTAATTTAGTAAACCGTGCCCGCTTGGTTGGTGAATATATGATTGATAATTTTACGGCGCTTATGACAAATTTCTTTTATATTGTCGTTCTTACAGATGTAACGCCTCATAGTCTTGTAGTATTTGGATGTCATCAATCGATTTATATACTTAGTTATGCTAAATACTTACTGGAACCTTATAACGGGCTAGGTTGATCGTTTTCGCGGTCTATCCCTTAATTTAGAACTACTACCTCGTGCACGTGCGGCAGCATCTTTGGGGTTGAAGCTAGAGCGATGTTTGTGCTCCAGAGATCGAGTAGTACTGATGATATTATATTATCTTGGCTTATAAATAGAATATTGGTTCCTTTTCGGACAACTGTAACTAATAGAATAACAGCGAGCCACCAGTACTTTCATTTATAACCAGGTAGTGAATTCGTGAACAAGTGAAAAAGAAGACAGTAAAAATGGATTTTCGAACAGTTGCGAAAAATTTCAGGCAAACGAAAATCCGAGAACTATTTTAATAGCGGGGAAAAGGAAAGCAGCAGGAAGAAACGCCGTTTTTAATGTGGACATTACAATCTTTTTTTGGGGGGGGTGCGTAGATTATGAAAAGGGGAACGGAGAAGGAGTTGTCTCGTAGACAAGAGCTCCATCCTGTCTTAACTTCTGGTTAACAAGACAAAGAAGAAGGGTTGTGAAGGCGGGCAGATAGGTTGGGTGCAAAGGGAAGTGAAAACGAAGATGCGTACTGCACAATCTTACGAAAAATGGAATCAACAGAAATCATTTGCAAACTATCTCAGAATAAGACTACTGGCCTCTCTGATAAGGATGGAACCCACGATTACCATAGTTCCCTCTTTGATTGCGATATGGGCCAGGCCCACCGCCGCCACCACCACCTGAAGGCCCGGTAGGCGGGTTTCGAGCATTTCGCGGTCCCGTTGGTGCATTCGGAGGCGGACCGCCAGTGACTCCGGACTTGGGCCCTGTGGGTGCATTCCCAAAGTTTTTGTTCTGGTATCCGCCGCCGCCGCCACCACCACCATTACCACCACCGTGCATATTATTACCGCGGTTTTGGCCACTTTCACTACCACTGCCAGGGTCCTCGTACATGTTGTTATTATTCCACATGCCACCCTGGCCCATCTGCGGCTGGTTTTGATCCGGTGATTTCTGATCTCCCTGATTGCTAACGTTGGATCCATCGGTATTATACGGCTGCTGCATCGCCATGTTCGGACTCTTGGACTGGTACCCTCCTTGTTGGTTCATATTAAAACCCTGGTTTTGTCCCTGATTTCCTCCACCACCACCCATCTGTGGCGGCATGCCGTTCATGCCCATAGGATTCATCCCACCCGGCATTCCCTGCATCCCTTGCATCTGCTGCATCTGCTGCATTTGAGCCATCATCTGCGGATTCAGGTTCGCCATATTCATCCCAGCATTTGGCATCATGTTTGGCTGGTTACCACCAACATTACCCCCAGCGCCGCCACGCATACCCATCTGCTGCTGCTGCTGCATCATAACCATCATGTATTGCTGCATCCGCTGCCAGTACTGCGCCAACATTGCAGGTGACATGCCGTTCGTGTAGCTGCTAGCTGGGTTCGCACCGCCGGCAGGATTCATAGCGTTTTGCATGTTTTGTGGGTTGCTTTGCTGATTAAAGTTGGAATGCTCTTGAGAGCCACCGCCTTGGCTTTGGTCACGGTTCTGGTTGAAGCGGTTGTTGTGGTGGCCGCGGTCACGGAAATTCCCATGGCGTTGATTGTTGCCGCCACCGCCGCCTTCTTCATCAAAGTTGCGTTCTCTAGCGTTACCGCGGGGCTGAGCCTTCTTGACCTCAATCTGGATGGTAGCCATGGTTAGTATATCTAGCGATTGACAAGAAGTTTTGATAAGAATATACTTACGGGTTTGTCATGGATGCGTAGGTCTGGATGAGAAAGCGCCAGATCAACAGCGGCTTCGTTATCAAAGGTCACAAACCCAAAACCCCGGGGTCGGCCGGTTTCCTTGTCAATCATCAATGTAGAATCTATGACCCTGCCGAATTGCATGAAGAAATTCTTAAAATCCTCCTCTGTGGCTTCCTGAGATACACCGCCAACAAAGATCTTGCTAGTTCTTTCTTGCTCATCTCTAGGAATGGCTCGTTTTGGGTCGATCTAGAGGAGCGAAGGGAAGTTTGTGAGAAAAACAAATTCCAGTCAACGGTATCTGTGGGTGTACTTACGATTTTACCATCGAGATAATGCTCTTTGACCATCACAATGTTAACGGTTTTAGGGTCCTTAAACGTCAAGAAACCGAAACCACGTGAACGTCCGCTAGGGCCGTCTCTCATTACTGTGCATTCGCTCACTTCGCCGAACTGACTAAAATAGTCACGCAATGATTCTGTATCATTAAGGGAGTTGTAAGCTAGTTTTCCTGGGATGCAATTTTATCTAGTCTGGAAAGTTCAGTATCATACCATCGGTTGTTTCCCAGTTCAAACCACCAATAAACATTTTCCTATGTAACAAGTTAACCTATCAGTATTATTATCGCGAAACATTTCCCGGTGCTAGTGGATTCGAATAGAAGAGAATATAATATATGGGTTGGGGAGCCATGGCAATATCGCTGCTTCTAAGAGCATGCAAGAACAAGGATGTTTGGTGGGCTTAGAGTCGTGAGCTGGGCTTGCCGGTAAGCAGAGCTAGTGCGCGCAAAGTATCCACCACGAGCCACTAGATAAACGCGGATATTACGGATTTCCCATTGACGGCACCTTGCGCGGCATAAAGACGGCATACGATGATAATCAAGATAGAAAGAGCATCATGTTTGCCTAAGGATGCCCCAATCGGGAGCATTGGTGTTTGCTTTTGAGGAAGACAAGGCTGGTTTGGTGGGAAGCCGCATCAAAGCGGTTGGGTGGTCGTTGGTATCAAAATCCCCTGCCAAGCCGTACAACAAAAATACGGCACAGCAACAGCACCCTCGTCTAGGTCAACTTAAACGCCGTTGCGGAAAATCCCATCTCTCGGTTTCTGGTTCTCTCTTTCTCTCTCGCTCTCTCTCTCTTGCTTCAAGAAAATTGGTCGTGGGTAGCAGTTCCCATAACGGTTTCGGGTGTAATTGAATAATCTTGTTTCGATTTTCTTGGTTCTATCTTCCCATGACTCTTGATAGTTCTACTCGGCTATCTCGATAGTTGTAGTAGGTAGGTAGTGATAGAATGACTCGAGTACAGCTGCTGATTCTAGCGCTAGGTAGTTCTATAGAACTTAACGTCTTCCGTTGGTCCGATATCTTTCTTGTTTTCCCTTGCCATGCCTCGCCGTGTGGTCAAGACCTCCCCGGATTGCCATCAATGCAACCCTGCAAGCTCGAACAGTGCCTCGGGTTGGACGAGACACATGGGCTCGCATTTCAACTCCAGGACACCAGTGACAGCCCATCAAGCACTCGTGTATCGATCGCTGATAACAGTTTCTTGTTTCTTATGCCAGCCATTCTACCGCAATCGGTCTTCTTGATCGGGGGTGGCTGGTTGATCCAGAATATGTCTCGAGCCTGGATGGCCCATGAGCCTAAAACCTTATCGCGTGTTGCCATCACGATAGTCATCACCCTTTCCCCTGCCAAAACCTCCTTCGGACACTCGTAGATCGCCGAAGAGACCAGCGAAATATCACGAGCTCCGTCAACTTCAACGA
Organism: Dactylellina parvicollis; assembly: GCA_036971385.1. NCBI lineage: Eukaryota > Fungi > Ascomycota > Orbiliomycetes > Orbiliales > Orbiliaceae > Dactylellina > Dactylellina parvicollis. Next base: position 607,748 of record JAJTUD010000013.1, on the reverse strand, counting down.
AGAAGGCTTCTCGCCGTGGCTATAACATGTGTAATGTCACGAGGTAAAAGATAAATCAACAAAAAAAAATATCAATGACCTACCCATCTTCTTTAATAGCTGTACTCCCGCTCTCCCCCGAATGTCCTTGCATATCTCCCATACCTTGTCCACCTCCATAAGAACCGTGCCCCCGCGAATCCATATTGTGCTGATCTTGGCCCCAGCCATTTCCATCTCCATTTCCGTAGTCTTGGCCCTGATTGTAACCAGAATAATCCTGATTCATATTATTGTAACCAGAGTAATCCATGGATTGGATGGCCTGTTGAGGTTCGGCCGGAGTGTAGTCATCAGTGTTCGAATCGGCGGGTGGTTCGGTTGATTGAAAGTTAGAAGGCGCGGCTTGTTTTTGCTCAGGCTGTGATGTAGTTTTCGGGGCCGCTGGTGCCGAAGGCTTTGAGCCGGTGTTTCCCTGTTGAGGTTCATCATCGTAACTAAAGACATAGTTAGCAGAGACGAAAACCAAATTGTGCCGAATCAATCAGACGTACAGATCGTCGAAGATGGCCTCGTCGGCGTATTCGTCGTGGTCCATGATGAGAGGTTAGATTCGCGTAAAGCCGAGGTTGAAATTCCTACAGAGTCAGAAGAATTACGTGTCGTTGTTTGTCGTCCCGAGCAGGAGCGAAGGGAATAGGAAGAAAGGAGGCAGTTGTTCGAATTGGCGTAGACGTGAGATGGCGAGGATGATGGTGATGATGGTTAGTGCGAAGACGGTGAGATGAACGATGAGGATGCGAGGAGGAAGGTTGCAGACGGGTCGGAAGTTCCGATGAAAGAGTTTATTAGGGGCAGAGTTGTTTCACAGGGTCAAACCTGCCACGCAAATTTCTAGTACGACGGGATTGGCAGAGAATCCGCAGCGGACAAGGGACAGGGAGAGTCTTGCGTGAAGATTGACAGGGAGCTGTGATTAGTATTTAGCATGCACGCGGGCTGTTTGAGACGGAAGGAGAGTCGAGGCGGACGGAGGGAGGAGGCTGGGCGATGTTGATGGTTTTGAGGGAGAAGAAGAAGAAGAAGAAGAGATGGTGATGACGAAGGATGGGGAAGGGAAGGATTTGTCGGCACGCAGCCAAATTTAGTTTGTCGCGTTTGTGTCCGTTCGTTCGCTCGCCTTTGCGCCGGGTGACTGACTGACCGCCCTCACAAACACCACCATATTATTCCTATTATTATTATTATTACTACTACTCGTATTTGAAAATTTATATCAGACGGCCGCCTCGCCCTCAGGATGCCTCTGTCCCCGTAGCAGGACGTCCGGTTTCCGAATTTCACCGTCTCTCTTCACGACCCTAAATCCGAACGCACGACATTCCTTTGGTTTTTGGAGGCGCTCCACACATCTTCAATTGAACGGTATCGAAGGACGTAATGTGGGGAGGAAGTAGCAGCGGCAGTAGCAGCAGCAAGAAGGGCCAGCCGGGTCCTGCGCAGGTAAGTCTATCGACGCTCTCAGATGATTCTGAATCCGCTCTTTGCTGACATTTCTGCTAGGAAATGGTTCAAGTTGGCACGTATTTCGGCCCCATTCTTCTGCTCTCCCGATGACGCCCGCTGCACCGTGACATTTTTTGCTACCTCCATCCGAGACCCGAATTGCTAATTCTAGCGCTCCGCCTTTGGTAAAGATGCAGACCGGTCCGAGTAAGCAAGATTAAAATTCGAATCGAATATCGAAAATGTCACTGACGGATCTCCGTTAGAAGCTCGTTCTGGCGAAATCGCTCCCCGCAATCTACACCTACCCCCCAGCGAGATGGCAGCTACAAGTACCTCTTCCCCACCTACGTATACCAAAATAAACCTCTGCATGATGCTAATTCCGTATTCTTTTAGGCCTCCTACCGACTCGCAGACCAAAGTTGTCGGTGCCTCATATTCATTCGCAGATATGTTGAACTTTGAGAACACGTACGACCACCCCACATGGACGACATTCCATACTGACCGGACGAGGCTGACATATCAACATTAATACTGCAGTCCCTCGCGACCTCGAACACCCACGGTTCCAAAACACAGACCTACTGCATCTGGCGGATCTCACTCTCCTAAGAACGCCGCTGCAAGCTATAACGCCTTCATGTCGCAAACTGATGATGACTGGGGTCTTGACATCGAGGATAATATACCGAAAGGCAACCCTTCGGTTACCGGTGGACTAGGTAGTATGGCAAACATGGCCGGTGTCACCAGTATCGAAGGCCGACCAGTTGGAGGCAAGGGCTCGAAGGGACCGGGTGGAGGATACGAGTACCCGATCACCAAGAAGCGAACAAAGGGTCTCAAGCCGCAGTTTGAAGGGTTGGTCAGAGGTACGATGCCATATTCCCTACCACGGACCGAGTGCTATTGTTGACAGTCTCTACACAGACCCTGGGAACTCACTACACATGATCTACCACCCTCCCATAAACACTGATGTTCACTCCTCTGCCGAAATCGAAGCGATGAACGCCAGAATATCTCGCATAAACAAATTCAAAACCGTTCTTCAATCCTCCACCGTCGACCTCACAAAGCTTCGATCGCTAGCCTGGGGCGGCATCCCGGACGAGCTCAGACCTATGGCTTGGCAGCTTCTATTAGGCTATCTCCCTGCAAACTCTGACCGGCGAGTCGCCACACTCGAGAGGAAGCGGAAAGAATACCTCGATAGCGCCAAGCAGGCATTCAGTAGGGGAGAGGCGGGTATGGATCAGACGATATGGCATCAGATATCGATAGATATCCCTCGGACGAATCCACACATACCTTTGTACGGGCACAAGACGACACAGAGATGTTTGGAGAGGATACTATACGTCTGGGCGATACGACATCCGGCGAGTGGGTACGTACAGGGTATTAACGATCTGGTGACGCCATTCTGGCAGGTTTTTCTCAGTGCTTACATAGGTATGGAACTTTTCTTATTTTCTCTCTTGAATATCTTCGTTATTAACTAGGCTCGGGAATTTCTAGAAGGGGATGTGGAAACATTCGACCCTGGCTCATTACCATCCGAAGTCCTGGACGTCGTTAGCGCAGACTGCTTTTGGTGTCTGACAAAGCTTTTGGATGGCATACAAGACAATTACATACATTCACAACCAGGTATACAACGTCAAGTTTCACAGCTTCGAGACCTAGTAAGAAGGATAGATAGTGGCTTGGCGAAACATCTCAACGATGTTCAAGTACAGTTCATACAGTTCAGCTTCCGGTGGATGAATTGCATGTTGATGCGGGAGTTTAGCGTGAAGAATGTGATCCGGATGTGGGATACGTATATGGTGAGATGCTTATTCTGATACTGATCATGAAAATTCAAAAGGAAATAACTGAAATTTTCGTTATGGGATTACAGTCGGAAGGAAACTCCGGGTTCTCGGAATTCCATCTTTATGTTTGCGCGGCATTTCTAGTGAAATGGTCCAACGAGCTGAAAAAGATGGATTTCCAGGAGGTGATGATGTTTTTGCAGTCATTGCCGACAAAAGAGTGGGGAGAGAAGGATATCGGTTTGTTATTGAGTGAGGCGTAAGTATAAATAGCAACCTCAACTTTTCAAAAGAAATATCGATGCTAAGACTCTTATAAAAACCTAGGTTTATGTGGCAAAGCCTGTTTAGAAACTCATCGGCACATCTGAGGGACGATGGGACAATGGTGCATAATGAGGAGTTGAATCTTTGAAAACTTTTTCTTTCCTTCTGTACCAGGTTTCCTAATGCGTTTTTGGTTTTGTTCTATTGTACTATGAAAAGCGGATTATGCTAAGCGGTAATATATGAGGTCGACGAGCAATCACAGTATAGGAGGAGTTTCGGCTTTTAAATGTAATAAGCATTCGAGTATCAGTTACTTTGAAAACGAGCTTGTAGAGCCGAAAAACAAGGATATTTAATTAGATCCATATAAAACAACATATTCACAGTAAACAAAATCCCCTAGAAATTTAAACGTATCTTTGCATAGAACCCCAGAATTCCATCAACCCATCCTCGACCGGATCGGCTCGTCTCTTGGCCGGTCCACATTAGCACCTGCCTTCCAGCCTTCGACTGCAAGTCTCTGTTCGGACACCAGAAGAGAGGGGTGACGATACACTGACGGCAGCAAGCCAATTCCGATCGCTCTCCTTATCGCCTTTGAAACTTTTCTCTGGTTTGTGTTGGTTAGATTTGTGAGCGAGCGGTGCTTTATACGTCCAGCACTCGTCATGAAATCTTTGAGGAGGTTGAAATTCTATATCCAAACAAGACACTCGAGTCAGACAATCATGTAACTTCTGAGGAAAAAAATTGCGATACCTCCTCCACGAATCTTTGCCGACATACCTTGTAATGCAACAACGGGCTCTCCTTCAGCGTCTCAAAAACATCTTGCCGCAAGTGCCGCTTCTTGTTCTCATTATACTTGACCCACTCGGCGTAACTCAAATCCTTAGGATTGATATAGGATCGATCCATAATTGGTGGGGAATGGCGGAAGACTTCTGGATCAACGTATTCGAGGGACTTTTCGATACCCTGTCGACGCAGGGCGAGCTCTTGGATTTGGTTAACGATTCCCCTGTTGGCCTTGCCCATACCGTCGAAGACTTGTTGACTTTTCTGCATGTTCAGAAAGGGTGTTTTGGTTGAAAAGTTGCCTCCAGGGCCTCGGGAGGCGTTTTCAGCGGGGAGATCGGGAAGAGCGCCTGATTTTTGAGGGAGGTTCTTGACTGTTTCAAAGGCGGGTTAGGTTGTTGTTGACGTTCTAGGTGGAATCTGGAAAGGAGAGTTCTTACCCATATCTATGATGTCTTGACCCACCGACCTATCCTGCTGGAGGACGGCCGTTGAGCTGAGGAGACGGCGGGAGCCGGCAGTGTAGAGGAATGGGAGGAAGGAGTTGTCTCTGAGGACAGTCCTCACGACCGCCGTCGACGGTCGCGGGGGCATTGCGGCTGGAAATGTCGATTGGAAGGCTATTAAATGTTTTTTTTCAGCGACCGATCATCTGTAGCATAGCACTACCGATAAACCACGCGCCGGTCGAGTCGGGTGATGCTGAAGACGAAGGTTGTTGAAGATGTTGGATGATGATGTTTTGGGGCATCGGCTAACCACAAAAATCTTTATCGATATGCAAACCGATTGGCTGGTCCGAGCTGCACGCCCAAAACCCTCCCACCACCACCCACCAAAACCCACATGCCGCTTTACACACCAATCCCGCACCCGCAATTCGCAATTGCTCCCTCGACACTCGGGCCCGATTGAGTGCCCACACCCACCAGCCGGTCGCCATGAGCGTGACTCCGCGGCTGCTCCGTCGAGCATCACAACGGCTGTCCCTCACGTCTCTCCAGCAGAGCAGAGACACCGTCTGTCTGCAATGCCGTCTCTTCGCCACACGCCAATATCCGCATACCTACAGGCGACGGCCGACAGCCCTTCCGGCTCTCACGTCGAGGGCGGTCCAGCTCACGCAGAAGCGCACGTTTCTCGACCTTTTCAAAGAGGAACTCAAGCAAAAGTTGGAAAAGCCAATCGAGAACGTACCGCAAAATCCCGCTATCGCCGTCATGTCGGCTCTGGTTCTCTTCGTGGATGACAAGGTCGGCTTCGCACCCACTTCTTCGGAGCTGATCAAGGCGTTCGAGATGCTGGCGTACGATAAAGGCGTTGAGAATATATTACGGGACGAAGGAAACTGCTACGGGCTTTTACGTTTGCTGGAGGCGTTAAGCCAGCGGGATGATATCAAATTGCTCAAGGATAAAGATATCATCCGCGTTCTAAACGGGCTGGAAGCGGCGGAACACGAAATGGCGGTCAGTCTCGCGGGGACGGTGTTGGACTATATCCGGCGAACCAGGGAAGACAGGAGGGATGTTTTGAGAGCGGGTTTCGAAGCTGTCATCGCAACGTTGGCGAATACGAGGGATTACGTGAAGGCTATGGGGTTTCTAAAAGTCGGTGCGGAGGCCTACGGACCAGAGGTTATACGGTCGAAATCGTGGTGGCAGTTGTTGCGGAGTATTATCGACAAGGACAATGAGGAGGCGCTGTTGCAGCTTACGGAGTCGGCTGATGCGAGGGAAGAGGGAAATCTGGGGGACGAGGGGATATTGACGGGGACGTTGAGGTTTTATATGGATCGGGACGATACGGTTAGTGCGAAGAAGTGGTGGGACGAGTTGAAGGATTCGGCGACGAGTGATACTTTCAAGATGATATTTGGGTATGCGGTTGGACACACTGAAGATGCTATGGCGCAGGCTTGGATGGAGGAGTTGTTCGAGCATACGGAGATTGTTGAACCCGAGGGTTTTATGGAGGATGACAGCAGGTTAACTCCGAAGGAAGAACTAGCGGTTATAAATCTGAAGTGGAAGATGAATCGGGGCGAGAGTATAGACACTGTGACGGCGCTAATACCGGATATCTCGCCAACAACGAAAATAGAAACGATTAATGAATTGGTGGATTTTGCGATATGGCGGAAGGATGCGACCACAGCGCAGATGCTGCTCATGTTGGCCGAGAGGTGGCGGTTAGAGCCTAACAGAAGAACCCAGGTCTTCCACATCCGTGTTCGTATGATGGTAAACGACCCCATCGGAGCGGTGGCTGCATGGGAGAACTTGAAATATTATGAAGATTCGGCCAACTCGGACGCGGAAACTTTGGAACTGTTGACTCTCATGGCATCCAACACAAAGACGGAGGAATCTGTCATCCAGAATCTCTACAATGAAGTTCTGAGACGAGATATGCTCCTGGACGTGGACTCCCTTCGCGCACTTAGCAATTGGCAGTTGTTCAACAAACCGTTCGACATCATCGTCCAAACTCTTAGCCGGGAGATCATCAACTACAGCTATCCGGATCGTTTGAAGGTTATCAAATTCCTCGGAGAGCTCATGGGGCTACCAAAGCTTTCGATAGGCGATATGTGGAAGCTGTATCAAGCGTTACGAGATCTATTCCCCGAATTACCGCTCGCCGCTAGAAAGGAGATTATGGAAATATTCTTCACAAGAGATGCTCCGGATGTTGCGAATCTTGTGTTCATGCAAATGCGACATTCGAAAAGCGCGAGACCCGATGCTGCGACTTACACGTCCGCGTTCAGGCACTGCGCGAGATTGCAGGACTCGCACACGTTATGGTCGATACACCTGCAGTTCAAAATCGACCCAGACGTAAAACCAAACACGGAACTTTACAATTCGCTCATGTGGGCGTACAATTCTATCAATCAACCGATGCAGGCGATGGAAACCTTCAAAACGATAACCAATACGAGAGAAGGTCCGGATAGCGATACTTTGAGCCTAGTTATGATCAGTTGTGGGCTAAGTAAGAGCAACATGAAAGTTCGATCCCCGATAATTTGGAAGAATTTTATCAAGTTGGGCATAAAGCCGACGATGCACAACTACGCGATGAGGTTATCCGGATGGTGTTTAGCAGATAACTATGATATGGCGTTTAAGATGTTGAGAGAGATGGAGGCGAAGGAGGGGGTTAGACCGGATCGTGAAGTGTATGTTTCCTCTATTCTTTCTATCCTACGACGATAACACCCGTACGGGTTGGATTAATTCTCTAACTTTTTTTTCATAGTTTTATGGCTTTGTACGCCGAATATCAGCCTTCAAGAAGATCCGAACTTGAAAAGTGGGCCGAGGAAAATATACCAGAGGTGTGGGAGGAGATTACAAGAGACCCAGCGCAGCCTCTTAGACAGTATGAAGGGCAAGCGGATGTTTGGATCAAGGGCGCTCCTCGGATTTTAATATAAAGCAGCAAGGCATCCTATCATGTATTCTCGAAGACCCTTCTTCTTGTCGAGACTACCCGAGTACTTATCATGGCCACTCTCAGAAAACCAGCTTGGCATGTGGTATCGATTGCGTTGTTTATGTGATTGGTTGTGAGCTTTGTACTTGTGGCAAGTAGCGGAGAAGCTAGCGTCGAAGACTCGGAGAAGCGAGAATTCAGATCCTGCTTCAGGCCGCGTCGTCGGATCTTTCGTCAATCTACAGTACTTCTGAAGGTGGAAGTCGTGTAGGTATAGCTGTCAAGTCGGGCTTAATTGGTAGATACTTACATTAGCAACTTGGTACAGCTTGTCACGTGCTTGTATATAGCAGAGTTTCTTGCATGGTGTCAATTAAATACCTTGGTCGACATATGCATCTATTGTCAATTACTAGATTTGATACCTCCCGGGATTGGCTAACCTGTTTATCAAAAGCCGCGTCCGGATTCGAATATTCCAACATTTGGTTAATCTGCGTTCCGACAGAATAGCTTTTTTTAGAAGACCAACCTTTTACCTCGTGTAAGTTTTCTTCCTCGTGGAGCTCTTGACACAGACTTGAGATTTTTAGAACGAGAGCGTGCACGGCGCTAAACGTATCTTAGAAATGCAATCAACTATTCTACAACTCTGAGCCATGGCGAACATCCAATATATCCCGCTCGAGGTTTTCTTCGAAATCGCAGCTCATCTTGTATCCAAAGATCTGCTTTCTCTAAGGCAGTGCTCCAGAAGACTTGATCAAATGGCTGAAGATATCCACCTGGAGAAGCTCTTTCATACCCGCACATATTTTAGAACGGTGCCGGATCTTGAAGCTCTTATATTCCTGTCTCAGCACCATAAGGCAAATCTGAGGTTGAAACATTTGATCCTCGAGAACAATACGCCTTATATCTACCCTGGGGAGCATTCGCAGATTCTACTACGTCTTCAGAACCACAGCCCCCATCCGCTGAAAGATCTATATGACTCCCACTTCCCGAGAATGTGCGAACGTGAGAGGAAAGCATACCGATCGGTTTTGGAGGAGAATAGGGACTTGGCCCTGATTTCGATTGCCTTGAGCAATCTAGCAAATCTTGAGTGCATCGAATTTCGGAACACAACTGAAGGGAAAGTGCCAACCAAGGTTGTCCTGGCACATTATCCAGATCTATCGGTCAATGATCAAGAAATAAAAAATTCATTCATGCAGTTCTACCGACATTTCAAGCGGACAACATTCGATCCGGAAGACCACAAATTCGATTTATTCGAACATACAATGTTCGCCTTGAAGTTTACCAGGAGCAGATTGAAAGAATTCCGTTTCCACGAGAACTGTTTCCAATCCGGACCGAGAATTCGGGCCGTTTGGTTTCACAAAAACAGCTGGCTATTTCCCCGTTTTCGGCCCATCTTGAAGAATCTTGATGTTTTACATCTCCACGTCAGTACTGTGACCGATTTCCCACATGGTGCACGTGTAATGGAGTCCTCCCAACGTGGTATCACAAATTTTGCAAATCTTGCACCTCGAATTCGAGAACTATCCATCTCTGCCTTTGAAATCCTCCACAGACATAGGGTAAAGGATTACTGGGAAGGGAAATACCAGCTTTACGTCCCCAATATGCTTCTCGACGGTGCTCAGCCGCATTTTTCCCGTCTCCAAAATCTCAGTCTGATCAACCAAGCATTCATCGAAGACGAGCTCAAGTCCTTTCTCCTCTTGCACAAGGGTACTTTGCGTCACCTTTTTTTGTTCAACTGCCTGTTACAATCTGCACATCAGATCTGGTCTCAAATGTTTCTGTTTCTGAAATCAGATTTATCACTACAGACTTTCGAGTACGAAACTGTTGGCCGCCCAGCCTCTGGTCCGGACTCGGTGCCTTATGTATACTGGCATCGCACGGAGAAATTCGTTCCATGGTTCCGATTCTATGGTGATATGAGAAGCGAAAACCACTGGTGTGAGGTGCTTCCAAGGGAGTTACTCCAACGGAAGAGTATAGAGGAGCGACAGAGACTCAAATTCACAAACGCGATCTCGGTAGTCCTAAAGCTGGAGGAATATATACTTCAAAATCTTACAGTGCAGAATCTTACAGCGTCGAATACTACTGCAACACCTGAGCCCTCATCTAACGGTCTGCCTCCGAGCGAGATGGAGGAATGGATTGCGGGGGCTGGGGCACCTTATCAATACCTCTTGATTTCGCCATCTAAGATACTAGAGACCATTGCTACTCTTGGTTTTAATTGAGATTTTGCTTTCAGTTTTTTATTTTTGCATCGATAAAGGCTTCCTGTAGTCCCGATGTCTATGGTCTACTACCTAATACCGTCAATTTGTTCGATGTCACGAGTCTTCCCTTTTTTTATATACCTCAATATGCCGTTCTTTGCGACACCCAGAAACTACTAGAAACTGCGTACACTTTTTGATTTTCATATACACCACCTACCTCGTCGCAAAATAGCACGAAATTATTGCTTCAACTCTTAGACAACCAAAAAACTAGATTTCCGTATCCACGATGCCATACCACAAGGGAGTTTTCTGTGAGCTCTTAATAGCTGGCAAGAAGGCAACATTCTATCAAGTCGAACATGAAGGTTCCACCTGCAAGAGCCATGTTGTTGCTGTTGAAAACAAAAAGTATGTTATCAAGCTCGATGTTGCTGGGACGAAGGCAAAACGACACGACTATAAGCTACGAGCCGATGGTGTTGAACTTGTCTCTCTCACAAGTACTTCGACAAAAAGCGAAATATCTACAGTAAGAGGGAAGGTGGTTGAAGGTGCAGGTCGCGGAAGTAGCAAAAAGATGGAATACAAGCCGCTCGTGTTTGGCAAACTAGGAACCGGTATGCCCTTTTGGTTTGTCAAACGGAGATTAATTCTACCTTAGCCAAACCTCTAACAACCTCAAAATTCTGAATAATCTTTTTCGGTAGTGGATGGAAATCTCGACGGGACTGAAACAAGGTGTCATATGCTGGATCAACTTGGAACTATCAAGATAGATGTCTGGAGGTCAAAGTTCAGAGGTCGGAAGACCCAAACAGCTACAGGCTCGCCGGGAAACCAGGAAGCTCTACCAATTCACGAGCAGAGCATCAAAGGCCGCGGTCTGACCCATGTCACTAAACTCGGTCGCGCAAAGCATTGTAAGATGGAAGGAAGCATAATCACAAAACCTATTGACCCCGAGAACGAACCGCTCGTTACATTTATCTTCCGGTATGCATCTAAAGGTAACTGAGCTACAGCATCCTGACGGGGTTATGAGAGTACTGTCGCGCTGAAACCGGCATTCATTCTTCAGAACTCTTAGAAGCAGAGGGGATTATTCCAAAAGCATCAAAATCTGCCCCCGAGTGGATTGAACGCAATACAACAAAAGTTGAAGTGGCCCTATGTGCGAAGGAAAACCAATTTCCACCTCAAAGCGAACTTCTTATTAAGAATGAGATTTCAAAGGCGTCTACCGTTATCGCCAACAAAGTCGACGAAAAGGACTTCTCTAAAATGACATTCAACGAGCTAACAACAGAAATCCAAAGATTGAAGGAAAGTCATATGCTCACCAAACTGAAAATTTAAGTTGACATGAGGAGGAGACTAACATCTTGACCAGAAAGAAAACGAGAGTTTAAAATACAAAAGAAGCCTCAGCCCAGAAGTAGTGGTTATCAAAGAGAGCAAGCCTTCGAAACGACAAAGATTAACAAAATAGGGGGCACCTGGTCTCGTAAACCAAACTCTTCCTTACACCGGGGGCAACCGAAACATTACATCATGTCGAATATTCGAATGCATTGAAAGAATACAAGGTCTCTATACTAATTCTACCCCAGCCAGCTCTTCGAATAACAGAACTTCATGCCATAAATATTAAAATTCCTAATGGTATTTGCAAATTGCTTTCATGTCATTGTTGTCGCATTCTTACGATCACGCAATACAATTCGCTGGTTTTGTTGCATTTTTTGGGCATTTTTAGGGTTAGGCACGAGAACACATGATAAAATGTTGGCTATAGTGACAGAGTGAGACTTTTAACACGGATAGTCAATTCGAAGATATATCTAGTTAGCTGGGTTTTACTAGCGCTGGGGTATCCGAGCGCCCCTCCGTGTACACACGCATCCAACGTTTAAAAAGCCACCTCCTCCAACTTGTCGATGAATACTCTAGTACTCTGCTCAGCCTGGAACCCTTTCAAGCATTCCACAAAACTTCAATGACCCAACAACTGCAACCCCAAATCAGAGGGACGAAGCCATAGAGCCAGAAGATTTAGTAATCTACCATCCCACGGTCTGCAGTCCTACATCTACAACGCATACCAACAAAGTATCTATATATCCTCCGGAAAGCCGTGGAAATGGCAATCCCTCTTCTTGAGGACCCCCATTCCCGAAAACTCGGATTGTCAACCTTACCTACTGAGCTCCAAATCAAAATATTATGGTACCTCCCCTGGAAATCTCATATTCCGTGCTTGCAAGTATGCAACCTCTGGCGTAGCATTATCCATTTGGAAAGCTTCAAAGACAAGCGATATGTCGACATATACGAGCCTCGCCATCATCTCATACTCAAAGACCCGGAGGGTTACAATGTTAGAGATTTCAAATTCACTCTATCCAACGATAAAATACATTCGGTAACTATTGATAGATGTTCATTTACGAAAAATTATTATATGGAGGAGCACACTCCTGAAGACACGGCTCTCTTCGGATTCGAGCTTCGAAACGACGGAATTCTAGAGGATTCAATGTTTTACTATCAGAATTTGGGGGCCGTGCGGGGAGAGGAGCTCGAGGAGAGGAGAGACGATTTGTCGTATCATCTCACTGGCTTCCATATCCAAGTCTCATGCTACGAGCCGAGGTCAGACATAAATCTTGCCCCGAGAGGCGAGTATTTTGACTTCAAGGAGGCCCCAGAGCTTTCCAAGATGACGGTCAGAGAGTTCTTGGAGTTTGCCGCAGAGTTTGCCGCCGGTGATGTTTTCTTGAAGGGCTATAAAAGTGTCGATATGGAGTTTGGACTTACCAGTTGGCCGATTGACGGTGATGTGCTATTTACTCTGAAGCTTGAAAAAATCGAGTGGAATGATGGGAGGATGAGGCTTGCCCCCGGAGATGAACAAATTGTTGATCCCTTCCCGCCTACGAATGACGATATACAGGGTTGGCCAGATGAGCCCTTGGTAGAGTGGGATGATTAGGCTAGTCATGATGCAATTCACAATGCAGAATAGATATTATTAGAGGACCATATTTTGCGCGTTGGCCGGCCAGGATCGAGAACAATATATATAAAATATGTTGCATGTGTGGTTATAATTAAGTTAGTCAGTAAGAAGTACAAAATAAAAATAACTAAAAAGTTATATCGGCTGATTTCTGTCATGCAATTTGGGAGACCGGAGTGTAACGTAACAACTAATAACTAAATCAAACACCTTTAAGGGACCGCTTAAGGATTTAGTCATATAAACTCAACCTCTTATTGATTAGTTGAACACTCGAGATTCGGTGCTAAGTTGAATCGATGGTCTACTATTTCGAAGTGCTCGTAGTACGCAGTCACGTGGCAGTGTATCAAGTAGAAAATTTGGTATCTAGATACCAATATGACCATCCAAAGTCCTTAGATGCACGAAAATGCATATAGCCCAAAATAGTCTGCAAATCAAGAATAATGCAAAAGATCTAATGAGACCGAAGTAACCTACGGCCATAGTCTAAATACTAGCAAGACAGTTGGATGTCACCTGCAGCGAGGCCTCGGTACACCGCTTTCCAATTGCGTGGTTCTTATTGGGCGCCGATGCGTTGAACCCCAAAAAGGCAGCAGATTCAACCTCGGTAACTTTTCCTCCACTCCTAGAAAAAAATGTCTTGCGCTTACAAAAACCCTTCTTCGGACCTCGTGGCAGGAATGATGTTTTCCTCCCACCACCGCCATCTCTCTACACCCTGCTTAATTACTTGATATTACTAGCTGTCGCCTCCTTCGCGAGAATATTATTCAAAAATGGCCGATAAACAGTTTACCACCGCCGAGGTTTCGAAGCACAAGGAGCCCGCTGAGGGCTTGTACATCATCATTGATGATGGTGTCTACGATGTCACGAGTACGTCAGACCACCTAGATTTCAGTCATTCCTGTCGGAGCGATATACTAATGAAACTTTCTCCGGAATAGACTTCGTTGACGAGCACCCGGGCGGAAAGAAGATTCTCGCGCGTGTCGCCGGCAAAGATGCGACGAAGCAGTTCTGGAAGGTAGACAACGACTGGAGTGCGCCAACCGTCTTGCCTGCGTGTATGCTGACCAACATGCCCTGAATATAGTACCATAACGAGGGTGTTCTCAAGAAGTACTCACCAAAGCTGAAGATCGGAACCGTCAAGGAGGAGGCCAAGCTATAAGCTGCTCTCCAGCCAGAAATCAAAATTTTCTTCGTCCCATCCTAATACATAATACCCGAACAACACGGCGCAATTCGTGACTATCGATATCACGAGACAGGCCTGGTTATCACCACCGTCACAGGCGTTTATAATTGCTATTTATGCACTGAGCGAGCTTTCATTTTTGACGATCTCACCGAGCTATTTATACAACTAGAATGGGCGGCAATCTAGAAATATACCTATAACATTGCGATTAGAGTATGCAAGGACACCAGCAGAACAATCGAATTACGCTACACCCTTAGTCAATAGAGATTATAGGCCCTTCTTTCGCAAATTTCCAGCAATTCCCCGTCGTGACGCAAAATCCTGCTTTTCAAATGCTTTAGCACCCCCATCTTGCAAATCATATCGCGTTCCCTACTCTCTTATTTTTCTGCTACTACCTTAAAACCGTTGTGTGGAAAGTGGAGGTGAATGCTTACACCGTGGATGGAAGATTGAACCTGTTTTTCAGGTGTACCATTTGCCACTTCTTGTCCGTGTTTTCCTTAAAAAGAAAGCGTAGGCTATACGGAGGTGGTGGGTACATGGGATCTGTATCTGGAAGTTTACCTTGTAAATGGTATCCGGCCTCGAGTGATTCCGACATTTCGTTGATGAACCTTTTACACATACAATGTACTAGTACTATACGTAAACTATCTACTCTTTGATTTTGCCCTCGAGGCCGTTTTCCAATTCTTAAATAATATTTCAAACAAAAAACCCCCCAAATACGAAGGGTCTAACTAGATCAAAGAAATAACCGTAATCAGAGCTAAAGCTCACAATCATTCCCAAGTTACTGCCATTTCTGCCATCTCGTCGATACTCACAACCTTTTCAACTACGTATCCACCAAATAGACCTTCACACCTCTCCGATAGAACCGCGGCAAGAAGGTGCTTGCACACCGGGACCACGGATCCCTTCCCTTTTCTATCTTTTCTCTTTGGGTCCTGATCAATCGTGCTGATACCCCCGTACCAGATATTCTGCTGCGTTTCGTTTTCCTCATTCTCTCCCTCCTCGTCATATTCCATCTCCTGGCTGTCTTCGTCCGCCTTGCCGAAACCGCTAAAACCAGTACCCTCGATCTCATCTTCAGCGGCGGTAATTCCATCCCTACTATCTAACCCGCCGACCTCCACCCCTTCTTCATCTGAGACACCAGTGCCTTCATCGAATTTGTACTCTTTATTCCGAGTGTGCAAGGTGTGCCGCTGATACGCTGCTAGTGTGAACGCTATGCAGGTACAATTCCACGACGAGGGACGTACTTCGTAGACATATGATTTAGCTGATTTTGGGAATGGCCTTGCTGTCGATGTAAAGTTCGGACCGGGAATGGCTAGGTTTTGGGGTGGCGGTGGGTTCGAGCGGATGTAGTAGACTTGCGGTGGGTGACTGGTATGGGAGGGAGGATCGGAGGGATTGGTGGTGTATCGTACGACCAACGACTTTTCTAGCAGATCGAGTGCTGCGATAAATGTTGCTGGGAGGAGACAGTGGGCTGTCAGGAATAGATTTCTGGATTGGACCGGGAGATGACGGAGAGGGTTTGCCGGTCTGACGGAATTGCTTGGATATGTGGATGTTATATCTGTGGAGGTGGGTTGGATCGCGGAGATGGAGTCGAAGAGCGACGTGAGTAGAATCCGTGTCGGAAGGTCGACTTCGACAGCCATTTAGCGGCCTTATAGATTCGAACAAGGTAATGGTAAAGTTGAGTGTATATAGATATTGGGTAGTTAAGACATATACTCGATATCGATGGTTATCCAGGAATCTAGCTATGTGGATAAGTCATTAAATCGAATGAGCATATGGAAATTCATATTCGAAGTTCTAGACCTGAAGTTGATATGGCACATTCACTGGGGTAACAATATTGATAATGTCCGTTGCTGGGATCTGGCCGCGTCGGTATCGGGGATTAATCGGATGTGACGCGGTGGCGCGTAGCTTTGATGTAAATCATGATGCTAAGATATTATTACAGGGAATCGGCATGATGCCGATATGTTGATATAGAAAAACAATACACGTGGAATGATGATCTGGCGGAGAACCCAAGAGTCGATTGTCACAGTGAACCAGAAGTTAGACCAAATCAGACCCTTGAATCTTGTACGACAGCCAATCATTTCCCAACATTACTCAACGCACACCAGTCAACGATCAGCTGACCTTGTGGGTATGTCATCTGCAGATGGAGATCTTCAAGTACACTTGTTGTTGAACGTAGGCGTAAAACATTTTCCACCGTAAATCGGTAACATAGATATCAGGGGGCCATTGTTCGTCCGGAAGTGCTGGTTAGTGATCTTGGAAATTAATGACTTGATTAGATCGAAGAAACTTCAATGAAGATCTTAAGCTGCACATGAGTGCATCAAGAAACATTTCGATTGATGTCTCAAAATCTAATCAGCCAAGCTATCTTCTTCACATTCTTCTAACTTTCTACCCATAACAGGGCACTGACTACCATTTAGTGAGTTCACTCCGATCATGAAGACCCTATTTGACAATTATCACGTCTAATTCCTGAGACTATTTCAATTGACGTTGATTGAGCTTTTTGTGAAACGAGTTACTTGCGTAGATAATACTTTGTGGTACAAAACAAATGTTAACCTCCTTGTATATACCAAAACTGGATTCCACCAAAAATAATAGTATGTCCCCTTGGTAGAAATATTCGCGAATTCGGTCCACGGCCGTTAAGTCATGGTATAATTGCGATGCGGTGATGCAAGAGAAAGAAAAAAACAATATCAATAAACTGTAATGCCAACCAACAAAATTCCGCTTAAATATAAGAAATCCTCCAATAATGCTTGCAAAACTTACCAACGCTGGATGCAATACAAAGACAGTTAGAAAAAGGAAAAAAATGATGAATAAAATCAGTAAATATGAATGCGGTGTCGATGGGCACCCGGAAAAGGCAAGGGATAAACAAAAGAAATATTAAGAATAGGATCAAAATTTAGATTTGGCCAATTTAGAAGGTAACTAGGGATGCTAGTCCTTTCCTTGACTTCTTTCCTCAGGAATAGGCACGCTGTGTGGTGTTAGCGGCTCAAGATACTTGGTAAATGTAATGTTATCATGTCCGTATTTCGACATTAGCTCAGCATTCGTCTCGTCCGAATTGTGAGGGTTATTCAGCAGAGACGCTGGTGGTTCGTCTTCGATTGTCGAAGCCCTTGAGAGTCGCTGTGGTGCGTCTTCCCATCGCTGAAAAACACTACTTTTGCTCGGAAGCAATGCGGGTTGTGATTGCGCCCGGCCTGCAGCCATCGGGTTGGCTGGCGCCTTATCGTTGCCAGTCTCTTTAGATTCTTTAACCCGGCGAGAGCTACGGAGAACCCTTGTAGTGGTAGGAGCGGTGTTCGCAAACGATGAGCTTGGTGTACCAACAAAGCTCCTTGCTTTAGGCGTGCTATCCGAGTCATGACTAAACATCCCTAGGGATGCAGCGCCCCCAAGATCAACTTCTCCGAAACCTCGGGAGCTATTCCTTGACAGGCTTGGAACTAATCGACCTGAAAAGGATGGTTGCGAGACAAGGAGTGGCGGTTGATGGGGGTGCGATGACATGCTTGCGATCTCGTATATGCTCTGTTGCGTAGCCAGCTTGAGCGATCTCTGGCTATCTTTCCGGCGACCAGATGACCGCTGGGAGTATTTCGCACTCCGAAGGTCGTCGACAAGTTCATCCTTGTTAAGCGCTGCTACATCTTGCGCGGCATCAGAGACGCTCCCATCTCCAGAGGCGCTTCCATCCTCACGAGGACCGTCAAGGCATGGATCGTAGTACCAAAACGGCTCATCTTCGGCTGGTCGAGGTTTGACACTAGCTATCTCGTGCTTATTGTCGTGTATATATGTAGATTCAGGGGTCAGGTTGCGAATGTCAGTCCACCCGCTTCGGTACGCTGACTCGCCACCTCCCAGTCCGGGACTAGGAGAACCCCGATTGTCAAATCTAGATTTGCGTCGGAGGGAGTTGACACCAAGAGATGATGGTTGGGTGCTAATGACCGAGCCGGCCCGCTTCTTTGAGTTTGCAGAAGACAGTTGCGTATTATCCCGGGTGGTGTCCCATGAAGCGCTCATGGAAGCCGTCCAAGAGTTGGTGATGTACAGTCGGTGCGTCGGTTTGGGTATAATACCCTGATTTTTCACTGGCGAAGATTTCGGTACCTGGCTGCTCTTCGATGGAGGATCGGACGATGGGATGTGCGAAGAACGAGGGCTCGGAGTGGGCGACCCGAGGTCTTCAGCACAAGTACCACGAAGGAAATCCACTTTCCAAAATTGCTTGCTCATCTCTTCGTGAGTAAGAGCTCGTAGAGTGATCTGTTCGGGGGCTTTTCGAAGCGGTGACCAATCCAATGGGCTATCCTCCTTGGCAGAAGAATCGTTAGCCTCATACAAAGCACCGAACACGCTGCCGAATGCCTTGCGAATTGCTCGTTCGACATCTCTTGATTCTCCTCCTGTGATTTCGAGGCACTTGATTAGTCCACGAGAGTGTAGCCGCTTCCAGGCTCTACCCGTATTGTGAAGGCCTCTCGGAACTCTCGGTTGTTCAACCAAGTCCCCTTCTTTGGTGCACCTCCAGGTGGTCCAGGTAGGTTGAGGCAAAACGACAATCTGGACAATCCAAGGTCGGTCAAGAGAAGGAGCAGCAACAGCTTCCACTTGTTGAAGGCGTTGCTGGAGGACTCCGATCTGGTTGGAAAGGGATTTTATCAGAGCAATCTGGTTGAGTCTTGTAGCTGTGGAAGAGGATGAGGCCGAGGTGAAGGAGGTGGAGGTGGAGTGGGTACGAGTGAACGAAGTGATGGTGGTTGAAGTCTGCTTGAAAGTACCATCAAGCTGATTGACCTCAGATCCTCTTGCAATCCTTTTCGTGTAATTCTTCGCCGTCTTCTCCACCGATGACGGGGTCCGAAGGTCAACCTCACGTCTACGTCGCCTCCTCTTTTTTCTTTCATTTCCAGACCCTTCCTCGTCTTCATCCCGTGATCTCTTTCGGAAACTTTGTTCCCTCTCTTCCAGGTACCTTTGAAACTGGGTCTCCATATTGCCCAGTCTTTCTTCCAGACCGAACACGTTGGCGCCCATTTCCGAAATTTCCTCCTCCGTGTCATTTTTGAACTTGATGACATCGTTACACATCTCCTCCTGTAAGTCGACTTTTTCGCTAATATCATGGATCTTCTTGTTGACGAACGATTCTGTAACCCCCGGAACAGGCTGAGCAATCGATGTACTGCTAGCGAGGGCAACCTCGTTGCCTACAATCACATCCGATGGTGGCGGTGGAGATGACGGTGGAAACTGCGGAGCAGAGGCTTGTTTCTCGGATGGTGATTTGGTTGGCGACTTCAATGTGTCCTGCCTGGCCGGGCTCTGAGTCGGCACGCTCTGCGGTAGCTCTTCTATCCGATTCCTGGGTTCTTCGTCCATCGTTCCGCCGGTATTTAAGCGGCCTGCGACAGTTCTCGCCAGATTCCTCAATTGAGCTTCTATCGCCAGAGTTTGCCTCTGCAGCTCATCATTCGAAGGTTCCCGTTCATCAAAAGCGATCAATGGGGACTCGTCTCTGGTAGGATTTGGGGTGTGAAGACGGATCCCTTCCTGCAAATGAAGGGGAAGGAACGCCTGGGAGAGGCCGCGTACTATATGCAGTGCACCATTGACCCTCTTATCAAACTCCATATATCGATCCGGGCCCGTGATGACCTGTGAATCCGCTACTGTGGATGCAATGGTCGCATCGTCCGCGGCACCTCTGTACGAGTTGAGGTGCTGCATCGTGGGATGGTGTCCCAGCAGCGGCGAGGAGCGCGCGGACCGCAGGAGTTGGCCTCCACGATACTCACGCCGCGGTTCACCGAGCAGGTTCTGATGGATACCGCGACCAGGCGCATAGTTGAGATGAGGAGCAATCTCCGTGACCGCTGAAGAGTCCCCTGATCGTCCACCGTTCGATCGATCCAGGTCCCTCGCGGTCCGCAGACTAATCCCGAGCCCGGTATCGCCGCCAAAGCTCCCGGTTAGTGTACGGCTTTGAGGGATCGGTTGGTATCGGACGGGATCCTCGAACGTCTTGGAGAGCGTATACGGTTCGTCGTAGTCTTGTATCGGTTGAGTCGCTGGCGTCGCTTTCGTATTCGCCAAAGCCACTACGGACGTCGGAGTGGTCGCTCCCGACCGTAGCCTTGCCGACCGAAAGCTGTCGCCGTACGCCTGCCTCTTCTGCTCGCGGGATTCCTCGTGGTGTTTCGTATGGAAGTTTACAAAATGACCGCACAGACACGTCTACAATTCCACCGATTTCGTGAGTTTACAAATGCTCAGTGACACATGGAAGATTAGGTTACACCGTCACGCACCTTTCGTGCACGTCCTCCCGAGGATGTAAGCCCCGTGTGAGCTCCATCGTCTTCTTCTTCGGGTGTGAATTCCTGGCAGCCGCAGACGGTGTTGAACTCGAGGTTCCGAAAGTTGCAATTGCCGTGGCGAATCGACATGACTGGGTCAAGGCGAGCATAAAGACTCTTTCCCACGTGTTATGATTTGTATCGGCCGTTATGGAGTGAGTTTTGGGTCCGGATCGAGAAGAATGCTCCTGATTTAGAGCTGTTGAACGACGAGCATAATATCCACGTCCTCCTTTCTCAACTGAATGAAAAGAAGCACGTGGAATCAGATGAACTGGAAACAAAATGAGAAAATTTTCGAACCGCAGAAACAAAAGGTACGCCGGGAAGGACTGTTGATGAAAACAAAAACGCTACGAAGTATCATGCATCGAACTAGAAACGAGATGAGAAGGTCGAAATTTTTCGAAAAGATGGGAAGCAGAATTTCAGGGCTCCCAAATGTCTGGGCCAGCCCACCCTTGGCTAGCGAGCAAAACAGTAAATTGGTGTGTTTGGGATTCAGCAGGCGATATGATAGCGGACCAGGGGCCGATATCAGTCACCGAAGCGTCGAGGTGATGCAGGAGGCTGCACGAGCATGCACTGGGGCCGGTTTTGTGACGCTCCGTGTGGGTGTTCCGACCCAGTCATTCAGGTTTTTCGTTGGACTCAGTGCCCGGTTTGGCGGCCAGAGAGTCTTCGATCGAGGGGTGCAGTCATGCAAGGTCCAACTCTGTCAGCCTCATTGGCTGGGGAGTCGCAGTGGACACCCCACTTTTACCCACGTCTCCCATGCGAGATCTCCAGATTTGGGTTGGAAATGAAAAGGTTTCGGGGAAGCGGACGGGAAACGGGCGACTAGCAAATCACAATCCCACTCAAGAAGAGACAATGGGGTGGAGAGGAATTACGGCTAGAACATTCGAACATTGCCCAAGTGGCTGGGACTTTGATACAATCAGTCGGATTCGTGTTCGTGAATGCAAGGACTAGAAATATATTGAAAGAGGTGATATCGCGAAGTTTATTTTCGTTTGACAGATGACGTTTAACACTACGACGAAAATGAGGACCAAAGCTTACGTACACGCCAGGCGGTGCGCTTATCCTTAAATATCGCACGAGTTAATTCACAAGATCTTACTAAAGGGTCCCTATGAGGCGATGAAAAATATCGTCTTGACCAAATCTACCGAAAGTCCGCAGTAGATAATAACAAAGATGCTCTCAGATACGATTGTTTTTCATTCGTACGTACTCCAGCAAAGCCACAACGAATCCTATTTCCACGAGGCAAATCTATCAAATCCTACTTGACGTCTCGCTGGAGACGGCGGCGTTCCACTCAGAGATCCAAGAAAATGGTTACCATAAATCTACAAACGAGAGTCGCTTCTTGATATATTTCCATTCTCATTATCTTCTATTCTATGCTCCTTTTATCGCTGTTATAAACTCCCTTATTAGCATTCCTCGAATCTCAAAATCTGCAATAATGGTGTTTGGATCGCTAACACGCGACTTAAGAACCTTGGTAATTCACCCCCCCTTGAAAATCTAACTGCAAATCTTGGCAAAAATAATGACCGAAATAAACTAACCCATATATTTTGCACCCGACAATAGAACAAGTATAGTTATAAAAACTTGTCGGAGTACCGAATTGGAGTATTCGGAAGTACTGGTGTCGGCAGATCCTGCCTGACCATTCAATTCATCCAAGCCCATTTCGTTGATAGCTATGATCCCACCGTTGAAGGTTGTTCAGCCCGAGCAAAAGAATTTTCAAATGCTTCAAAAATATTTATTTCTCTATAGATCTCTACCGGAAACGAATTGTCCTCGACAATGAGCCCATGGTCGTCGAGATCTTAGATACTGCCAATTCTGAAGAGTACGAAATATGGAGCCACTGGGAGAGAGAAAGCGTCTCTCAACAGGATGGGTTTCTTTTGGTTTACTCTATCACTTCCAGAGCATCGTTTGAGGAAATAACGGCACTGCGAAAGTGGATACTGCCACAGATAAATCAAGAATGCGTTCCGATGATTCTTGTGGGAAATAAGTCTGATCGTGAAGCGGATCGCCAAGTCTCCTCTGAAGGTTAGAGAAACTTAGAGTAGATATTGGTCAAGGTTTTTGCTAATTAATATCATAACACAGAGGGTGCTATGCTGGCCGAACAGCTCGGTTGTGGCTTTATAGAAACATCGGCAAAGGAGCCTACGAACGTCGACGAAGCATTTCATTATGTAGCTCGGGGTATAAGAGAACGTTATCCTCAACAGAGGCCAGTTGGTAACAATCAGGAGTCCGACAATTTGCATAAAGGTGGGGAGCGGCAAAGAGGAATGCGTGGCAAATGTACCATACTATAATCTTGTTACGACAAGGGTATACTAAGATTCCTAGACTCGAAAAGCATGAGCTTTGAAGCATATGCCATGCCCTAGCTTAGCTGTAGTACAAGCCAGTCAACTCAAAATCGAAAGTAGATTGTGTACTTGTCACATTTTGGTCAACACAGCATATGTATCGCGAGATCCGGATAACATATGTTATTCAAAATATAATAATGTCTAATAATAGTTCTTTCTTTCCAGAGTTCCAGTAATGATGATTCGCAGTCAATTAATTATTCCCGGCGCTTTAATATTCCCAGAACAGAGCGCAGCGCCCAACAGTGCTCAGCCACTACATGACAGGGTATAGATGGAGCGAACTCATACTATAAAGACCAACAAGAAGCAGTACAATCAACACTTTTCCTCTCTCAACATCCACATTCGCTGCTCACTACCGCGAATAAAACCGCCTAACAGAGCTCCTAAGCATCGATTATACCTCTAGAGAGACCTAGGAATGGCACGATTGACCAGTCTCCCGCCCGAACTCATACCTCCCATCATTTCCCACCTCACCAACAAAGACATCTTCAGCCTCCTCCAAACATGCGAATACCTCTACACCGCATGCCGCCCCACACTCTGGTCCGTCCTCCATTTCCAGGAGCTCTGGGCTCCAATACTCGGCGAGCCCGAAAATACAAAGTTTGCGCGATTGGCACAGCTCACTAGGGAAGTTGGGGCTGACGCTTTGGGGTACAAATATATCAAGGAGTTCTTGCTAATCATAGATAATGTGTTCTATTCGACCTCTCCGTGCGTGATGAGTGGATTTACGAAGATACTCGGGGAACGGATTGGAGGCGGCCATACGAATATCAAAAAGATAACGTTACGCTGTAAGTCCGGTGTTCCCACTGGGGGGGAGCAGGTTACGAAAGTAAAAAAATGCTAGAAGTGTCAAAACGGTCTTTATTTCGAATTGTGCAAAACAAAAACTAATAATCCGCGTGCCAAAGACCCTATTTCCGACTTGGCTACTACAAAAGAGTTCCTGAACCAGATCAAGAGATACTCGAACGGCAAAACTGTAGCGGAACTCTCTTTCAATATTCGTTCAGAGTCGATGCCGGATCTGATATCCAATCCCTTTTTCCCTCTCGAAAACATCACAGTATTATCCCTTTGGCAGGAAGTAAGCGGTTCCATGTCGGAGGATTTTAGAGAGATGCGTGATATTGAAGACCTGGACGAGGAGAATTTTCTTGAAACGGTTACCGCTCTGACAAACCTGCTCACTCTTACTGTCAATCTTCAAAGCTTTGAGATTCATTTGTATGCGTGGGGGTACGAGCCGGAGCCGATATCTACCACGTCGGAGCTGCTGGACGAACTCCAAGGCGCGATTACTAATCTTGGGAGGTTGAGATTTTTAAAGATAGTTGGGGACGAATATGATGGTTACACGAACACTTTCTTCCATCCGTCTCTGTTTATCGTTCCGCCAGAAGGTGTGAAGAAAGTAGAATACGAGTGCACGGTGTCCGCCGCTTGGTGGCGGAAATTCGCTGATTGTCCGTTTACCGGTGTGGAAGAAATGATTTTGAAGATTGGAGATATCGGTGTTGATTTTATACAGTGGATGGATAGAGGTGATGAGGAGAGAAGCAAAGGAGAGGTATCAAGTTGGGATTTCAGATTAGGATACGTGACGATGGTTGGATTGAAAAAGTTACATTACGAGGAAATAAATTGGGAACCTACAAGCAAAGCATTTCCGAGAGATTTTCTCGATTGCATACGACAGAAGAACAAAGAGCTATATGAATTGAAGGATTTGGATGATTCATAGTGAGCAGAAACATTAAATCATGTCCTAGAAATGTGGTAATATACTAAATAAGGATGCCACCTGTTCAAGCCACATATTCTATGAACGATAACCATAAACCTAACTGCTGCAACTAAGAGTGAGAATGTTGACTGTTAGAGGTGGTAAATGTCAAAGGTGATGATTGGCGATGCTGGTAATAAAATAATGCCGGTTGCCGTCACATTGATCGCAGCTATTCTATAGTTTGGAAAATTTCTGGCTTCGAGGTTTCACCTCCAGAGGTCAGAAATCTGGTCATGCTGTAACTGAAGATGCGTTGCGTAAAAATAAAGATATAGAGTAAATCTCAGACAAAATCTAGCAGCGGAAGACGCAGAGCAGTTTTATTAATAGGGTGATGAGATCGTCATCTCAATATAAGGATCCGATAAATAATACACTTCAATTAGTCTAGATACTAATCACTGCTGGTGCCCCTCCTTTAAACCCTTCCAGAACTACAAGAAGTCAATGTTTGTGGCTAACAATAATGACACAAATGTCTCTTCTCAAATGTATCCATAAAAGTCCCTGCCATTATCTTCTGTCCCATCTTTCTACCAATTCATCCATAATAATCTCCAACAACCTTGCTAAAATCCAAAATGCTGTGAATGGGTATCTTTTTGTTTAGAAAAAAATCCTGTTCTACGAAAAACTGTTAAAAATCTTTTGTCATGTCATCAGAGAAAGAATTGATCAACCAGGTGATTTCGCTGGGAAAAGACCATTATCGGCCCCTCCACCTGCAGAAAACAGACGAGATGATAATTGCTTTCAACCTTTCACGGGTGGGCTTTTGGGCAAAAAAAGGAAAAAACCGCTAAAAGTCATACAGATCTTGGTGAATAGTCACGCCTCGTTCTTGACTCCTATCCGAGCGATACCAGATAAGAAGTAAACGAGCCTGTGGTTTTTCCGGAATATAAAAAGCTTTGGTCAACGGCCGCTCCATACAAAGTCTCCAGAACCGATACCGGTAACGCCACTACCTCGATGACCTATATTGACCGGCGTGCTTCTCCCTGAAGGCGACGCCGAGCGAGTAACAGCATCCGGTAATGTCGCCTGCGGCCGCTTTGTAACTTTTGCTGCCTGTTAAAAAACAAACCAAAATTCCCAGTTAGAATACTATGAGAAACATCACCAGAGATCGAAAAGGAAGGGAAAACTGTACCCTTTTCACACTCTCCACAATAGTCGCCCTATCAACCTCCACCACCCCCCCACCTTGAATCATCTCCGCCAGAACCTGATGCAAAGTCTCAAAGTTGAATATCAGATCCAACTCGCAGACGTTTTCAAATATTCGATCCAAACACTCCACGAATACTTGTATCAGGTCCAGCAAGCCCAACTCGCTCTCCAGATCATCGGCGATCATTATGAAGTACAAGGTGGCATAGTGACGGTAGATGATTCTAGTGGGTTGGTCGGTATCGGAGAGGGCTTCTGAGGAAGTCTTTTGGAGAAGCGGTGGTAGGGGCAGAAAGTTACAGGCGGATGGCGGGCGGTTGGCGACCAGTGTGAATATTTCGGAGATAAGCCGCTGCTGCAGGTTGACATCCTGGGGAACTCCGTCAGCAATGTCGTTCCTAAAAGTGTTATCCAAATAAAGAGAGATACTCACGATTTGCGAGTAGAATTTGGTCAGCCGCGGTTGGCCATTATTGTTGAACACCAACACGGCATTAATCATCGTGTAGGCTTTGTCGACAAGGAATCGGTTGAGGAGGAGAGGGGAGGGGAGGGGACTGAGAGTACCCCCTTGGAGAGGTTATAGCAGCTTCGATGATTGAGAAAAGCTGATGGAACTAGCCGGTGCCGTTTAGTGGCATTGAGGTCGCCTGATGGCGTGCTTACTTGGATGCGCTTGGATGTGCTTGGGGGGGCTTGGAGGTTGCGCGAAGGATGCCATCTGACTGGCGAGCTCAGACATCGACAACAGGTGACGAAACCACGCCTCATCGAATAGCTCCTGATCACGTGATAGCTTAGAGGTGTGGCTGGTCATACGATCACGTGATATATCATCAGAGGGCAAGAAACCCTCACTGTGGCTTGAATGCTGGCTCAACACCACAGTTTGACCAGCTGTGGCGCTCACACCACAACACCGAGAAAAGAAAGATTTGGTACCCCATCCACATCTTCAACATCTCCAATTGACAGACTCCCCTTCGACAGCACCACCCGTTTTCCGACTCTCGCCCAAACCGTCAAAATGGTATGCCCAACTTTCGATACCCGTAATCAATTTCCGACGGTCCGGTTCTTCGAGTTCCTGTATCTCTAAATCCAGTCGTTCCCGCTCTTGCCGCTGTCCGACGCTTTGCCATAGATGAGGTGTATTCGGTAGAAAGATAGTGGGTGGAGAGGAGGAAGAAATTACATATACGAAATACCAACAATGTATCGATAGGATAGGATGGCGCGATGGCGGGAAGAACGATATTTCGACGATTGGAGATACTGGAACCGGAGATACTAGACCGCGGCTACGACACATATCATCACACTGAATACTGACGAACATCTTCCTCCCTTCAGGTCAACGTTCCAAAAACCAGAAAGACCTACTGCAAAGGCAAGCAATGCCGAAAGCACACACAACATAAGGTCACCCAGTACAAGGCCGGCAAGGTACGAAAAGCCTCAAATCTGGAAGCTTGAAATACACATGGAACTCCCAAATCTGATTAAATCATCACTGCAGGCCTCGTTATTCGCTCAGGGAAAGAGACGTTACGACCGAAAGCAGTCCGGTTTCGGTGGTCAGACAAAGCCCGTGTTCCACAAGAAGGCAAAGACAACAAAGAAGATCGTGTTGAGATTGGAGTGCACCGTTTGCAAGACAAAGCTTCAGCTGGCGTTGAAGCGATGTAAGCACTTCGAATTAGGGTACGTAGCTCTTTCTCTTCATCAATGGTTTGATCTGTGCGAAGATGCTAATGTTTTCTCGGTATCATACAGAGGCGACAAGAAGACAAAGGGTGCCGCTCTTGTTTTCTAAATTATTTAATCACACGTCGTGCTTCCGCTTTTTTTGTCTCCTATTACGTTTTCCCTTGGGCATATTCGGGGTGTTTCTACTTCCGCTGTTTATATATCTTTCTTCTTATCGGACCAGCATGCCTAGTGTCATGATATACCACCACCCGACTACAACCACATACAACCCCTCTGACGAGGACCGGATGCGGTCTTTACGATCGTTATCTACATTCCGAATTAATGCAGCTACGATATACATACATATATACCTAAGCCACCGATTATCGTATATCAGATTCTGTGAAGTCATCAGTCTTGTTATTTTCAAGGCATTATTTTGCATTAAATCAACCTCTAGTCTTTGAACCCATCATACGTAGATCGCTCTTGAATCGATGCTCTAATAACATGTACACAAAACTACCTACTACTTACATACTTACAAAACCATCACTCCCTCTGGTCAACGAGACAAATCACTCCGGCAGCTATTTAACGTCTCAGATACCCTTTCCAAGCACCACCGTCTCCCCTCCACCATACCACAACCTTCCAATCCTACAATCTAACCCCTTCTCTTCTCCCACCACCCACTCGCTTCCAGGGCCTTCGTACTCGCTCAACCACTGATTGATCTCATCCAAAGTCTCCACCCACTTCTCCATCTTGCTCTTCTCAATCATCACGGCCGGCAATGTAGCGCTCAAGTCTGCCTGCGACGAGTCTGCTAGGATACTCGTATTGGACACCAAGGCCTCCTCCTCGACCTTCTCCCCAACGGCTAAATCCAAAGGCACGTGGTCTTCCGTGGTTATAAACCTAGCGATGGTGATGTGTGCGGATGGTACGGTGTACCTGCTATCAATCTCCACGCCGGAATCTTTGGATATATCGTAAATGTCCCTACGGAGGTGGTGATACGTGTAACCGTAGTTGTGAGGGTCATTCTCTTTGGTTTTTGAGGAGGAAGGGGGCGCAGCGGGGATGAAGGATATGGCGCAGGCTGAGCCGTCGAACGATAGCATGGGGCGGACGAGTTTGGCGCGGTGAGCGAAGGTGTGGTCCACGATCGACTGGAGGGCAGGACGCATGGTCGTTACCAAATCGTCGATGTACTCGGGTGTTCGGGAGTGGGTTATTTCGAGGACGGTGGTGTGAAGGTTCGGAGGGGGCATGAGCCATAGGTCTTTTGGGGAGGTTCGATCATGTTAGCAATTGAAACGGCTCAGAGCTAGCTTTTAGGGAATAGATCGTCAGGAGGGCAGGTGGACGTACTCGGCGCGACAGCTTTCAGCTTTTCCTGCACTGTGGCGATAAAATTGCGAACTCTGAGAGGAGGACGCGCCCAAAAGACGAGGCAGTTCCTATGGTCGACCGTGCCATCCTGTAGGACATGGGATTTAAGCAGAATGTAGTCGAGTTTTATGGGAGTTGGGTCCGTGAGGAGCTTGTGCCGCGAGAGCGAGTTGCGGGTCTTTCGGTGGGTGTTGTAAGCGTCCTGGATTTTGGCCTGGTGGGAACTCGAGTCAGCTATCGGTCAGAAAAGCACGGGTAGCGTAAAACCTCACCGGATCGTGGTTGCAATTGTGAATCATGAGATTGTACGGATTGTCAAAGGTCGGCGGCACCTCATCGAGCTTGCCTGCGGTGGAACCTCGCCTGACGGGCGTAGCGGTGCCGGACAAATCGACAAACGAGTTGAGAGAGTCCGGCAAGGGGAAGACGTCGGTTTTCTGAGCGAGCGCCTTGAGGCTAGGGCTGACGCTGAGAGCGGCGGTGGCCATTGTGAGCATCGTGAGGAAGATGTTTTGAAGATAGGATGATACGGTCCCCCTTTCCAATGGATCGCTATAAAATGGTGGGATGCCGTAAGATTAATATTGGTGGGATGGGCTGATGGGCCTGAAGCTTCGAGACGGCAGCTTGGAGCCGACCGCCAAGCCATTGCAGCGGAGACCCTGGCGCTATGACGGGCAGCTGCTAGCTGCTATTAATACCGGTATATGTTCTTGTATCACACCGTTTGGAATGGGATAACATTTCAGCAGTCGGCAGGAATCTGGCTTCCAGATGAGCATTCTCGTGCTCGCATTGATCGATCGGTGCTCTTGGATGGAGTTGTTGACAAGGTAGCATCTGCAACCAAGGGAATAATACAGCTTGATTCAGCGATGTGGCGCCAAAAATCCAATTACACGCACAGCATCTCTGAAGCATTTGAGTCTGGCCAGGTTAGAACCGGCAATGAGTCCCAGCATGTCGCTGCTGTCCCCTGGCGGAACGGATGGAAATGCGCAGGAACGCAGTGGATCTCCAACAGGGGGGAAGAATAGGTGGGAAAATATAACAAGATACCAAGAGAAGTCGAAGCGCTTCGAGGCGTGGGTCCCTGATACTGTGGGCCCGCTGACAGTGTCCCAAGCCCATCAAAAAGGGATATTGACTTCCGCTGGCAGTTTCCGTTGGACTGTGGGATTCGCAATCATTTCGTCTTTAACGGACCGAGCTCGACGAAAAACGCCTCAGTGATTGCTTGTGTTAAATGAGATGATGATTGAGAGGTCAAGAATATCCGAATGTGTTGCATGAGGTCGGAGTGCTCTGTCCTGAAAGGGCAATCCGGACCATGGTACCACGACACGATGTGACAGTCGCAGTCAACCTCGAGACTAAGTTATAAAAAGGCTATCGGTCCTCGCCGATAGAACGGTTGACGAAAGCTCAACCTTGATCTACTACTATATCAAATTTGACCGTAGTGCAATATCCTTAAAATGCACCAGCTACCAGTACCAGTGATTGCGATTGTAACTCACATGCAAGATAACAAACCCAATCGGAGAAATAAGGCTGGTCGATAGGATTGAGATCCGGAATCCCTTTTTGAAGACAATAACCATAGTTTCGGCACGCGAGTAGGGTGAGACAAGTTTGAGAGTACCACTATCGCTGACCAGTATTTGATTCAACCTGGTGAGCTCAAAATTACCACGAATGAATGCGAGATGAAAAAAAGAGCTCAATATTTCTTTCACATTACAACGTTACTTATTACGTTCTGCTTGATCTTATTTATTTACTTATACACTTATATTAATAGTGTTCATAGTGATGGCATTAAAAGTGATGCTAAGGGCTGTCTTAATGATACTCTAGAAGGTATCACTACTAGTGGCGGTGATTCTAAACCAAAAATGGTTCTGAAAGCTAGAAAGATATCATTGAAAAGTAGATATAGATCATAGAAACTGAAAATACTTCATCAAAAACAGGAAATACATAAATATATTTCAAAAACTCCGTTCACCAGACATGTATATGAAAACGCACAAGTAAACTCAAATGTGGTTTGCTCCGTGATAGAAGATTTGCATTGGAGGCGACGATTTGATGTCGGGCTAGTTTACCAATAAACTATAGCTATGATTTTTGGTAAGAAAGCCTATGCTTTAGTCGGTGTTGGTGTTGCTAAGCATCCATATGTTATCCAAACACCTCGCCCGGTTTTTGTAGCTATGACTGTTTTCGTCTAATTATCACCGAATATATTAGCAACCAACTTGAAAGATATTATCTTGTTATCTCTTACCGGTGACCAATCTGCCCCTGGTGGGATAGGTGTCTCGATAACTTTGAATTGATTACACCCGGAACAATTGACGCTAGCAGTAGCGGTAGTATAAGTGCTGAATTTATTTATAAATAAAGTCTTGCCCGATATATTGTGGTTAGGGTAACCAGGCCACCATGATACTTGGAAGGTGCATGTTGGTTCTTGACCGATCTTTGTGCCCGCCAGTCCATTGCGCGCTTCTATGGGGCCTGCAAGGGCAGTTCTATTGATGAATTATATATGTTAGTTTATTCGGTTCTATTCAGCTTACATCCACAACATGATGTGAGATAGGAAAGCGAGTTTACTATCGAATATATGATACGAAGCTGAACGGAAGATAACCTTTGGAACGATAAAGGGGAAACATAACGTCTACTTGCCTGGCCAATACAAGAACAGAGGTGAAGCTAAGCAGATGAAGATGCATTTTAAGTGGCTTTAGTCAATTCAAAATGAGAAAAAGGGTCTGGAAAGGAAATATTTTGTTTGCTTGGAAAGCAATAGATCAAATTCCGATTGCCTTGGGAAAGACTGTAAAAGAAAAGCCTTACAGAAAGCTGGAGGTCGAGGGCTGTTATTGTAAAGCAAATGTGGAAGTTGTTGATGAGTATTCAAGAATTATTTTTGCATAGCTATCCTTATATATAAAGAAATACATAAGCAAAAATACTATTATCCCAGTGCTAGTAAAGAAGCATACTCAAAGCGAGCTACAAGTGGCTACAACTATATCAAGTCGCTCGTAACCAGATTACATAGGTAGACAGTTAGGCAAAATAGGATGATTCGAGTAGTAAGATTGGCCATATAGACCCAATCGGAATTCAGAGAATCCCACTGGTTCCTGCTTGAGACCCGGAAAGACTGAACAAACGGCGGCTAGAGCTGGAACTTGGATAATCGATAATAATCAGGACACTATCTCTTGAATACAGAAATATATGGGAAATTGTCGAATCGAACGGTAATCGTACTTTGCTATCGGATACTTGAGACGTTTTTAAGAAAGTTATTGCTAAAACAGGGCTACCGGCTGACATAGTTATTGTTCAAAAAAATTAAAGTTTCGGTTCAGGGGATCCGGGAGCCGCGACTTACTTTGGCGCGGTAGGTTGAGCATTTCTGCATGTATAGCATGATATTCCAAATCTA
Organism: Dactylellina parvicollis; assembly: GCA_036971385.1. NCBI lineage: Eukaryota > Fungi > Ascomycota > Orbiliomycetes > Orbiliales > Orbiliaceae > Dactylellina > Dactylellina parvicollis. The sequence continues at coordinate 575,006 of JAJTUD010000013.1, read as the reverse complement.
GCGATAGAGCCGAATAACAGATTGCTAGATTCGCTAAAGCTGCATGGTCATGAATTAGCAATCTACAAGGCATGTTCCTTTGGTGATATTCCAGTCCGAGCAAAGACTGTATTTAACCACATAGGAGCTTTCCATCAAGCAAGCCCATCCACCTTCCGACAAAACCTTATTTTGATAATGGGTTTCTTATTTTGCCCTTCACACTTTGGTGGCTCTGGGTACCGAGAACAGTTTTGTCTTTTGGGTAAGCTAGTAACAGGGGCCTTGTGAGGGTTCTGTGGCGCATTCAAAGGGTTGTTTTCCCCAGAGGCTCAACACCAAAGCGTTGGGCCTAGTTTAGTTTTCGAGACTGGTGTTGGGCCTATCGGGTTACTGGGTGTGCGCATGTGCTAGGTAAGTTTTCGAATCATAATATGAATAATGTTGTAAGATATAGGTTGGCGATATCCCGGGCCAGTTGTTCACACTTCCTTCTCTTCATGTATCATATTGAGATGTCTGTTTGTTCATTACCGTGCTCATTTCGCTGCGCTTCTCGACGCCAGAATGTTACAACTCGGTTCATTCCACCGTATTTGAATTCTTCTGTTAACCTCCTCGGATGATGCCAAAAATAATACCGGCCGAAATATTTAAAGGCCTAGTTTGATAAATCCGCGGCAAGCCGGATAATTCGCTTAAACAAATTCATCTCGCATGTATAGGACTTATCATAGTAATCCAAAAACACCAAAAGATGAGTTCGATCTTGTTATTTCCTTCTTCCTCTTCTTCTTCTTTTGGACACTATTTTTATACCAGAACGAATCCTTGTGATTGAATTCTCCGGTCAGGTCTGTGATGAAATACGTAAGGTCTATATGATCTGGTACCCAACCTGGGTAGGCTTATATATTAGAATTACCTTACTTCGTACGGAAGCTAAATATCAAATATGGCTACTTTTCTTTATTTTCTAAAACAGCGATGTGGGTTTTTAAGGAATCTGTTTGAATCGTGGTCATAATACACGACTTGCACGATATACATGGCCGAAATCCATAGACTATAAATTGAAACTATCAAATATTACGACTAATCCAGAAAAACTACCAATCATTCAAAATTAGTATGGGTTCTTTACATCAGTCTAAGAGTATTTTCGAGAAGAGAAATATTCAATTTAATAACAGACCCTTCTTTCTGTCAATGAATAATCCAATTAGAATGGTACTATCAAAATCGGTTCTAAGATGACAAAAACATATGAGACAACAAGATCAATACGAATAAACAAGGGTGGCAATTATTATTGGAATTTTAACCATAATAGAGAAATAATTTCGATAGATAAGGAGACGATAACATCTTCAAAAGATATTTTGTCCAACGGTTATGATCAGACCGCCAGTTACGAATAACCAGGGGATATCGCTCGTTCTCAGGGTGCTATGAGCTGTTAATGACCTCGTGTCTCATCTCCAGGGGACCATGGGTATTTGGGTATTTGATATCTTACGCGGTATTGGTTTGGGGGTTATACCCCAGCGTTGGTGGGTCGTGGTCTGGTATGCCTGGTGGGTCGTGTTCAAGCCCGTCATAAGGTCTCTTCTAATACATATATACCGTGCAGTCGAAAAGCGCGGATTCAGTTGTCAGCATACGTTTCCACACCGGTTTGATAGTGAAGGATGAGATTGGTATGACAAAAGATTTGTTTAGGAGTGCGGAGCACAGGTACACAGTAACATAGGGAATTATATTTCTAATCACCTTGAGTATGGCCCTCCTGGCTAGAATGTCGTTTTCTATTTTTTGAACAGGCTGGCTGATGTCGCCGGGCAAAGAAGCGCAATAGCACTCCATGATGGAAACTGCCGCCAACAGATTGAACACAACAGCTGGAGAACACCGCATGCTTTGGTTTAAGATATTTGGGAATTCAGAGTCGGATCGGCGTCGTGACTGTGAACCAAGTGCCAAGTATCAATGGGGATATCTGGATGACTATTGATGATTATCTCTTGTTTAGTCAGAGGATGAGGAGAAGGGCCTGGTGAGGATTCGCAAGAAGTTCATTTGGGTTAAACCGATTTATATTTGTGCTACCTTACGGCTTCGAAGGATCTACATATTTTATCGATATTTGTCGGCCTCATTTTCAGATTATAGCAGGCGCTCGAGGCGATAAATATTCTGCACAAGAACCAGCAAATTAAACGACGAGATGACAAGCTTTGCCACGACGCGAAACGCGGGGGTGCATCCGCATTTCTTTTTGTAACGTTATGACAACCTGCTCAAGTCAGCAACAAGAAAGATGTAATTCGTAAGTAGCCAAGTAAGTAATTACTTGAGTACTTAGTCGGCCCTATTGGTGGCGCTGGCCAGCTGACTTGTAATTTGGCCCGATGTTTTCAGAGCACCCGCGCCACCGTGCTCATAAAGGTCAATAAACTTGGTATGGATCAGAAGATCAGATTTCAAAATGGTTCAAGTTTTTCAGTCCTGGTAACGAAACTGTAAGTCATTGTGGCAAGCTTAACACTAATTCTTAAATCTATAGCTGACCTATAAGCTATAAGATTGGGCATTCAAGTAAGTGTTCCAGAAAATTAAGCTCCATCATGTATACAACCTCGGTAGTCTCTATTGAATATTCAGTACATCCCCTCAAGATATGCCCTTGTCGACGGGGTCACATTGAGACTACAGATTCAAGTAGCCTCGATCCTTAAGGCCCGAAGCAGAGAACTCAAGCACCCAATACCTAATATTCTAAATTAGTCACATGCAGCTCCAAAGAAGCAAAATTGGTGTCATTGGCATTTTAACCGCTTTATGGCGCCATATTACTTGCTGTTTCGCTGCTTCGCGTCCTCAGATCTTCGTTAAGGATCTGCTATCAACCGAGAGGCATGATTGCCGGGAAAAGAAAAAGGCTTTATGACTAGAATAGGACGAGTATTACGAATGATTCGTTACCGTTTACGATACATCCAAGTAGTTAGGCACGTGCCCATCTTTCACCAATGAGTGCCTCGGCGATTTTAAAGTTATATTCACTAAACAAGCTTCTGTTATACGTATATATCTCATATATTTCCAGGAAAGAAATAATTGAAGCAGCCGGAACTTACTAGATTTGTGTGACCACATAGACAGTTAGCAAGACAAAACTGGTAATTAAGGTTGTTAACAGTGTTGCTGACCGCAAATTTAATCTATAGGCACTGTTTTCTTCAACCTAACGCATCGAGATCTTTAGGCCAGAAGCTCGAGTCGTGGATAAACAACTCGAGTAGTAAAGAAAACTTTATCCGGTCGTAATGGATTCGTAGATGAAATTATATGAACCGCAGATGTGTAGAACCGTTGAATAGATCGACTGGTCAGTCTTTACCCAGAATTCTCGATGTAATATTTAATATGGAAGAGTTCGAAGTCCCGATGGGTCTTTGATTTTGGGGTTGAGCCCCGCGGGTTTTCTGGAGTCGAGTTTGAATTTAGGCTCTAATAAATTCCCCCAAAGAGGTGGAGAGTTAACCGCAACCAAACCAATACTTTCTTGCAAACTCAGGGTCGTGACGTCGCCACAAGGCAGTTCCATGTAAGCAAATCTTTATTCATCTTTTCATAATCACCTCGTGAACAGACAGGCTAAAACCGCCCCGAGTTAGGTTGCCGGTTTGCGTATTCGCGGCTTTCGCGGGCTCGTACCCGTTGTCGGCTCTCTACCAAGGTATCCACACCCCGCGTATGGAAACCCTAAACCGTTGCACAATATCTTACCAGATTGTTTCTTCCCGAAATCTCCGGTCGAGATGGCCTTAGCAAGCATTTCGGAAACGCGATCCACCCCATGTTCCATCTAAAGGCTTGAATTTTAAAACCGAAATTCGGGCCAACAGGGCCGGCTAAAACGGGTAAACTTCCAAAACATGGGGATGACCATTGAAATAGTATATCGACAATTCTGGTGCATCACGACAAAAGGGCGTACGATGAGAAACGAAGAATATAAACCCCGAGGGGGGTCGCTCCGGCGGCGCTTCATACTACTGCATGTAGGCTGCAGAACTTAACGTGGGAAGAACCGTGGGATCTTATTTTATTATACCCGCGCTGGAATATACCGAGCCCCCTTGGCCGCCTTTCATAGAATCTTTCGACAGCCATGCGTTTCAATTCACCAATCGCAGCAGCGGTGCTGTCGTACCTCCCTCAGGCTCTAGGAGTCAAACTCTTCATCGGCACAACATCAGGACCGATCGTCACAATCGATTTCAACGGTGTGAGCGTTAGCCAACTGCAGTCCGATTCGAATGCATCACCGGCACCGACTTGGCAAACACTGGGGACCAACAATCTGCTAGTTTCGACGAACGAGGGACCGTATAACGGTCAGGGATCTGTTGTGTCTTATGCCATTGGAAGCTCTGGCTTGACCAAGATCAACAGTCAGAGTGGGCTGAACAGTTTACTCCACGCCGCTATTTCTCCAAACGGGAACTTTGTCGCGGCGGCTGCATAGTAAGTTTATCAACCAGGTCAACATCTACGATTACGGTTTGCTAACATTTTATGCGGAAATTTAGTAACAGCCATGCTGTCGTAGTCTACCCGATCAGCAGCAGCGGTGTCCTGTCATCCGTCTCCCAGCAGTTCACCTACTCCACCCCGACGGGCCCGGTCCCAAGCCGACAGGATGGTTCCCACCCTCATCAAGTCATCTTTGATCCTTCGGGCAAGTTCTTGTTCGCCAACGACCTCGGTGCGGATTTGATTCGCATCTACACTGTTGGTTCCGGCCTCACTGAATACACCACTGTCAGCGCACCTTCTGGATCCGGCCCACGACACGGCATATTCGTGCAGACCGACGGAGGGCTTTTCTATTACCTCGTTGCAGAGGTTGGCAATCTGGTCTTGTCGTACAGGGTTACATATTCGAACGGCGGTTCGGGCGTAAGCTTGTCCCTGGCCCAACGGTTGAGCAGCTACGGAACAGCCACCGTTCCATCAAAGAACCCCCAGCCCACAGCCGCTGAAATTCAAGTCTCGGTAAGTAAAAAAATCCACCATCTGCCAATATGAATTTTAGCCTTTCGATCTAACAACTTTCATTTCAATTTCAGCCCGATAAGAAGTTCGCCTACGTCTCCAACCGCGGCGATACCTCCTTCAACAATCCAAACTCGGATTCCATCTCCGCCTGGAATATCGGCACCGACGGTACCTTGACGTTTATCCGGCTCCTCAGAATCGGTGGTAACTCCCCTCGTCATTTCTCGCTCGATCCTAGCGGCCAATACGTCGCCATCGGCCTTCAATACTCCAACCAAGTCTCCTTTTTCCGTCGTGATGCCTCCACCGGTCTGTGGCCAGATACCCCAGTAGCTACTTGGAACTCACCCACCGGCCCTGTCTGCGTGCAATGGTCCGGTCCGGTCAGTAGTACGACCACCTCAACGACAACTAGCACTACGACGAGCACGACGACATCCAGAACCACTACCACCACGTCCAGAACCACCACCACCACGTCCAGAACCACCACGACTACGTCCCGGACCACAACGACTCCTTCCACCACTCCCTCTACCACTCCTTCTACGACGCCTTCTACGACGCCTTCAACGACTCCATCTACGACTCCTTACACGACTCCTTCCACGACCACCTCAAGAACCACCACGACACCGAGTACCACCACCACGGCGTCCCAACCGCTACAAACCACTTGGGGACAGTGCGGCGGAATCGGATGGAGTGGACCGACCGCGTGCGCTTCAGGAAACTGCAAAGCCTTGAATGAGTAAGTGATACAATCGAACGCCTGATTTTTTTAATTGGAGAACATTTTCTAACAAAAGTCCGAATCTAGTTATTACTCTCAATGCTTGCCTTGAGAGAGTTGGTGATAGAAGGATTTTCGAGAGAAACTTTGCTCGGAAACGTACATACTATAGCAAGATTGATCGTCTATGTAGAACGTAGATATGTAAATATTTACCATACTATGCACATACAAAAAAATTTAAACAGCATGACCCAGAAGGTCCAAGAGGTGCATTGTGTTGTTTGTGATCTTTCGTGACCCTAACCCCCAGAGGAGGGGGGTCTTTGTTCCAACGAGACTACCTAAACCCCTTGCCGCCTACTTAATAACTTGGAAAAACACCAATAGCCCGATAGTTATAAACACCGCCGCCAGAACGGTGAAAAAAGCCGCCTTTTTCACCGCATTCTCCGCTGAGCTAGTCACGTCGGCACTATAAATAACATCCCCTCCCTCGGGTAAATTGTTCGTATGCTCCTCTTCGGCCCCATCCGCCTCGTCAACTTTATCTCTTAATACCCAATCCCTATTCCCATCCTGCTCTACGTGGTAATAGTCCGAATCCGCTCCTAGGATCTGGTACGGTACGCCCTTGATGTATACGATTCCTTCTTCGTAGGCGGCGAACGTGGGTTGTGAGGTAGGCTTTGTAGCGTGGTTCGCGGCGGGGGTGGAATCTACGTGAACTTTTACTACTTTTTTGTAGAAAGCTTCAGTTGTAGTTGTCGTCGGGGGGAGAAGTTTGGTGAAAACGGGAGAAGAGGAGGAAGATGAAGAGTTGCTCTTTCTGAATGAGATGGTTATGGAGCCGGATGGTGGTTGTGAGTTTGGGGTACCGGATGAGGGTGAAAGTTCGGAGGCAGAAACGGAGTCTGTGGGTTCGGATTCCTCTTGCTCCTTCCCGCTCTCTTCTTCGTCGTCTGTTGTTTTGGGAGGGTTGGTTCCGCCATGTATGGATACCTGCTGTGGTATATCTAGATTGGTAAAATAAGTGGTGGAAGTCACTGGTGTCGTCTCGTCGACCAGCGTCTCCACAGAAATCACTTCGTCATGCCCATCTCGCTTCTGTATCGTCAACGGAGGCTCCTGAGCGAGTGATAAAGCAATGAGAATGTTTAATGTGTATATGAGAGACGAAACTCGGGGTTTCATGTTGCTGTTGGGTTCAAGGGTGATAATGCGGTGATGGAGACATACCATCCGCTAGGTGCGCAGTCTCGATTGATTAAGAGCATGCTATAATATACGGCCCGTCTTGTAAGGCGCGCTTCATAAAATGGCGGATCTCGTTCCTGAGAGGTTTATTGAGTTCAATATCTGATGATCTTGTACTGCTTCGATGTTGTAAAGTGCTATATTTGGGTATAGCGAGATTGTTGCATTTTTTGCGTTGTTTTAGAAGCCAGGAGGTCTGTTTGATGTCAAGGTATATTAGATCCAAATTTGAACTTCATAGCTTTTATACTTGATCAAATACTTGATCAAGCGAGTAGATTTACAGCCAACTAATGACAAAAAGAGTATTTTCCTGTCCCATATCCAATTTTACATAAATAAAAATAAAAACTCCCGCCCTATGATATACTCCTCAGAACCCCAACGGCACTCCCAAACACCACGCCCTCGGAAACTCCTCCATCCCCCACCTCCCCATGACCTCCCTCAACTCATCCTCCTTCCCCGGCACGATATTTACAAAAACCCTCTCGCACTCCATCCTCGGCTCCGAATGCACCGCCCCTCTCCCCGCCCCCACCTTGAAAAAACAACATTCACCGGCTCCAGCCTGCACCACCTTTTCATCCCTCAACCTCTCCGCCAGTTTCACCCGAACGTGCTCAGCCATCGAAGCGCACCCGAGACACACCACCGACGTGCACGTGTGCTCCGAACACGAATTTTTAACCTCCAGTTTCACCGCCCGTTGTACCGAACGCGCGGAATTCCCGTCAGAAGCGAACAAGGTACCTGGACCGATCAGCGTACCCGCGAGTTTCCACTGCGTCCTCCCGCTCCTCCTGCCGAATACCGCGGTGCCGGTCCCGGAGCTTCTCATAGCTCCCGTGGAAGATACACTCGCGCTATCGAAAAAGTCGTCGTCGGTGTGCCATCGTGGGGTGTTGTACTCGTCAGTGGGTAGTGTGGCACGGATGGTCAGCCAGTAGTGCTCCAGTCCGGTGGATTTTATAAAGGCGTGGACGAATTCGAGAAAGGGTTTCAGCAGGATTTCGAGATTGTGGTTCGGATTTTCGGAAGAAATAGTGGCTTGGTGCCATGTGTGATATGACGGCGGGAATGGGTTATCGTCTGTTGAAAGTGAGAGGAGAGGGCCGCAGTACGTCCACGAGGAGGTGCGGAGGATTCTTAGATTTGGAGGTGTTGAATTTGTTGGATTTGGGACGTTGGCGGGTGGTGTTGGGTGAGGATTGTACGGGAGGAGTTTGAAGTCTGGGAGACGCTGCACGTTGGTGGTCGCAATTGTCGGCATTATTCCTAGAATTGAATTTTGATATGTTTTAATATCGAAACTCAGACCGAGGCGAGGAACTGGACCTATTTCCTCAGCGATGGGTCCGTACGAGATGCCCCAATATTGATAAATTCGATTCAGGGGCAAAAAAAAAAAGGTCGCGGGGCGTTCCCACTCGCGCTCGCGAGATATATATCGAGATGGGGCAAAGGGAGGGGCCAAGCCGATGCTATGGACGTAAACTTTCGATCATGCGAAGCGATCCCGGAGCTCTCAGGGACATGACTCGATTGACGAGGACGGCTTTCGGCAGACTTTTATAATCGGACAGCGCCCTTGCAGATGGGCGTTGCGGGTTTCGAGTCCCATGATCCAAGCTTCGTCCAAGAACAGACCCATGTTGAAGTGACAGGGGTGCATACGAGCCAGATCTGACGCCCTAAACTTCGATCACAGTGGCGCTATGATTGACAATGATGATATCAACAGGCAATCTAACGGACGCAGTTCTTCAATCCCTTTCAATTAATGCCAACTCTCGATATTCTATTATATAGTGTAAACGCCAGTTTTTCAGAAACCACTCCGAAAGAAAGAAAAAGGAAAATATGATAATCTCGATCCAAAAAAGGGCCGCTTTATACAGGAGAATTACAATCAAAGAAATGACCACTTCCGCAATGTCAACCTAATCCATAGGCCATCACGGATAGAGCTCCCCGATGAGCTCGGACTACAGCTCATCCTTCACGACAACGCCGACCTTTTGCCTCCACTTATCAAACACGGCCTCGATATCTTTCCTCATTCCGCTCTGCATCTGATCCGGCAGCACAATAGTATACTCCACCAACAGATCCCCGTGTCCGTCTTCCTGCCATATCGGCATCCCCTCACCCTTGATTATATCGACGTGTCCCGGTTGTATGACCTCTCCCTTCTTCCTGCCGAGCTTCACCTCGTGTCCGTCCAGATGCGTCAGGTTCCTACTCCAGTCACCCAATAACGCCTCTCTCAAGCTCAGCACCTCCTTGTGTATCAAGTGCTGCCCTCTCCGTCTGAACCACCACCCGTCCAGATGATCGTGATTCGCCTCCTCAGAAGGTGCCGCCTCATCGATCTGTATAATTAAATCACCGGCGACAAAATCCGGACTCTCGTCCGCCTCGTTCTCAAAGCTGACCCTCATACCGTTCGCCACACCCTTATCGACCTCCAGATAATGCGTGACGGGCTTCTTGACCACCCTGTGGCCGTGACACACGGTGCAGGGGTTAACAATCTTCTTGCCCTTGCCGCCGCACTTGTCGCACACGGCCTGCATCTGCTGGAATATACCGGGCGCGAGCTGCTGCTTGATGATGCGGATACCGCGGCCGTTGCACTGGTCGCACTTGTCCGTTTTGCCGTCGCGGGAGCCGGATCCCTCGCATTCCTCGCAGATTTGCTGCTTTGTGACTTGGAATTCGATGCGGTTGCCGACGTAAAAGTCCTTCAGGGGCACGGAGACCTTGGCTTCCATGTTGTGGCCGCGACGTTGGCCGTGGCCCTGGCCGGCGTGACCGCCGCCGCCGAAGAAACGGGAGAAGACGTCGAAGGGGTCGTGGTGGCCACCGTGGCCCTGCCCGCCGCCTTGGGTGTGTTGGACGTAGGCATCGTAGCCATGTTGGTCGTAGATGCGGCGGGTGTCTTCTTTGGAGAGGGCTTCGTAGGCGGCGGCGAGTTCGATGAATTTACTTTCGGCGTCCTTGTTATCGCTGCAACGTTTTTTTGTTAGCTCGAGCATAAGTGAGGCTGATACAATGTGGCAACGTACGGATTCTTGTCCGGGTGGTATTTCTTGGAGAGCTGCTTGTACGCTCTCTTGAGTTCTCTATCGGATGCGTCTCTGTCCACGCCGAGGATCTGGATTTCGAAGATATATCAGCACAGGTTCTCCAGCAGCGCATTGGACGGAGTTATGGTGTGCATACTTTGTAAAAATCCTTTGCTGCAGCCAGCATCGGCAGGAAAAGCAGGAAAAGCTGTCGGACCAGCATTTTGGGGGTGAGGAATGCCCGGAATGGGCGTGCGACACGAGGGATTGGTGGATTCGAGATGCGAGGACGGTGACGTCGAGATAAGGTACGTATCGGTCAACCGGACGGGAAGGATAAGGGGGAAATAATGCTTAAAAACAAAAGCGCAAGTGGTATCCGAGTGCGGACGAGAGGTTGGTCGTAGGAACGGAGAGAGGAAATAATACGAGGTTGAGAGCCTTTTTCGATAGAAGGGCCATATATGCTGGGAGCCGCGGTGGAGTTTCGAGGCGGCCAAAAATGTTAACACGTTGACACATTCAGAATTGTTGCGCAACTCGCTCGACCAGGCCAACCCCCGTCTTTGTCTCGTCTAAACTCTGACTAACGTCCAACGCCAAACCTGCAACACCAAAATGTGTTCTCTCGATGGGTTTATTATGGTGGAACCTCAAGGATTGGTCAGGTGATCCGTACGAATTGGATCACCGAACGTATTATTGAAACACAGCACGGAATTGCTAATGCTAACAAGTCACTCGATTTGTCACCCTTGCGTCAGGCATACAAACCTTCGTTTTCATCTTTGAGAGGCACACCAAAAACGGACGAAACTGATGGCAATCTTCAACTTATCTCTGATTGTTACTCTTAACACAAGCCACTCAAAATATCTGCACAGTCAAATTAGTACCTCCTTGGGTTTACGCTTACGCCAGATTGCTATGATACATGATATATATGCCGAGAAACGGGTTCAAAGCATGCATGGCAATATATGAACTTAGTACAAAAAAGTGAATCTCACACCAAGTTGCATTGTCTCCAATAAATTGGATACTGCTAATACCGTCCGTCACACATTTGTCTACTTGACCCCTCCATTCAGTGTACCGATACCCTTGTTCTTCAAAACATTCAAGATCATAGCTCAATACTATGAAGCTATCCCTCATCCCCAGTCTCGCCGCACTCTTCATATATACGGAATGCGCGTCAACGAAAGACTCGCAGACCCTCTCGAAAAGAATACTCTCGTTAGATGGACCTCTCCTCAACGCCCGCCAACTAGATATAGTAGCTAGTGGCGGACTCGCAGGCACAGATTGTTCAAGCACTTTTAACTCTGCCACTGGTGGTAAGCCAACCTTGTTTCGAACTTGAAAGCTTTTCAAGCCGTGACCACGCAAATAAGTACCTACTTGATTTCCTATAATCAAGATCCCCTTTGAAAGTTTAATTTATCTCACGATGCCGAGCATTTTACTTTCTATGCGCGATGTCTGATTATATAGCATATATAGCTTGTCGTTCGGCTGTCGACTGTGGGAACCGTCTCAGCAATGGATGTAGATGCGTGGTCCTGTCGGAGCTGGAAGGGGATAACATCGGCATGAATGGTTACTGTCTCTACTTTTCGTCTGGGGTTGAATCTGGCGAGAAACCTAGCCTTAGACCTGGCCGTAGACCTGTCGGTAGAAGGCCTGTCGGTAGAAGGCCTGGCGATAGAAGACCTGGCGATAGGAGACCTGGCGATAGAAGACCTGGCGATAGAAGACCTGGCCTTGGACCTCACCATGAACCTCGCCGTGGACCTCGCCGTAGACCTATCCGTAGAAGACCTAGCCTTGGACCTAGCCGTGATTCTAGCGATGGTCCCAGGGTTGAATCTAACGATAAACTCAACAACTATCCAAGTAGGTAGAATCCTAAGAACTAAAGAGCATAGTATGCCCAGTCTCGCAACCAAACTCTCCCTTGCTCGGGTGAGCTCCACAAGATACGAAGTATGCACCGCCTAAAATTGCACGTCTGAAAACGTCGACAGCACCTCTTATAGAATTCCAGGGTCAATGGTGTATGATAGGATGCTAAAAGAGAAACTTTGGGATAGAAATTATATTGGGTCAAAATTTGTGATGTATGGTAGTCGAGTATTCAAAATCTCTAATTTAACATAATATATTGTAGCAAATAATTTCCGAAATTTAAACCGAAATTGTTATAAGGTAAGCTTGCTATCATACAAATGCAAAAGTTAGTGTTTTCTTTTGAGTGGACTGATCGGCCCAAAGCCGTTGGGGGAATGCACATGTCTCTGTTTCTATATGTACTTAGTATAGGTACCATAGGGAAACGATATAGGAGCAGAGTAGGTCCAACTTGAAATGCAAGGATAATCTTCCAAAGAAAAATTGATGGATGGGGCAATTGTTTTTCAATCCAAAAGGATGAAAACGCGCACTGAGAGGGATCTTCCTTGAATGGAAAGAACAATAGATCTATAGAACGATGGACACGAACCAGAAGCTAAAACCAGAGTGCTTTCGGAAAAACGACTTTTAAATTTTATGTATATATGTACATGTATGGTGTTTTTGTGTGCGGCTGGTTTTGAGACCACATGTCTGTACAAACAACATCAATGCAACAAGATGAACAGAAGTTTCTTGCTACGAAACCCGAACAAAAGTGGCCATTCTGTAAATCTATTCGCAGAGCTAACCGTGGCCTTGTTGCAGGATTGCTTCCGTACTCTAGTAAGACCAAGCTTACTTTTGCATGAATGAATGAATCAGGCCAGTCATCCTCAAAATATGACTCCGCCCGATATCGCCAGGCGAACAAGATCCGCAGACCTTCCCGGAAAAAAAGAGGGCTGGGGAACACGAGCTAGCAGACGAGAAATCAGGTGAACTCGTGTCAATCCGTTTCGTCGCGTCGAGTCATCGGTGGGTGTCTCACGAATTTCGGAGGTTGGTTGCATGGCATTGAGTCAACGGTCCCCTGCATGCGTTTGACTGGCGTCATTGGCGTCGAAAGGAGCACTCGGATGCGACCTGGCGAGGACAGCCCGACACCAGAGGACTGCGCTTTTGCTCGATACCCGGATCCAGTTTAAATCCCCATCTTCTTCTCGACCTGGAAATCTCACCTCTTCTCTTTTTTCACACAGCGAAGCATCGAATTTCAATTTCTTTCTTTCTCTCCAATTGTCAATCGGAGCGTGTTCTTATCATCCAATTGCTCGGAAACCGGGCGCGTCAGCTCTCGCGATCCGTTTTACCACACCTCCAACACATTTCCGTCTTACCAAACCCACCATCACCATGGCTCCACCGCTCGATAACCTCGTGTTCGCACTCAGCGGCACCTTTGAAGGTCTCACCAAAAGTAAGAATAGATCTAATTGGGTTGCAGCTTTCCGTAGTACTGACAACGGGTGCTCTTTCCAGAGGATGTCGAAAACATGATCAGTCAGAATGGCGGTTCCGTCAAGGGCTCGGTCACCAAAGCCGTCACCCATCTCATCACCACTCAGGAGGACTTTGCCAAAAACACCTCCAAGGGTATTTTTCCCTTTCTTGAGCATTATTACATGTAGCATTTGCTGATGGGTTATATCTAGTCGTTACCGCAACCGCCAATGGCCTTCCGATTGTATCCATTGACTGGTAAAACACCTAGTTCTAGCTTTTCTGACGTAATTGTTACTGACGGTTCGACTCCAGGCTGCAAGACTCAGTAAGCAAGAAGAAGAAACAGGCCGAGAGCAAGTACGATGTATCCAAACCACAGCCGGCAGCAAAGACAACAAAGGCTGCTGCCTCCAAGGCTTCCTCGTCCAAAGCTGCTGCTCCAGCTCCAGCTTCGCAAACCACCACAATTACCGGTAAAAAGCGTGGCCGCAAGGCAGCAGATGAAGAAGAGGAGGAGGAGGAGGAGGAGGAAGAAGAAGAGGAGGCGAAGAAACCTGCCAAGGGCAAAGGCAAAGCAAAAGCAGTCGCTACCAAAGCCAAGGCGCCGGCCGCCAAGAAGGCAAAGGGTAAGAAGAAGGACGAAGAAGAGGATGAAGATGAAGAAATGAAGGATGATGAGGAGGAGGAAGAGGAGGTCAAAAAGCCAGCCAAGGGTAAAGGCAAAGCGAAAGCCGCCGCACCCAAGGCCAAGGCACCAGCCGCGAAGAAGGGAAAGGGCAAGAAGAAGAAGGACGAGAGCGAGGAGGAGGAGGAAGACGAGGAAATGGAGGATGAAGAGGAGGAGGAAGAAAAGGAGCCAGTCGTATCCGCGGAAGAACTCGAAGAGCGTGAGCGTCAAAAGGGCTACGAAGCTCCGGTTGACGAATTTTGTAAGTGCTGCCGTCTACCACCGAGCGGCATTCGGAACACCGCTAACGACTGAAACAGGTTCTCTGGGGCGCGCCGGCTTCAAGGTCTACTCTGATGACGACAATGTCAAATTCGACGCTTCCCTCAATCAAACAAACATTGGAAACAACAACAACAAGTTTTATGTCCTTCAGTTGCTCTATAAGGGCTCTGATTTTGCTGTTTGGACTCGCTGGGGCAGAGTCGGCGAGGGCGGTCAGAACAAGCTGATGCAAGGATTCGATCTTGCTGGCGCCATCAAGGAGTACAATAAAAAATTCAAGGACAAGACCGGTGTCGTCTGGGACGACCGTCTCAAAGCCGACAAGGCGAACAAGTACACATACCTTGAGAAGGACTACGCCCCTCCTGATGAAGAACGCAAGAAGCCCAAGAAGGAGGAAGAGGACGAAGAAGAGATCGAGTCAAAGTTGCACCACCAGACTCAGATAGTGTAAGCATCCCTGGTTCTCTTTTTCGCAGACGACCCGCTAACAGATGAATCACCAGCATGAATTTGATCTTTAACAAAGACTTTATGCAACAGAGCATGGCGAACCTCAACTACGACTCGCGAAAACTGCCCCTCGGCCGTCTCAACAAGAACACTTTATCTCAGGGCTACAACCAGCTGAAAGCCATCTCGGAAGCCCTCGCCGCTAGCTCCAACCGTACCTCCCTGGAACAGCTCACGAACCGCTACTACTCCATCATCCCCCACGATTTCGGTCGAAACCGACCCCGCATCATCGATGACGACCGCCAGCTCAAAGCCGAGATCGAACTCGTGCAATCCCTCGGCGACATGGCCATCGCCGAAAAGATTATGAAGGACGTGGAATACGCCGAAGACGAGCAAGGTAACCGCATCCATCCGCTCGACAAGCAGTACGCCTCCCTCGGCCTCCTCGAAACCACCCCTCTCGAGCACGACAGCAAGGAGTACGAGATGCTCCGCGACTATTTCCACAAGACGCACGGCCAGACCCATTACCACATCCGTGCCAAGGTCGTGCACATTTTCCGCATCGAGAGGAAGGACGAGAGGAACACTTACGCCAAGGAAGGCTACGACGAATTCGAGAGCGATAACCGTCGTCTCCTCTGGCACGGTTCGCGCGCTACCAATTTCGCAGGTATCCTCTCGCAGGGTCTGCGTATCGCACCGCCGGAGGCTCCCGTCAACGGCTACATGTTTGGTAAAGGTGTATACCTGGCCGACATTTCCACCAAATCGGCGGGTTACTGCGTGCCGTCCATCTCGGGAAATATGGGACTGATGCTGCTATGCGAGGCCCAGCTAGGTGATCCGATGCTGGAACTCACCGTTGCTGATTACCGTGCCGCGGAGAACGCGAAGAAGGCCGGGTGCCTGACGACTTTTGGGATGGGTAAGACGGCACCGCAGAACTGGATCGATGGCGGGGAGGTGCACGAGGATCTAAAGGGGGTGAAGATGCCGGATCCATCGGTTAAGCCGGGTGATTCCAAGGTGCCGGGCGCGTATTTGCAGTATAATGAGGTGAGAGAGATATGTCAAGAAATCTTTGAAGGGGGCATTGGCTAACATTTGGTGTCTTTTCTAGTATATTTGCTACTCTACCACACAAATCAAGCTGAGGTATCTGTTTTATGTCGACTTCCGTTGAACCTTTAAAAGAAGAGACAGGGGACGAATATATACGAAAGAGGTGGTGACGACGAACTTTTCCTATTGCATGACATGATACCAGGATTCAAAAAAAAGTGGCATTCGTTTTTTATCAAAAGAAGGATCCTGGAACGATAACACGGAACGACTTTGGCGGGAGAAATGGCATCAGATCGGTCTGCCCCATTCGATTTGAAATTGTTTCATTGCATCATGATTTTTCCTAACGAGAGGGAACGAGCATTTGAATGCTTCAAGATAACTTTTGACCTACGGAAAACTCAATTCATAGGCTTTGAGACTTATACGTAATTAAACAGTAGATGAATGTTGCCCGTCTCCACTAGGGAGCGAAAACCTGTGCTTTAATAAAAAATTCCATACTTCAAAAAATAAAGTTCACATCTCCCAACCGTAAACCCCTCCTTCCCTCTAGTAAAAATAAATCATAGCTCCCTTCCTCCCACCACCCCCGGCGCCTGCTGGCCCTCACTAAACTTCCGCATGGTAACAAACCCCACATCCTCCCCCGCCCTAGCCATCTCCCCGACCCTGTGCTCGAGCACCGCGTCAAACCTCTCCGCAAACATCCTCGCCTTGGTCGACACCTCCGCTTTATCCCTCCCCTTGGGCCTCAACTTCCCCGGATAACCCTCGAGTCTGTGAACCGTGGTGCAGAACAGACGTGATTCCGGATGGTGCCGTAGCTTACGACCGGGCTCCCTGTGTTCCTCCTCTTCTTCTTCATCTTCAGCTCCCGTCGGATGAGAAGGTGCGTTCGAATCCGCAGACGCCGAGGAAACTTGCGCTCCCGTCGCCGCCGTCGTCGAGGTCACGGAATGCGGCGGTTCGAATACCATCTCGGTCCCGTTCGAGGTGGCCCATTTGCAGGTATAAATCTTCCCTTCATAATTAACCAAGGGCGCGGGACCGTCCAGATCCAGTATCTGCAAGGAGAGTTCCCTCGGCCGTTCCTCCTCCGCTGCTACTGCCGGTTGACTCTCGCCTTCCTCCTCTTCCGAATCGCTGTTTTCCGAACCTTCCTCCCCTACTCTCCTTTTCCCACTCTTCCTTCTTCTTCTCCTCTCCGTGTTGTCGTCGGAATCGGAATTTGAGTTTTCCGCGCTCGAATAATCCAACGGGGCTCCCTCATCCTCTCTGGTAGGAATCTGAGAGTCGTCTTCGTCTTCTTCTTCCTCTTCCTCGGCTTCGTCAGAGTCGTAACCTTCGCCGGGTTTTGGACGGAATTTTCGGCCGTCGCGGTATTTTCCGTAGGCGGCAAAGTCGTCGCCCGAGATGTCGAGGATTACGTAGAAGGACTGGAGTATTAAATCATTATATTAGCGGATTAGGTGGACGAGGTGTTAAAGTGATTGTCCTATACCTCGGTCTCTTCATTCTCGTCGAATATCGTCTGTCCCGGGTGCGGGTTTGGGGTATTGGATTGCGGTGAACGTGAGGAAATGGTGATGCGTTCGCGGGAATCAGCCGGCTGTCGGCTGGAGGAGGACGGCATTTGGATTGAAGGTGAGGTGATGGAGGTGGTGTGAGAGCATGATATATTTTATGATATTTGATATTCCGAGGTATGGATTTGAGGTTGGGTTGTTTGAAAAAGTGAGTTTTTGGCGGTGAGCGGTTGTTTAAGCTGTGGGAGACGGCTGGCCAATCAGGACGAGCTTATTCGACAGATGGAGGAACGGAGGAACGGACGGCACTCGCGATACGGGCAATTGGGGACCCAATTTTATAAATTTGAAGGTATTACTTCCTAAATGACTAGATAATATACCGTAGCCATAGTAGTCCCATTCTCCGCTCTTTATTCAAAGGTACCGTCGTCCCAAAACGTCCGGGTCGAGCGAACGACCGCAATCGAAAATTATCCCGCCAGAGCTTCCCGCAACAAAAACGTCAACCATATCTCGACCCTCCCCAGTCCCCGACCTCCACCACGATCGAAGGAGCACCGCCTCGCCTACCCCTCCCTCCGACGACTCCCTCCCTCCCCCGGTCCTCCGATAGATAAAAATCCACAATGGCCGCCCGATCGATATCGTTACGGCTGGCGTCCACCTGCCGGACCGCCTGCCAATCCGCCCGACCAAGCGCACCCTTGGTTCGAGCAACGGCAGCTATATCCTACATTCCGTCGAGGAGCAGTCACGCCCTGGCCGTCGTACGTTCCACTCCCTCCGTCCTCCTTCTGGTTCCTTTCGTACGATGCCATATCCAACATGTGTATATACTGATAATATATATGGGGTCGATAGCACCGCGACTCCCCGGAAAACCACGCCGCCATCCCCTTCAAATTCTCCGCCGAGAACGAAAAACTCATCGCAGAGATCCTCAAACGCTACCCGCCGCAGTACAAAAAGGCGGCGGTGATGCCGGTTCTCGACTTGGGGCAGCGGCAGCACGGGTTCACCAGTTTGAGCGTTATGAATGAGGTTGCGAGGATACTCGAGATGCCGCCCATGCGGGTTTACGGTACGGATAATACGATTTCTCTCAGGATATCTTTACACAAAATTGTGTATTCCGGGTTTTCATTATCCGATTGAGCTGTCCCGTTCAATCGAATTTTACAGCTCGGGTTTTTGTGATACAAATATATTGGGTCATCACGCTAATTTGCGTATATATATGATGCAGAGGTGGCCAGCTTTTACACAATGTACAACCGCAACCCCGTGGGCAAGTTCCACCTGCAGGTGTGCACCACCACGCCCTGCCAGCTGTGCAACTCGGACAGCATCATGAAGGCCATTCAGGATCATCTGGGTATCAAGCCGGGACACACGACCGAGGACGGCATTTTCACCTTTAGCGAGGTTGAGTGCTTGGGCGCTTGCGTTAACGGTCAGTACAAATATCTTTTCTACTCGTATTTATATACAGGATAAGATTGTATGAATGAGTTTTTATATGCTAATCACGATGAGAATTTGCAGCGCCGATGGTACAAATCAACGACGACTTTTACGAAGATCTCACGCCGGACACTACGGTGAAACTGCTGGATGCGTTAAAGGCATCCGGGGAGTTGCCGATAAACACGACGGTTATCACGGGAGGTGTGCCGGCGGAAGTCAAGGGGATACCGAAGCCGGGACCGTTGAGCGGGAGGGCGACGTGTGAGAACAGTAAGGCCTTGACGAGTCTGACGGGGCCGATGTGGGGGATTGAGGTTACGAGGAAGGATTTGTAGATGTGAACCTCTGGTGGTTTACCAGGTTTTTGGTGGTACCTATGGATGGGGTGAAGGGTGGGTGTGTATAGTGTGAGATGAGGGTCTTTTGTATGTATATAGCGACATTTTTTTATTGTTTTCTTACGGTTCGGTTAAAGTCAAGAAATAAGGCTTTGAAGAATACAACTTTTGAAGCTAGGACAATATAGAGCTTCCATAAAAACAATGTCCTTGGAAGAGCGAAAGCCCTTAGAAGAATTAGAGCTTTTAGAACAATTAAACCTTTTAAAGAACACATTAAACGATGGGGACCAGAAAACTAGGAAAGTGGCAACCTTCCCCGGATTTCGCTTCTGACCGGGCCATGTCTACAATTACAGAATATCAGTGGTCGCCAGAAAAGTCACGTTGACGGTGTCTGCTGATGGGAGAAGATGCGGGTCCGACTAGCTCGGTGTGAACGGTGACCCTCCCATATACCTGTCTGAGATTGCCGAATTCGCGAATGGGAGGTGCGGGCTGATCATTCGTGCGGTGGAGAAGACTGGATGATTTTAGTGCTCACCGAATGTGGCGAGCCTCAAAGGATGGACATATCGACATGCAGGCATACCAAATCAGGATTTAGTCTTTGATGAATTTCATGCAGGGAGAGCTCTGTTGCGAATCGAATAGAGCAAACAGTTTCTTATGGTTTTTGAGAGAAGTTGAGAGAGAGGCTGAAAAGGATACAGAGCAGCTTGTGCCGAAAAACGCCGAAACACCGCGAGAATTGTTGGACTTGGAAACATCTTCAGTCTGAAATTGGAGCTTCGTGCCTGCGAGAGTTCAAGCCATCGGCGGGTTTCCTTCTCGCTAGACGGAAATGCAGCCGAAGGTCTTGTTCAAATATGAAATATGTTTGTGGTGTGCATCACCGGATTAATAACCTGGTGGGCGTGACCCACCCCCAGAAAACAAGTGGACTTGTATACACGGCCAATCACGTTCCGAGTGGAATACACCTGCGCGAAGGCTATTGGGCGATGTTGTGATTCCTAGATGGAAAATCTCTTCATGCATATTGATATATTTTGCCAGCCAGTGTCAAGTACAGGGGCTCCTTTTTCTTCCTGTGATTTGAGCGTTATTGATGCAGGATACTGTCGACGCTTTGATGTCCTTCGAATACATGCCAGTATACTATTTGAGTATCTGAGAACACAACCGTGCAAAAGGAAAAATGGAGGCGTTTTCGGCTGTGGAACGGGTCTCATGGGTGCCATCCAGTTCGAATGCAGGGAATTGTTCTACGGCAGGGATCTCGAGCAGACCTTGCAATTGCCTGGCCAGCTGGGAAAAGCTTGAAGGGTTCGCCAATATCCAATATTCATGATGATGCGAACACGAGGACGATAAATATACATCTTGTTATCCGTCGCTGTCAGACATCTCTCCAACCGCGAACGAACAAATGCAGACAGGATTGACCCTATCATAACATACAAACATGAATATATAACAGCGACCGACGTTTCAGATTATTGTCAGCCTGCCCTTTCGAAAGCGGGAGGTTGTCGCACAGCAGGAAAGAAGCTTCGTCAGCCAGCCAGCCTTAAACCCAGGCCCCGTCCTCCGTTGGATCTTTTTCTCTCGAATATATTCAGTTACCCTTTCCGATAATTCATTCACTTTCGTTTGGTATATATAGAAGGGGCCCGTTCGCATCCATCCCTCGGTATCCGGCAGTCTCGAAAGAAGGGGGAGCAGGCATCGATATTTGATACCGTCATCACCGTTTGCGCCCGAAATCAGGGAAAACCTTCAAACAGCACGGAAACATCCTCTCGACCCGACACTCAAATCCTCTCTCGACTTTATCACACATACACATCTCAATAACCGTCTCGCTCTCTTCGAAAGATAGATAGTCCCACCAGCTGCCTAATCCAGCGTCGGCCTCGTCGGGATACCTTGGATCCGCCTGCTCCTCTTGCGGACTGGCGCAGAAACACACGATTCCTGGTTTGGGGAATAAATAGTCTGCACCGGGACTTCCGGATCAACCGCGCCAGCTCGCACTGCGCATAAAACCAGGTCCACGTCGTCGGACGCCCAATGTCGCCGCCGGATGCCCTCTGCCTCCTCTTATAAACCGGCCCAGTCCTTTTTATTCATTCGAAAATACTCCACCCTACCCTTTCTTTGACAGCTTTTGGATCCCTTCGCATAAGCAGATAGCTACAGGCATCCGACCGGGCTGGGTGTTGACCCGTCGCCAAACAGTAAGTCGAGTAACCCTGTTCTACCCACAGCTTCTTCTTCTTCTAATACATCGACAGTGCCTCCGTCAACCATCGAACCCGCAATATCCTCCCTAAACTCCACCGACATCTCAAACTACACCCTCGCAGCCGCCCTCGCCGGCACCGTTGCCACCAACCCTTCCTTCTCCGCCACCCTCGTCTCATACGTCCTCGGCGGCATCTTTGCCAGCTTTGGCACCGCCTGGAGGGACCTATCATGGATCACACGCTCCCCTTCCAAACGTCGAAAGGACTCCAAACGGTTTCACCTCACAATAAACCCGCAAGGTGACCGTCGCATCCCCCAGCGACAAAAATCGCTGAAATCCAACTGGGAACGGCGGAAAGCGGAGATCGAGACGGGAACAACCGGACCGGGAATAGTCCGACAGGGCGACAACGTCAGACCGCACGCCGACAAGCCGGATCAGGCGTTCAGACAGCAGGATGACGAAAAGTGGGGTGATTGGGGTGGATACGAGGAGGAGAAGCGAAAATTGGACGAGAGGACCCAACTGAGAAAGGAAGCCGGCGGACACAGCGGGGACGTCCCTTCGTACGTTCTAGAGTACGCTCCGCTGATACACCTGTACTCGAAAGAGGAATGGTGGCCCGGTGATATCGATTTACAGTGAGAATACCATTCTATCTTCTCTTCTCCTTTTTTCTCTCTCTCGATTCTAATATTTTGATGCAGCCTCCGCCGCACGATCCCGCAGCTCAACTTTACCAACGTCCCGGAAACACCCACCCTCGACAACCTCTCCCTCTTCAACCAGTACGCTCCTTTCCTCTACCTGACCAGCAAGGACGACCCGGAATCCCACCCGGGCTGGCTCTCCGCCCGCTTCAACATCCCCGACCAGAAAACGTACAAGTGCGACGCCCCCGGAACGCTTATATGGATCGACAAGGGCAACGGCGTCGTCGACGCCTTTTGGTTTTATTTCTACAGCTACAATCTCGGCAACGTGGTTTTCAACGTGCGGTTCGGAAACCACATTGGCGATTGGGAGCACAGCATGGTCCGGTTCGTCGACGGGCAGCCGAAATGGATGTTTCTCAGCCAGCACTCGGGCGGCGACGCTTACGTCTGGGACGCGCTCGAGAAGAAGGGCAAGCGGGTATGCCTTTCACATCTTTATCTCAACCCTCGCAGGAATAATAACTAACAAAGAGTGTTTGTGATTATTTAGCCGGTAATATACAGCGCAACAGGTACTCACGCAAACTACGCCACCGCGGGAAAACAAGAGTACATTGTGCCCCTCGGCCTGCTCGCCGATAACACGGACACAGGCCCCCTGTGGGACTTGACGCTCAACAGTCGCATGTACAACTACAACCTGTCGAACCACCTGCTGTTACCCTCGGCGAACAATCCTGAAGCACCGATCGAGTGGTTTTATTTTGACGGGCACTGGGGGGATAAATTTTACCCGTTTACCGATTCTAGGCAGTACGGGTTGCTCGGGGAGGCGCATTACGTTTCCGGGCCGATAGGACCCCGCTGGAAGAATCTGGGGAGGAAGGGTGTGTGTCAGAGGGATGATGAGGAGTGCGTGCTCATGACGCAGTTGCGGTACGGGAGGAAGAGGTGGGAGTGGGAGGCTGATCCCCTGGATGGGGGGTTGGATATTCCGTGGTGGGCGTTGGGGGGCTTGGATTGGTATCTGGTGTGCTGGTTCATGGTGGAGTGGGTCGTGGCTGTCTTTGTGATTCACGCTTTCAAGTGAGTGAGTTTCGGTTGGGTAGAGTTTTTTTGATGGTAGAGGTAGAAGGAAAGAAGTACAGGTAGATTGCGGCGACATAGAATGGTGGTTTGGCTGTACCTGAGTTTTCTTGCATCGGATGAGTTTTTGTTTCCTGTACGGCGTTCTTCTTGTCTGGGTATATATTGCTTTAATTCGGTCATTCATTCCCTTTTTTCAGCATTACAGAGGTTTGATTTTGGAGGGTGCGCTTGCAGCAAGATACAGACAGGGTGATGAAGTTCCGACTTGGGGGGGTTTCACGGTATAAAACGACGATTGATGGGAGCACAAAAAAATGGCGTCTTATTGATTAACTTTTTTGCGGTTGGCTTTTACAGCATCGTCATTCATTCGGTTTACGAGTTTGGCAGTTTCGATTACAGACCCGAATGGGGCAGTTCCTCTTCGGAGAGTACATGTTTATAATTAATGGCTAATAACTGTACCTAATGATATATACTTATATATACTACCACAAAGTTAACGAATCTCCGAATCGGTAACCCTGCGAGATTAAACCAGTATAGATCTACGTCGCATATCGATATTATCGTATTTATTTTCTTTTGGCTTCAAAGATCTCGAAAGGGAGGGAAAGCTCAGCATCTCCAGACAGATCCTGGCTTTCATGAATTCATTTGCACATTTGATTTTCATATTGAAAACCCGAGCTGAGGAGAAATAAATTCTTGTAAATTATATTCTACCAATACCACACATTTAAACCCAGATAACAAGACAGGCCGCTATTCCGAAGACTGAAAAAACAATAAACACATAATTATTGCTAAAAACTTCAAAAACTCCAAAAGAACGCCCTTGAGCCCTATTTCTGCTTTCCCCCCCAACCTTTCAATGATTCCCACAAAAAAACAAATAAATAACACAAAAGCCCTCGCTCAAATCTATACATATATTATAACGTATCCCCTCCTCATTTATGAATTATCTTACTGTCTGACTCCGCTCGTCTGTCCATCCTTCCTCGCCGGCAGGGACTCAAAGTTGTAAGCCTCGGGCCCGCTCGACTTTCTATGCGCCTTGAAACCTTCGCTGCGAATGTTGATGAATCCGGCCACGATCAACAGGATCAATGCCACGGTTTCGGGAATCAGGGTGGCGCCGACGAGGTATTTGACGTTGGCCTTGTTGAACCTGATCACGGAGACCTCGCGGTGGAAGGTGGAGTACACGCCAAAGATGATTCGGACGTAGAGAGCGGCAACGACGACAGAGAGGAGTGCCAATGTCTATATGAAAGAATACGGGGTTAGTATCATTTACTCGAAGAGTTGTAAAGATATCAGATTAGAACAAACTTACGCGAGAGAACTGCTTGTATTTCATCCATCCGTACGCGATGTAGAGCGACTGGATAACCGTGAGCACCAAGAAGAGAATGGTCCCGGCCTGAATGCACGCCGCCGCCGACCCGGAAACCGTCCCGTTCCCGCTATAATTGGTGGAGCCGTAAATGACCAGCACGATGGCGGCTATATTCAACAGCCTGACTTTGCCGTGAAACTGCTGCTGTTTGTCGCTGAAATCGACGTGACTCTCCGCCCAGGAGATGAAGAGCGCGGATTCGGTCTCCAGGAGACCCAGGAAACCGATGGACAACGTGACAATGTACGCGATCGCGGCACCCGTGTTGCTGTAATTCGAGCTGTAGAAGACGAGTTCGGAGATGAAGCAGGCGACGCGGGCAATGCAGAGGAGGAAGGCGCCCCAGAAACCGTAGCGCCAGGGGTAGCCCGCGCGCATGTAGGAGATCCAGATGTAGACCGAGGGGATGAGGAGGATGACAAATACGATGAGGAAGACGACCGAGGTGATTTCTATGGAGGAGAAGTCGCGCGCCATTGTGGAGTTTTGTGGGGGGGTCTCGGGGGGAGACTGAAAATTTATGGAAGGTAGAGGGTATGTGTTGGGAGTGTTGGATTTTGGAGAGTGTTGTTATGGGTGACGTTCAGAAATCGAATGAGGATGGTGATGATGATGGTCCGAAGAACGTACTGCTTGTGATGATGGCGATGGGGGTGGGATGATAACGAGATTCTTGGAAGGTGTGTCGAAGGCTTACTTATACTTGACAATCGGAATGGAAGCTCGCTATAGGAACCAGACTATTTAAAAAATTCTTGCATGTCTTGTGTAGATAGATGTGCATGTTGCATGTTCCCATGGGTGCTGGGAGCGAATACGAACCAAAGTTCTCGGGGTTCTGTTTAAACGACCGAATCCGGAAATATTGGACGCGGGGCTGACTAAAATATAGTTGATTCATCCCAGCCAATAACTTCTCCTACAAGGATGGGTCCTGCAATCCAAACAAGAAAGAAAAGAAAGAAAAAAAGCTTGACTGGGGGACCAAGCCTTTTCTGTCTTCCTCGCTGGGTTAGAAAACAAGTCGATGATGAAAATGATATGCAGGTCTGGCAGTCGTAATCAAGAAATTTCGAGGCCCCACAGCTGGCACACACACACAAACCAGGAGGAATAGCGAACAAGCTTTTGCTTGGAAGTCGAGGAGCCGGTTAACCGACCCAGCCTCCTTGCCAGAAACTGGGGCTCTGCAAACATGATGCTCTGCACCCTATGCGAGAGCGAGAACGAGTACGACCCAAAGGGGGAAAGATATGATTTTTTTCATTCCCGCTGCGGCACATCTCGAAATCTACCGAAACCGCCGTAGCGTTTCGGAAAGCCCTATCTCATTTTCGATCGAAGCGAGGCAACGTAAGCGTATGATGTTGCCTACGAGGGTCCAGAGATATGACGAAGACCGGTGGATCCGCACTGATGATTAAAGTTGGGCCTATGAAAGCTTCGAAAGAGAGAACGCTCGCAGCATTCAAACCTGCACAAGGCGTCTAGCTGGGGTGATCTGAAAACCCATGGCGCACCAAAGGCAGACACTTGCCTCGCACGAAGTCGAAAACAGTCGACCGAACATCCCCATGTATCAAAAAACTAAAAACATTATGGAGACAAAAGATATCGTATTCTTATTTGACGTGGATTTGTTACAATCCTATCAATATTGAATTGGTAGCTATCCAGGTCCTGCCTATCTAAGTAGATGGCTTGCTTTTTTCTCGTAAACTAGAGTTTGAATGGTATTGTTTCTGGCGACTGGACTAGAAAATTGATAGGGTTATATAAAGAGCCCAGGTACCCAAGTATATGTAAATGGCAGCCAGCTAGGTACTAGGATATATCCCGAGAACCCGTTACCCGATTCCTGAGGAATCACTCGGAGACCCCGTTATCGAATATATCATGATCCACGGAGCACTTTTGGCGGGTTGAAACTGCCCAAAGACAAACAGATTCGACACCAAATGCAAACTAATCAACGGCTTGACGTGCAAAAGACTGGAATATACGGAACTGAGATATTATATTATTCAGCAATGCCTTCTTATCAGTTTTCGCCACCAGACTTTGTCTCGTCAGAGACATAACAGACTGGAGAAATTTCAAAGACATCTTCCCAGAAAACACGATAGAGAGCCATGCCCTAGTCCGTCCCTCACTAAATCAGGCGCGGTAACAGGCTGGGCGGAGATGCTTGGGAAGTAAGGAACAACACGACTCAGCGTCCCCAAACGACGCCGAGACCGTGGCCGTTCCTTTTCCCTCCCGCCAAATTCGTGTGATCTCGAGGTTTCCAAACCCCTCGTCAAAAATTAAAGAAGGGCCCGAGAAACGTGTATACAAACCAGGTTGATTTCGTTATTTTAACCCACAATGTAGAGAATCTCACGCGCTCGCATGTTCGAATGAACCCTACATCAAACGCGTCTTTTATTTCCGCTCCTCTATCATCATCCGACATCAATTACATTCCTTCTTTTCGAGAACCGCTTCTCAGTATCTCCTTCGAACCGCCTTCTTTTTTTTCTATCGGCAATCTAATCTTTTTTTCGCCTCCTTCCTTTCCTTTTGATATTTGAGTTTTAGAAAGTCCTGTTTGGCAGGTCCCAAATACTCGAATTTTGTGCGACATTACAGAAAACAAGATATGGCGAGAAAGGGGGAGAGCGCCAAGAGATATCAGAGTAGCGAGGACGAAGGCGACGAGCTACGGCGCAACGAGGAAAATGCCACCAGCGAACGAGTCGCCCTCGATTCGAGATTACGGAGAACCCGGTCCAAATTATCTTTAGTGCCAGTTCCAGCTATAACTTCGGATCCAACCCAATTGGCCAAGGAACACCTGGAAGCTCAGGTCTGGCAGACGAGACCCGGAGCTCGATTCGTGGCGAGTGTTAGTGGTAAGTTTGAGGTTTATATATCACACCGCTTTATACAGTTTGATATATGCGATTTTCTCCCCCCCGCCTTCTTTTGGTATAAATGCATTGCTACAGTCTCAGAATATATACTAATCGGATGTTTGAATCTTCCAGTCCCCGCTGCGACAACAAATACTCCAAGTCAAGCTCAAAATGATCCTTCCCTCTCCGAGATCACACCCTTGCTGCGAACCGTTCCTCCCGATTCAAACTTTCTAGCGCCGGAAAGATCTACTAGGAGGAGGTCGTCTTCCAAGCTCGCAAATGAAAACATCGCCCCCTTCGATTCACGCAAGAGAGGAAGAGCACGACGTTCGTTGGTCAATGATGATGAAGACTTGGAATTTGGAACCCCACCTCCCCAGGATGACGGATCCGAGTTTGGAGGATCCCTGACCGCTGGAACGGAGTCTGATGCCTATAGCGACGGCTCGACTACCGGACGCCGACAGTCCCTCAAAGGCACTTCTAACCCGAGACAAATCGCATCCGTCAAATCCAACGCGAGGGCTTCCGCGAGCATACTCAAACAAACCACGAAGAAGCTTCAAAACTTAAAGGTCAATCAGAACAGCGCTGGCGCCGCAGCGATCAAATGCACCCCAAAGACAAAATGGACGCCCGAAACAATGAAAGAGCTCCCCCCCATATCTTCAATCCAAGACATCTTTCTCGACATTACGAGGAACAACCCGGGTCTGAAGGATGTAGCCGCTCATCTGAAAGGAAGACCTCTCAGGGTCGCAACCATGTGTTCGGGTACGGAGAGTCCGCTGTTAGCTCTCGGTCTGGTCATCTCGAGTCTCAAGTCCCTCCACGGCGCGGACCTGGCGGTCGAGCACGTCTTCTCGTGCGAAATCGAACCCTGGAAGCAGGCCTACATTGAACGTAACTTTCAGCCACCGATCCTCTTCCGCGACATCTGCGAGCTCGGAGAGGAATACGCCACCACCGCTTACGGCGCAAAAGTCCTCGTTCCCGGTAATTGTGATCTCCTGGTCGCCGGCACCTCCTGCGTGGATTACAGTTCTCTCAACAACCACAACAAGGGCATAAACGATGGTGGTGAATCCGGTCGCACCTTCTGGGGTATGTTCAAATGGGTTGAAAAGCACAGGCCGAAGATTGTTATTCTCGAGAACGTCTGCAAAGCGCCCTGGGGACAGGTTGTCAACGAGTTCGAAAGTATCGGGTACTCGGCGGGACATACTCGGTTCGATACCAAGAACTACTATATTCCCCATACGAGACAGAGGGGTTATCTCGTCGCCTTCGATACGGTAGATGAGAAGCTTCCGGTAGAGTGGGTGCAAATGGTCAACGACCTGACAAGACCAGCGTCGGTTTCTTTCGAATCGTTTCTGCTCGAATCGGATGATCCGCGGGTCCTCGAAGCTCGCCAAAAGCTGGTTCGGGAGGAAGGGTCCAAGGCGAAAGGGAAGGCGCACGAATGGACGGCCTGCGAGATCCGTCACACCAACGCGCGGACGGGCGAGAACCTAGGCCGCGGGCGTCCGTTCACGGACTGGCAGGAAAACGGGGTCACCAAATACCCGGATTTCACCTGGCAGGAGTGGGGGGACACGCAAGTCGAACGTGTCAACGACCTGCTGGACATCTCCTACCTTCGCAATGTGAAGAAGGGTCAGGATATTTCGTACAAAGCCCGACTTTGGAACCTCAGCCAGAATGTGGATAGAGATACCGAGGGGAAGAGCGCCGGTATATCGCAGTGTTTGACGCCCTCGATGATTCCGTATCTGTCGGCCAGAGGTGGACCATTGATCGGTGTCGAGCTGCTGTCTCTCCAAGGACTCCCCGTCGAGCAGCTCTTGCTCACCCGGGAGAGCGAAGCGAATCTCAAGGATCTTGCGGGAAATGCCATGAGCAGTACCGTTGTCGGAACCGCCATCGTGGCAGCACTTATCACAGCAAAGAACCTGCTAGCTGGCGTAAACAAATCGCATTCTTCACTGACTATGCATATCAAGCAAGCAATGCCCACCAAACCCCTAATATCTGTACCTCCCTCCCTCTCCTTCCAAGAACTAAATCTGACGAATGGGACACACATAAAATTTAAGGATCTTTTGAAAGTAGCAACCCGAAGCGCTAGAATCTGTTCATGCGAAGGCAGAGTACTGATATCCGACCGCTCGGCCCAGATTTGCACTGCCTGCGGTCACAGTTCCTGCACCAAATGCGGAGGGAAACCTGCGCACGAATACACCATCGTGGATACCGTCAATCGTATTCAACCGACCGTTTTCGAAAATACTCTCAAGGATATTCTGCCCATGCTTGTTAAGTTCAAGCACGGCAAAGCTGCGGTTGCCGATGCTGTACGGGAAGCTGAACGGTTACCCATTCGGAATAAAAACTGGACGCTTTGGTTAGCGCAAGTTTCGACCGCGATATCGTCGACGTTTACCTTCAAGACCATGAAGAGGCAGGATATATGGGTGGTCGAATATGAGAGTATGCACGGACGTTTGAATCTTCTGCTGGATCCAAAGCTCATTGAGTGGAGGTTGTACGTCAAGGTCGATTGGAAAGCCGCGGAGTGGAAGGAACTGAGGAGTTTGTTCGCAC
The DNA here is from genome assembly GCA_036971385.1 of Dactylellina parvicollis. Taxonomy (NCBI): domain Eukaryota; kingdom Fungi; phylum Ascomycota; class Orbiliomycetes; order Orbiliales; family Orbiliaceae; genus Dactylellina; species Dactylellina parvicollis. The sequence goes on along the minus strand of JAJTUD010000013.1, from coordinate 544,770 downwards.
GTCCCGTTGCGCAGATGGTCGTGGATCGGACCGGCACTTCGCTGCTTTCTGGAAGTTGGAGAGTTGGAGTTCCCGGGACAGCAGATCTTGACGTTACCGCAGAAGGGAGCGGGCAGTTGGTTGACTCATGGGAGAAAAGCGTGGGGATTGTAGATCCAGAGTTGGCGGAGAAGATGGTGTACCCACAACTCAATATCGCGCTTCGCGACCCCTCGCATGCAGCTCTTTTGGATGCAGACATCACGGGCAGCTGGGAATTGTTACCCAAGTGCGGCACGGCGAATAGGGCGCTGCATCACAAAGTTGGCAGTGATGGAAACAAACTATTCCTGTTTCTAGATCCCCAGCGACTGGGTGATAATAAAGACGATAGCTTTGTGATATCGAATAATTGCAAGCGTCTAGCGTTCGGAGACCATAGGTCAACCATTGCGAGATTGGATAGCGTCTTTCGACCTGATTCAGAGCAGCAAAGGGTATTGACTCAGGTGACTGTCGATGTATTCTGGTTCCGTACTACCAATCTGCGACTCAAGGCGTCTGTGGATACCATGGCAAAATATTCCTTCGCGAGCCCCGATGCTATAGCAATGCAGGCTGCCTGCTCCAACCCGGCCGCATATCTAGTGTGCAGTGCACCTCTCACACCAGCACTTTTCGGTGCTTGGTCCAACAGTTGGAGGGTTGTCGACGAATCTCATGCGGAAGAAGCTTTCCACTCAATAAGTTGGTTGATCGAACGTATCAAGAAGCGCAAAGGGGCCGGAGAATGGATGGAATATAATATTCTCGACGGCATGTCAGAGTGTACCACCTGCGCGCCGCCGAAGCCAAAAATCATCTGGAAAGCCGGACGAGAAAAGTCCGGCCCCATCGAGGACCCCGAGGAGTCCGCGACATGGGAACGAGCTATGAAGGCTCGACCGACACCTTGGGTTACAGCCTTGAAAACGGACCACCAAAATAATATCCACTTACACGTCGGGTTAAACCTGATGTCGTTGTGCCATCGAGCCGCCAATCTCCTACCCGCGGGAACGGGCCTCGGGGAACTGTCAATCACCTGGAAGGTTAGCTCGGACTACGTAAACCCGCCCCGCCTCTTGCTACCCGAGTTCCAGGTAAATAGCAACAAACCGGATCCTCAATCCACAAACCCTCCAGGTTTCATCCTGAGCCTCCGAAAAGAGCAGCTCAGATCATTGTCTTGGATGCTACAGCAGGAATCCCCAACCGCGAGAAACTTTATCGAGGAAGAAATAGTCGAAGCCCTGCACCCCCAGCTCTCGTGTAAAGCTGACGTAAAGGCGCGCAGACCGAATACCGCCCGAGGCGGTGTTCTTGCCGATGCCGTGGGATACGGGAAGACCGCTATAATTTTGGGACTCTTGGCCCATACGAAGAACAGTTATGTCCAACCTGCAGAAACGCACGGGAGAATCGCCTTAAAAGCGACATTGATCATCGTGCCGGGGCACCTGAGCAACCAGTGGGAAAGCGAGACTAGGAAGTTTACCGGCGGGTTGTTCAAGGTTGTGAATATCAAAACGGTAACGAACCTGATGTCGTGTTCGGTGAAGGCTTTGATGGATGCAGATATCGTAATTGTCGCCGGTTCGCTATTTAGGAGCCCTGTGTATTTGCAAAGGTTGGCGGAGTTTACAGGGAGTGCGGCGTGTCCAACTGCTGGAGGAAGGAGGTTTCAGGATTGGTTGAGAGAGTTGACAGGTGATTTGAAGAAGCAGGCTGAGCGGTTACAAGAAGAGAGGACGGACGAAGTCATCTCGGCTATAACGAGTGGTTGCCAGAAGAGAGCAAAGATGCGTTATGGTGATAAAGAGTTACCGATGTTGGGCAGAAAGTCCCACAATAGAGCCGAGGCTGCTAAAGGGAAGAAGGTTGCCGTCGAATCACCTCAAACTAGTGATTTTGAAGACAACGACGAAGGATACGACGAACCGATAAAGAAAAGGTCGAAAACGACCGATGACCCCTCAGCATATGACGATCGTAGATGGAAACTGCTTAGAGGGAAGAGCGACTGGAAAAATCTCGTTTGCCCGCCTTTGGAACTGTTCTTCTTCAACAGGCTTGTTTTGGATGAGTTTACATATTGTGCTGGGATGCCGCTAGAGGTAATTCCGAATCTTCCGTCGATGTTCAGATGGGTCTTATCCGGAACGCCTCCGATGGGTGACTTTGCAGACGTCAAGAAGATTGCCAAGTTTTTGGGTATACTGTTGGGTATCGATGACGATACTGCGAACAGTATGCTCAATAACAAGGCGATCGCGAAGGAGAGAAGCTGTAAGTGCCAAATACATGGTATCCTCATTATGGTGGGAGTGCTCTGGGGCTAACAAAAATTATAACAGCTGTTGAATCATTCCAGGCATTCAAAGAGGTCCGAACAGCCGCCTGGCATCAAGATCGCCATGCACATGCGCAAGATTTTCTCCATCAGTTCATGCGGCAGGTAAGATAATATATTCTCCAACTCTCTCTATAAGAACCGACTGACAGATCTTTCTAGAATATCGCCGAAATAGACGAAATCCCATGGGAAGAGCATTTCGTCAGCGTGAAACTCCCTGCCGCCGAACGAGCCATCTATATCGAATTAGACCATCACCTCAAGGCTTTGGAGATGGTTGTGTCGAGAAAACAGTCAAAGGGGGGCGGCGACCGAGAAGCCAGGCTGCATTCTGCGATCGGAGGGAGCTCGAGTGCAGAGGAGGCTCTGCTGAAATCGGCTTGTCATTTCTCATTGAATATCGAAAACTTGAACGCCGATGCAACAGCCCAGACTGCCTGCGACGTTATCGTTAGCGAACGCGAAACCCAGTTAGAGAGTAACAAGGAGGAGTTGACAAACAACCTCAGAGATGGATTGTTGCTAGCTAGACGCTGGAATCACGGAGCGATCCCAAAGTGGAACCTCTCCTTCACAAAGTACATTGAAGACCAGCGAAAGCATCCATTGGATGATGCTGGCGCCACGGTTATCTTCGGCCAGCTGCTCAAAGAGGCTAAGAGCTGGGCAGTTGAGCATGAACATAAACCGACGTTTCCGTCAACCATCGCAGATTCGAAGGTCTCAGAGCCGAAGATCGCGTATGATGACGATGACGATGACGCTGATAATGAGAATATAAACGCCAAGACGACCACAGCTGAAGAAACTGCCACGACTATCACCCTCAAGAACATTCAATTCAAGATATCCCGTCTATTAAAGGAGCTAGTAGGTCGCTGTCGTTCGCTCCGCTTCTTCAAAGTCGTGAGGGAAGTGCAAGCTCTGAGTAGAATCCACCAGAACGGCAGCCCGATTTGGAGAGACGGCAACTGTGGATGCGGGAAGAAGCAATTGACAGTTGATGGGATCAAGGTTTCCAGCGGCTGCGGTCATTCCGCCTGCACGAATTGCATGGCCGAGGCAGCGGAACTGCGCAACGAATGTCCCGAAAAACCGAACGGCTGCCACGGCCGAACCCTCGGACCGAGCCTCATCTCCGTCGGCGCACTCGGCGCGGACGACGACTCCATCACCAAATTTGGAGCTAAACTCGACGCCCTCGTCGACCTCCTCAATTCCCAAATCCCATCTGACGAGCGAGTTTTGATATTCATACAATTTGCCGATCTCATAAAGAAAGTGGAATCAGTTCTCCGTGATGCCGGAATAACCGTGACTCGCCTTGCAGGATCATCACAAGCCAAAACGGCCGACCTGACCGTATTTCAAAACGAGGGATCCACCCGTGTCCTCTTACTCGAGGTGATGGGCGAGACGGCAGCAGGGGCAAACTTGACTATGGCCAACCATGTGATCTTCCTATCCCCACTACTGACTGCCAACGAGCAGCAGTATCATGCTGCTGAGACGCAAGCAATCGGTCGTGCACGACGGTACGGACAAAAAAAGACTGTCCACATTTGGAGGCTAGTATCAGAGGAGACGATTGATTACGATGTTTACAAACAGCGCGGCAATCCCGTCTGCTGATCTATTCTGACAGTTTGCATCAAGGTGGAGTCCTTCGGTTCACATTTTTCTACGTATTGTTTGTTCACATTTTCCATCTTACGATTTATCTGCAAGCGTTAACGAATAAATCCTCCCTAATTGTATCATGAGCGTTGACTTTTATCCTGAGCCTTGTTCGACGATTTTTATGTTGAAACTGAAGCTGCGGTCTACGTTATATTTGCGAGCTGAATGTCTTTGTTTCGGTGTCTGGCGATCATTATTTGTCTCCCTTTTATCCCTATACCTTTATATCGCCCATCATACCCATTTCCATGTAAATTTATTTTACGTTTCCACGATCAACGCGGCTGTTAGCATTTTTGACATGTTGGATCATCTCGATATTATCCTGTTTTATGGCCATGCCGAGTATCCTTTTCCAATGAGAGCAAGCGACGACCGGGTACGTGGGACTCCGGTTTGCATGGCAAACGTGGCAGGGTTTCGTTTTGGGTCGGATGTGGAGCCGGTTGTTACATTTTGTTATGCGATACACGCATTAAAACGGCACGGCCTGCAGACGTCGGTATGATTTGATTGATTGCCTTAACGAAAGACCAATAGCTATCGCATGTTGATATTTTGATGATATGATTCCCTTTCGTAAAGATGCATCGACGGTCGAGAACCGGTTGTACAGCAGCTGCCTAAATGAGATGCAGATGCACGCAGAAGCCCCAAACCCATGGACCTGAGGTATTTAGACCCATGGTGGCAGGAGAAAATGGGCGTCTGTCGAAGTGCAGTCGTCCAAGCCGAGGAACTGGGTCGATTTTTCCTGCAGTTTCGATTTGTCGGATGCTTTTCGTGAACAAGATAATAGATTCCATGGAAGACTTCGGATGTAAACTGAAAGAAAAATACAAGTGGGCGGATTCGGGCAGGTGTGGGGGGTTTTATGAAGCCAGCAACAAAACAACAAACATTCCAAGTGGAATATATCGCAATCAATCCTGGTATCAGAAAGGCATCGGATGCACATTAGCCAGTTCCGAGAATTAGGAAATGCGGATAGAGGTCACTTGCATAAGACGTCAACGTATGAGCAGGCTTTGGGGTTCAGAAAATTAGAGCTAGCTTTACCGAACTAAACAATAGGCTATGATATTCCTCCAGCCATCCGGTACTTGGATCGATCCCGACCCAAATCCGCGATCTGACTCTCTTAAGAAATTGGGAAGGGGGAAGGGATCTCCGGAAGCCAAAGACCTGGAACTTTGCAAGCTGGGAACTAACAGGAGAAAGCCGCGGAAGGAGGGAGTGGTATCTGGGAATATGCACTGTTTGATGAAGGTTTGCCGCCAGCGCACGTCTCGAATATCACATCCACCATGCACCGGAGAGCAAGGGCAGGTGGAAAACTTCATTTGTGGCTAATTATCTCGGTTTCCAGGATGCCTTGATGCATAAAGTTCAAAATGGCCGATTGTGAACACCTTCTGCATTACGAATCCTGGAAAGACGGAGGTTTCCCTCCTTTCTGGCAGCTTACGCGCGAGCAATCAACTCTCAGAATGGATACCGCTCCGGCATCGACGTATCAGCCAAGCAACCAGAACCCATGCATCTGTGCCCAACAACCTTGTGATTCCGGCTTCCCGTTCTCCAGAAGGATTTCGATACGCTAATCGTGGGGCAATGTCGTTCCTTTGACGTGGCCGATAGCCAAAAGTGACCCGGTCTAGCGCCAATCGGCTCAAGCGTGGCGTTTGGGGTTTCCATACAGCAGCTTGAAGCTATGGTGGAAACTATAAACCTTCTTCTTCTTCCCGTGTAACGGATGGTGTACCCATAGCCGCGGGAGCTGTGGATTATAAATGTACGGCTGTCGGAGATTGGGAAGTACCGTTGCCTGACGTCTGGAATAGGTGACACTTTCGAGCCCCTTCCCGTATATTTATATAGACCGCAAGGTGTCCGCGTCTGCACCTTCCTACTAATTCTCATCATCCGCACCTAAGACCCTTAGACACTCCCACCTTTCGATCCTTTTCTACAATTCGCATTTCCGAATAGGAGAATATCATATCTCTTCCCATTAACGCTGCAACAACGACCGGCTTCGCGGTTCTAGGCCCTGCAACTACTCGTATATGCAGTAATCGTATGCATAGCTCTGTGTAACTACGACTGCTTTCGGACATTACCGCAGCTCTATCCGCCCACTACCGACATACACACATAATACATACATACATACATACATATTTGCTATCAAACATCCTATCCTTCCAATCATGATTGACGAGGCAACCGCAAAGTCAAAGTACTGGGTGGAAGAGCCCCCAATCCACGCCCATCCCGATGCCGTCGCCCTTATCCGTACCTATCGACCAGAATACAAAGATGCCGATTCGATGGTGGAACTCCTCAAGGACATCAGACAGAAAGCATGGAAGATCAAATATTATCCCTGCGTCGGGCTGTGGCACTTTTTCAAATTTGGCATGATGCAACTACCGATATACCCTGAAATAATCGACAGATTGAAGCAAGGCCAACGAATACTCGACATGGGGTGCTTCATGGGATTTGATGGGAGAAAGTTGATCATGGACGGAGCGCCCAGCGAAGGGATCACGAATATGGACCTGGAGGATAGATGGTTTCCTTTATCATTCGATTTGTTCAAGGATGAGGATAGCTTCAAGGGAGAATTCTTTGGTGGATGCGATATCAACGACGAGGAATTGTTCGGAGAAGGATCGATACACCGACACCGTTACGATATGATTTACATTGGATATTTCATCCATTTGTTCCCACCGAATAGGCAAAAGACAATCATCAACTACCTGGTACAAATGCTCAAGCCCGTCCCGGGATCAATGATTTTTGGAAACACGGCGGGAACGGCAAAGGAGAATGGCCACCTGATGAAAGCGGATTTCGCACCGCCCGTCAGGAATGAGAAGGGAGAGATGGAGCGGCCGGACTTTATATTCCATTCGACAAAGACGGTGGTTGACTTGATGGCAAATGCTGTCATGGAAGACGGGGAGTGGGACCTTATGGCTGAGAAATCGTCGTTTGATACGGATACTTCGCCGACAAAGGCATTCGCGCACCATTTTAAGGATGCAGAGATCGTGGAGGTGGATTTCTGCATGAGGAAAAAGTGAAGTGGTAGTTACAAAGGTTTATGTTAGATTTTTTATATGATGATAGCGATTGTTTGCAAAGTTCGAGTACCGTATACCATTGGTTAGCCTGCGAGAATCCTTTACCACAATGTTCATGGATGATAATATTACGAATTTCTTCAGACGCAGTTTAGTTAAAAACATTAACTTCTCTCTACATGCCACATTATCTACCCTTTCTATAGTGCCAGAGTCTCTAGAAACGATAGACAATCCTGTTACATATGTATTTATAGAGCGGTTACGGCCAGCCATCCGAGTACAAAACATGAGGTCCCATCTTCCCTGTCGTATTTCGCAGGGAATGCTGGTGTTCAACAAGCTTCATGATATATTCGGGTGGACCAGCAAATCATGTAAGATGCACGTGCGCAAATTCCTGTTGGACGATTTGTGAATACCTGGATCCAAGCTGGGGGCAGCGCTGTCAGCGTTGAATGTTGGGAGGCCGGAGGACCCAGGATCGAAAGCTAACATGAAAGCCAACATGAAAGCCACAATCTACGGATCGATCGGAAGGAGTCAATCTGATCAGTGATGTATATATATGTGGCTTGCAGGCGTTTGGGAGATTCCTGCAATAAGATCTGTAATACTTTGGCACTATTGTGTATTTTGTAGCCTTCTCGGTGCAGAGAGACTGCAAGTATCCAGGTTTATCTCTATTAGATCTAGTCTCGAAGCCAGCCCCAGCTGATCAGACGAAGTGAGACCGATCAGATACAAGAAATAGCCCAAGAATTCCTTGAGCCCTACTATGAGAATAATGGCTCCACCCAGTATTCAAACTTCACGCGAAAAGAACAATAGTGCATCTAGAATAGCCCTACGAAACCAAGCTATCGACCGAGTCGCGACCAGTGAGTGACGGGCTAATGCATTGTAATCAAATACGTCTTTCTGCACCGATTTGCATAATTGGTAAGCCGTCTCGACAAGCCGCGTTGAATAAGGTTCGTTCGGTGGGAGAAATGGCCAGCCACTCACACCAATTTTAACGCTGAACTCGTCTTCGCTTTCTCTCCGTTACGACAGCACTGTCAGCAGAATGCAATATCATGGCTCTTAAGGAACATTAGCTCAGCATTTTAATTCCGTGCAGCGAGCAGAGCAGAGAGAGGGACGGAGGGGGAGTGATTTAAATCCCTGTGTTTGCGCAGTCGGGGTGTTCTGGTCTCCGAGGTTTCCGTTGGCTCCGCTGGAGAAAGGCCCCAAGCGAAAGGTGCCGTCTCCGGCAGTTTCTTGGACCGCTGGCCGCTTCTGGTGCCAAAACCCACCGTTGGAGGTTCGAGAACACCCCGACAAGCTTTTCTTTTCGTCCGACGGCCCCCTCGCAGCCAATGAAATCATAATGACACGGTACTGCCGGCGAGGAGCTAAAGGGTCCAACGGAGGTAAAGCTCTCAAAGCTCGTATGCACGTCGAAGGTAAACGCTGAGCTGGGAGCTTGTGACTGAGGCCATCGACCGATCCGTGACTCCTCTCGATGGTCTAAATTTATATAATCACCTCGCTCGTTCACATGTCTTGACATCTTACGGAATCATCGTTATCATCATCATCGGACACGAAGCAAAAACTAATCTCGACCAAAAAAAGGAAGAACCAGGGTCTCGTTACCGAGTGTAGGCATTGAACCCTTTCCCAACCTGGTAAATAACAAGCGTACGTACCAGATTCCAGAGCTCTCAAGAGTGATAATTTGCACGAGTATTATGCTCACGTTCGCTTTCGCCGTTGCACAGAATCATCCTCTTTTCGCGCAAAATTTTTTCGCATCCCATCAAAGCTCGGTCGCGATAATTTTTCGGACGTCGGATAAACAAGGCGCCGATCGGCTCGACACTTTCAGGATCGTGACTACGTACACATACCGAGGCCAAGCTCCACTATAATACCTTCAGCATCCCTCCCCGTCGGTCGGGCCGTGAAAGCTCCAATATACCCACAACACGCGAAAGGCGCATATCATGTCAACGGACTTCCAAGAAGTGGCCGCAATGCCGCAAATCACAGAAAAAGACCTGAAATTAATATTACCCAGAGACGACAGCTTCACGCCACCGCGGATTCTCATCTTGTGTCCCGACAAGGCGTTGGCGCCGTTCGCTGCTTCGGAACCATACTCCATCTTCAAGGAAGCTGGTAAGTCGCTGCCTGAGATCCGGCGCTATTTTTCGGTTCCCGCAACAGTATATGCTAATACTGTGGTTTGCGTAGGCTGTGTCATCGAGTTTGCAACGGAAAATGGCGATATACCCAAGGCGGACCAGCGTATGCTGGAGAGATCAAAGTTTCGCGACTTGTTTGTAAGTCTGGATATATCCGAACTCGTTAGTAGATTTTGCATCTAACCGGGCTACCTTGCAGGCTGGAGTCGAGCCCGTCGAACGGTTTTACGCCATGGCCGGCTCGGACGAATACCTGAACCCTCGCTCCTGGACGGAGCCCGGCTTCTCACTGCTACCATACGATGCCGTTTTGTTGACAACCGGTTTCGACACGAGAATGCGACAGTTTGTGGAATCGGAGTCTCTTCATAAACTCATGGCATCGTACTTCCCATTGACGAAGCGAAGCCAATTCGTACAGCGTGCGGCGACACTGTCGGACAAGATAAAGAGGAGGTCGACAGCGATGCCTCAGGTGGACGAACATCTCCCAACTGTCGTCAGTGAGAAGCATAAAGATGATCTTAGTCATCTGGATGGGCCGAGAAAAGTTGTCGGCGCTATGGGCAAGGGAGTTATGGTTCTATCAATGTCCATGGCCGCGGACAACTTGACACCTGAGGAGAGAAAGAGTGCCGAACAAGAATGTTCTGTCAGAATGGATGCTCTTGCGGAGAAGCAAAAGCTGGAAGAGGAAGAGGCAGCCAGGAAAAAGATGAACCGCCGGTCTACTTCTCTCGCCCTGTCCAAAATAAAGATCGGCCCGGCACCTTTACACCGTTCCGCGACTACTGGTGGATTCTTCAAATCTAGCAAAGAAAAGGAAGCGAGCTTGGAGAAAGAAGCAAGCCAAAATCAAGTCGACTTACCCAAGGGCGTTCCGACACCGCCAATCTACCGCTCCGTTATCTACAACGTTGAGACCACCACATTGCCGACCTGGTTGGAGAATGTTGGTACGACAATCTCCGCCGTACACGGCTTCAAGAACATGTTCAAGACCTATCAGAAGAGCACACAAGAACAGGTGAGACCAATCTGATTCCTCTATCGTCCGTCCTAAACCTGACGTGATCGCTAACCCCACAATCTTTTGCAGGTCGTCAAATCCCTCGGCAATCCCACCTATTACCACGCCGGCCCGCCAAACATGAAACCGTTCACCCACTCCGCCTCCACACACCACTACGTATCTGCAAGGTACCCAGGCGACAGCAGACTGACAAGTCTCCATGTCCTGGAAGAGATCGCAATAGCGAGAAAAGAGTGGGGGAAGACAAGATTGCAATAATTAGCGAAACCAAAACAATAAGAGGGGGGGGTTGGTTTCTTGCTACTTTGATGAATGCTATACGATCGATACGAATGTCTTGATTTATGCCGGTACATATATCGCGTCGCAGTCCTTTTCTTTCTTGAACATAATAAGTAAGCCACAGACGGCACGGAGTTTTTGATGCGGGGATTTGAAAGGGTCTAAATTTGCTCTCGGAGTATCTATTTGGCAAGCCCAATTTACTTTTTTCTTTTTTTTTTTTGGAAAAAAAAAAACATTTTATTTGTATATATTTGTTTTCGGGGAGGTCAAACGTCTATAGAACATTGGGTTAACGAATAATATTAATACGCCATCTGAAGATCTGAAGATCATTTGACTCCTTTTTATCGAATTTTCGAACATGAGAGTGTTCTCGAAAGACCGGAGAAACCGGCTCTTCTTCTTCTTTTGCCATGGTGGGGGGATAGGTATTTCAAAATTGTCGATTTTCGTTCGTTTTCCTCCCATGCATTGAGGCACAGAGGCACTCGGTGTGGTGGTGGTGGTTGTGGTATATCAAGCCACATCATATGCTCCACTCTCAGGCAAATGCATAGTTTGAGCCCGCTAAGAACTTTAAGCGATTCTCTGTAGACGCCATTCGCTGGAAATAATCTCTAGGCTCAAACGGTCACAAGGGGTGAAATTTGGGGACAAGCCGTTTTTTCTTGGTTTCGAAAGATGGTGTCTTTGAATTCACGAAGATTGGAAACCTTTATTCCGTTCATGCAGTTCACACGTTTTGTGTGCTTCTTGATACCTTTTCATTTGGGCAGATACCGCAGACGCTTTGACGCTTGGATGTTTGGATTTGTTGCATTTTTATCACCTGCACACCATGGCACAAGAGTTTGGTGTGTATTCTCCGGGCCTCCTAGCTCGCACGCGGGTAGATTCCAGGAACTCTAAGCCCACACACGTCCGACCCCTCCCCCAAAACGGTACAAAAATCCTGGAAAATTGAACAAAACAGGTGGTTCGAAACCTGGGTTTTGGGGCGTTTATCCGGGTTTACCTGACCCCGTTTTCCTTCGCCACGTTTAATCAATTTTCTTGTCAATGACAATAAACAGCAAAAATTGCGAATATCAAGGTGGTGCACGATACACGCGCGCTGCGCCGCTGCTTCTACCGGGGGCAAAAGTGTGGTGTCAGCTTTGCATATTGCTTCCCACCCTCAAAAAAAAAAAACAGCTGGATAACTAACTCGCAAGGAGCAGCCTCGTATCGAGGGGATCTTTTTTTTATACACTTTACTAATCAGAAACNGGGGTTTAACTGGGGTCAGCTGATAGAAATGTCTCCGAGTGCGATCCCTTTCAAGGAGGTTGAATGCATGCGCACGAGCGAACGGGACATGATTCTGACCAATTGTGAATTTGTGCATCAAGTTGGTATATTGCATCGAAGTTCGGACATTCGGAAGATCGGGTACTCGGATGAGCTTGTACCCGTTAACAGACACAAATAACCCTAGGAAAAGCAATGTAGGTCCTGTATTGAGTATATATTGGTCAGCCGTACGCGTGTGCTTCGCTTTATCCAGAGAAGCTCTAAAGTGGGATTGGAGAAGTAGTTAGATCATAATTGGGCGCTGTTATCCTCTCTGCATACCCCTCTTTGTCATGTGAAGTGCCGGTGTGGGTATATTGCCAAGGTGTGCCGATATTGATGTCGTTAAGGGTACTTATAACTCCACCCTGGTTACACAGTACTTTCCCTCTCTCTCAAGAACTGGGGAATTAACAAGAGAGTGAAAGCGCATATTCGGGGTTTGCAGCCGCGCCACCCCCATGCTGACAGGTTGTACCCTGTAAGTCGCCTTTGCAGATCTGTCAAGAACAATCATTCTTACACCGGGGTCGGGTATTATCATGGACGATACAATAATGAAAGGTTAAAGTTGATAAATCTATCAATACGAGTGCAATCGGCGTCCCCGAGCGAGGGACTATCCGGGAACTCGTATCGTCGTTCGTGGATTTGTCAACCGGCCGTGTGTATACGCCGGTCAGCGAATCCCAAAACCACGTATGGTCTCGTGGACCAAACCCTTCCCTTCCTTTGCCGTTCCAGGTATCGAGACCTGCGCCTGCCGGGTATACTGCATTTATAATCGGAAAAATGAAAATACGAAACCTTATGTACAATTGATTGGGTAGATCGCAATCTTTAGACATGGAATATATTTGTGGCATACTAACTTTTAAAATAAATTATATGCGGATGTAACAGCAAGCATGGTTTCCAAAATTGATGTAAACCAATAGAAGCTCTGAACTGGCTACCTTCGCCATTGAGACCAACAAACACCATCAATCCCGGTATCTAAACGGGGAATATCCGAGATACGAGGTCATAGATGCTTGTCATCTGGTACAACTGCAACTGATGCATATGCATTTGCCCGCAGGTATTTGAAAAGCTCACGAGTAAGCTCATGAAGCATCAACAAACGAAAGCGACAACTACGCAGTAATCATTTGAAACTTACGAGTATCATTGCGAATATGTAAGTTTTGATTGGTTTATTTTTGCAGCTACATTGCGCCCGGTAATTGAATATTTGCTTGCATATTAATCGATATATTGAAGGGATACAAGCACCAACGATCTAAAAATTACGACACCCGTTCCAGTAATCTGACATTCATGTTATCCGAAGAATCGGAATTGTGCAGAAGGTCCGGTTCACATGATGCTAGGTAGTCAGGGGTATTTTAACCACGTGAACATCAGCTAAATGCAGTGTATCGGAAAAGCCTACAGGCTTGTACTCCCCTTGCACAAGCATATCAACCATGAGGCGAGAAATACTGGATGTTTTTAGACTTCCCGAGCCTGCTCGCTCAAACTATGCGGAGTTTGCTCTATCAAAAAAACAAAGGAGCTGGGAGGACGGGGAGGGGTAAGATACAAGATTTCGGAAATGCCCTGTCGATAAGTGGTTTTCTTTCTGTGGTATATGTGTGTGTGATGTTTGATTCCGCGGATTTCATATTATTTTTTGATAGGAATCACAAAAAGTTTCGTTTTGTGTCACCGTTAATTTCTTCCTGTGAAAAGGTCATTTATATCCATACTGTGGCCATGTGTGCCCGGATGTTGTCACAGTTCGATGAAATGCATGTGTTGTAGATGTGGTCATTTTTTTATATTTCTATATCGTTATTTATGAGCGACTTTGCAAGCCATTTGCATGAGGATGGGAGTGTGATTACCATTCCCAGATTAGTATGTATATGCTCGGGTTATTCTCGCATACAGGCACTTCTACAAGGTACGGATTGCTGATTGCTGTGTTTCTTTATATCCTATAGAGTGTATATACATTGTATCTAACAATAGACTTCAAGACTTGTCTATATGTGAGTTAACTCGACAAATAAGCAAGTAGTTACTCATATATAGTTTAAATTTAAATACTGGTAAACCACGGTAAAAGGGCACTAGAGTCCTTGGTGGGATATTTAGCGTATAATGGGATCCTTCAACGTTCCTGGCGCTAATTGCTACCGAATTGTCGTCATATTTCGTAGCAACCACTGGAATATCATCTCGATCTATGTATAATACCCCCTTGTGGCCCGTTCCGCGTTATCCTTGGAACACGAGAATCTTTCATTTAGGGCAGTAACCGGGTCTCATTAGAAGTTGAGAGATTCTCGTTTGTAGGTGAGATTGAGGAAGCCTGAGCGACGTCTAGACTTCATTGCACGGACGCTAGCTGACTGTTAGCGTACGCGCTATGGCGACTGGCCCACATTCAATTGGAACCACGCGACATCTCAAGAAGCCCAATGCGGAGTCTGGAGTCATTTATCACGGGGATGATTGCAACTAAGTTTTAGGATGTTACATGGTGAAGCTCGGATATTGAAGCGCATCGTATACGCCGTAAGGACCACACGCGATGTCCAAACGTAAGTTGAGAGTTACACATGTTGTAGTTCTGTAATGGTTGTGTTGCCCCCGTTGTTCTGAGAGGTTCAAAAAAATTGCAAGTGGATGCCCGAGTCTCGCGTACCCCCGAGGCCCACTGCCGACGATGACGGGATCTCGATTTCCGAGGCGGATTTTTCTGATTTACATTTGTGGGTAAAGGGGCCTCCGAAAATCTCATTCACGCGCAGGCGAAATTCGAATGTTTCTGAGCTGCGCACCCCGTATTCCAATAGCAGCTCATCTCTATGATTTGATGGAAACAATAATAATTCGTTCGTATATATGTCAGTTAAATAGGATAGTGGAGCCTTTTTCCTCGATCAGCCGGTTCCAGACGGCGTATGAATCCCAAAGTTGAGGTCCTGGGACCTCGGGTGGACCAAAGAGTACCCTTGGCATCCCGGGCCCCACGATCTTGCCCAAGTCATCTGCTCAAAAGCTGATTTTTCTTCACGGGGAGACATGTACTTGGTTCTTCTATTTTGGGTTAGCAATCTTGATCTTGGCGATCCGGACGAACCCACCTGCGAGTGTGGGCATCGAGATCGCGAAGAGCCGTTTATTGGAGACCTTGATCACATTTTTCTACTGGTTGGATTTCAGCAAAACCGTCTCTATTAAAAGTTGAGACGAAAAATGTGACGGCGGTTGGATTCATCTCCACCCAATGACGCATTTTAGTGAATATACGGCCAAATGGAGGCACTGGAAGGTCGTGGTATTGGGACAACTTGAACGTAAATGACTTGGCGGAAGTTGCATAATGCGAATAGACCCCTGTAATCCAGAAGGATTTCTAGCACACAGAGCTTTATGGACTGTTCGGGGCCTGGAAAGTGGAGAATCTTGCGAGCCCGGCGAAGAGGTTCAGCAGATTCGAAAGTGAGATCTTGGAAAATTGATTTACTCAGCTCCTTGAAACCAGTCGAGATTCGCGGAAAGAAGTGGAGAACAAAGTACATTGTGTATTGTTGCAGAAAACCTGCAGCTGTGGGATTACATGAGATAGTTTGAAGACATTCGCGGGTCACTAGAATCGAACACCGACATATACTTGCCAAGACGCTTAACCATCTTAAATCGTGGGCTAAGGCGAGGCTAAAGCAGGGAGATCTCAAACCGAGGCGGAGAAGAAGATCTTACGCCCCATGTCAAATATCAAATTAGTGAACATCAAGAAGAAAAAAAAGGTGATGTATGGTCCTAAACTCGGACAAGAGGTCAGAACTGAGACCTGCGATGAACCCCGCGCTAGAGGCATATTGCTCCTGGCTTGCACCCAACACCACACCCACCTGAATAGAGTTTTGGAGAATTATCCCGAAACTCGAGGATTGTTAGCGGCCGGCGGCATCGGTCCTTTCGACGGAAAGCTTCCTTTCGTATTGCCGTCCACGTGGAACATAGTGAGTGCTTGCCTGGCTTCCTTGGAAGCAGCCGCCTAACGTGCAAACTGTGAGTACCAGGAAACTGGAATTCAGGCTGAGAGGTCGCGGCCTTAGGCCCTGAAACCATGTGCATGAAGCTATCACAGATAACGCCCTTATCAGATAACTGTCTGCAGTGAGGCGGCCTCGTTCCATCGCAGCGTATATTAGGGCATTCTTCATTAAAGCCAAGAGCTGACAAGTTTCAAAAAGCGACGCCCACTGGTCGTCAATTTCTCATCCGAGATTCCATCTGCAGCTGTGCATTCAAGGCGCGGTGGAGAACATTATGGCTAAGTGATATGATCCACTGCTGTCGCATCCTGCGAAACAGTTTCCCGTGCTGGCGGGTTTGTGTCCAGCAGAATGGTTCGTGGATTCGCGAAGTAGATTATCGGTACCGTTGCCCAGTATCACAGTGGATTCGCCCTTGAGATATCATACGACATTGAAATTTGACCCATCGTTTGAGAGAGAAAGGTTTCCGGGGGTGCGGAGAGAGAGGAGACACAGACGTTGATTTGGGTTGATGAAAACGTTAGCTTGGCATTAATGAGAGGTCGACTCCTGATCCTGATCCAGGCATGAGTCGATACCACCACAATCCACAAATAACACCCAGCCATCGAAGCAGGGAAGAACGCCATCGAATGCAGCAGAGAACGCCCTCTCAGGAGTACATGTACCGATAAACCCTAGGCCGAAATTTCCATGCACAGACAAGCTCTTGACACATCCAGTCGTGTCTGTTCATCCTGGGTCCTGGTGTGGGCAAACACTTTGAACCTTGGACGGAGATTTAAGCCGCTGACATCAGTGCAAGCAGACAGCCACTCATCCGCTCTGCCATCTGGCAAAATTCATCTGCGTGCGAGCGGATTTCGGTGCCGGAAAGGTCTTCATGCAGAAATCCCTCGAGGGTTACCAAAAGAATTCTCAGAAAGTCAATCGAGATGAGGAGACATTTCAGCTACCAATCGCCCTGATTGCTGGGATGGTGAGACTTGGCAGGAGCTTCTGGGTTAAGCCATCCTGCAGTCCGTCCAATTAAACCTACCATTTCTGGAAACTTTGATCAGTGGTGGACCAAACTGTCGGGACCCACCGGCCGTCTTGCTGGGATTATACCAGACACTGGGATCCAAGGCGCTCATTTCGCCAGCATCCTCCGCAACAGCATCACTTTGAAAACGAAGCTTCTCAAACGCAATAATTGGCACAACGCCTTCAAACACCATGCTTATCACCAAAATGAAGGGCGCATGATGCCATTTCGAGAGGTTCTTGGTGGATCTGGAGTATCCGAAAACTTGGTGGAGTCTCCGACAAAACTTGCTGGGCGATATTTTGCTACCGTTGTGCCGGATACTGGACGCTCTCAGAAACCGGCAGAAACCCTTGATCTGCCATGCATGCAAACAAGTGAATTTTGGGAACTCCAAGCATGATGACAATGCTAACTTACAGTTCCGTAGCATTGGAACCGTTGTAATCTTGGGAAGGCTCCTCGGCTCAGTATCCCAAGCGAGGCTTTTGGTGTTCACCGAAACAAAACTTTTTTTAGCCTACAAAACAAAGAAAACAAGAAAATCGGCAACGGTGCCGTTGAAAAGCAACTATGATTGATGGGTCGCTTTCGTCTCATGAGGTCCTCTCCTAAATGTGCGAAACCGTTGAACCGGTGATCGAAACGCGATTGCTGTTCTCACCCCACCTTTGCTGCTAGAGATGGGAAACGAGCCCCTCACACCCATCCCCCCTCAAAAGATCGTCTGAGCCGGAGTCTTGGCTAATGCCAGGCAAACCAGCGATCAGAATACCGGTCAGAGAAGTGCCCACAGTGCCATCCAACACCCCCTCACGATCACGGTTGTTTCCAAACAAAGGCTAACGAGCCACTAACCCGTTTTGTTCAAGAGTATTGAGTACACAGCATGAGAACGATAGCGGGTCGATCGCTACGAGCTCTCGATGCAATTCCAACATTTATTAGTGGTGGGCAGCGTTAGCTTAACCTTGGCGGTCATTTCAAGGCTCAGGGTCATTTACCGAGGGAGTTCCCCCTCGGCACAGCAGAGAGGTCCTACCAGAAGCGGTTGAGGACGAAGGGCCGCGACCACAACGCATGGTGTATGACCAGACAATCTAGAACATCCGCGGGTTGAATATGTGAGCGAGGAGACCAACGATCCGGTGCATAATTGGAAGAGAGAGGCGTCCCCACAACTTGGTAGAGGATGAAATTTCTCTGCATACCAGGATTTCAAGTGAAGGCATGGTCACCTGAACCGTTTCGATTGGGTACCTCGACGTTCAATGCCTGTGAACAAAAAAGAAACAACCTTCCGTCGCAAGCATTTCTTCTTGCAGAGGACAACGGGAAAAGTTGGCTGTTGCGTGGTCAGCGGGCTGGGACTGACAAAACATGCTATCGATTGGAAACCTCGCCTTTCGCGAGTTCGGGCTTGTTTAGGAGACTGCTCCTTGAGAATGATGTTGCAAGACAGCCTTTACTCCTCTTCAAGCAACGGCTGAGCAAAAAACATTTCGCAGTGGCTCGTTTGGTTTCGTGGAACAATTCATTGGCCTTCGTGATACAGGTCTCCACACCGCAACAGCGGCCGGTGTAGTTGTTGCCCTCGTACGTACCCAGACGGTTGGTCATCTCGAGGATGTGGTGGACCAACTGTTCCACCCTTGGCACCTTGGTCCCATTCGACCAGAGAGAGAGACAATACCATTCAGCCTAGATGCATGGTGTGGTGGAGGACTTGCGAACAGGGGTCATCTCCCACCCTTCGAACGGGCGAGTGCTCGAGGTGTTTGGGGAGGAGAAAGCGGGCTTCTCGTGCGCAGGTGGGCCCCAATCTTTCGTTGCAGCGAACTCTTTTCCACTAATAAACCAACAGGGTACATGGGAGTGGGCTTCAATCTAAACGAGGAGCCCAAAAGAAACAAAAAGTCGATTCGTAAAGAGCGCGGTTGGAGGAGGGAGGAAGAAGAAGAAAAAATAGAGCGGAAGTGTTTTTTTTTGAGTGGGAGAAATTGGAGAAAGCCTCTTCCCTGCGTGTTTAGACATCATTCTGCTGGTTCACCTGCTCACCTCTCATCGGTCAAGGTCGGTCCTCGAAATTTACTCCTCTTGATTCCGATAACTTACGACAGATACCAGTTTTCTAATCGCATCGTCTACAGGAAGGAGAATAAGAAAAAACGCAGTCAATTCTACCTAGGAAGGACCCGAGGCACCCCCTGGATACCCATTGGCCCCATCGATACCAGCCAAGGAACTGGATTATCTCCTCTTTGTGCTGTAAATCGCCCGTGGGGAGGGGCAATGTTCATGTAGTATTGGGAAAGCACCCGACGCCTGATGGTGATGAGATATTAATCCACGCACTTGGATGAGAAACATACAGCATACCATACACGGATATTCAACCACCTATCGCGGAGACCGTAGCGACGTAAGGCTCTTTTTCTTTTTCCTTTGCGATCATCCTCTCGTCTACGTCTGAATGCTAACCCGACGGAAGAGCCACAGCACGACAGCGAGGCTCATGATAGACCAGAAGACTTGATCTCGACGATCCTGATACTTCATAATGGCGTCGACAACAACCTCTTACCCTCCGAACCCACCGCCGCAGCACGACCCTACTTTCCAACCAATTAACAATTTTCACGGAGAACCTCACCGGGAATTTCCTCCACGTGCCCGTGTGGATTCCTGGCATGAGCCTGCGCCTGGTCTCAGGAATCTCACAAATGGTGCGCCCCATCTGCCCAGAACATTTTTATATCATCCTCAACACAACCACATCCTTTTCCAGAACCCTCTTGCCTTCCTCAGACCTTAGCTTAATTTAGGGTTGATGCTGATAGACTAATGCCCGGTTTTATTTTTATACTCTGCAGGCCCGGCTCCGCCAGAACCCAACCTACCTCCTCCAATCCATGCAAGACCGCCATCACACCATCCTTCAAGTCGACGGCCGTCGTTGGCGATAGAAACTGCTGCTTCAGCCGATATTGAAAAGCAGCCACTGTCAGTACAACCATACGGGCCCGAGAAACAAACCTCACCACATGCACCTGCTGCGACGGGCCCACCTCCAATGCAGCATAGGCCTACGACTGTTCCGCCTGTAGTGACGGCAAAGCGAGAACAGAATCTTCAGCATCTTCCTCCCTCCCATACTGCGCCGCCCTCGCCATCTGCGCCAATACATTATTCACATCATCACCACCCTCCTCTGCAGCCT
The DNA here is from genome assembly GCA_036971385.1 of Dactylellina parvicollis. Lineage (NCBI taxonomy): Eukaryota > Fungi > Ascomycota > Orbiliomycetes > Orbiliales > Orbiliaceae > Dactylellina > Dactylellina parvicollis. The sequence goes on along the minus strand of JAJTUD010000013.1, from coordinate 524,471 downwards.
TCTCAACCTCCTCAACAACAGCTCCCGCCTGCTTCGCACCCGCATCCAGGAGTCTTTACACCCCTTCAACCATTTCCGCAAGCTGGGCTGGCTACTGGACCACCTACACATCCGCCACAAATGATCGCTCCGGGACCACCTACGGCCCAGCCGCAAACTTACCATCATCACTCTGCACCACCACATATGGGTGGATATGCTGGACCACCGCCTCCAAACGTGAGGAGACTCAGTGTTGCCCCAGGCATACCAGAGACGGACGAGATGAGCCCCATGACAGGGACATTTCCCTACCATATGAGCACTGGCACATCTTTCCCTGCTAAACGGAAGGCCGTGAGGGCTGCCCAGGTTAGTTGGATCTTTTTGAGATCTCGGGGTGAATGATGAATGAAGAGTGATACATCGAAACTAACTCGGTTCGAAAAGGCTTGTGATGCATGCCGGACACGGAAAGCAAAATGCGATGAAGGGCGACCTGCATGTACTTTCTGCAAGGAAAATAATACTCCTTGTGTATACCGCGAGGTGCCGCCACCAAAGTAAGCTTGTACCGTCCCCTGTACATCACACATTTTGCTTACCATTTTGAAATTTAGGCAAGATAGGACCATGATACAGATTCAGGAGCGGGTTGCAAATATCGAACAAATGGTTTCAAAGCAACAATCCGACCCAACAGTTTTAAATTTGTTAAGACAGATTTTGGACGCCGTGGCTTCGAAAACCGAAGAAGAAGACATACAAGCAGGCGATATTTCGGCTGCGCCCTCGCCCGAAAACACGGAAGCACAGGACCGACCCTTGGTGTCAAATCTACCAAGCGATCACACAAACTACCCGGCAGCCTTACCTGGAATGGTTCCTCCCGCTCCGATATCACAAGTGCAAACGCCAATTCAGGCCCCAGCAAACTTTGCTGTACCTGCTGTAGCAAACGCTATGGCTGCTCCTACGGAAGACCAAAAAGAAGATGATAACTACATGACGATTCCACATAAACACAATACTGCGGCTCATAAGCTTTTAAGGTGGAAGACCATTCGAGATCTTCTTGAACATAAGTACCCAGATAATTACGTGATGGACGAGGAAATAAAAAGAGGATCTTTGAGGTTCAGAGGAAGAGGAGAAGGCAACGAGGATTTGGAGGTAGAAGGCAATGCTTACGACGAAGAGAATGGCCAATATTATCCATCGGGACCCAACAGTCTTGATGGTCAACCTGCTAAAGGAGCTGGTGGCAGAATCGGTAGAGGAGCAAAAGAAATCCTACGGTTGGACCACGAGACCGTAATGACGCTGATGCACTTTTTCCTCAACAATATCTACATTTTACACCCGTTCCTTAATAAAGGCCCACTGGGCGATATGGTTGCGGCTTTTTCTCAAAGACATAATGCTGGTATTACAGAGGCGTTCCAGGAGGAACAATCTCTTCTTTCGGGGCAAGCTATCAGTCCTGAGAACTCCTTTGCCTCCATGGCATCTTCGGCTATGATGGATAGGAGTCAATATCCAGGAATCAACCAGTACACCCAACCTGCCTATCCAGCGCCGCCTCCACAACCACCCACCACAAAGGCAGGATCTAAACGGAAGCGAGACTCCACTGTTCAACCAGGTCCTCCACCTTTCGCACAGGGAGAACCTAGTCAGTTTTTTCGTCAATCAACACCGCAGAATACGGAACCTCAGCGAATTCCAGCGACCGTCCAGTCCGTGATCGTCCTTCTGGTACTCGCGCTGGGCTCTGTAACTGCTCACAAATATCCGATACCAGGGCCGCTCCCAGCTTATCCACCCGCAAATATCAACTACGATTATCCAAACCAATTTCAACACCCGCCCGGACACCAAGCCCCGCCCCCGCCTCCGGCATATCCGCCTAGAGATAATCTTCAAAATATAGACATTATACCCGGTTTGGCTTATTGCGAAAAAGCGCTTCAGATTCTAGCGCTTCACCAAGGAAGGTGCGATGTCGAATATGTTCAAGCTTGCCTACTCGCTGGTCTTTATTGGGGTCAACTCGGTCGGCCGATGGACAGTTGGAAATGGATATCCGCTGCATGCATGGCTTGTCAAATCATGATCAACCAGTACGTCTTACAAATACCCACAATTTGATTTTGCCAAAACTAATATTTTGAGCTAGGCGCCTTCCACCACAGGGTCTTAATGATCCTTTACGTGATTCTATGGTTAGAACATTCTGGAGTTGCGTACAACTGGAAAGGTAGGAACCACTATACTCTTAGTTTCTATCACTACAACCTAACTAACCGTCGCCAGTGACCTGCTTGCCGAACTTGATGTTCCACGAAGTGGAATCACAAGATTAGAAGGTTCGGATAGGCTACAAATGACCTATGACAACAAGGTTACCGACAATCTTGAAATGTGGCTTTACTTTATGGCCCAGTATCATATCCGAAAGATTCTCAATCAGGTGCACTCTGAGTTATACAAGGTTTCTAGCGCGAATGCGAACTCACTAAAAAGTGCCAAACTCCTCATGGAGGATCTTGAAGCCTGGCGAAACACTCTTCCAGCTCAACTACAGTGGGCCGATGATGACCCTCCTGCTAGCGATATCAATGCCGCCCGTCTTCGAGCTAAATATTACGGGGCGAAATACGTGATCAATCGACCATTTGTCGAACACTTCATCCACAATAGGACGCCCAATCCAAACCCGGGGCTCGTCAATACTGCCGCCATGACATCGCCAGCAATGTCCTTGAGCTCTTTATCCCAGAGCTCACCGCCAACATCTGCTCATACCCCACTTGGGTTGGATATGCGGAGAGGAAGCTCGGTAACCGACGAGGTCAGAGATAAATTTCTCGATTCTTGCAGGGTCTGCCTGGAGGCCGCTGTTAAGAGCACATCTGCGTTCCATGGGTTCGACGGCATCTCACGCAATCGGCCTATACTTACCAACATTTTCGGTACTGCTCATGCGTATGTGAAACCTCCCATCTCCCCATCTCCACAACAAACTTTCTTACAGCTGCTAAAACTTAACGATCAATATTTAGGCAATTTGGTAACCTTCTTGTGCTACAAGCGGCGTACAAGCACCCCAAACTCCGAGAATTCGTCGACAGGGCGGAACTGAAAAGTTTACTCGATAAAACCATCATTTTTCTCCAGACGCTGGCACCAATTTCACCATCTCTTAATCAGGACCTTCAGATTCTCCAAGACGCATATTCAAGATTAGACTTGTTCCATTCTACATGAGCCGATGTACCGCCTTCGTTTATTACGACTTTTAACAGACTGTCTGCCTTAAAATCCGCCTTTATTTTGCACCTGATATCCGATGTCTCGAGAATTCGGGACCTATTACCACCCTAGCTTCTGTACATCTTTTCAACTAGATGAGACTTTGCATTTTACACGGAGCATGACTGCTATTTTCCTTTGGCTCGTTGTTTTCTTCTTTTTCCCCCGCATTCCATCTTCTAAACAGATATCCGTTTTCAAATATTTTCATCTATTCGCCGTCTGATTAAGTTTTTGTTTATTGTTCATTGCTGTTTGGGAGCGATCTATTTCCATTTGCTAATCTTACACGGTTGGGAGGCTAACGTCGATTTCGTTTTTGTCATTGCTTAAAAAGATTTTGCTAGAGATAGCGTGCGCAAGGACTACCAAATTTCCAACTGGTAATACCCTTTTTTTGCTCTCGTGCTATCCATTTATTTTGCTTGGATCCAGCACTTCATTTTCCGTTCGAAAAGCGATGTCGTGATGCGGGAAATTTTCCCCATTCCTCTTGACTACGAGAGAGTTTGATATCCTTACCATTCGGATGCTTGCTACCATATTTACCCAAGACAAGATGTCTAACTGGTATCTCTTACCTTTGTTCCCTTTGTCTCTTCTTCAACTCCTTTGTATAATTGATACCTCCACGTTCGCATTTAAAACTGAACCCCTACTAGAAGGGCAAGGCTTGTGACTGCTAAACCGTCTACTTTCGCCAGGAGAAACAGAGTTGAAGGACGGAATATCATCATGTCATCCCTTGACCAGCTTTGTTGTCATACAGGGGACAGTTTTTTTTTGTTCGTCTTTCCTTTTTCTTTTTCTGTTTTATTAAATGAAAGTCACCTGCTAGTCACCTGGCTAGCCTGGCCGCAAATACTCAATGATACCAATCAATTTCCCAGGCAAGCGAATACTTGTTGGCTTGGACAAAGTTTACCATTACAAAAACGGCTTCGTTTTCTCCTAGTTTGAGTTTAGAACCCACCCGGATGTGAAATCTCATGCGTTGCGACAAGGCTGAAGGGATACTCTCTTGCCATTTCAGCCCAGTTGGATTTCCGAATCTTTTGGGTTCGATCTAGCTTTATATTGGGATAAAGGAACCAACTTTTTGATCCACCGTAGCTTGCAAGGTTCCTGCAAGGTTTTTTTTTATGGTTTTTATTTTATTTTTTATTTTTTTATTGGCGAGCGAATCAAATTTCGCGGGAACCGATGGTATTTCCAAATTTTCGCTTCCATTTCGCTTCAGTTGCCTGTTGAAGGACTCCTGGAACCAACATGCTGAAACCTTTTTTTCTTTCCGAAAACTGCAAAATTTACATTTGTCCTCGGGAAGACAAAACGGACACTGTTGGAATCCGTGGACGATGGTCATTTCCCAGTTGAAACTAATATTTGGCGATCCCCACGTCTAGCTTGTCGCGAAATACGAAAGCTTTTGTTGGAGAAAACCGAAGCTAGGAGGCATGAAGGCCGGTCCCGGTAGTTAGAAGCTAGCGATTGAGGCTAGAGAGACCTCGAGGGTCAGTCATAGATGATGATTGATTAGCGGAGCCCCGTTCAAAACTCCACCCCAGCATCAAAGCCCCCCCTCGCCCGTGCGAGCTCTCATAGTTTGGCCTGACACACCGAGAGGCGGGCTGGATGATAGACGCTCAGGTGCCGGTATCCCGGCCACAACCAAGAACTAAGGATATTTGCCCTCCGGGGCATGATTCGAACTACTGGACCTGAAGGTCGACCGGTGAGACATCACGATATCAAAGTTCAGCGCTAGGGAGAGGAAAAACCACGAGGAGGAAGGAACAATAAGGGAAAGGGAGGGAAAAAAACGCTCCGTTTATCCCGGCACGATTCCGCTGGTCCTCTTTTTTAATTTTTTTATCCCGGCAGCTTTAAGCTAGCGTTCGCCTAGGTCGACTAGACTTTTAGGCGTACATACTTAAAAACCATTCGGCTTTCCGTCTGTATTTGGCCGTTCCCGGTTGAATTGAAGGAATTGTAATCCGCAATACTGATATCGATGCGAGAAAGCAAGCATGGAGGCCACGTTCACTCCACATATCAACCATAAACTGTCCGTGCATTTTATGATGGGATAAATGGAGGCGTTCTGTTCGATCCAATTTTATGCCCCCATGTTCCATGGAACGTCAAGAAGTTCTACGAGAAGCCCACGACGAAACGTGGTTCGCTCGGATAAAGTGGGTGGCATGTGGGATCAGAACGTCTGTGCAGCGTACCAAAAATCCACATTTGCCTCTAAAAACAGCCTTTTGAAATTAAAACTGTCCTTGACAAGCCAGCGCGCTGTAGCAGGTCAAGGCTAACGCGGAGTACCTGTCTCTTTCGCAATTGATGCGAAACTTGCACCTCAAATTTTGTGGTCGTTAGATCCTGTTGAAGCTGTTGCTTCTAGTCTGCATTCTTGATGACGCTGTCCCATGCTTGAAAGAAACAACGAAAGCTGCATGCAAGGGTGACCCTATCGTGGCAGGGTGGAGACAGACAGAAAACCTGGAGGTAGGAGCTGCAATATCATGTGCGCATGACCATAGATCTGTTGGACGAGCAGGTGCCTCCGCTTGTCTGATGCTCGAAAGCAAAGTGGAGATAACATCTATTGATGAACGTTAAAAGTTTCAGAGTCCATCAAATTTCTTTTTTCATTGGCTTGATGGTATCATCTACGCTTGCGCTTGTCGGGGTATTCTTTTTTTGACAATTAATTCCCATACTATAGACTTATTACATCGACTATAGGAATGATGATATGATACCTTTTTCTTTGATCGCCTCGTTTGTGCATATTATTTGCAGCTCAATATAACTGTTTAGTCGCAGATATACGACCATAGCTAGCGCCTAGTGGGGAACGGACGAGCGCAAAAGTCTCCATCCAAAGAAGGTTTCTCCTGCGAGCTGCTTGGGTACCACCCTTCGCCTGGAAGCACGCACAGTTGAGCCAACACTAGCAGACCTCGAAGATATGGGGTGATGGGTACCGGAATACGCCGAAACCTCTCCTCGTTTCTGGATACCATTCTGACTACGAGTTGGTAAAGGGTGGGTATGGTCGGATCTCGAAGCCGCGTATCAGATAGGAAATAACACCCCTCCCAAAAATTGTCTGCGAAGGTCGCAGAGAGTGTTGCACAAATCATGCATGGACCAGGCTCTCGTGCGTCCGGACGATCGATGGGATGGTTGGATGGCCATGTGACCCGTCCTTCTCCGGTCTGTGGTTGCCGTCCAAGGGCCGAAGCTAAGAGTGCCCGTTTTTCCGTCTCTTTTCCGTCTCGTCTGGATACATGGTGTGTGTGCGAATGGTGGGGGCATTCGGAATGTAAAGAAACCTTCATTTTCTCTACATTTGAGTACTGGTTACTCGCCCTATTGTTCAGATTTCCTCGAATCCTGTCATATGTAATCGAGTTGTCCGCTTGATTCCGAACGTGAGCTCGAGTGATATTGTGTAACAAAGAGGCACAGTTGAGTGTAACACGCAGTATTGAGGACGGCTCAAACTCGCTTTCATTGGACGGTATCTCTCCACCTTGATTTGGCCATATCACTCTCGTTCCATTTCTGGGTATAGTTCCTGTATTACTATTACCCTTGTGTTACCCAAACGATTTTTTCTCTTGCGTTAAGTTCGTTAGAGATAAGGGGGGAAATGAGATGGGGTTGGAGCTCTCTCTTTCTATTTTTGTACGAATTTCATCTTGTCATTGATATTATAAGGATCAACCAAGGCTTGTTATACCCTAGGGTAGACGTTATTGCGAGTGGAGAAAACGGTTACAACGATCTGTACGAGAATTCCGGATGTATTAGATTTGATATTTTTATTCTACCTTTGATATTCGCGATCCTTCTAACAGGTTTCCAAAGAAATTCGTATATGCCAATAATATGTTGAATGAGGCAAGCGGAAATAAACAGAAACTGCATTAAAAAGAATAATAACTCGAAAAAGAATTGAACAGGGGAGAACGCACCCGGGATATAAAACTTTGCAGAACAAAAACAGAACAAAAAAAACAAGACGAACGGTCAACGGACAAACTGATTCAAATCCGATAATAACCACCAATTGTAAAGAGACTAAGGAAAAAGGATAATCCAAAAGAAATGTATATCGCTCCCTGATTCGTGGTATATTCTAGCCAAAGAAAATGTAATGAAACCAAAAAACTATAAACCAAAAAAAAAAATCAAAAATCAAAAATCAAAAATTCCTCCCGTCTATGCATGATATCAACCCTATTGAAAAAAGAAAGCAGCCAAAAATAAAGATAAAAAGAGGTTTTCGTAGTTTAAAAGGGAGAAATGAAATATGCAGCGCTCCCAAATGATATAATTTCCAACAAAAGAAGTAGAAGTATGCCATGCCAGAAGAAAATGAATCAAAACCCCAACGCGATGAGATGCATGAAACCAGAGTCGTTAATACAAAAGGGAAAAGTGGCGATTGCATTCAAGTGACCCCAGGGCTGAAAAAAACTGCATCTGATGGTGCCAGCGATGGGTGAGAATGCTTCCAGGTAGAACCGCGAGCTTGTGAAAGATGAGCCCCTGCTCGACGGCTGCGGAAATTATGGCAGACCGGCAACATGGTGTTCTCATTTGATCCAGTGCATCCCGTTCATAATGCTGAAGATGGCTGATCCGCGAAGGTCCCGGGAGCTGGCCGCTGCGAATACCTCAAACTCTGCATTTTCGTCGACGACCCACTTCTTCAGTTTCTCATTGAAGTAACCGAGGGCATATTTGTCAAGCTTGTATGTCGCAGTCTTCGTTTCCCTGGGGTGCAGGTCTACCTTGGCGAATCCTTTCAGCTCTCGTACCGGCCGAGGAAGACCAGGCTTCGAAATTTGCGAAACATAAAACTGTACAGACTCCTTTCCAAACAGATACCCAGTGTTTGTCACGTCGACTGATACCGTGACACTATTGTGGAATATAGGGCTGGAGACTCTGACGTTGGTGTATTCGAATGTTGTATAAGAAAGCCCAAAACCGAATGGGAAGAGGGGCTCGATATGAGCCTTGTCGTAATGTCTATAGCCTAGCCAGATGCCTTCTCCGTAAAAGACCTGGTCGTTCTCGCCTGGGAAGTTGTGATATGTAGGGGTATCTTCTAGTCGTTTAGGGAATGTGACTGGCAGCTTGCCATTTGGATTGACAAGTCCCGTTAGAACATCGAACATGGCGTTACCGAGCTCCTGTCCTTGATACCAAGCCTGCTATACATTAGTAAATGTCGGTCTTAAAGGAGGGTTATTTCACATACCTGAAGGACTGTGGATGCCTGATTGATCCATGGCATGGTAATTGGCGACCCGGATTGATTGACAATGATGGTGTTTGGATTTGCCTTCAAGATCTCAAAGATAAGTTTGTTCTGCTCGCCCGGCAAGTCCATTGTTTTCATATCGTAAGCCTCGCTTTCCCACTCAACATTCTTGCCAACAACCATGACTACAACATCCGATTCCCGGGCGAGATCAATGGCTTCTCCCATCAGGTCTGCTTTGACCTCCTCCATGAATCCAACTCGAGCACCATCCATGACCTCTTCTCTGTAGAGCTCGGCAAAGTATTCTGTAGGGATGGGATCCATTTCTCTCGAGATGCCCTCAACGGTAAGGGTGTAGGTTCTGCCCGCCTCCATAAACATTTGAAACCTCTGCTCCGGCGAAGCGTAAGCCATGAAAAGTTCAGATCTCTCCGAGTCTTTTGTCCTATCCCACAATGAAATGATCTCAACATCATCCACCAGCATACGGGATGGTCCGCAGCTACCCAAGCTGAGAAAGTGTCTTCCAGTTGTGTGCGGAGTGATCAGGCCGGTAGCACGATACGAGTATCTCTTGCCAGGAGTAAAAGACTTGGGAAGATTATCGTAACATGTGAGCATGGATGTCTTTCTGTGCGAAGATGCGGCAGCCTGGCCACTGAGTGTTGTGTTGCCGAAAAGCTCCATAAAGAGCCCATGCTGTCCGTTTACCGGCGAGACACAGTTCTCGGGGACCAACGGTATCCACTTGTTTGACAAGCAACCTGGTGCATGCCTGACGGAAACACCGGGGACGCAAAGGTCTGCGTTTTCGACGAAGGAATCATATGGGGTTTGCCGATAATGGGGGTTCAGGTTGGCAGATCTGATATTCAGGTTAGCAAGGATTACTAGAGCTGATGCATGAACGAATTGGAGATAACGTACCCTCCACCAGCAGCTACAGACTGCCTCGAGTTTGGACCAATGAATGCCACTCGCAAACCCGGCTCCAGTCTCAAAGGTAGGAGATCATGAGTATTTTTGAGTAGGACGATTCCATCAGCGGCGGCTGTCCTTAAGAAGTCCTGATGTTCTGTTCTGTTGATAGCCTCCTCGGGGTCTTCGATCCAGTGAGGGTAATTGTGCTTTCCAGTTTTGTAAACCTAATCGACCACCTGTATTAGCATGTTGCTATGTATTTTCGTACTGGGGCAAGAGTAGCTAACCAGTTCAAGGACTCTCTTAGCACTCTTTTCGATTGTGCGCTCCTTGAGGTGACCAAGACGAACGGCGTCGAGCAGCTTCTGGCCTCTCTTCCTCGCCGGGCCAGGCATCTCAAGATCCATACCGGCCTCCAGGCTGGGGACTATGCTATTCGTACCGAACCAATCGCTGATGACAAGCCCATCGTAGTTCCACTCATCACGGAGAATACCTTGAAGTAGTCTCTTATTATTGCTGACATAAGTTCCGTTGATTTTCGAATAACTGGCCATGAGGGTCCAAGGGTTGGCTTCCCGGATGGCAATCTGGAAGGGTACTAGGTGCATCTCACGCAGTGCACGCTCTGGAATATGTTGGTTTAAGATAAAGCGACGGGTCTCTTGATCGTTGGCTACAAAGTGCTTGATGCTTGTGGCTATACCGTGGGACTGAATGGCTCTGATATAGGCAGATGCGAGCTTGCCTCCAAGGAAAGGGTCGTCTCCGGAGAACGATTCGAAATTCCGGCCGCCCAAGGGGGATCGATGTAAACATACTGTTTGCGGTTCACAGACGTTAGTTTGCTATTACTAAAGAGCATTGGCAAAAAAAGAGAGACGAGTCAAGTACCTGTAGGTGCCAGAAGCACATCTGCCTTTTTATCCTCGACTTCGGTGGCTAAGAGATGGCCCACGCCTTCGACTATTCTCGTATCAAAAGTTGCGGCGAGGGAGACCGCACTGGGTGTTAAAGCGGCTGTCGTTCCATCCGTAACGGTGCTGCCGCGAACACCAACAGGGCCATCGGTCGTCTACACCAACGATGAATCAGGTCAGTCAATTCGACAACATTATACGAGTGTGACCATGCGGGATGGAGATATATCCCACCTTCAACGCAGGAACGCCAACACGAGGGATCGGTGTTGTCCGCCAAACATCAGCGCCGGACAGCAACGATATCTTTTCCTCAAGAGTCAGGCTCTTAACAGTTTGCTCCGCCCATGTCTTCGAATCTAAAATCAGCTGCATATTGATAATGAATATAAAGGAGTGAATATAAAGGTGCACCAAAGGGTAAAGAAGAGATTGATTCTTTCATAAGAGCAATTGGGAAGAATTTTGGACAAAAGGGACGGGTCAGCTGGAGGTAATATATGTAGAGACCGTTTGCGGAACATTTTTCTCAGTTGCGCAGCGCGCACCCAGACCTCAGGTTATCCCCCACACGATAGTCGACTAATGCCTGTCAGGAGAGTTTGAAAGGGCATCTCGCGGGAAAAAAGGAAATAAGAGCCCATAGTTTCATAAAAAGTCGTGCTAAAAAGGATTGTGTGAGAGCGCAGCAAGCTTACTTTTTCACCATTGAAGCAAGGAGAGCTTACAATGACGAAGCGGTTGTGCTACGACTCGACCTAGTCGTAAAGGCTAGGATGCACATCCCCGGGGACAGCCTCCCTTTCTCTCTGAACCAGTATTCCTGGTCGGTGGAAGTCGCAAGGTTCGAAAAAGAAAGCAAGGGAGAGGGCCAAGCTCCACCGTGGTTAGCATCGACGAGAGGATGGAAAGCAGCCCCATGCGAATCGAACTTGACCCCAAATTGAACGGTGGTGGTTAATTTCAAATTGATTGGAAACCAATGATATCGGCCAAAGACCAACCGGAAACTGCTCAAGTGGGATACGGTTAGGAATCAAAGAGAGCTGCGTCGAGGTTAACTTGTTAGTTAGCTCTGGGTGGTGGTGGGCTGTCTTTGGTTACAACCTGGTCAACGGTTTTTTCAGTCCCGCCACCGATCAGGGTCAAAAGACGAGACACCCGGAAGACTAGCCGTTGACGCGTGCTCTGTTCTACCGATTCCGCGGTGTTAGAACGAACCCTAACGACGACTTAGGCACCTCCACCACCGTTGCCCACCATTAGACTGGGTTCTTAATAGTCTCCAGTTAAGACCTATCAATTAAAGCCAATCTGCTAAGTTTGGTTCCATGGCGTTTCTTTCCTTCTTTTCTTGCTGTCCCTATTCCCAAAGATCCGGTCCTAATTTCTTCTCCCCGGTTCAGGGAGAACTCAAATTCTCCTTCAGGTTCGACAGTAATTGATTGACGATCTAAGATCTGCCTCAAACACTTTGGAATCGGACTGGGCCAATTGAGGCTTAGATCCACTCCTCTCTCTCTCTTGATGTACTGTTATGATTCGGTGATGCCAGCGCTTGCGGGGGCAGCCCGAATGTCTCCGGGCCAGGCATTCGCAGCATCATCCCGGACGACTGCCCGGGTCGCCTGCCGGTACATCGACGTCGCAGAGGGGGAACAGGCAGCTCGCATGCAGCAATACCAGCCGAGGGGAACACCGTCTGTGCCTGGCGGAGACCTTGTCGCTCATGTCAATCAATGGTGTGCATTTTAGTGAAGTCTCTTAAGATCGTGTTTTCTTCTTTCACGTCTTTCAATTTAGTTGTTCCTCACTAATAGAGAGAGGCCCAGCGAACAGTTTCAAAAAACCAGAACCTTACCGAATCCATAAGAACGGTAGCGTATCCCGTTGGCTGGAATCGTGGAAGAAGAAAGGAAAATAGTGTGGAAAATTGGCCTTGCAACCGAGTCCAAGGTTTCGATCCCTGTCGGCCTCTGCTGAATGAAGCCAAGCTTTCCACGATGGTTGCAAGCTTGCTTTTTTCCTCTCGGACCGTTCTCTCAAACCTCTCTCGACCGTAATCAAATGCAACCGAACCTTCCCATCTAGCTGAATTGATTGGGGAATGGCGCCGGAACCTGCAAAAGGATCGCCCTCTCAGCTGGGCCCATGGAGCGATTCTATCCAGAGCGCAGCAAAATTTTCGGAGCGGCAGCCTCTGCGATAAGCCCCAGATCCGTTTTATTTATTTCATTTTTTTTAGGACTCCAGCCGAGACGTTCTGACATCCATTATTCTTTTTCTCCGAGGCGTTTGGATGAACTCTTCTCTGATGATATCAGCTGAGCTCTGCTGTGCCGTCGGTGTGAGAATTTCCTGCGTAGAACGACGAAACTGCAACCGTCGTCGGTTACCTGGATCAGTCCACATTGAAATATGGCTTAGTCGTGGATCCATTGGCTAGGTCCTCCATCTGCTCATTGCATTTTGCATCTTAATAATCCCCACCTTTGCAGCTTACTTAGCCTTCTTTTCAGATTGTTTTCCCACGTGGAGATTATGAAGATCAGGCCCCGAGCAGGCATTTTTTAGTTTGCTGCAAACCGGCTCCAACGCCCGAAATCGAATCTTCTTCTCGCATCCCGAGGGACACAGCTTTAGGCTAGACGATAACTCGCGTTGGCTCCCAGCGGCTAAGCGATGGGGGTGACTCGGACCAGTAAAGTCAACCAAGTTGGATATGCAAATGCAGTGTTGTTGTCATCCCCAACATCCAGCTTCAACATGATGGTCATCTGACCCAATCTGCGGCAGGATACGTAAGTACACCGCCGTTATAATGCGGTTCTTGTAGTTGTCGTCGTCGTCGTCGTCTCCGTCAACAGATATATGCATTACGATCCGCATGCCACGGAATGAGTCAATTGGGCAAAGAAAACGCTTGTCAGACATGCATCTGCGTCTCGTCCGAAATCCTCTGCTTTTCTATATTTAAAGAATTATCGAAGCAAGTAAGATGATATCATTGAGGAGATGTTTGAAATGTGAGTTATGCACGCCCCGCCATTGCCGATATGCGAAATGCAAAGGTCATAGACTTCGGACTTTTTGACTTCTCGATACGAGATTTAATCAACCGTTGTACAGCCCCTCCTGGGATACGGCCTGATCTTTTGTCTACTCGTGATCAATACAGTATTGTTTCCCCCTTACTTTCGAGTCAGGGAGCTTCAAGCTCTCCTGATTGAAGAAAAGGGGTTAGCTAGCAAGAGCTACGGTCTTTCTAAATCTTTGATCTTTTTGACATCCCCTAGTTCCAATCGCCATGTCCGGTAAAACATCAGTTTAGCTCTAACTAGCTCCTGCGTGATCGGTGACGAAGAGCCGAGACCGATTGTGGCACAGACCTTCAATATGATATTGGCATTTTGTGAATCAATCTGTCCATCTGAACAAGCGGCTGCTTTTCCTTCCGTGCTTCCTTCCTTTCCCTTTCCTTATTTTCTCAAACATGCAGCCTTCCAGAAGCACCGCAAAATGCGCGGGGGCAGCTGCACCTCGCCCGATCGGATTATTCAGTCGGTTATCGTGGGTATTTTTTGCGGAAAATTCGAAGCGCCCGAAATAGATTCGTAAGCGAAAGCGACGGGGGAAGTATTGACCGGGTTCGCCTCATACACATAGAAAAATAAAAAAATGTAATCACATCTGCCTTTTGTGCATAACCTTCAAATATTGCATGCGAAACGAGGCTCAATGTCGGTCGCACTCGGAAACCGCGAAAAGGCTCAATTGCAAGGGAAGATGAAGGCCAGCTGCTGCAGTCTTACCACATACATGCATGAACCAAGCAGCACTTTTGGTCTGAACTTTCTTCCTGTTCTCGACGTGCATCGGCCTGGATTATGTACTGATAATAATAATACGAGAGAATATGCATTGGTGCTCCCGCCTTCTCCACTTTTATGTTTTCTGACTTCAGAAGATTTTGTAACGGTAACAGCAAAATAGCAACATTTTGTTGGCATCGTGGCGAACCAGGTTCGCGTTTTGGTCTGATGTTAGAAAAGTGAGGGACCGAACACCAGCTCCTCATTGGACGATTCCCTCGAGATCCTTCTGCATCCTGCATGCAGGTTGTGAAGTTTGATCATCTGAATTATTCTGCTCAACGGAAATAATTCCTCCTCTGAGCTATATCACGACCACAGCGTGTAGATATGGAGGGGAAGGATCGAAGTTCGGACCCGACGCTACGTACAAGGCAAACCCTGACCAGTTAAGAACTGCATCATGCAGAATGGAACTGTTGAACAAAAATATGATTTCCACCCAATCTCACAAATTTTCAGACAGCCTTCGTGTCAACGCAATGTTCGTTCACGCAGTGATATCATGTGCGGAGGTAGAATTCCTGGTTAACTTGGTTGACCGATAAAATTATCAGTTTGAACCTTAACGGATCACGGCCGGCTTGTGTCTTGCGCAGAAAGCGGCAGTTCAAGGATGTTTTCCAGGCTGCATCCCCACCCCCAAGCCCTCTGATTGCCAGGTAACCACCAATGTAAACTCCCCACAGCTTCGGGATCAAAATCCAGGACTGCAGAAAGCCTTCTTTAGCCATGTCATCGGATTGGCTCGCGGACTAGCATCTCGATGTCGAAAAGACACGCCACAGCTAGCTGACTGGTGATGGGATAATCCGATATTAAACATGCAAGTCTTAAATCCGAAGATTTAGCCCGTAGCCCAGAGATCGAGGGGTCGGTTACAATTGCTGAAATTTGTTTTTTAGCTAACGGTTGAGTTATCGTGCCCTTTTCCAACAATTACAACCGTGATTTCGGTGATTCGAAAGGTATCCTCGCGCGAGCCTCGGGAAACATCCGAGCGAGAGTGGACGTGGGATCTTGATAGCACCTGGCCTGCTATTCGAATCAAGGTTCGCCGGAGCAGAAACCATTGAATCCACAATCACTCCGAAGTGATTCCGTTCACCGTCATATCCACGGCTATCAGTATGGCCTTAGTCTGAGGGGTAGATCTTTTGAAGTAACACTGAATCGTCGGAATTCGATCTAGTCAACCAAGTACCCAAGTAGTGGTTTCGTCGTTTTGTGCTACGTGAAGCGATGATGGTTCGTCCCACCTAACCTCGAACGTCCCACCCAAGTTACGTTACTTGCAGCACATGCAGCGCACATAGAGGGACCAGGTACCCACATGTCTCATGACGACGCATCCTCGTAGCAAACAGCCCCCCAGCTGGATTCTCAGCTGGCAAGCATTCCTCGGATGCAACGTTTTTCAACCGGACCCGCGATAAAAAAGCAGCAGCCTCAGCATGCAGTTGGGCTTTTTGGTCTGACAGCTCCACAAAAACGGTGTTGCCCCAGGAAATACTCCATACCCCCCTTCCAAAGAAACTTCGCGAGAATTCTTACACATCACGACAATACGGAGGGAATCCACAATTCATCACGTCAAATCTACTTCTTACACAATACCTATGTCTCATCGGCCCTGTATCCCCATCCAATCATAGGATTGCGATAATGAATCTTTTTGCCCCCCATTGACTACCATGGGCAAAAACGTCCTTTGTGTAACGTCAAGTCCCGACCTTTAGTCTTCCGCGATACCCTCCGGTATTTAATACTTTTTGGACGTTTTTAGCCTCGGGGGTAGTCTGGCCATTTTCTTCTCAGCTCTCGTGATTACTAGTTTGAATTTGATACAAACATCCCTACGCCCCGGACGTCTGGACCCGGTTTCTTTGTCCTGACATCCCTGAACGGCCTGTTGGCGTTAGAAATTGCCCAAATCGGACGCCATCTGAGGACAATCAGGTCGAAGTATCCAAGGTTCCCTGATGTCTTCGCTTCGGACTGGTCCCACTGCGGACCTTCAAAGGGGTCTGACGAATCGCCTGCCTTCCCGATGGCCGGCTCACCCAAAACAATCACAGGCTTGATTCTCCTCGGATGTTGGAAATTCCAATTCGTAATCACAGCACCCTGAACATCCGGTGAGATGTGCTATTGATTTATTTGATCGGAATATCCGATCACAATTCCGCGCCTCAAGACGGAATTTAGAACCACCCCCCTTCCCCGGAATGTCACCAGAATGTCACCAGACCGGCCGGCCGGACAACCTCGGATTGAGTCTTATCCAGGCTGGCCTTTGTAAGCACTCTTGCATGCAGCAAACTATGTCATACATGGTTTCGTTTACACAAAGCATATCTTCACGATGTCGATCTCCATGGATCCATCGGAATACATCCCACCTTATGGAGTCCACGTCGTACGGGATCAAAATGAAAACGGCCAAATCTATCCGAACATGTACCTCAAAAACGATATTAGTATTGTTATTCTACTTTGCAAACAGAATTTAGGCACCAATCAAACTAGATACAATCTGTAGCCCGACAAAAGCCAATAGACAAGTCGGAACAAGCGGCCATTTTATTTACCAAATATAACTCCTTCCATGGTACGGAAAAAAAAAAAAAAAGAAACAGAAACAGTAACGAAAAAGGGGAGACTGATAACCGGACAGATTTAAATCGTTTCATTATTAGTAGAAATTTGTGTAAAGCACCCTTTGCGATGAAACTAACGCCGTGTGTGGTTTTGCATGCTTCCTAGAAGACTGGAAACCGAGATAGCTCCGAAGCAGACGAAAAACAAAGGAAATATGATAAGAGACTGTTAAAGGAATGCCCGGGATGAGTAGTTTTACTGTCCCTTGCCAGCAACGACCTGCTTCTCAACTGGGCCGCCATTGGTCTGTGGGACCTGCGCGATCCAGGTAGGTGGTCTAATGCCAGTTTGGTCTTCAATAGTCGAGAACAGTGGTGGAAGTGTTTGAAAGATGTTGCGAATGGCAGCAGATGGATCTCCAGAACCACCTTCGCCAGCTGGACCAGTGGTCCAAACATTGATCTTTGGCTGGAGTCCTTTGATGGCTTCGGCATTGGCCCGAGCGAGCTCGCCGTAAGTGCCCTTCTCGAGCATAAGGTATTTGAGAAGTCCGTCGCTTCCACCGAGAGCGCCAGCTAGCTCACCATAACTCTTGGCCAAGGCACTGATACCTTCAGCTTCGAGCTTACGGGTGATGAGGCTGGCCTGCGCCTCCTTCTCTCTTGCGAAGTAGCTGGCTTCAGCAGCTCTTGTTGCTTGGAGATCTGTTTATGCCACAAAAGGTGAGTACATGTTTCCCATCGAGACAAAATATTAGAGTCCAAAACTTACAAGCTGCTTCGACTTCCTTGGTCTTCTTGTACCATTGAGCATCGGCGTCTCTGTTTTGGGTGTAGAATTTGGCGTCTGCCGCTTCCTTGTCCGTCTCCCTCTTAGCCATAGCCTTGGTGACATCTAAAACGCTACGTTAGTACAACAGTCCCATCGATAACTATTCGGACGACCGGCTTACCAGTAGCACGAAGTCTCTCGAGTTCGGTTGCCGCTCTCTTGGCTTCGACATCTTTCTGCAACTCGGCGTCTCGAGCTTCAGCGGCACGAGAAGCACTGATCCTGGCGAGTTTGATATCACGATCCAACTCTGTCTGTCTGTTCGTAAAGTCTGCCTCAGCGGTAGCCTTCTCCTTCTTTCGTTCAGTCTCACGAATAGACGTCTCCGCTTCAATCTTGGAAATCTGCTGCTTGGTGAGACCCTGCTTTTCCTTCTCACCAATCTCACCCTTCATCCTAGCTTCGGCGACATCAACCCTCGCGGTATTGATGGCAGATTCATGGGCCTTCTGAGCGAGAGAAGAGAAGTACTGGTTCCCTGGTGAATCTTGCAATTCCTTGACGTTGGCATTGTAGATTTTGAGACCGAATTGGGAAAGTTCCTCCTGGACGTTCTGGATGACCTTTTGCTTGAAGATTTGTCGTTCTCTGAAGATTTCTTCCATAGTCAAGCCGGAAACAATAACACGGGTTTCACCCTCGATAATACCCTTGACGATATCTTGAACATGAGATTGGCCGGAGGCCTTGGTACCATCCCGGCCACCACCGGTAAGCAGGGTAGCATATTTGACGAGCGCTTGGAGATCTATAGCTTCGTTAGTACGACGTTTCTTTGTGTTGCCGGAGCGTCTTCGCGGTCAGGTGACTTACCGTCGCTGGGACCAATTGTGAAGACTGCAGGCAGAGCGAATGATAGTTTCTCAATTGTCATGGCCTGGAGCTGCAGCGAGAAGTCGAACGGTGTAATAGAGATTCGTGTGACTATTCAATCAAATTAATATTATACCCTGTAATGCCAAGCGACGCACCGCGGGGATTCGCATGTTCGCGAATTCGAGCGCGAACTCCCCACAATGCAATGTCGCCCAGCAACCAACCAAGTTTTGGATTCGAATTTTACCTTTCTGGAACGGCAGGACGAATGCCTTCTTTGCGATTTTAACGCCATCTATCCCAGCACCCGTGAGGGCGAGGTATTGATTGGGCTATTTGCAGGTTTGTCAGCTGCTTCGTCTATGGAACACTCGGCTTTCAGCTGGGGACACGAACCTCTGAAATATGATAGAACAGCATTTTGGCGGTGATGTTGAATGCGAAGAGCAAGAAATAGAAGCTTCTTTGCGTGCGAGTGCCCGTTACCCAACTATGAGGTGAGCAAAGATATCGATTGTTATGTGTGTGGGAGTGTGTGTACTGGTCAAAAGGTTGACGTGTCGCTGACTTTATTCTAGTGTAAGAGATGCAGTATTAATGAACGATGGACCAACGAGCGGGGCTTCTCCTTATTTATATCGCCTTTAGAATTGCGACCGCAATTGATTCCCCGATTGACAGGAATGGCGTACGAGGCTCAAAACGAAAGGACCCTTCCCCAAGTCCCGAACTTTACTGCAGCATCAGCCGTCTGCAGACAATTTGAATTTCAAGACACCAATTGTATTGCCTCCTTGCCTAGCCGTCAGGTGCACACCACTTGAAACCTTGCTATTCGCAGGCATACTTTCGCCCAGTCTCTCATTCTCTAGGCATACCTGCGCTTCTCGGAACTCGGAACTCATGGGGCCTAATCGAATTCTAGCGGTCTTCTCGCTCAGATGGTGCCAGGTGTCTCTGTCTTGCTCATTGCCGATGCCTTTTTTCTCACCATCGTCGTTTGTCTTGCACTGCCTGGCCGCCCGACTTCGTATAGTGAAGATCAAGATTAGATTGACATAGACAATCCACAAAGGCAGCAAAACACGCGCAGCAGGCGTCGGAGGGTTTGATAATGGCAATGGCAGCCTCGCCGTTGAAGCCTAAGCGAGCCTTCGATCTGCTGCGGAGTCATGCAAGGTTTGCTCGCACCCCGCTGCCAAAAACAACCTGGTTCGGGCCCAATTCCAGCTTTCGGGCTGTGGTTCAGGTAGCCTTCCCATTTGGGTGGGCCAAATATTCGAGGCTCCTGGTTGGATCCTTAGGTGTTAGTTGGTAAGCTTTGCCTCGTTTGTCAATTTCGTGTGGACTGTCGCAAGGCTGACTCCACCGGAAATGCAAACAGAGCTCGTCGCACACTGCCTCACAAATTCCACTCAATCTGGTCGATTGTCTCTTGAGGTATGCTATGTTATGATATCAGAGGGGTTTTTTTGGCTTGCCAATATAATATACAAAGTATTGCGCCATTGAAGCCCGCAAGGCCCAAACCGCGATTAAACGTGTCGGGATAACATTGTCTTTTAAGGGTAAAAGAATGCAAAGATAATAATAACAAAACAATAATCTAGCGATTAACGTTAGTGATCCTGCAGGATTCCAGCGGGAGAGCTGTCTAAGCCCCATCGCACTCATCGCACTCCATATTTACATGTTGTGAGTGGTGCCTGCCACCGACCCCGCCTGATAGGTCGGAGCTTCGGCGTGAACCGTGAGCGGAGCATCAACCCTCCCTCAACACGAGCGTGTTCCCAAGCCTTGGGCGTCGATCGAAACAAAGCCATGCTGATTAAGTCACATGGTTTGTGAAGGCAGCATCCCCTTTTTGAAAGACAGAACATCGACTCCTTGTAATTAGAGCCTCAGCATCGTCATTCTCTTTGTTGTTTCGAGATCCCAGCCTATCACAGCACCGCTTCTTCCCACGACACAAACTCTAACCGGAGACATTTTCGCAGTTGGAATAATCCCGTCATCAAAAAGGTTAAAAACAAACCTCACTGCGAGTCATCCGGCCCGGGCAGCTTTTTCTACTCAAATACCCGCTCGAGAAAGTCCTCTTCAACACAACACTATGGAGGATTCTCTCGCATCTCCATACCCCGCAAGGATAGTTACTTTTCTGGTCTCAGGGACTCCCGTATCGGTATCGGAAGATCTGATACTGAAGGCGTGTCCGTATAGCAAGTTGGCAGATATCGCAAGTTACAGTCTTCCTGGCGAGACTGCCACTATCGACTGCCCAGTAGATGTACGTAGATCCAAAACGATCGGTGGACCAACGTTCAGCGTGAAGACATACGCCAGTGCTAAACAAGAGGACAGGATTTCAACGCATTAATCGAATATTTCAAGTCTGGCAAGATAGACGATAGCGACGAGGGCAAGCTCGAAAGACTTTTGAAGCTGCTCAAACTTTGGGAAATACCTATCCCTGAGCATCTGAGATACGGCCAGTTTTCGCGAAACGCAACTTCAAACGAAAAAGGCCAAGGTTCAATGTCCTTCCCAGGCTCTTCGCAGTCTGCAAGTATGGATCACGGTCTTCCTACCTACGAGTCCGTCACACCGGGTCCCGGGTTTAGCGGTAGCAGCTCACTCGGCCTGGGTAAAGTGCAAACCGAACCGTTGACCATCCAGCAAAAGATCGCACTCGCTGTGGAAGAGCGGCTCACAAATTTGCTTATGGAGCATATATTACCGCTGGTGGAAGGTCAGGCTACATCCGGTATCTACAACGGTGCTTTCATTCTCGTTCCTTCCAACAGTGCATCACTGCAGAAGCAGAGCGCTCCGATCCGCAGTGATTACGATACCAGTCCTATCATAGAGACCGAAGACGAAGTCATCGGCTTATCCATCTCAAATGTCTCCCTGTTCAAATATATCAAGCTCGTTAAGCTCCAGGGTGTCGGCAACACGGTGCAGTTCCTGACACAGATTCAAGTCATCGAAGAGTTAAAGAAACAGTTGAAGGCCCGATTACAGCTTCCCGATCCGCAAGCGGTGCAGCCCATGGTTGTACCTAAACCAGT
Organism: Dactylellina parvicollis; assembly: GCA_036971385.1. Lineage (NCBI taxonomy): Eukaryota > Fungi > Ascomycota > Orbiliomycetes > Orbiliales > Orbiliaceae > Dactylellina > Dactylellina parvicollis. The sequence goes on along the minus strand of JAJTUD010000013.1, from coordinate 502,849 downwards.
ATCACCTCCTCCGCAGAAGAAATCGAAATGGGGATGGGGAAGGTCTTTGTCTGGAAATGCACCACTTCCAGCACCTGTTGCACCAATAATGACGCCACCTCCAATTCAGCAGGGCCCTATAGATATTCGTATTGAAGAAGTTAGCATGAGGAGGATGAATCATATGGGACTGTATGAGACAGCAACGGGAACCGTCCTCGTGGTTGAGATTTTCTTATCTTAAGATGTTCGTGGCGATCACGGGGGTTGCATTTATAGCGTTTCTTAGTTGTCTGGCTGGTAACGGGGGCGGTTGTACAAAAATTGTCTGGTTACGAGACTGGAGTGTACTGTGTTATTGCTTGAACTACTTTCTTTTATGTTGAAACTTTTCTTTGAACTTTGTTGGCGTATTGGTAATTTGGCATCAAGTTGAACTGGGACATGGCGTTAATGTTGATTGAGAAGCTTGATATCATCCATCATCCATCCCATGATGACAGAGCATTTGAGTTTTGTCGTGTACAGCTATCAGGGAAAGCATCACGGATTCCTGCTACCCTAGGATGAAAATCAAATGATAATATATCATCCAGTAAATAACGCAAATGATAGTTTTCTCCATACATATGAACAAGCTCTAGCCCTGTTTTCTCAATTCGACACAACACCCTATGTCGCTGGTCCTCACTAAGAAGGACCCTCCTCAATGTCGAACATCCCGGCTGGCTGCAGGGCTGATACGATAGTTTAAACTGGTCAACTGATAGTTTCCTTGGAACCCAGTCAATCCGAAACCGATATCCCAAGGTTTTTCAAGCTTTCCATACGCATCTTTCGAAGCTTTCCACCGGATGTGAACAGCGCCAAGATATGGGTAACCAGGCTAAATTCGAAACTCGAAACCAAAACGCAGGCTCAATGGATCTCTTACCACAGATCAGACCATCCAAGCACGTACAAACCCGCGGAACCATTGGTAACTACTTTATAATCTGGCGGCTGAATTCAGATTCCCGTCCTTGGATCATCTAAGCTTAAATTGTGGACGGTCGGACAATTTTTTGGGGGACAGGACCTAAACCTTATCGGATCGCTGGTGTTTTATTCCGGTGAAACGAGGTTATGCCTCTATTCATAGACCAAGGATGAGATCATGTGTGGTTTTTTATACTATGAATGGGCCAATGGAGTTGCTTTTACAGTTTGTTTTTGCAGTGAATATCATATCAGTACAGTAAATATAAAAGGCTGACCTGACCGGTTGACAAGTGGAAAATATCTTCTTACAAACGCATCCAGGATTTTAGACTCTATTTCATTCTTCTCTCCATACTTTTGTTATAGATTTATACGAACCGTTCATTTAATCAACATGAAGGCAGCAGGTATTGCCGTTATCGCGGCCTTAGTCGCAGGCGCTACCGCACATTCCATTTTCCAAAAGGTATTTAAAATATATATTTTTGACATCGACGTCTATACTACTATACTTCCTTGATAAGCAAATTCTAACTCTAAAGTCAGCTGGCAGTCAATGGCGTAGACCAAGGAACATCTTGCATTCGACTGCCCCAGGGCAACTCTGCTAATTTCCCTGTCACCCTGGTCAGCTCGAACGATATACGATGCAATGTCGGTGGCTCGTCAGGTGTCAGCGGTGTCTGCTCGGTTCCCGCGGGCAGTACTATCACGGTTGAGATGCATCCTACTTATTCCGCCGCGGACCAGAGCTGCGATGTTGAGGCGATCGGAGGAGCGCATCATGGGCCTGTGCAGGTTTATATGGTAAGTCTGACCCTAAAAGTGAAGACAGCGAATTACTAGAGTATTAACGTATCGAGTAGCAAAAAGTGACAGACGCAAAGACGGCGGATGGGTCCGGACCTTGGTTCAAGGTTTACGCCGAAGGCCTCATATCTGGATACAATGCTGGTTATTGGGCTACCGACAGGATGAATGCAAAGTATGTACAAAACAAAGTGCAACTGGTAAACCCATTATACTTGCAAAGTCACCTTGAGACTAACTTCGATCGACACTGCATAGCTGCGGCAAAGTAAACCTCGTTGTTCCAGCTGGCCTGGCGCCTGGAAACTACCTCGTTCGCGCTGAGGTTATTGCTCTTCACGCCGCCTTCCAGACCAACGGAGCGCAGTTCTACATTACATGCTACCAGAGTAAGTTGTATTTCATATCTTCCATAAGAGCCTGATTATTAGTTACTAACGTAATCCAAAGTCAACGTGACTGGCAGCGGCTCTGAATCCCCCTCTGGCGTCCTCCTGCCAGGAGCCTACAGCCCAACTGATCCCGGTATCTTCTGGGATCTGTACAGGTCGTTCAGCTCTTACCCTCTGCCAGGACCTACAGTCTACGCTGGCGGCAGCGGAAGCGGCCCAACTTCCACCGCTCGAACCACCACGTCGAGTGCCAGGACTACATCGTCTACCACGTTGGCAACCGTGCGAACCTCGACTCCGTCTTCGACGACCACGCGAACAACCACCAGCAGCACCACCACTAGCCGTGTTACCACCCCCACGACCACGACTACCACAGCTAGAACCACTACTCCATCGACCACGGCTCGCACGACAACTTCTAGCGCAGGGTCCGGCACCGGTTCATCGCTTTACGGACAGGTAAGCAAACTTTATCGCGTTCGCCTCATCTTTCTCCGGTGTTCCTTGACTAATATATACTCTAAATAGTGCGGAGGAATCGGTTGGACAGGACCAACTACTTGCGCTCAGGGAACTTGCGTCGTCAGTAACGCTTACTTTTCGCAGTGCGTTCCTGCTTAAACATTCGCAAGACGGAGCTAGCGGAGAATTCTTAAAACCGCGTGCGAAAAACATAAAGTTTAGAGATTATATTCTCTTGTATATACATACCCATGCAATTGTACATATAGAACTGTTGAATGCTGAGATTATTAATATTCTTAGAGATACCTCCGTGCCGTTTTGCTATTTCCGTTTGGCCCATTGGGTTCAGATATACCTCCACGGCCACCTCTGGGCACAACTCAATGGCCAAAAGTGAAGAACTCCCAAATCTACACGAAGTTTGATAATCAGCTATCGCCATTATCGCTTGATATCTGCCACAGTATCCATAATAAAACCCGATGTTCAAGGCTGTGCTTTATAATCTTGACGGTTAACGTTAACGTCATGGGATCAATAGATACGTATGACGGTGTTGTTTATGTGTCATTTTCAATACTGGGGAGTATCTGCGGAGAAACTTCGGCTAAATAGCAATCCCTCCTTCCACCCCTCGACCCTCTTCCACAACCAGCTCGACGCATATGTCCATCGGTTCGAACGCAAGACTTTCAGGAGTGCCCAATCGAAAGCAAACGATGAGCATCCGATCCAAAAAGTACTCTGGATCCGGAAGCAGGATATCCGAGAGAGACAAGAAAAAACTGGGCGGGCGAAAAAAAAAAGGATACCATGGTCCGGAGCTGCAAGCAAAGGGCGACGTTCCGCGCAATTGCAATTGGTGTTTTTACCCCACAAATAGCTTTTGACCCTTGCGCGGTTACAAGCCTCTCCACACGTTATCGGGTTGACACCGTAGACTCTTTGCAGCAAGTCCCCTGGCTGGAGGCTTCTGTTAGTCGTGGACCTGCACATGTCTATTCGGCTGGAAATATCAACGGCATATGCCTTCGGGGCGGCAAAAGGAAGAGTATGCATCTCTTGGTAACTGAATTCTTCCGAGAAGGATGAGAGGGGGGGATGGCGGGGAGATAGAATTGTGTGTATATAAACGGATGGGGTTCGACCACCTGGTGCTGTTGATTTTCCATCGATATCAACATTACAGTCCCGCTCGAGTTGAAGAAGAGCAGTTTATATCATTTACGTGCTTGCTACGTGATAACTTTGAAGAGGGCGAAAGACTCTACGGTTTATATTCAACAATGGTTGACGCAAAGACATCTCAGGAGATCGAGGAGACTCTGGCGCAGCTCACGCTGGAGGAAAAGATATCTCTTCTCGCCGGCAAGGACTTTTGGAGAACGGTTCCCATACCGGAGAAGCAGATTCCTTCCATCAAAACATCAGGTAGAACCTATTTTAACTATCATAATACATACCAAACAGCTGGCTAACTGTCACCAATCATTCAGATGGCCCGAGCGGAGCACGAGGAGACACCTTCACAGGCGGCTCAAAAGCAGCCTTCTTCCCCTCCGGTATCTCCATGGGTGCCACGTTCAACCCGGAACTCGCATACGAAGTCGGCCAATTCATCGCCGATGAAGTGAAATCCAAATCGGCGTCCGTTCTTCTCGCTCCCACCGCCTGCTGCCACAGATCACCGCTCGGCGGAAGGAATTTCGAGTCCTACAGCGAGGACCCGCTGTTATCAGGAAAGATGGCATCGGGTTATATTCGTGGCGTGCAGTCCAAGGGTATTGCCGCAACGATGAAGCACTACGCCGCGAACGAGCAGGAGACCTGGCGGCTATTCGTCGACGAAAAAATCGATGAAACGACTCTGCGGGAGATTTACCTCAAACCTTTCGAGATTGCGATGAGGGAAGGCCGGCCGTGGGCGGTTATGACTGCCTATAATATCATCAACGGTGTTCATTGTGATTCGAATCCTTTCACTTTGAAGCAGGTCTTGAGGGGCGAATGGGAGTATGAAGGATTGGTCATGTCGGATTGGTTTGGGTGCAATTCAATGGTGGATTCGTTACTTGCGGGATTGGATCTCGAGATGCCGGGGCCGGCGAAGAAGCGACCGCTTAAAGAGTTTGTGGCAGCGGCAGAAAAGGACGATGATATCAGAGAAGCGGTTGATAAGGCTGCTCGAAGGGTTCTCACCCTTATCGCAAAGGTTGGCAAGTGGAAGGATATGACACCCGAAGCAGCCGAGATTTCGAGAGAAGACCCGGAAACTGGTAAGATTATCAGACGGGCTGGTGGCGAAGGTATCGTGTTGCTCAAGAATGAAGGTGCTCTACCGTTGCAGCCCGGATCGCTGAAGAAGGTTGCATTCATTGGACCCAATGCGAAGGCTACAGTTGCTGGGGGTGGTGGCTCTGCCAGCTTGAACCCAAATTACCTGACCCAACCGTACGAAACTTTCGTGAAAGCTGTCCAGGAGGTTAACGCAAGCATTGAAGTTCCGTGGGCTCAAGGTTGCATCATTGGTAAGTTCAATTTCTCGATATCGTCCAACCTATAACATTTTAACAGCTAACAGCTTCGAACTGAAATAGACCGCTGGGTTCCCACTCTCGACATCGAAGGCGGATTCTGCAGATCGGCTGGTCCGGATTCCGAACTGGGGCTTCTTTTCGAATGGTTCCGTGGCTACGACGCTACAGGCTCCGCCGTATCCTCGTCGGTAGCCAAGGATTCAAGTTTGTTCTGCTTTGACAATCGTCCCGCTGAGCTTTCACTAGCTGAAGGATACTCTGTCAAACTCTCCGGCCAAGTTTCCGTCCCCGAGGATGGCAAGTATAATATCAGTCTCAGTACTATCACAGCGGCAAGACTATATCTCAACGGACAGCTTCTCCTCGACAACTGGGACTTCAAGGAGCGTGGCAATCTCATGATGAATGTTGGCTCCGAAGAAGTTGTCAAGACTATTGAATTGAAGAAGGGCGAGTGGTACGATGTTGTAGTGCACAATACCTCGGTATGGCCCAAGGATTCGCCTAGGGATAAACCTATGGAAGAAATCGGTGTTATGGGGATCAGAATCGGACTCGGTCCCGTCTACGATAACCGAACCTTCATCGCCCAAGCCGCGGATACCGTAAAGGACAGCGATGCCGTCGTGATAGTCGTCGGCCTCAACAACGAATGGGAGTCGGAGAGCTACGACCGATCCGACACAAAACTTCCGAACAATCAAGACGAGCTGATCGAGGAAATCGCAAAGGTCAGCGATAACATTATTGTTGTGAACCAGAGCGGTGCGCCTGTGGATATGCCGTGGGTCGAGAACCCTAGCGTCAAGGGTGTCATCCAGGCTTGGTACGGCGGGCAGGAAGCCGGAAATGTGATCGCGGATGTCCTGCTGGGCAAGCAGAATCCGTCCGGCAAGCTGCCACTCACGTTTCCTGTGAAACTGGTGGATAATCCGACATATCTGTACTTCCCGGGGAAGGCGCAGAAGGTCGAGTACACGGAAAAGTTGATGGTAGGGTATCGATATTACGATACGGAGAGTGTCAAGCCGAGGTTTCCATTCGGATATGGGTTGTCGTATTCGAGCTTTGAGCTTGGAAAGCCAGCTTTGTCAACAGTAGACTTAAGTGAAGGAAACTCATTCACAGCTACCGTGGATGTTAGCAATACAAGCAGTGTTGCCGGTGCTGAAGTCGTCCAGCTGTACGTTCAGAGGAAGATCTCGGCAGCCTCGTCAGTCAAACGGCCGGTGAAAGAGCTGAAGGGGTTCAAGAAACTCCATTTGCAGCCTGGAGAGACCAAAGCAGCAGATATCACGGTTGATGATAGGAGCTTGGGTGTCTGGAGTCAGGAGGTTGGCAAATGGGTGGTCGAAGCAGGGAGTTATGAGGTCCTTGTTGGTACGAGTTCCGTGCAGGATGATCTTGTGGCGGCTGGCACCCTGAACGTGAAGGAATCTTGGAGTTGGATATAAAACATGGAAATCCTAGTACCAACAGCGTTGTATATTCATACGAAGAAATGTTTCTTAAAGGTCATGTGAAGATTTGACAGTATAATTATGAACAGTTGACGGAAAGCTTCATTTTGGGTTGATAATCTATCTGAGAGTGCAGGCGAAGTGTTATCATTGAGCTCGTGGCCACATTATTACTATACAGAAAACGCCAGCAAATATAAGTGACGGAAAAAACTTCCTCAATCAAAAAAGCAGGATACTCAAACAATGGTATAGATATTAGAAAAGCAGATCAAGTAGGATATATATTTTTTTTGCATGGTACTTTTCCCTTCCGTTATTATAAATGAAATATTTTATGAAGCATTGGCTTCGCCGCGAAGCCCGTGCAACCAACCTCTGTCTTCAGCATTATTTTCACCAGCCAGCTTGGATAACAATTCTAAGAACGCAACTAGATAGGCTTCTGTTCTCGCCTTGTTTGCGAATGATGAGGTGGACGACGGAGTCGAAGGTTGCTGACCGTAACTAATATCGTTTCGAATGTCGCTGAGGAGCGACGCTGCGATTATACGGATTTTGGCAATCTGAAAGGCAAAACGTTAGCTCGAAATATTCCTGTTGATGAAGTATAAATATGAGAACGCACAATACTCTGCCCGTTGGGCTCTAAATGTTCAAACTTTATACATCTCATAACGACAAGCATCGCACGACAGATGTAGTCCGTATCATGCGTGACGTCAATCTCGTCAGTAGGGTTTACGAATTTAATCTTCCCGTGGGTAGCCGAGAGGTCGGCTATCACACGCGAATAATCCGATAGGAATATGGAGAAGAGGTAAAGCTGTGTCACGTAAAGGTTGGCCTTTTGGACCTCGTAGGATATCTCGTGGCGATCCGGGTCAGGAATATTGATACCGTCCGGGAGTTCCGCGGCTGCCTGGTAGAGAGTCTTCCTTCCCAGGAATGCTTGCATGCTAAGGTAGATATCACCATCAGTTGTCGCACTCGCGGGCCACGGGACCATTTCCATCGGGAGACCATCGGCATCGGTTCCAGCGTTGGCTTCGGCCATCCTCATGTCCAGTTTTAATTCCGGAGGAAGCCAGTCCAAGGCAGATTTTATGTCCTTGAGGAACGTTTTCAAGACCCTTCGTTTCATCTCGGGGTCCGCTGATCTCCAGACGCTGCTTTCATCATTGTGGCACGTTGCTACGTACTTTGCGTATATGAGATGGATCTTGGAGCACGCGTTGAAGCCAACTAAGTGGCTGATCGTTGGTTCCAACCTGGCAGCCGCGAATTCGAAGGTGGTAGGTGTGATGAATGCATCATCAATCTCCGCAGGAACGGTGTCAAGGTACAATTGGTCCAGATCGGTAGAGTTATACTTCAAGAACAGGGGGAGGTTGATCTTGCCTTCCATAGAATAACGGGATATCTCTCCAACAACGGTGATCCAGAATACTCGCTTCCGGAGCTCCATGGTGATCAAACTGTTCGACGACATGAAGCCATGAGCGAAGTCCGGGTTGTTGAACTGGCTAGACGGGGACGTCCGTTCTAGAATCGTCAACGCCAATGAAAGTTCCGCAAAGTAAAAGGAACCCCTGTTGGTGTTGTTGGAATACCAGGCGCTGAGGGACAGCAGATACAGAGATGACAGCAACGTTACGTCCAGTCGCTCCAGGTAATCCACGGGTCTAGCTAGCAGGGCCAGCCGATGGGACCGCTCCGCCATTTGTATGGCCGTATTGTAGTACCGTCCCTGGCAATATGACTGGAGCTTCCTGGGGAACGAGATGATTGTGACGGTACACATTGCAAATATCAGTGATAAAAACATGGGATCCGATTTGTCCCGTCGTGCGTTAAAATCCGCGGTAAAGGACGGTTCATGAACAATCGGATTGAGAGGGTAGATGTAATAGAAGAAATCCTTGAGCAAGAGCCTGAGAACTTCCCTGGGGAGCAGAAAGTCGGTCGTGATGTCCATCCGATAGGCCGGCAAGGCAGGGAATGAACCAGAACTCGTCACCACTGGGGATAAAGCGCTGAAGACGCCTCCGGAACTATGACCGACGGCATCAGGAAACTGGCCCAACGAGGGCGAGTACAAGGTAGCGTTGGAAGGGGTCCTGTGTGCTCGATGTACACCCTCGGACTGGTCCGATCCTGGCGGCAGCGAGACGAGCCTGGTGGTCGTCGTCGGGGTGGGAACTTGTATCGGCGCACTTGTCACGTCAGATATCTGCATGGGCGACTGGTCCATTCCATTCGGATCCGGGAGCGCTCTGGGAAGATCCTTTGTTCTCCTGCGAGGCCATGACATCAGCGCATTCGACAACACATCGTGGGATCTCGAGATGTATCTCGAGAGGGAGGTTCTGGTTACCTGACCGGAGGTCCTGGCTTCTTCCGGGCTCGTGTGTACGCGCAGAGCAAGCCTTGAGCCTGGCAAGGCTTGCATGGAGGATTGCCCTCGTCGCATCGGACCTTTCTGAGCCGGCAGGCGTCGCAGGCCTGCCGTAGCCTCGTCCGTTTCTTCCGTTCTCTTTGTGGCGAGGTGACAGAGGCCTCGCGATCTCCGGCGTCCGAGTGAGGGCTGTCGTGGTCTATGGGATTCGAATTTGCGGTTAGAGCTTCGTCAGCGCCATCCGAGGCCATCACCGATGCTTCTGCATCCGCCATTCTGGATGGTTCATTCTTGTCCGCCGGACGGACGGTTGAGTTCCAGGAATCAGCAGCAGCAGCCTCCCTCCCCTTTCGAAACCAGATGTTGTCGCAGTGAAGAGACTTGTCATGATTTATTTTAAGCGGACGTGAAGGAAGTGGGAAGGAGGCATAATAGTTTTCACGAACGGGTAATTTAGCTCCTCAGGTGGTCAATACTCATTCGAGGTTTTTTTTCCCTTTTAAAATTGGGGGGGTGGTGTGCGGTCTCGTTTCGCTCGGGCCTCATGCTGCTGGGCCCGCCGGTTCCATACGACGACCATTCATTCATTCGTTCATTCCATTATTATATTACGTCGAAGGACGGTGGTGGAGCAGAATACAAAATAGCCTGCACCTCCCTGAGATCACTTCTGGGCGCTGGCATGGCACGTTTCTTGCACCATTCAGTCGAGGCCTTCGAGATTGAAAGATGGGGTTGACAGGGAGCCGTCACGCGGAACTAAGCCACAGCTTCCCCGAGAGATACAAGTATGTAACATTTCGCTGACACACCCGGACGCCATATCACTGGATTGGACGAGGCCTCGTCAGGGTAAATACATTCTAGAAGCCCATTTTAATATTGTGGAGACCGCGAGAGCATTTGTAAAAAAAAGTATGTGGTTGTTGTCCGTTCGCTGACAGCTTGTTCGCAGCCAACTTGGCGCCTGCTTATTCTGAACCGTTGGCCGTCACATTTATTCCGTAAATATCTAGGAGTGTCTCCTCCCATGCATGAAAGACGCATGCACGAAATCGTGTATCCACAATTTGAGCAGTTGCGATATGAGGGTTTTTGGCCGTAAACCCGGTTAGCATGCTCCTGTGCCCTCTTGGATGGATGGTACGGCTCCTTCGCTCGGTTGCCAACAGCCGGCCACCCACTTCAACACATTTGTCGCCATTGGAGGTTCAAAAATACTACACGCCTGGTGTGTTGGTGGACCTCGCGATGTTTTTCTTCGTGGTTGCAGCGACCCATCCGACCTGGACAACGTCTTGCCATGCAGATTAAGAGTATTTGCTAGATTTACAAGAGCCATTATTATATTTATATATGCTTTATCCTCTAATCCAGAGAGTATTTGTGGCGACTGCTGCATTAATGTCGTTTCAAATGATTTTCGTGTGTCTCCCCGGACGTCAAGTCCGTTCGAGAAAGAAACCCTCGTACGCTCAATTATTCGGATATAAATCCATCTAGTGGTTACCATCGCTTTCTTCATTCTTCTTCTTCATAGCTGCAATATACCTTCTCTCCTCCAGCCTCGAATCTCTTCTCCTAACCTGACACATATCTTCTACGCTTCGTACTATCAACTGTGTACTTTGCCTTTTATTCTTAGTAAGCCTCTTTTCATATCACTTCCGACATCCTCAGAATGGAGAACACTCCCAACGACATCAGAGCCTCTCTGGCCCAGCCCATTTCCAAGTCACCCTGTCCTGCAACAGCTAACCTAGGGCAGCAGAACTTCCTCTCAATCCCTGGCCAGCGTGTCTCCGTCCTCTCCCGTAGCCCAACTCCTGTTCCTTCCAGGCCTCGTTCACCCACGATGGCCTTCCAAGCTCCTCCACCCTTTACTCAAAATACCGAGTTGAAGAGTAACATCATTGCCGGCCTCTACCAACGCATCGGGCAGCTCCACAGCGACCTTGGAGTCCAGAGATCCGAGGCGGAACGGATGGCCGTTCAACTCGACGACATCAAAGAGCTGACCAAGGACTCCCGTGTCAAACTTGGTAGAGCTCTGAATCATATCAAGCATGCCCAAGTTGACCTCCAAGAAGCTCATCAGTCAGTTGCAGTAAGTATCAGAACCCTTTTGATGTCTTTCCTATTTCGGGGTTCTAAGTTAGCATGCATCATTTCAGCTCATCGACAGGGCGATGGGACTGACAATTGAAGGTAAGCCTTTACTCGACAACTTTTCCAACGACGATTGAGGTTGATATGTAACCAAGGGCTAACCACGAGTCATTAGATCTTGACTTCTCCAACACGCTACCCGCAGCGTCGTCAACTCCGCTTACCGCTGGCCTCAACTCTGTCCCAGTAGCTGCATTATTAAACTTTAAGGCCAAGGCTGCTACCAGCAGATACTCCCCCAGCGAGATCTCTCTCGTTTCTGCTGTTCCAAAGCTTGAAACTGAACCTCCGCTGTCGCTCTTCAGACCTACAGGCATACCGGTAGAAGATATGTATGAATACGACCCCCTTGAAGATGAGAATAAGTCCACCACCAAGTCTGTTGTCAAGTCTGCTGCGATCCAACGCGGGGCAACCCTTCAGCAGCGTAAGTGTATCCCGCCACCAAAGTAAATCCATAACCTTCAAATCAGGACGCTTACATGATACCAGTGGCTCTTGTTCCGAAAGCCGCTCAAGCCATCCGTGCATCGACCAAAGCTCGTTCAATCCTTGCCGCGGATGACGATGCTGTTACTGCCAGCTACCAGAGCATCATGACCCCTAATGCTGCGGCGGCCAGCGAGAAATCAAATGCTACGGTGAAACTAGTTAAGTCTGGGTCAGGGAATGCTAACTTTACTGTTCCCACCGTCCCTACTTCTACTAATATGGGGGGCAAAGCTTCACAGGAAGCTCCTTCCCCAAAACCCTTTATAGCACTTCCGTTGAGATTTGATCACAGAGGCAATATGCCAGGCGACGAGGGGCTGACTTACCCAACTAGTCGGCTTTGTGAGAGAGCCTACTACTTTCCAAAAAAGGTCCCAATACTTCGTATCGGGGATATTCCAAAGGATGTGACCCTAGACGATGTTATTGCAAGTATCGCGGGTGGTCCTCTCTATCGCGTCAGTATCAACCCAAAAGACAACACTCAGGGCGTTCGCATCACTTTCATCCACCGCGAGCACGCACTCGCAATCCTCAAATTTTCCAACGAAAACAACGGGCTCGCCATCAGGAACTGTAAAAAACGCCTTCGGCTTATCGATGATTTCTCTGGTGACGAAAACCGCATCAGTTACGGTACTTTTCGCAAGATCATGACCGAGAACGCGACTCGTATTGTCTATGTCATGGGACTCAATCGAAGTTATACTTGGACCTTGGAGCGATTCTACGAGCTTGTTATCGCCGCCGTCGAAAAGCTTCGTACCGAGAATCCTCAGGTGTACAGGTTTTCGGAAGCTTTAAACGTGACCGAAAAGCACGATATTGTCTCTTGCAGATTGGGTATGAGCAAAGAGGGTCTCGAAGCCGTCATCGTCTTGCGAAGCATCAGCTGGGGGATCCTGTAAGTTCTCATTCTTCAGCAGAAATCAACTTGCCTTTTGATGCATAACCAAGCTAACGAGTATTATCTATTGAAGCGTCCGGGCTGCACTCCATGGTCTCAAACAACCAGAGGGCTTCTACCGAGAGCGCTGCCTTGGCGAAATCGGCCCATCTATCAGCCCGTACGATGACCCAGCTTCTATACCAACCTTGTCTTCATATTGGATTCGTGATCCCTGTGATCAACCCCTCGAAAAAGTGCAGCCTCTCGAAAAAGCACAGCAAAAGAGCTAAGGGTATTTTCTCCCATTGATCTCTTTTCTGATTAAGATTTTTCTCAAGTCTGAAAAAAAGCTTGCAAGAAATGAGCTGATATACGACAACCGTCTGAAAAAAATATAATTTTTGCTCTGAACACTTTGTTTAGTCTCTCTGTGTTCTTTCCGAGACTATCCATATTCATAGTTTTGGTTCAATTCTTAATGTCAACCCAGTACTATCTCATTCCAACCTTGGCAAGTCCGTTATGAACTCGGACGAGAATATGTTGCTGCCCTGCCCTGACTGTTGATTGCTCTACCCTTTCCTTAGATAAATCCCATAAACTGCTTTCTCATTTATATTGCTCTCTGGATTTGTCTTCTTATTCTTAGCTAGTAAAGAACCTTAGTGAACCTAGTTAAACTTATCAATTAAACTGCGATTTATTATACTATAAAATGAAACTAGGCCCAATCACCAAAGTTCGAATGGCTCAAATAAAATATCAACATTAACAAATTACATTATTTCATAACTCTTCTCGTCCCTTCTAAAAGAACTAATAATCCTCATCATCCCCATCTGTATAAATCCCGCCGTGCTCATTCCTGAGATGATCGTAAATCCTACCAGGCCCAGAAGCCTCCCCGCAGATATAACACCAATGCTGCCCGCACGGACAAGTGATATGGTTACAACCCGCCATCTTTTGAGTCATAACCGTGCACTTGGGACAAGGCTTGATGGCCCTCTCACCCGGCGTCTTCTTCTTCTCCTCGCAGTCCTCGCATACGAAACCGTTCAGTTCGACCGGTTGCCCGCCGGCTGCGCAGACCCGTTCGATGAATTGTTTGGCTGTGTCGCAGTCAACACCTATTCCGATATATATATTAGCCAAAATTCCAAAAATATACTCTGCATTATACGTCTGAAACCTAGTAGTCCGCTCCACGACCCTGTGTATATAAAATGAAGAAGGAGTGAATCAACTTACACCAACCAAAAATCCACTTGCCCCTCCTCTTGACCGCCTCCTGCACCCCAGCCAGCGTGGCAACGTTCAACCCGTACCCTCTCAAAATCTTCGCCGCTGGCGCTCGTCTGCAGAACGGACAGTGCAACGAGTTCAGGTTCACGACCTTGCCGGCCTCGTTCTGCCCGTACCAACCCCGGATGCAATCCTCACAGATTTTGTTCTTACACCCGCGTCGTCCGCACGCTTCGTGCAACTCGTGGGGTTTGAAGGAGGAATCGAAGCATAGATTGCACGTCTTGTATTCGATCGTGTTTGATGAGATCCATTTCTTGTATTCCTCAAGGAGGTGGGGCACGTTTTGGATGGGTCTGTGGCGAAGGGTCAGCTGAAGTTTTTCCGTATCCGGAAAGATCGAGATTGATGATTCGAGCGTTTCCATTCCTTGAGCTTTAACGGTGGCGAAGACGGATCTGCCGCTGAACCCGATCTCGGCACCTTTAGCCCCCAGGATCCAGGATACGCCGTTTTCTTTATTGATCGCGCGAGCGGTGGTCGCTTCCGACACCATAGTCTCCCGACCTTCCTCGCAAAAGACGCATAGAAAATCCTTGGCCGGCTGGGTACGATACTCGACCGGCGAGATGACCCTGTTGGTGCAATTCTTGCAGGTGACGTACGGTGCCCTTCCGTTCTCCTTGGGGAACCGGCAGTAGTGACACTTTGGCTTCACGTTCAATTTTGCCACGTCGTAAACGACGTACGCGCACCTGCAAGCGCCGTTTCCGCATTGGACCCAGTGCTTGGGGGTTTTCTCCCCTTGCTCGGTTTCCGCTCGCATCTTGATCCCTTCTTCCTTTTCCCGCTCATCCATCCAGTCGGATACGGTGCACAGACCGCAGATGGATTTCTTGGACATCATTGTGACGCTGCGGTCGTAGAGGCATTTCTTGCATTTGACGGTGGCACCGATCCAGCCTTGGGTTTTTTCCGGGGTGAAGGGGACGATGGCGGTGAGCTCGGTGTCAAGGTTGAATTCGGCGAGCTTGTAGGTGTTTAGTTTCTTGAAGAGAGAGGACTCAAAGTCGGTGAGGAGACCGGCGTTGCCATTGGCGCGGTCTTTTTCGTCACAGTGGACGAGGAGGCGCATACACTTTATGGGAGTATTAGTTTCCGGGATTGTGATGTACAATGTCTTCTATTCAGACTTACCTCCAGACTCCAGTTCTCTCCGACCTCGATATCTGCCCATTTACCTCTAAACGCCACCAGAGTCTCCCTCGCCGCCTCCTGCAGCCCTGGAATCTGCACTCCAATCTTCATACACAGAGCTGCTAATAGCGCACCGGCACGGGCCGATAGGAGCGTTCCAGGTAGGACAAGATGCAACAGGATCTTCCAAAAGTGCCGTTTGTGCTCCTTGCCCGCCAGCACGAATGGGATCTTCTCCACAATTTTATCGTCCTGCAGATGCGCCGGACACTCTTCCTTGGACGGGATGAACACTAGCTTGGTTAAAACCTTACCCAATCTTTTGAGAACGGTATGATGGCACGACCGGGCGATTTCGAGCAAATCACCACGGAGCCAGTGAACGGGACCGACACCTGCTTCCGTAGGATCGATGCACACTGCTGGGTACGCATCCTTTTCGGGAACCGAAGTGATGATTCGTTCGATCTCTTTGGTTTGGTTGTAGCTCTCTTCGAGCCACTGTTTCATGTTTTCTTTGGTGGTACCTTCGGGTATCTTGGCCACCGCGACAGCAAAGGCGTTGACGACTCTATCGCGGGATTCCGAGCCACGTTCGGCGCACATGACACGCCATAGCTCGCCGAAGACCGGGTTGAGAGAAATCGAAGTGGCATCGAAATCGATGATTGTCTAGAAGCCGGTTGTCAAATCTCTCTTCTCTATGACTTCCGAGTATATATATATTTTTGAATAAACTCACCTCCAACGTTTCATACACTAGCTTTTGGTATTCCGGATCCGCTACAAAATGCAGCGCAAAATCCTGCACCGGTTGGCGCCTGTGATGGACGTCCTTTGTAACATCATACGGAACCATCCGCAGGGCGTGGCTGAGAGTCTGGGCATTATCAGATTTTGGCAGAAAGCCACCGCTGTTGTTCTGAGTTTCGTCCTTAACCGCCTTGAACTTTTTCGCCAGGGAGCTCGACCAGCTGAGAGTCTTGACTCCCTTCTCGGATTTAGCCCGGGGGGCTTGGTTGAGCCATGCCATCAATAGATCCATGGAGACGAGGGAGATCTGATGAGCGTCGGCCTCGTGGGTTAAAGCTACAGCGACACCGTTGGTAGCGGCGCTGAGCATTACGTACCAGGAGGCGTGAACTGCGAGGGAGACGTCGAGGACGCTCATCACTTGGACTTTGTGCTTGGCCATGAGGCGGCAGCAGGAAACCCAACTGATCAGATGAATGGCATTGTCAGTAAAAATACTGTCCCCACACCGGCAATATTCTAAACTCTTTCGTGGTAAAAGTAGGAAGAATAAAGGACACTCACTCCATGCACTCCCTGCCAATCGGATCCTTCTTCAAGTCGGCCAACTCCCTCTGCCGTTGTCCACCCCACGATCTGCTAGTCGCCGAATGCGGTGGCGCATCGGTGTACCAAAAACACAATGTTCGTCTTCCCGGGTGGATGTTTTTAATCAGGGTCCAGATCGCGCTCTTTGACGCTTCCGGGTAATCCGCCCCCCCACATATATCGATCCGCTTTGCGAACTCGAGCAGGTTCACCTGTTTACCCTTGGTTCCGGCGTCGGATTTCTGGTTAACATCATACCAACCGCTAAACTCGATTTGCTTTTTGAAGCGGTAGTTTTCGTTATCGTAGTCACGGTAGGCGATTACGGAGATTGAGGTGAAGGCGGATGTGAGGTTGCTGAGAGATAATATCTGCGGGAGGGAGTGTTGGAGGGCGGATAGATAGGTGGCCATCGAGCCCGTGGCGTCGGTAATGAGACATAGGTCGTACTCTTCCCCTGTTGCCGGGGCGGAAGCGGCGGATGAGGATGCCATTGCAATTTGCTGTGGAATTAGTCGCCGGGTGTCACGAAGGGTTCTAGAAGCGCGCTAGGAAGAAATGTGAAACTCGTGCGTGCTATCGCATGTACGGTGGAATCGATCCTACAGAGGGTACGAATACGGTATCCTTCGAATTTGCGAGCTGCGCTGGTGTGCGATCGTGTAGAGAAGTTTCGAGAAATCAAATCAAATATTCCAAAAACTGGGTCTTAAATGCACTTTTAGAAGTCCGCTATGACTCAATAACCCCTTAAACAGTCATCTCCTTTGATGGTATCTTTTGCACCTCTTCTCTTCTTTGGATTTGTGAAACAGAAGCGCTAAGGCGGTTAAGCCCACCACGGAATTGAGGCTGACTCTGCGGAAAAAAGTGTTGAGTGTGTGGTAATATTGAAGTCCGTGAGTCAACAAGGTTGACTTTCAGGCGCCGCCTGGGGCACTTTGATACTGTGATCTTGCACTCGACAGGTCTTGATATATTGTGGGAACTGGTTTTTATGGTTGAACACTAGCTTTCCAGAGGTTGGTCAATTGGGGCTGTACCGATTGCAACTTCAACGAGGAGCACTGTAGTGGTAAGCTTATAAGCCTGTATCGATTGTGAAAGAATTCGAATTCAACCATTGAGCTAGAACCGTAGGTTGTCTCGATCTAGATATCTCCGAGTAGAAGCTGGATAGTATTATGATGCCATTATAGTTTCGGGATGCAGCATATGCATCGATCAGAGCATGTATGCACCCATGCATATATCCTTCCTTTAGAATATATATCGCAGGTAGTTGTTAGTCGAATGTGTTGGCCGTGTTGCCGTCTGCGGCCAGGACAAACACCCATCGACCAATGCGGCCGGTCATTCAGCCCTTCGTTCCACAGCAGTGTATCTTTCCAGTCCATCGATTACATCGTCCTGCATGGTTTGGTCTGCGAGGAATCGACAGATCTCTCTCTCTCTAACTACATGGAAATCTTGGTCGAGACTTTCTTCATACATATACATCGGCTTCAATATCAGGCCCCCACGTCTGCGTACATACATTTGCATGCGCACGGCAAGTTAAATTGCGATGAGGCTATGCTACGCACATCGGAAAAGCTGAAGAGTCCAACCTCCTCCTCGCAGGGAGACTGCTTCGACATGCCGAACCGTAGGGCTCGTTAGCCCTTAGCTACGACCAAGACGGAAGCTTATGTATGTCATCGGGACTCGCGTATACCCAAACGTCGAAAGCGGGACTGGATTTAGGGGCGACTTATGCACGCAAATCGCCATCCGTATCGATAAGCCAGGACGGTCGACCCTTTTGGCCGTATATTCCGGGTTATCAGACGGTACCGAGCACCTCCTTCCACTTTGGCGCAGGCACTGCAGGCATCCAGGTCCCCATGGCGCGTTTTTTTAATTATTATTGCCCAGCTGCAGCGACGAACCAGAAAATGCTTATTCATCCTTTTAATCTTGGTATTTTTCATCATCTGGTTTTCCCTTTCAGCTCGGTAAGCGTGTCAGCGGGAAGCTGGCGGAACTGTCGTCATCCATCTCCACCGCCGGTCAATTGGATCTCAGAGGTGAGTTTCTTGCAATTGCTATTTCTATTTCCATTTCCATCACCAGGTCTGCTTGGCGTTGAGCGTTTGTTCGCGGCGTGGGCGGCGTGCGCTGCGGCGGCGGCTGCTGCTGCTGGCGTGCCTCCCTTCCGCATGCCGGTGTTCGCATTCGATCCGCTCCCGAGAAAATTCGAGGCCATGGAATCCTACACCGAATTAACGCCCCGCCTGCGATGCCCGTTTCTTCGTGGACGCAGGCGATATATACATACATGTCAATTCTAGAAGCAGGGCCCCTCTCTCGCTTTTTCTTTCATTCCCAAATGTTCTCCTTTGAAAGAAACAAATCAAACGAATAAACCCGCCGCTAATCTCTCAGCAGACATTCCAGTCGTCTGTTTCGAAGGAATGAAACCCCTCCATCCAAATTCTCTCGACATTCAGGCACCGACTCGACAACTCCCGTCAGCATAGGTACAAAGTCCTTTGCGTACTTATACTGCCAAAAGGGACGGCCCTTCGCATCGACTGCGTCCTGGTTCGATACAACTCCAATTCGTATCACCGAACTAGCTCTGCGCTTCCGGTACATACCACCATCGGAACAAGGATGGCGGAACCAACAGGGTCCTCGGAATCCTATACGATCACACAGACCTTCAACTGCAATGAAAACACAAATGCAGAGGACCTTCGGGGTCTCAGAATATCGGCAATCTTTGTTATCCTGGTTGGATCGATGTTTGGTATATCGCCCTTGCTTCCAAATGATATCCTAGTGGGACCCGGCCGCTGACCATTTATTCTACCAATAGGCGCGTTGTTCCCTATAATCGCACACCAATATCCCGGAATACGCGGGCAAAAGCGAATATTCTTCTTTGTCAAGTATTTCGGATCAGGCGTTATCGTGGCGACAGCCTTTATCCATGTGAGACAAAAAAAATACATTAGCAGCCTTTATCACCTTGTTGCGGTTGGCTAACGGATTATAGTTGCTCGCCCCTGCAAACGAGGCCTTGACGAATCCATGTCTCAACGACGTTGTTACGAGATACCCGTGGGCGGAGGGCATCGCTTTGATGTCTGTATTCTCTTTGTTCTTCGTCGAACTCCTCGCAACCTCCTTTGCAACTCTCGTTCATTCCGGCGATGGACACGGACACGGTGATCATCACTCGCATTCCAACGATAAACATCGCCAGACGTCACTGCCTGGCGAAGATCACCTAGGTCACGTACGGAAACACCAGAGTATCGAAGCCGCCCAAGGAGCGGAAAACTCCACCAACGACAGCGTCGATGCGGTATCACAAGCTATCTCCACCGGTATCCCACCGACGGAGACTCACCGTCATGACGAAGAAAAGGCCCTAGAGGCCGCCGAGGACTACGCTTCCCAGCTAATATCCGTCTTCATCTTCGAATTCGGCGTGGTCTTCCACTCAGTAATCATCGGGCTCACCCTCGCGGTCACCGGCGACAACTTTACAACCCTCTACATCGTCCTGGTCTTCCACCAAACCTTTGAAGGCCTTGCCCTCGGCACCCGTCTCGCTGTCGTCCCCTTCTCGAAAGCTCGTCGCTCGACACCGTACGTCATGGCTATCGTTTACGGTCTGTCGACTCCATTGGCGATAGCGATCGGTCTAGCCGCGAGGAAATCGTACACGTCGAATGGCTCGAGAGCGATCTTGGTGCAGGGCATATTCGATTCGATAAGCGCGGGAATTTTGCTGTATACCGGGTTAATCGAACTCATGGCGCATGAGTTTTTATTTAGCGAGACGTTCCGGCCCGTCAGACGGGGCATGCGACGACGCTTGTTTGCAGCCTATGGGTGCATGATGCTAGGTGCTGGTAAGTACAAGAATCGAGTTTTTGTCGTTTATCTACAGACTACAGTTATATGGAGGTGGTGTACGAGAAGATGAAGATACAGTTGCTAATCTGCTTTCGTATTTTCTTTTAGGTCTGATGGCATTACTTGGTTATTGGGCATAAAGAGCAGGGATAATATCAAGAAGGTTCAGTGGGGAATAAAAGCATTAGCGGGTGTATTCTTTTTCCTCCTTCGTCTCGGGTCCCATCGAACAGTTTAGAAAGCAATCCTTCTCTTATTGCGGTTCTCCTCTCTAACGGAGTCTTTCACTTATCTTCGTCGATTCATGAACTCGAGTCATTATTCAATCGCATCCCATTACTTTTATTGCATTCATAGCCAGCGCATAATTCATGATTCAAGTTGCAACCACAAAGAATTTTTATTTTAGATATAAAACACCCCCGATTATGCATAACATTTTCCAAGTAAGATGTGTGAGGATTAAAACCCCGATCTCCGGGTTTATTATTTTTCTTCGGGAAGAAGGGAGGAAAGGGTGCTCGGACCAGGCCTTCTGACCAGTAGGAAGATTTTTCGAGGTTCCCCACGACATCGGGTTCCCCTGTGAAATTCTTAATCCGTTTGTGCGAGTTTCGGCAGAATAAGCCGAAAAAACTTTGAAAAACAAAACCGCAAAGAGCCCTTGTGTATACTACTCTCACTGTGTCTCGGAGATTCGAAGCGGGAGCTGTTCGCAAAAAAGGTTATTGTAAAAAAAAAGGCACCGGGTCCCGGTTGCCACCACTTTGATTCTCCGTGCGCGCCGCCCTATCGTATCGTATCAAGTGGTGGGAAAATTCCCAAATCCAATCACACCATTTCCTTCGGGTTGCTTTCTTCAAGACATGTTTTTGGTTCGGGCTGGTCCGAGCTCCAGCTTTTTTTTAGGGGAAACGGGATGCCGGTTGGATCGGTTCGTTTCACAGATAATCGTGTAATGCAAGCTGCGCGGAGCACACGGCGGCGTGTGGCACGTTTCTTGTCAAAAAAGTGAACATTGAAGGCGCTAGGGGCGTGGGGGAGAACTTTCTCCAGCATTATGTATCCTCAATTATAGATTTACACGCGCCTTGCAGCGGAATATTATTGAAGGATAGGAAAAGAAAGAAAGAAAGGATCGACTGGAATATAGTTGCGGCTAATGCTTTCGAGCCGGTTGATTATCAATACAATATATGCAAATTCCTGGTTTAACTTGTTACTAGGGCTCTCGCGTAGCAAATATATTGATCAACGATCACGCTGTTCGATCACGAGGGCTCTTTACTATTTGAGATGTGAAATTGCTCCTCGGCCTGACTGCGTACTCTCGCGCAACAACATTTCAGCGTTTACAAAAAACTAGATGAAAAATCGATATTGGGTGTATGGAGTATATCATTGCACAACAAGGTAATCGCTGAGTAAATGTACAGCAATGTAATCGCTAAGTAGAGCTTTTGAAGAGCTCTTCATGAGGAAGTATCCCTGGTACCTTTGGACAGACAATCTGTCGAAATGGGGAGCAATCTCTCACATTAACAATTGTGATGAGTTATTTACACAAACGCTCAATGTTTGAACAGAGCGATCGACGTGCTGGTATGTTGGACTTGGGTGTGACGCGACGGTATTCAGGAAAAAAGAATCTTGAGGATTTTCTTGCCATTTGCAAGGTGGAAAATAGTTCATCCGGGAAGAAACCTCGGTTGCTTTGTCTTTGCAAATGAGATTTATCTCGTATTTTGTAAGGAATGACAAAAGAGAGGCGCTTCGAGGGGGCTTGGGTAGCCCGGAGAAGACCCGTGGTTTTTGCTAAATCCCTTGGTGTGGGACCCGTCGACGTCTAATATACCTGGTGCATTTTAGAATCGATGAATTTGCCTGCCATTTGCTGCATGTCGAGTGGGCTTTTTGTTCTAGGGCCTCGTGATCTGATCGATGAATGCTGTCAATTGGTTATATTAAGGGACGATATTTAAAGTCGAGTTTACTTTAACAAGACTGATCCTGGATTTGATTTATTCGTGGTAATGTTTTAATGTATGGAATTAAAGGAATAGGCGTATGCTCATAATACTACAGTTTGGCTCAATGTGAAGCATTAATTGCGCAAGGCAACCTCGATTCGAGGCGCTCTATAGATGTGCAAGTAGCTGACGAAGACACAATGTACATGTACAAGAGCAATAGCTAAATGGTCTCTATAACCTTTAGAAACTATCGTGCTGCACCATAACGCTGGTGCGCTGCAGAATGTTAATATCAAATCCTTTAGCTAGATATAAGGGGTCTTCTATCACAGCGTGTACGTGTAATCCATTGCGGAATAACATCGATCTTCACTTGCTTACTCTTTATGGGGGCGCAACTCCACGGACTTCGACCTTATCCGTTGCATACCTGTTATGTGAAATGCGGAGAGAGAGAGAGAGAGAGCAGATATTGGTGCCATGGAGTTGTAAAACCAAGGATCGTGAAAGGTGTGGATCCGGGTCTTGTGTTGCAGGGGAGAGGTTTGAAGTCTAAGCCGTTTACGATTGACGGGCCTCAATTTTCCGTCCGCAGGGCGCCGTTCGTTTCTTTCAACCTCCAGAATACAAACGACCGCCGCATCCAAGCATGTGGTTCCAGGGGACGGCGGTGGAGAAAAGAAGCCCTAGAAACATCTGGCCCAGCCAGTCAAGCTGGATCGAAAGCTAAAAAATGGGTTATTTGTTTTTTGTTTCTGGCTGCGTGACCCGGAAATATGTGTCCATGCTCCAAAACCCACCCCCAAAGCGCGGCCAAGAGGTCGGTTCTGTTCGAAGGCAAAGGACCACACCGCTAAAGCCAACTTGACGGCGCCGCGGCGGTCGTTGGAAAAACAGATAGGAACAATTTAACAGAAGTCTGGTTTGGATTTCGCCGGAAGGCTGTTCAGGTGTATTCCTCCCCCAATCCGAGCCTGGGGATATCGATTGTCTGGTGCCATGGTCCCCCAATCTTCTTTCGCAGCAAGGCCCCCAAGTAGATTCCGGCCCTCGTCAAGCAGTAAGATCCACCAGCCGCTCGCTGGTACCTGTACCTGAACGTGCGCGTATAAGCCATCTGCTAGATTTTGAAGCAGAGTACGCAATATCAAGACCGTCGGATTAGGTAGCCCTGCGAATTTAGACGAATTCCGTTCCGGTCAAGACGGCGGAACTATTTTCGAGAAAAAGATAATCTTAATTGCATAACCACAAAGAACAATGCCACCATCTTCCGATCCACCGACGAATACCTGCCAGCGAATGGGTTTCTGGTCTGTGGAGACCGTTTACCCCATTGCTAGGATTGTTCCCACTCGAGATTAAAGCCGGCTGCACCGACCTGCTAATCCATTTTGTTTTTCTGGATTCTTCCTGGCTCGCGGTCAAGATCCTCGTATATTTTGCGTTTGCCTGTTCTGGGTCGGTTCCTTTAAAGGATAAGAAGCTTCCCCATCATTTAAGTGAACCCTCTTTTCTCTTCTTTTTTTAAAAATGCCGCCGATCGATCCTTCAACCTCTCGCCCAGCAGAGTTTCCAACCAGCAGTAAGGAATCCATCCTTTCGCGATAGTCTTTTTTCCCCATCTCGTAACGTTACGAGTTCGAAATTAACATTATATATCTTAGTCTCGTCGTCGTCGTCCTCGCCAAGATCGCATTCCCCAGAATCCAGCGGACTCGGATCGCCCTTCGCCGTGATTGGAACACCCCGCGGTCAAACCCGTGCCCAGATCACCACCCCGAGCGAGCCATCCTCGGGAACAATCTCCTCTGAAGAGATATCGCCCATCGACGTCGAGTCCAAGCACAAACTGGGATCTGAGATCACCCTCAAACAAACTACAAAAATGGCTCCAGTCAATGTTTTGATGGTACGATACCGAATGTCAATCAACACGGGTATTAAAGTTTCGTTTCCGTCTAATCTCCTGCGATATTAGGTCGGTACCGGCGAGTACACCACCGGATTTGTGGGAACCGGCGCCTCCACTTCTGATAAGAAGGTAAACCCTCGCTTTTCCCATTCGCAAAAATATGGAAAACTTGGAAGGCAAAAAATAGAGACTAAGCAGTAACTTCTAGGTCGGTGTCGTCGGCTTGACCTTGTTCGATCTTAGGCGTCGTGGCAAAGTTAGTGAATTGTCCATGGTTGGTGTCAACGGAAAGAAATATCCCGCCATTCGTAAGTTCCCAAATCTCCACTACCCCGACTTCAATTTTCCCCACAATCCTACCCAAATCTCGGGCCCGGGATACTTGGCCCGTGCCCTCGTGAAACTTCACAGCGACAACGCAAAAGCGCTAACATCTTTTTTATTACAGGGGAGCACTTGGACAAGAATATCTCCCAGGTCTACAACGGTCTGGACGTTTCCTTCAAGTCTTTCCCAGCCGATGATACTGTCGACCCGGATTCCTACAAGGCTGCCATCGATAAGCTCAGCCCAGGCGATGCAATCACTATCTTCACCCCGGATACCACCCATTACCCAATCGCCCTCTATGCCATCCAGCGGAAAATTCACGTTCTCCTTACCAAGCCGGCTACCAAGACCATTGAGGAGCACCAGCATCTGATCCGCGAGTCCAGGAAATATGGCGTCTTTGTCTATGTTGAGCATCACAAGCGGTTCGATCCGGCTTACTCTGATGCCCGAGCCAAGGCTCAAAAGCTGGGTGATTTCAACTACTTTTACAGCTACATGTCCCAGCCGAAGAGCCAGTTGGAGACTTTCAAGGCCTGGGCCGGAAAGGACTCGGATATCTCGTAAGTACCATCGATTTTATTGATGCATTTGGCCTATACTCACAGAATCCTTTAGTTACTACTTGAACTCTCATCACGTCGATGTCAACGAGTCCATGGTTCCCGGCTATAAGCCGTACAAGGTCACCGCTTCCGGCTCGCATGGCTGTGCCACTGATCTTGGATGTGTTCCCGGAACCGAAGATACTATCACCCTCTTGGTTGACTGGGTGAAGAAGGACGATCCAACCAAGACCGCCACCGGTGTCTACACATCTAGCTGGACTGCCCCTCAAAAGGCTGGTGTCCACTCCAACCAGTACTTTCACTGTAAGTTAAAATTTCATAACCTTTTCTGCTCGATTTTTGTTTTTTAATATTATGTTAGACCTTGGAAGCAAGGGTGAAATCCGAATCAACCAGGCCAAGCGCGGTTATGATATCGCCGACGACGAGACCACTGGCCTGATGTGGTACAACCCCTTCTACATGCGATACGCCCCCGACGAAGAAGGAAACTTTGGTGGCCAAAGCGGCTACGGTACGTATATTAGCTATTTTATTTCATCATTTACAAATATACTGATTGATATTTTAGGCTACGTCTCCTTCGAAAAGTTCGTCGACGCCTGCAACAAGCTGAACGCGGGTGAAATCACCCTGGAACAGCTTGACAAGCGTGGCCTCCCCACGCTCGTCAACACCGCTGCCACGGGTGCGATCTTGCACGCCGGTCGAGTCAGTCTCGACGAAAAGAGGACAGTCTACCTCGAAGAGAACGAGGGTGTCTGGCGACTAGGATGTGCTTGTAGGCGACCATAAACACTACTTTTATGTTGCAAAAAAAAGGATAAAAGTTACAGTTTTGTTGATTCGATTATCTCTGCCTTTCCAAAATGGGTTTTCTTCGTTTTACGAAATATAGCTGGATCATCATGCATCCTTCACGCTCCTGCTACCTCCACGTCCCTGAACGGCACGACCGTCAGAGAAGAACCGGAAGTCACGTCTATTACCACCACGGAACCCGAACCTATTACCGTCGAAGCTGTTACACCCGCAACGCCCACTTCCACCACTCAGACACCAAAAACCATCAATGCCCCGAAGGTCGTCGAACGAAAGTCATCCAACTCGTCGCTACCGAGTCTCGTCAAACGGCAGAAGAGTGTTGTGAATTGGTGGAAGAAGCGTAAGAACAGGAAGTCGACTCCCGTTGTCGAAGCTAAGGCTTAAAAGCCACGCTTCCTGGTCCTCCGAGGGCTTGTCGCTAGGACTTTTTCCAGAAATACCTCAGTTTAGTTCACAATCCCGTCACTAACTTTTCACCCGGTTCTTTTTACTTTTCGACGCCTTCATCAAGCTTGCCAAAGTTCTTCTATTCAGGTACAGCGTGTGGATTTTGCATTTATTTCTATATCCGTTCTTCACATTTTGGGAACAATTGATTTCGAACTTGAGCCAACTTGTCACATCTTTATTCCTTCGTCTGAGTCTTCATATTTCTTATAGCCCTTTCTTTATAATAACTCCTCGGTTGGTAGAAGGCTTCCCCATTTCTTTTTGATTTCATAATACTTCTTTTGTGGGGCATTCCATGGCGTTCTTACAGCTTCGTCCTTTTTTTCTACTTCCCAACCGTACCTACATCCCCATGTGTATAGCTCAGAACCACTTTTGTTTTCTTTTGTTTTCTTTGCCTGTACATTTGTATCTATAAAGCTAAAAACAAAATACAAGTGAAATTAACCATCATGCCCACATAAGTAGATAACATTGCCCGGGGTACTCTGCAGATTCTCATGGTTAGCTTAGCTTACAGAAGGTCGGACTTGAAAGCTGGTTCATATTGTAGATCGTAACTTATTAGAAACAAACTCTTTTTGCTATTAGCCATAATGCGGAGACATCACCCGACGAGCCCTTATAAAAATACAGGTCCGTGGGGCCAAGGAAATGCTTCGCCTTAGAGTAACCTAACGTTAATGAAGGTTGGCGGGGGAATATACATATCTTCCACGTTCCTTTTAAGCGGAAAGCAGGGGGCATGCGAACAATATTGCCGCCCTTTTTCATATGGTGTTTTTTTTTTGCTGGCTTGAATTAAGCTTATTGTTGACTGTGGAGATGTTTGCGGCTAAGGGGCAACCCTTGTTGTCTTTTCTATGTGAACACGGCCAGATGGTGAAACATGGAGGGTTCTACCGTGGTTGATTTTCTGAATATTTTACTCGAGCCGGGGAAAATTCATTAATATTGTTTAGAGGAGACGAGTAATACCGGGAGGTGAACCGGCTGATTACATGGGCTGGTTGCCTAAATATAAAAGCTCGGACTGCTTCCATTTGGCTTAGTGGGTTCTATAATACAAGTAACTAATGGAATGCGTTCACGAGACTTGACATTGTAATCAATGACAATTGTGAGATGCCATCCCAATTTTTGTAGAGAGAGAGAGATAGAGCGATAGTCAAGCGGAAGAATCCCAGAGCTTTCCCAAAACAAGAGACTCTCCCAAATACTCACTTCACGCTAACTACAAACTCATCTCAACCTCCATAGCATCCACAAGCTTATCCTTAACCGCTTTCGTATCCTCATCCGACAATCTCCTCAACGGCCGTCTCGGGTAACCCCCATAGCCAAAATAACTCTGAATGGCACCCTTGGTCCCCGGAATCGCCGCTTTTGTCAGAACCCAATCGCCCTTCGACAGCAACTTTTGCATCTTGACCGCCTCATCGAGCTTTCCATCCCTGAACAAATTGTAAACGTGGACGCACAGTTTGGGCATAACGTTCGCACCGCCAGCGATAACGCCCGACGCACCCGTGAGCAGCGCCTGCAGCATGAAATCCGCCATACCGGCGAAACACATGTACCCGCTGCCCTCGGCCGTCGGCGTGACCGCATCGGTCGCCAGCGCCACCCTCGTCAGCTTTCCCGTGTTGGCGCAGGTGAACTTTGTGCCCACGATGTTTGGATGTGCGGCCAGTTTTATCAAAAGATCCGAGTCCATATCTATCCCCGCCACGGCTCCCGGGTAGTTGTACAGCACCAAAGGTAACGGCGACCCGTCCGCCACTCCCAGGTAGTACTCGGTGATGGCCCGTTCGTCCATAGCGTAGCGGTAGTAGGAGGGCGGTATCAGGAGGATGTAGTCGCCGCCGGATTCTTTGGAGTGCTTGCAGAGTTCTATGGTGCCGCGGATCGAATTCTCGGAGGCGCCCACCATGATTGGGATGTGAGGGAAGCCGGCTTCGTCGAGGGCTTTTCGGGTTTCTTGCGTGACGATGCGCTTTTCGTCGAGGGAGAGGTGTACGGCTTCTCCGTTGGAGCCCATGGTCACGAGACCTGCGAGGCCTGCTTGGGCGAGGCGGACAGCGTGACGACGGATAGAGGGAATGTCGAGATCTTCTGTTTCTGGGTCGAAGAAGGTCATCGTGGGCGAGTAGATACCCGGCTTGAGAGGCCGTTCTACGTTTGTGCCATTTGATTGGGTCATCTTTTTCTAAAGAACGGTACACTTGCTATACGAAACTGAATTGAATTGGAATAGTCGTGTGTGTTGGTGAAGCTTAATTCCTGTGGTATTTTTTCCAGGAAACAAAAAAGACGGTGGTTTAACGGCGGAAAGGCGAAAATAGGTGAGAGGAGATCAATTCCACTCTATTTTGTCCGTACAAGCGGGACAAGCTCTTCTTTTTAGCTAGACTTGGAAGCTTATTGGAGTTTTTCGGAGTTTCGTCGGGTTGACTTTATGAAATTATAATTGAAACGAACGACAAAGATTGGTCCAACCGGGCAATCATACGAGGTATTTAACGGAAAAGCTGCAACAGCATCATACATGACATGCATTGGCTCGAGAAAACTCGTGTCGATGTCTACGAAGGGACAAACGCTATCGACAAATCGGACTTTCTATGACAAACATATTTCGAAACAGTTTTTTTCCCTTGCTTGTACGCTTGGCAGAAAGACCGGCCGCAGGTCAATGGTATCCTGCCGTTGAATGGTGATTAGAGGCTTTTCTTTGGCAAGTGGCATTTGTTTATTCCATGGCCTGGGAGCGAAAAAAGCTGGGCTTTCGTTTAGGAAATTCTCCGTTGACCGTCACGGAGTTGTATCGAACGATTTGTGGAGCACCGGATTGAATTACGGATTTTATGGTTACAGGTGGCGGTTTTGGTGCTTCAAACATCTTAGGCGAGCGGAAACCCCCACAGGGAAAGACCAGCTAAGATGTTTTACATCCTCTTGATGAGGTCCTTGAATAAGTAGTTACGAAATCAATTGCGTGAACGGATTTTCGAGGAACCTCTTTTGCCCCAATAACCAAGTCTCGGATCGTCTAAACGGTATCATAGAAAAACCGTACGCTTGTCTTTCAGAATCCTGCACATCTCGACAGCTGCACCTCGGGATATAAAAATATCTCAGAGCGGGTTGCCGCCATGTCGTCTTTCAAGCGACATAACGTCTTCTCACCGATTGCAATCATATTGAATTCTTCCAATAACGTTCAAGATGATAACTTCAATGATTCTTGTTTGCTGTAGAATTCAGGCATCTGCCGAAAGGAACTGCATTTCCCCGCACCGGTTAAACTCTCTCCCTCGTGGTGCGCGTTGGGCTGGAATGTATCTTTTTGTTGTGCTTGACAGCCGCCGGGGTTTCGCAGGTGTGTTGAGTGGACGTTCGATCTCAAGTCCGGTTGGTGGAAGATCCTCCGTCCGCACGCCAAGTTTTTCGCCTATTCGATGGACAGTATTGGCGTGGGGTAGCCGGACACCTGCCGAGCCTCCGGGCGCGGGGTGCTGTCGGGTCCCCGGGGAGCGCTCTCATGAAGTATCGATTTCCAGCGCATGGGTAAACTCGTATCATAATATCTGAAAATCGACGGGTCGATGGATGTTAGAGTTCATTTATTGACAAAAAAATATGTACGTGACCCTGCATGAGAGCTTAAACGATCAGGGCGTATATGCACAGAATACAACAGTCGTATGACGTATCGATGCAGCTTGAAACTCTTCAAATTCATCCTATCTACAGATATGCGGTTTGTTCTGCGTGCAGTTTGTACATGATGCCAATGCTAAGTTACTTACCAAACTCCTTCTCGTAATCGGTAAGGACGAATCGATATCTAACATCGTTCTTCTGAAGTCTCGTGACACCATCTTTGCAACCTTGAGCGGAAATTGGTATTTTCTCAGACCACGTCTTCAGCCCCTTCTCGGCAGCAAGGTCCAGCATTTCCAGCATTTCCTTCCGGCTTCCGAGATGGCTGGCCCCGATGAAGCAACCGTTTCCTAGAAGATCGAAAGCGGATACCTTTTGTCCCTCACCGGGTGCCAAACCGACCATGATGAACTTGCCGTGCACTTGCAACAGGCTCAAGTACTTGCCGAGATCAAAGTTTTCGGACGAGTTGGCGGTAGTGATGATCAGATCGAAAGAAAATTCGTGCTCCTCGGCCCAATTGTCGCTCGCGCCGGTAGCAATGTATCCGTCCGCGCCGAGTTTCACAGCATCCTCCTTCTTAGCTTCAGAACGGGAGATGGCCCAAACTTCGGCTCCGAGGGCTTTGGCGAACATTATTCCAAAGTGACCAAGACCGCCGCTAATTGAGAGAAATTGTTAGTGAAAATTTGGAACTCGAATACTTTTGCAATCATGATATTTCTTACATTCCGACAATACCAACCTTCTTCCCAGGTCCGGCATCATTCCGCACCAGCGGCGAGTAAACGGTAATACCGGCGCACAACATCGGTGCGACATCCTCCGATGCCAATTTCTCCGGGATCGGGAACACCCAAAAATCGTGTACTCGGACGTGGGAGGCGTATCCTCCCTGGGAGATGGTTCCGTCCGTTTGAAGCGAACCGTAGGTATCCTTTTGGAATTTGCAGTAGGTCTCGTTGTCGTTCTTGCACTGCTTGCATTCCCCGCAGCTCCAGCATTGGGCGCCCATACCGACGCGCTGGCCGACTTTGACACTGGAGACTTTGGAGCCGACGTTTACGACCCGGCCGACGATTTCTGGTGTTTTAACGTTAAAAACCACGGTAAGGGTTATGGAGATCGGGCAGGAGTCTACTAACCGTGTCCCACGGCGAGAGGATAGGGCGTGTCGCCCCATTGTCCGGAGATTTTCTATTATAAATGTGTCAGAGAACGCCCTGCGAGGAGGGTCGAAGGAACGGGGTTTGAATGCTTACGTGAACATCCGATGCGCAGATACCGCAGCATTCAATCTTGATATCAACATCATTGTCTTCAAGCTTCTTGGGCGTGAACTCCTGTTTTTCAAAATCCGACCACTTCTCCTGGGAAGGTGACCTGAGAGCCGTGAAGGTTGTTGGATAGACCATTTTGGTGGGGAGTTGTAAGTGTTGAAACGGAGCCTTTGTGAAAGATGAAAAGTCAGACAAATGGAGCTCTGTGCAGTGACAATTGGATATCTGTGGTGAATTTACTGGGAAGGATGGAAATAGCGAACAAGGAGTCAAATTTTCCAGGTAATTCCGAGTAATAATCTACAGTTTTAAGGAGGAGGTGGCGATAAGGGTTTTTTCTCAATGGCGGTTTCGCTCAATATATAAAATTGTTCGTACAGACGTAACATACGGCAGACGGGAGATACCCTGCTGGAAAAAAAGTCCCTGGCCCCGCATCTCGCAGCATTCCCTCTATTATCTTTTTTTTTTCGACCGCCGCTAGCCCGTGATTATGTCATGTCTCGATTCAGAGGTGCCTGCGAGATTAGCTTTTTGGGGGTGCTGCAGCATGCACTCGGAAGCTAAACGGCTAGAGAGGCGGAAAGAAACTCGGGAAGTGTACTTTGGAGTTCTTAGCCCACAGCAGTCTTTGCTAGAGTTTTGCCGGCAGATGTGTTGATGTTGGACTGGCGGGAAATTTTGGACATGGTTCGAGGCTGTGGACATGCATGCACTACAATGTGGCCTTTTTTGGTCATGAACTCAAGTCTCCGTTTCAATGCAAACCTGGCGAGCATATCTTGGATACAGCATGAAGGCTTTGAGGCGATCATGTGAAAAATGTGCCTCCTCGGAAGGCTTTACGATTATATCATCGAATCGCTCTGATCCAATGAATCAATTATAAATCTTCATCTGACCGGAGCTGGATACTTGCGGCACAGAAAAACATCGCCGCCCGCTCCGGAAGGCTTCAAAATTTTGGAGTCTAGCAAGCTCCTGTGCCTCCCACCATCCACGCAAAAGTCCATGTGCTCATGAACCCGACCCATTGTTCTCCCCCGGTGGTAGTCGGTATCCGGCAAGCACCAGCCCGACGGGTGCCAGTATCTGCTGCGCCATAGCTTAGCAGGCTTGCTTGCTTGCTTGCATCTGCACGTTGCCTTTTCAACTGGAATTATAGCAGCCTCCAGGTTACACAAGGCTTTAAGCTCAACACAATGAAACCTCAAAACTCGCCAACGACGCGACGCCCAATCGATCGCCTTGGCCGTGGATCTGACCAATGGATCCGAAACATAAGAAAGTAGAAGTCCTTTGGCATGCATGGCGGTCGGTAGTCCCTCTGTCGCAGGAATAATAAAATGGGTTTTGAGCACACATAGCTGTGACTATGGCCGAGACGATGGAAAAAGAAAGTTGAGAAAATCGACTATCGGATTTGGGATTCTGGGTTGTGTTTGGAGAAGGCCCGCTAGAGTCATACGTCAGACGACGAATGATAATAGTCAACGTCGTAATGAACGTCGAATCATATGACGAATACGTATTCGTGGTTTGCAACGTTTGGAAAGAAAACACATGTCTTTACGAGGACGTTTTTCCTTGGCTTCCTTTTTCTGATTTTTCCGATTACGAAGGATCAGGCTATCAGGATCCAGATAAGCGGATGATACCCAGGCTTAGGCTTAGGTATCGTTGTGTTTGGGTTTCTTAGGATTGCATGGGGCACAGCTTATGCAGTCAGCAGAAAACCTCGCCTTACTTTTCTTGAATAGTGGAAACCGGGAATTTTTCTCGAAAGTAGTGAAAAGTCTTACTCGGAATTTTGATTAGGAAAAGGCAATATGGGGAAACGTGGGTCCAACGAAAAATTGGTGTATATTGAAATATTGACTCCTCCAAAAATCGCTAGTTATGCAGAAGCAAGATGTATTACCAGGAAATAGCATGGTAACGCGATTTTAATAACAAAAACTTGCAAAATTTGCAAAGACAGAAAAATGCCCAGTATGCCTATCGTAACGCCTATATAGTATAATCCAAAAGTAATGAAAAGTAACAAATCAAGGAAAACAAGAAGGCAAAATTGCACAGAAGAAACATCATTAGACGCCCTGAAATCATATCAGAAATGCTCCCAAGAAAATATTTCCAGAACTCTAGAAACTGAAAGCAAAATAAACCATTGTCGAAACAAATTACGGTGAATTCGGCAGAGATATCGATTTGAAAGCAAGAAGGAGGGGGTTGCTGTATCCGTTTTCCGGGGAGTTTCGGGGGGGTTTTTTTCAGGATTTTTGTTTTCTGAATTGCGTAGCTTCGTGAAAATTCGTCTTTTATCGAGAATATCCAGTCGCAGTTGCCATCGACTCGACGAAAATAACCCATTCTTTGTGCGTCCCTGCAGCTTCATTATACGGATCTTCCTTGTAGCGTTCCAATCTCGCAGAAGCCATCCTCGCCGCCGTATCCCCCTTTCCGTTCGGTGTAGCCACAGCGCCATAACTCAAAAGTAAATTCAAACAAGCATTGTATCCCTGAATCCTCTCCTCGAATTCCTCAGAAGTCCCAACCCCACGATCTCCGGAAAGTAATCCCGGGGCAGCAGCAGCACGGTCGAGGAGTTTGTGAAACCCACGGACGAGGTAATGAAGAGACGTGTTCCCGTCACGATCCGCCATGTTTGGTCCCTCCCCGCTCGTTAACAGTCTGCGTATTTCATCGTATCTCCCTGCGAGCGCGGCTTTCATGAGGTCTATCGAGCCCGATGTCTGCCTTACGCCTGTAGATGTGTGGGGAGATGCATGTGATGGGCTGGATAATAGATACCATCAGTTGAGGATTCTTCAACTTGCCACTGGCTTTCTGACCTATACCGAGCGTGGGCATCATTAGAGGGCCTGTACGAATAGTCGGTTGCGGTTAAAGAGCCCATCGTGCTGTATTCAGCCGTCGAGGCATAGAGAGTCTCCCCAAGAGTGGCAGCGGAATATGACAATCGTGTGTCGTGGTAACTAGGATAACTAGAATGCATCAGAATACGATCCTCTTATTTACAAAGAAAGGTTTTCTTTTATTTATGAATGCCACTCACTTGGAAATCATATCTCCAGTATAAAACTGGTCTTCAGAACCGTGAGAAGGTGTGACAGGATAAGACTCGGGATAATCAAAAAGACCCGGCTGCTCGTAGTCCCAATTCCCATCGTAGTCTTCCGACCGCCTGCTTTCCCTCGGAGATGTCGTCTCGCGGGTCGGGCTGGACTTGCCAGCGTACCGTTTCTCGTATCTTCGAACCTTTCGTGGCGTGATCTTATCGATGATTTCCCGGCTCAATCCCATCTCGGCATCGGGAACATTTTGCAATTTCTGTTCGAGATACGCTCGCATGTCCGCAGACCGTACATTCTTCTTGAAACCCCAGACTTCGATCTGGTTTTGGTAACTTCGTTTGCTAGAGAGATAGGAATCTTAGTCAGCAACCGGTGTGAACCCTTTTGATTTGGAGCCGAACGGGATCGGGAATGGCTTACCAAGCCTCAAAGTTGTATTTCGATTTAAGAATCTCCCGTACTTCAGCGAGGGGTCGCCCCTCCTCAATGTAGTAACGGTAGATCTCTTGCTTATATGTCTCCCACGGTTTACCCATTGTGAATTATGTCGCTTAGATAATCGGCGGAAACGATGTATCTATATTGGCTTATATGTTTGGACTGTTGGGATACAATAACGGGATGTTGAAGATGAAGGTTTCGGAAAGGTCGAGACCGTTTTATTGTTTGCCTTTAGGGCTACTTATGAGTCTTTGTGTGTGATAGTGATGAGCCTCGAAAATAAGTGTCATCGAAGGTGGACGATCCGCATTATTTAAGTTTTAGGGTCAGTTGAGGATGTTGACTGACTACGTTGTGTTTGAAACGTGCGATCCTTATTGAGAGATCCTTTAACTGGACGGCAAGGCAGAACAAAAACGTAGTACATCTCAAAGTAGCTTGCTCAGAACATTGTCGAACCGAAAAGGGACTAAGCAGGCATCCCACGAAAAAATAAAAAAATAACGACCCGCCTGGGGGGTGTGCGAAAGCAAGGCCAGTTAGAGTGCAAACCGCGTTTCGCACTGACGATACTCGCGTTCAACCTGACGCAGCATTGGCCAGTCTGCATTTCAGCCTTGACTCACAGGGCCCTGTACCGAATGTACTGACGTATCCGTGGGAGGGAGGAGATACGGGTCTTTGGGAAGCGTGACCATTTTGGCTCATAGGCATGGCGCCAATTTTGGGATTCAATAGACGAGGACATGGTTTAGAGATCCGATTATCTGTCATCACGGTGTTTTAGGAATGCATTCAAAGGTGCTCCCCCTAACGATCAAGGTTGCCATATCAAGTTGGAGGCTGATATTCCGTGAGTCTTAACCCGGGAAACTGGGTAGACCCCATGAGGGGGTTCCCATCCGCCAAATTCTTTCATATGACACTCTCTTAGCATGCTAGCATCCCGAATTGAGGCTTTGTTCTGGCGGCCCTCCTTTGTACAAAAGATCGACTCTCCCTGGTCTGACTTTCAGTCAGTCAACAAAGACGCCATCAGTTTAATTGCCTTCCCTAGGCCTTCATAGAGGCTGACTCTTCGAAAAAGAAAAGAGTTTGCCTTGGCTGAACCTGCGCTTTTGGCGTGTGTGTGGGTTCCACCCATGCGCCGGCGAGATATTGCTTTTTTCCTTGGTGGGGAAAGCGTCTGCTCGTCTGTTCGCTCCTCACAACTCTACCCGCTTAGTAACAAGATGGAAAGTGGCTAAGCTCGATCTCGTCGACGGTTCGGATGGTGTTGGTGTGTGCAGAGTGAGTGGTTCGCGTGTTTAATATTTCCCCTTGGAGACAAATTATTCCAAAAACCATATTCACCCGTCTGCAGGCCACCCAATCCGTCGATACCTTCGCCCCAGCGCGCCCAGGGTCGCCGTTAACTTTCTCCTTATTTTTGGACCCGTAGACGCTTGTAGTTGGGAACGGCGATGCATGCCAGGGTACACATTGTAACTTTCAACGTACGGATTCAGAGACATTCTCTCACTAGCTTCTCAAAGCTATTTTCGCTTAACCTTGATGGAATCGATCTCTGTGCGACGAAAGTGTAGATGCAAAGCCACGCAATTGGGATCTTCCATCAGCACTTCTCGAAGACCAAAGCATATCTTCTAGAATCTCCGAGGAAGTGCGCCCCCTATTGGCGACAGATGATATGTACATGTACCCGCCGCCAAAGTAGACGTTTGCACTTGAAGCCTCCCTATCGTTGATTAAGCGCATGCATGCTGAACGCCGGACCTCCTTGGTCGCATCATCCCTAAATTCAGGTACGGCGACGGCACGTTTCAATTGATTGATGATTGCAGGTTCCCGCATCTTGAGTGTCTGTGGAAGCAATTGCAATCTAATTGGGATCAACCGGTCCCCAGGTACCACATCCAATTGGCAGCCAATCTGGTTTAATCTCGTAGACACCCCCCTCAGCACCGTGCACCACACTCGGGCGTCCTTCGGAATTTGTTTCTGCTACAACAGGTTGAAACATCAATGCCGCATACATACATACATACATAGGGAAAAACGTGCCTCGTGTGGCTTTCAGGCACCCAGGGGTGGTGTCATTTAGGTCAGTTATTTCTTAATATTGAGATGGGCCATGGGCGAACGTACGATAAGGAGTTTTGTTGACGTTGGGTCAAGCTTCTAACATTTGTCATGATGCTGGCGACTCCACTGAGGCTTTGCTCCCGCTTTCTGTGTGACTTCCGGAATTCCGCTGAACGGCGAGTTCCAACCCTCAACTCTCACTCGTTAACCAGCAGTTGCCGAGGCAAGTCCGCCAGATCTTCCTGATAAAAGTTTAGTGAACTTCAATAAATGCACCTGAAACAAAGCGACTTTTCGTACATTGCATATGTTAGCACATCAGCATTATACGCAGCATGATTACGTTGAGAATTCTCGTGATGGCAGCTCCGCCATCTTTTCTTCCTTCGCTGCCGACTCGACTCTCGCTGTAGGGCTGTCGGTCACCCCTGCAAAAGAGATGGCTGCAGAGAGGCGTCGGGCTAACCCCACAATTTTCCTAGGTGAGAAGCTGCAAAGTTTGACGTCACACTGTATTGGGCGGCGGGTTCGAGCAGCTGCACCTTTGTTAATTTGCTGTCCTTGCATGAGACACTTTCACGGCAACATTTCACGACGGAAGAACCTTACATGGAGAGAGGTCGCGCAGAAATTTGATAGTTAGCTCTTTCGGAAATAGCTTACAGGATGCTCCAATAGGTATTCCCATTGCATCGGGGTCCGAACGGATGACCATCTGCCTGTCGATGGCTTGCATAATCACTTTATTTAGAAAAGAACGGATCTTTCGACCTTCGCTTTTGTTCAATCGATTAATCATGAGAAACATTCAGTCGAGTCGTCGATTGAGCTACCTAAAAGAATTGCGGAGGACCGTTGCTAGCGCGCCAGACTCAGTAAGCAAGTTGCCGTCGCTCGCGACCCTTGGCTCCAACATTTGAGCCGAAATGGCGCGCCCCAGTTGGAGCAAGAGAGAGTCTTTCCGGAAATCCGTGCCAACGGGTAAACGTGTGGATCTTGAAAACCGACGTCTGTGTGTCGATATACACACACATACATACAACCTTTCACGGTTACAGGGCGAGGTAACGTTACGTCGATGGCAATATCAAAATGCCCGGTGCCATGAATCGGAGCCGTGTCGGAGCGAGCCATTCCATGCCTTCTTCCATGGCTGCAACCGCGAACTCCTCTCTCGATATGTCAGCGATCTTCTTCCCCGCTTTTTGCTTGGAGAAAACATCCGTACGACTGCCGGTTTAAAATTAAGAAAGCCAGGTGCAGGTCGGAATGTTGACGAATTAGGCTTCCTTGGGCAGTTGATCGCTTACAATTGGAGCAAAGGCATCCCTGTTCTGTAGCCCTCGACATGTGCATTTTCTCGAGCATCAGACATTTTGGAGATGGGAAATCGCGAGGAATTTCCCAGCGAAAGCCAGCCAGCTGTTGCATTGAAGGCCGGGATGATCATTCGGGATGGCTTATTAACAGTCTTCCTCGTCTCTCTCTTTTTTCCCTCGAAAGTTTACCTTTTTGCCGTGAGAAATTAATTGATACTTAAGTGGTGAAGCGCGCTGCGATCTTCTCCTTTGCTCGACAACGCCCTCGCAAAGGTACCCCAGCCATCGTATTCGCAACCACGACAGCTCCATCTCTCGCCCAACCGTATTGAACCGACACTCGTTTGAACAGATATTCGGCCGCGGAGAAAGTATCTCGGTCTCTCGTTTGCGAAAATGGCGCCCAGCAAAGCCTCTGTGCTTGGTAATGCTATTCTGCTCTTCTCAGCCCTAACAGGCGCCCAAGAATCGGTACGGCTCGCTTGCTCCCTTTTGCTTCATGGCCAACTCACTCGTCGATGCGATGCCACAATCGCAATGGAACGTTTTGGAAACGGCGGGGCCCGACGGCTTGGTATTGCTATACGATACCAAGCGCGGTAACCTTTTGCCCGATGCGGCCAGAGAATATATCGTTCCCTGGAATGATCAATTGCGACCCGCCAATTGCAAGTGCAGCCGGATTGTTGACTTTTGACTGCTCTTTTGCGCCGTGGAAATAGGCCATTCCGACTTATTACCCTCGATCACCACCAGCGTACCCGGCCCCAATCGGAACCGGCAAGGGTCTCCCAGAATGGAGCGAGGCATATTCAAAGGCGCAAGCTATCGTTGCACAAATGACTATTGCAGAGAAAGGTAAGCCGCCTGCTTGATCAAAATCGATTGAAAGTGAGGCTGAGCATCATCGACGCTTCGTCCCAATGTGCACTCGCAATAACCACACTTGCAACACAATCCTCCCCCATCTTCCATACAAATTTTTTATGTAATATCCAACAGAACAGAAAAGTTCTTTTTGAAGACTTCCAAGTTTAGGAGCCGTCCCCACTTTCCCACATTTCTAGAAGAAAACTTTGAAGTCGCGTTTGAATGACTCGTCCGTTCTTTCGCCTGCATGTCTGCCTAGCTTGATCCCCGAAGCTTGTTTTCCTAAATGTTGTGTCATTCGCGGCACCTTGGCTCACGACGTGATACCTTTTTACAGTGAACTTGACTTCTGGCGTTGGCTGGCAAGGAGAACAATGTGTGGGCAACACTGGGAGTGTACCTAGACTAGGAATCCGGGGTCTATGTCTCCAGGATAGTCCGCTTGGTAAGCGTCAATCTTCCGGATATCGACAAGTATCTCGATACCGCCAGATCGGTTGTATGCAGGGCTTCCGACTGATCATCTAATAGGGATCAGATTTGGCTTGTACTCCTCGGCTTTTCCTGCTGGAGTCACCATCGCCTCTACATGGGATGATAACCTAGCTTACCGTCGTGGGTTTGCCATGGGCGTGGAACATCGCGGCAAGGGAGTCGATATACAGCTCGGGCCCGTCTCTGGGCCCTTGGGATTGTTCCCGGAGGGTACGTTCAACTCGCCCAAGGATACCGAGGCTCCTTAAAAAAAGCTAAATTTACAACTCCCATGCGTATAGGCGGCAGAAACTGGGAAGGTGGAGGCTCAGACCCATATCTCAGTGGAGTCGGACTCGCTGCTGCAGTTCGAGGTATCCAGGTACGTCTGCAGCCAGAGCGGGAAGCCTCGAAATTCCCATGATGACTAACCTTATCGCGAGTAGGACGCAGGGGTTATTGCATGCGCGAAGCACTACATCGGTGGGTCTTCAACTTGAGCCGCCTTTATTAATCACCAAATATTTGGAATTCCTTCTGGAAGCGTGACTGACCTTCGGATGTTTTAATATGCAGCCAATGAACAAGTATGTACAAAAAGTAGATTTTTTTGCTGGTATTGCGCTTTTGGGCCGACTGGGGGGGTACTCAGCGGCTCAACGGCAAGGAAACAAACATTTTAACAAATATTTTTTGAAACTTGCCGCAGGAACATTACCGACAAAGAGGAGAGAGCGTCATCCCGATCACCGAAGCCATTAGTTCTAATGTCGACGACCGTACGTTACATGAGGTATACGCCTGGCCGTTCGCTGACGCGGTCCGGGCTGGTGTCGGCGCCATCATGTGCTCGTGAGTAACACTCACCCCCAACCCCATTCGTCCGTGGCGATGAAACTGGGAGATTTAGGATTGCCGTCGCGGCCGGACTAACGATCCTTCCTACTATAGTTACAACCAGGTAAGATCGCCTGCTGCGGAGTAGACGGCGATTGAAAAAAAAAGTACCTGGCTGACAAGGTCAAAGATCAACAACTCCTACGGATGCCAGAATAGCGAATTGATGAACGGCATCTTGAAGAATGAACTCGGATTTCCAGGGTATACTAAGCCCCCCCGGGTAGAAAAGCGGCTCAATATACGGCATCTGTCTCTAACACTTGTGGATCCTATAGATTCGTGCTGTCTGATTGGCAGGCTCAACAGTAGGTTCCTATATCACATACCTGACGTCTATAGAGACCTGCTAACGTTATAATTTCCGCAGTGCTGGCGTTGGTATGAAAAACCCCTGAAGCGTACAGGACGGGATGAAATATTGTAACTAACATGATTTGCCTCCAGCTACCGCATTGGCTGGTCTCGGTAAGGAGGTCCCCAGAGATACCCCGTAAGGATCCACAAAGTGTCTGTGACCGACTAACGCATGCACTGTCCCTTAGATATGGTAAAAAGAAAAATCTTCTTCAGCGAGTTTGATTCGTAATGAGATTCGTCTGACATTCCGCAACTTAGGCTATGCCCGGTGATCAAGTCTTCGTTTCAAATAACGCATATTGGTATGTCCTTTGACAAATATCGATAGGATTGCGGGACCTATAGGAACGTGAGTTAACGCGTCTACAGGGGATCAAATCTAACTGTTGCCGTCCTTAACGGCAGCGTGCCAACATGGAGGCTTGACGGTACGTTTGAGCCCTGCGCGATTCGGCTATAGTTCCTACGATGCTAACCTCCCTGGCTGCTTAGATATGGCCACCCGGATTATGGTAATGATCTGATAATCAATAGCTCGTTGAATTGTAATTCCCTCTAACTTTAATATCGGATCGTATAGGCATCTTTCTACAAGGTTGGCCTTGACAAGGATAGACTTGATGTGAACTTTGACTCCTGGACTACAGATGCCTATGGTTTCCAAAATTGGTTTGCCAGGGAGAACTACCAGCTTGTCAACGGTAATGTCGACGTTCGAGGAACCCACGCCTCTCTCATCCGTGAAGTAGCCGGCAAGGGAACCGTGCTCCTCAAGAACAACGGTAGTTTGCCACTCGGAAGAGTCAGGCAGATAGCCGTCTTTGGATCAGATGCCACTGATAATCCGAAAGGTCCGAACGGGTGTCCTGATCGCGGTTGTTCTGACGGAACGGTCGCGATGGGATGGGGTTCTGGCACCGCAAACTTTCCATACTTGATATCTCCGTTGACGGCTCTGCAAAACAAGGCTTACGCCGATGGCAGCGTGATTCAGTGGGTCACAGATGACTTTGCGGCCATGCAGATTAATTCTACCGCTACGCAAGCAAACGTCTGCCTCGTATTCGTCAAGGCGCAATCCGGTGAAGGATACATCACCGTCGATGGTAATCACGGTGATCGTAAAAATCTGACTCTCTGGGCGAACGGAGAACAAGTGATCAAGAATGTTGCCGGAAACTGCAACAATACGATCGTGACTATTCACGCTCCAGGGCCTGTGACGGTGGAGGAATGGATCAAGTGAGTCACAGTTTCTTCGAATCCTAATATCAAAGAAAACCTTACGATTCTAATGTATTACTTTACAGCCACCCAAACATCACAGGCGTCCTCTTCGCCGGTCTGCCCGGCCAAGAAAGCGGCAATGCCATCGTCGACGTCCTTTACGGCCTCGTCGAGCCCGGCCGCCTCCCATTCACAATCGCAAAGAATGCATCAGACTACGGCGTAAAGCTCATGTATGAACCGGATAACACTTACGCCCCGCAGCAAAACTTCACCAACGGCCTCCTGATCGATCACCGTTATTTTGACAAGAACAAAATCGAACCTCGTTTCGAATTCGGATGTGAGCTATTCCCCCTCCATTGTTGAACATACATACAATACCGTTAGCCACGTTCCCTCTGGTTATACAAAGTCTAACCTCCCATTGATTCATCCTCCATCCGGCAGTCGGCCTCTCCTACACTACATGGAAATACAGCTCCCTCTCAATCCGCAAGATCAACGCGGGCACCTATGGCCCTTTCGTCGGCCGCACCCCTCGCGCCAACCTCAAAAACATCACGGAAACCCCCGCATCCCTCCTCTTCCCGGCAAACTTTCACCAGGTGAGAACCTACGTCTACCCGTACCTCAACAACACGCACCAATACGGCCTCACGGGCAACGGCACCAACGGTCCCCGCGAAGCCTACGACCCCTCAGGCAGCCCCATACGTCCGGCGGGCGGCGCACCCGGCGGTCACCCGGGTCTCTACGACATACTCTACGAAATCAGCGT
This sequence comes from Dactylellina parvicollis, assembly GCA_036971385.1. Lineage (NCBI taxonomy): Eukaryota > Fungi > Ascomycota > Orbiliomycetes > Orbiliales > Orbiliaceae > Dactylellina > Dactylellina parvicollis. The sequence goes on along the minus strand of JAJTUD010000013.1, from coordinate 460,019 downwards.
TACCGTGACAAACACGGGTAAACGCAACGGAGAGGAAGTGGTGCAGGTTTACGTCAGTCAGGGCGAGGACGGGAAGGACGATCCCGTGCGCGTGCTGAGGGGTTTCAGGAGGATTTCTGTGGATAAAGGGGGGAGTACCGAGGTGGTGCTTACGCTCACCCGCAGGGACGTTTCGAGGTGGGATACCGTGAAGGGGAATTGGGTGATTAGCGGGAAGGAGAAGAAGGTTTATGTGGGTAGGTCGTCGAGGGATTTGCCGTTGAGCGGGGTACTCGAATAGCAATCAAGCACTCGTGACGACGGTCAGACGAAGGTGAGCGGTGAGCAGGAGATTTTGTAAAAAAAAAAAAACGAATCGTTGGAGGTGGTTGCGTGTGTGGTCGAAAAAGAAGAGCAATTGTTGCATTTTTTGAGGGTTTCGTTCTTGCATACATAGGCATTCTCGGGGGATCGTGCATTCAACGGGACACACATGGCATATGGAATTTGATGATAAGGTTTTCAGATGCATTCATTGGTTCTGGTCAGCGTAATGCTAACTGACTGCTTTTTACGCCTAATGACTAATTTTTAATTGTTTTTTGTTGTTTTAATTTCTCCCACTCTCATAGTCCTTCGTATCCGCTGCTTCCTATATTCTATGGCTGTCTTACGCCTGTAGGTAGGGAATGCATACATTGATACAAAAGCGCATCCGTTTAGCTAGTTCTAGTACCTTACATAGTAGACCGAAAGCAGCGGTTTGAATATATACGACGCTTGTATTAAGCCGCATTATATCTTTCTGGAACAACATATCAATCACTCCTCGACGTATATCGCTGAAAAACCTCAATACGAGACTACCCGTTCAAACATTTCCAAATGATTAACTCATTATATAAATTTCTTTTTAAAAATCCCATTCCTCCTAGGCTTAAATACCGTATAACCTAACGGAGCAGGAAACCATATAAAATACACTTGGTATCTCTGTCACCCCTCTCCTTCTCTCCCAAAAAGGAATCGCACCTTAAAGTCCATATCCAGATACGCCAGAGAAACCAAAAAATATTAGCCAAGAAAAACCGCTGGAAAGCAACCCAACATTCGGCCGTTCTACGTCGTTAATCAGATGGGGTTTAACGATAAAAACTCCCGCAAAAAAAAAACCCCTTACAAGCCCCCCGAAAACCCAACGAAATTATTGAAATGATCGTTCCCTCCTCCTCCCATCTGCCCTATCCCCATGCTCAAAGTCCCGTTGTACACCCCGCCGTACCCAACATCACCGTTCCCGGTTCCCATCTCAAACATGAACTGATCTCCCCAGATACTGCCCCCACCGACATCACTCATCAACTGATAAATCTTCCCTCCCATCCCATCTTCCCCTCCTCCCGTCCCGTTACCATCCTCCTGGTAAACGCTGTTGAAAATGTTGTACGAAAGATCGTTGTCCAACTCCCCCGCAGTCCTCATTATCGCCTCCAGATTCGGCGGGTTGGTCTCCCCCAGAAACCCACCATGAGACGAAGGGCTGAACAAGCTATCGTGATGCGACGGCGGCGTTTGCATGGATAACGACGAGTGATGCGAATGTCCGCCGGGACTTATAACCGGTTGGTGCGGGATTGGCGATTGCACAGGTGGTGAGAGGACAAAGGGATCCTGTATCGGCGGCGACTGCTGCATGCTCCGCGGGTAGTGGTTCGGCGGGGGAGGTGCCATGGGTTGCTGCTGTAAAGGTGATCCGTTGGTCAGCGAATCCTGCGAGAAGACGTCGTACGCGGATAGCGGCGTGTTTTCCCGTGGGTTGCTGGGTGTGTGTCGCGAATGCGGTGTCGGCATTTGATCGCTGGGAGGCGGGGAAGGTACGTGGTGGACAATGTTCGCCAGGCTGGCGGGGAGGGCGTGCTGGACCGGTTCTAGAGAGGTCTTTTCGACGGGTCGGCGCATGGGGTGGGGATCGCCCGTTCCTCGCATTCGTTTGTTGGAGTGAGAACCGCCTAGCAAGTCGCCCTTTTTGCTGCATAGTTGAATCGTGGCGGTCGCGAGGTTTTCAAATACGTCGCGGCAACCGATGGCGGCGGGGCAGCGTTCTTGCATCGATTCGAATATTAACTTGCAGGCCATGGCGTTGTGGTCGATTTGGTCGACTGTGGTACGTCTACGGACTTCGGGGCTGTGCCATAAGGAGCAGAGATACGATGTTCCTGAGAAATAATTAGTACAATGGATATCTGCGAAATAATTGAAAGGGATACTCACCAGCGGTAAACAAGTTGTGACAAGCCAGCCACGTATAATTGATACTCTTCGATCGGTGCAGGGATCTATATGCCTTGATTATACGATTCCCTGCGTCGGAAATAACCAAATACGCCGCCGTATCAGGCTTCGGCACGGCTGGACTCAGTCCGTAGAGTAACAACCTTGTCTGTTGGTAGTTTAGATCTATAAATCCCATATTGTAGCCACAGTTTGCCTCGTTGTCTTTCTTGGGTACCGAAATGGTCCAATCGTGTAACCGCCTCTCCATATCTTTCCTCCAGTTGGCCAAATCTGCAAACTTTCTCGGAACTTCGCTCTGCTGGTATAGTATTTTTTGAATTTCGGATTGTAATTGGCGAATGATAAACATGTGGCAGGCTATCGTTCTGGAACTTTTTCGTACAGCGTCGGGATGTTCTTTCTGGATGCCGTACTCGGAGATCAAGCTGTCGTCAATGTCTTCCGGGAACGGGACCTTGATTGCATCGTCCGATATACCGAAAGGACGACCTAGATATACGCACACCTGTCTGTCAAGTGAATAAGCGCACCAGAATAACCGCCTCCGTTCATCTATGGTGAGAGCATCGAGCACCCGGAGAGTTTGAGGTGTTTCCTGGTGTAAACCTAGATCGATGCATATCCTGAGCGCCGAGCCGACGACGTACCACACTCCGGGAACGGCAGGTCTCATCAAGCTGTACAGGGCAAGCAATAAGACACCTTTGAGAGTGTCCAGTCGGTTTTGGGCTGAGAATATTGTGTCAATGTATTTCATAGCCGCGGCGTGGAACTGCTCAGGCATGGACTGGTAGTTGGAGTTCATGCCAGTAGCGATGGCGAAAACCATGTTCATGTAATAGAGCATTGGGATGTGTTCTTCCGGGAGGTCGGTTTCCTTCAGGCCGGGTCGTTCGGCGAGCCAGTCGTACACCGCTCCGAGGTTGATCATGAATGTCGGCCCGTGCAGGATGGGTATTTGAGGATTGGCTTGGTTGATGTAGGCGTTGGCGAGAAGTTCCGCCGTCTCCCTGTTTGGGAACGTGGCAGGTGTGGGTTTTTGCAGGACAGTTTGAAGGTCGGCAGTGGTGGGCGGTAGGGCGTCGCCGTCCTCGTTTGGGTTTGTATTATTCTTCCAATGCTCGGGGAGTCTGCCGCGGAAGGAAGCGACTCTGGCGGGGAGGTGGCCTTTCGTCTTGCTGCTGACCTTTACGGCTGCGAACATCAACTCCGCAAATCTGATATTGCCGGTTAGCATGCGAGTGTTGATTATGTGGGGAGCCAACTTACGATATATCTTTGCTACCAGGGCCGAGAAGGCCTTCCTGTTTTCCATGACCATGACTGGCGACCATACCGCCGGCATGGCTATCGGAATCATGTCTGGGTCCTCCGCCGACGACGTTGATATGCTGACCGTTGGTCTTGGGATGGTCGATCTTGAAGTCCGGCCGGGTGGCACTCAGGGGGCTAACCATATCGCCATCGGCCTTGCGCTTCCTGGACTCGTTGGGCGAGGGAACACCGTGAGCGGCACCTTGAGTGGCACCGGCCAGCTGCTTCTCAAGAAAGGCGACCCGCTCCTCGAGGTGGGATACGTAACTTCGGGGTATCTCCCTACCCGTGGCGGCATCGACGCCAACACATTCGACATTTGCTTTGGCGCAGGCCGAACAGGCGGGGAAGAGCTGGTCGCATTTTGTTTTCCGAGAGCGACATCGATTGCAGGCGGAGATGGAGCGGGAGATGTTGCCGGTGGTGGCCTGGGTGAGGGAGGTGACTGAGGGGACGGCGGACTTTGAGCGGGCGTGATGTGTTGGAGATGCGGATTGCGACGCGGGCAGAGGAGCCGACTGGGGCTGCTTTGCCTTCATGGCGATGCTCTCTTTCTTATGTATGTATATAACAGATGATAATAGCAATAATAATAATAATTAAATGTCTGGGCCAATGCCGTGACGCTGGTTGAGGATCACGTCAGCTGGAGAAGCCCGACGGAGGGAACTAGCATCTTTCGCTGTCCTGTCGTGCCACTGTCGCGGATATGTGCAACCGGTCCGCTGGGAGCCGCGGAGTTGGTGGAGGTCTGTCTGGCTGGCAGAAGTCGTCCGACGAGGGGAAGGGAAGGGGAAGGGAAGGGAAGGCGAGAGCTGGCTGGGGGCAGAATCAATTCTGGAACTAGCTCCGGCAATCTGCGTGAGGGGAAGGAAGAGAAAAGGAGATGTCAGCCAACTCTGCTAGCGATATCGCGAGGAGGGTTATAAAAAGTGTCGGACGAGTGCGAGGGAGACGATGTCGATACGAATGGTGAATAAGGAAGAAGAGGAAGAAGGATGGATGGAAGGGTGAGTCAGCAAGCAGGCAGGCAGGCAGGCAGGTACTAATTGAATTGAATCGTTCACGGCGGCTTGTGTTTTATTATTTCTTCGGCCTCGATGCTTTCTGCACGGGAAGGGTCTTATCGAAAACCCAATCTCAGACTACGCCCAACCCGTCAGAGGAGGCCCGTCCGGTCAGTCAGTATTACCCACCCAAATTCCATAATGATAATATCAATGACTCGTTAAACCGGGTCGCCGTCTGGAGGCGACTGCTGCAGTTCCATCCCACGCTAAATCGCAAATATTTTAAATGTGGGGGGGACATCGACGTCCGAACGGGCAGGCAGCAGCTTCAGATTTGATAATTTAAGACGCCTCTGCTCCCTCGGAGAAGTCGCTCCCTCTGGTCCACTCGATGATAAACTTCACCAGAGCATCCGCTCTGCGTCTAGTCTCTTGGCATTTGGACTTTTACTTCCATGCAGATACCGTATGAGGTCAGATATACTTATTTAAATATATTTTTTAAATATCGGATTTATTCAACGCACGATGCATATGGCGCGGCCGCACGCCGACGCTTTCCATTTTCATCGGCATCATCTGCCATAACGACATGCCGACATGGATATCTCTTCAAGCACGGGCCGACAGTCTGATGCAGAGCAACATCACTCGACACATCTGCATCCTGCCGTTTCGCAATCTGAGAGTGATTGGAAGCAGAAGCAGCCTCAGGTCCGAGACATGCATCGGCTACAATCACCGCCTCAGGAGCCCTTGAATCTTGGGTCGACGATCGTACGACAGGCGCCGATACCGCCACCACCAGGGCTTCGAGAAGGTCGCCAGGCCCGATCCAGTTGCAATCTGCGAGAGACCATCACCCTGATCCTGATAAGGCGGGATCGTCTATTAAAGCTTTGTCCAACAAGCTTCCGTTCGAAACGAAACGTTTGGGTCGCAGTTCTTCTCTGTTACGTTTTCAGACTTTGTCCGACGGAAAACTAGCAGCAGAAGAAAAAATTGAGCCGACAATCAGGTACATACTTACATGTATGCACATAAATCCACCAAGCCAAGGGCTGGGAACCTGGTTGGCCTACCCTTGCACAAGCAATATGCAACTGCTCGCGACGCTTATTTCTTCGGATCAAACGACAGCCGACTGCAACAACCCATATTATTATCAATCTATTTTACCCTCACTGAACACTCAAACTCAGAATTTAGGTCCTTCCAAATATGTAAAATTGTACAACTTGCAGATAATAATATCACCCACGTTTAACGTTTCTGCTTCTCCCGTTGTCTTGGAATAGTAATAATGAGTCAATCATCCGTGGCACGCTATTTAGACTCCGTAGTGGATATATGGTATCCAACTAGCTTTAACAAAAGTGTTATTACTCCGTTTCTTCCTCATCAGATACTGGTTTCTTTCTTCATAACCCTCATGAGTATCTTTTTCACCTGGTTCGTCTTCATTATTGTCGGATCCCCTGTTTATACCCCTCCATCACTCTTCAAGTTGGATGAATCCCCGGTCGCACCCGGTCGCACCTGTCGCCAACCCAGGCATTTCTAAATCGGATGATATGGCGAAACCCAGCGAGCTGGCACGCACTGATGAAGTTATTCTTTCATCGTTCGGGTCTTCAACGTCGCTTGCACCCGTCAAGCAGGCGGAGAGGTAACCTAAGAATGATCGTATTTCAATCTTACAAGCTTATTCAGAATAATGCTTCGGATGCAGCCTGCAAATTTGCAAAGTTTCAAATTCTAATAAGATTTCTCTATCATGTAAGGACTTTCCCACAGCTCAACAGGAACGGAATCCAAGCTCAGATTAATACCTTATATAATCTCCTTTGGCTATATCAGAGAATAGCTAGTCTGAATAATATAACAATCTTCTAAAGGAACATATGAGAGGCTTCGTTACAAGGCAAGTTATCAAAACAAAGGTGAATAGGACGTACAGGTGCTCTCTGCGTGATGCAGCGATTATGAGAAACCACTTGAAGGTGTAAGCCCAAGGGGCCTGAAAGCTAAAATCGGTTATCATTTATAATATTTAGCTAGTAGAAAAGGATGACAGATGACGATATACCCTCTTCAACGAGCAGTGAATTAATTATATATCGTTTCTTCCGATTGACTTGTCAACTCAAGCTGTAAAAGAGGATACTAGAAATTGACATTGCTGCCTTGAAAAATCTCGTTCGTGAGACAGTGAACGGCAGTCTCGGAACGATGAACGGAGCAACCTCAAGCCAAGGAGAATTTATAACACGCCAACTATCCCGCGGAGAATATATATCAAGGAGCACCAAGGAAGATCCCGAGGCTACTAGCCTATTGAGGAAGAAAAAGAGTCTCTAGTGTCACACCGTAACCACTAGATGTTGATTATATATGTTCCTCCCCTACCAGACTCATCCAATAACTCTTCGAGAGTTTGAGCCTCTTTATCCATTTTGTCTCGGTCGCTCGATAGTTTTGCAGTCTCAAAATCAGTAATCCGAACACCTTTTTCTGTTACGAGAAAGTTATGCTTATTCAAATCGCCATGCACAATCTCGAGCGCGTGCAATCTCCTAACAATTTCCTTGCACGCAGGCAGATCTGCGATAGTTGCATGTCGACCCTCAAGTTTCTCCATCAAGAACCCAATCACACGGCCGCCCTCCGTCAAATACCCGAGAAACTGAGGCCCGATACCGTGCCCTTTGATCCATTCGTAACACTTGGTCTCAAGAGCGTAGTATTCGATCTCCCAAGGGAACCTGGCAAATTTAGCAACAACATCCCGATTTTCGGGGTATGGAGTCGAAACAAGATGGACGTTCGCACTGAGCTTCTTTTTCATCTGCAGCGAGAGATAGTCGAAAGATTTTTCGTGCCAGATATAATCAATCGAGGGCAGCTTTTGCTCGGTACTTTCAACAAAGTAAGGACCGCCATCCTCCGCCCGAGCGATACGGCCGCAATTCCAGTCACCCGTCGGGAACGCCGGAAGTTTCTGGAGAAGCGCCGGAGGAAAGGACAAATCCTCCTCATCGAGAGTATCCGGGTCAATAGTGATATATCTGAAATATTTTCTCCCATCGAGCATCCTGTAATAGCTAGGTTGCCCATTGTCGATATCGACTTCTTGGTTGAGAATTTCTATTTGAGACATAGCCGCGGTGACGATGTCCTTAAAAAAACAGCTGCTTTGTGGTCTCGCTGTGTGGGCCTAGTTATGCGTACAACCTGTGATCTGCAACTCGGATTCTGAAGCTTGATTAGCTTAGGCGTATGCAAATATATTGTAAAAGAACTGAGAAACTCACATTGGTTCAAGTTGGTATTGCGATGAGTGCTAGCGGCGACCGACATGCACACCAGCGAGGCGCACGGGGTCTACGTCGTGAGATAAATATACGGCCTACGAGTACCATGTACCGGAAGATGATAGTGATGCGTTAGGGAAAACGGGTCAATCGTGCTGTAAGTCCGGAAGGTTAACGGACTCGCATCGGATGTTTTTTCGCGGTAGATCCCTCCCGTACGTTACGGATAATGCAATGGAAGGGCTGGAGCGCACGTGGAAAGCGATCCCGACGACGACTTTTTCCCCTCGAAATATCAGTGTGCTTCTCGAGGTCTCATGCCATCTCTGTCTGATTCTGATCGGGAGCAGCTGCGGCGAGAGTTGGAGAAGCATCCATTCTTGCGAGTATCCGAAGCGGGAGAGGACGAATCGGTCGTCTACACTTTCTGTCAGAATACAACAGGCGAATATGAAATTAGGGATGGTAATATAGGCAGCATTCCCAATCTGCCAGCCATATCGCACAGTAGAGACATTCGAAATAACGTGCTAGATACGGTCGCGAGGATGAGTTTGATTTTAAAGCCCATATCCCGGATGATATCCTGAGGAGCGTTAAGAGCTACTGTAAGGACATCATGAAGGTTTTCATCACTAGCGAGCTGAAATCTTTCCCTGAATATCGCTGCCGAGTCTTTCATTTGACGGGTCTAGTCACAGTGATATACGTGGGTCTTACGATCAACCTTCAAGATTCCTGGGGAGCTTTATCAGTAGATTCTGTGACACGAGGAATGGTGGCTGGAGCCAGTGGGTGACCCGGAATATTCTGATAAGGACTTGCAAGTAGCCTACCGCAGATATAGTGGAAACTATCGAGGATAGGCAAAATGGTGTACAAATCTAGTCTTAAGGAATCCCGTTTTGAGGAACAGATAAAGAAAATCTAAAAAAATTACAAGATGGTATCAATGCGACTATTTCAGCCGACTGTGCACAAACTCAATTCCCTTTCTTCCATCATTTCTCCCTTTCTGACGGATTTGTCATACTCGTCGCAAAGCGAGTATTTCCCATTCTCAGCCTTTTCAACGTAGTAAGAACCTTCTTCCTGCGTAGAAATCACCCAAGTGCTTTGTCTCTTGATAAGGTGAGGCTGGGGACGAGACCGTGTAGAACCAAGTCGACGGTTGTATGCGGCGAAGATGAAATCCTCTTCTTCGATACTATGTTTTTAGACCATGAGAAATCTGATAGTGAAATGCTTGAATGTTAGGCGGGAGATATACACATCATAGTCCGGATCACCAAGCCTAGTTCCTTCTTTAGTGCCACTCGTGTGAATCTTAGACATCACCAAGTCGTTTAGCGTTTGCAGAATCGATAAAAAGCGTCGGCGGTAGTATACAAAACAAGATTGTTCTCTAAATGTGTTTGTGAATATGGGGAAGTGTCCATCGTTCTTTGGGCTGGCTCATTATCAGGATTTACAAGAGTAGCTGCGTCTCGAGAAGTGTTCTGACATATACATATCCAGGGATGGATAGCTGAATTAGGGTTGCTGACAATGCAAGTATACGAAAATTTCCGTGCCTGACTTGCCGGTTTGTCCCGTTTTTGCGTAAAGGTCTCACAGAGACGGTGTTTTGAATCGCCTCGTTCCGCTTGAAAGACTCATGTGAGGAACTGTAACCTGCATATAAGGCGCTTAAATTTTAAGACCCTGTTGGCTAACTACTTCGTTGTTGCTTTAGATGGGATACCAGGGTATATAAGCATGCCGACAGCGGAAACCTAGTTTAAAGGCGACAAATGTACACAAGTGCTGTGCCAGCCGGTTTGGTTTTCGAGACTGGCACAAGTGCGCCCGGGCATCGACCAAAATATTCTGCATCACGAAATCGTCTTTTGTACGACAATTAGGTTTTCTAGGTTGAGGCTCTCGCACTGACAATAATCATATTATTGTTTGCCAGTCTTCCGACTAAACCACACAATAACTACGGAGTAAAGACACAGAAATCAACGCCACCAACGAGTCTGGTTGTGAAGAGTACTTATCCATCCTTAAACGCCTTTGCTTTGTAAGAATCTGAATACAAGCATTTTTTAAAAAATTTCTTTAGTAGTATTCCTCCATAATGACATCCAATACAATCAACAGTTTGGGCGCAAAGTCAGGGATTATAGAGCACGTTACAAGGCTGTTTCCAACAGTCTTGTCTTTTCCTGAAAACGTTGGGTCTGGACGCAATACTCAGAGCTCGGGTTAGCTAGTGGGTTTAAGCTTTCGATAAGCTCTCGTCCGAACTGCCGCATCGCAATCTTGGTAACCGAGTATTTTAAATGCTTCAGAATTTTGTCCCTCTAAGAAATGGAAATTCTATCCGAGGATTGAAGGAGAATGATCAGGAACCAGCTTTGGGATTGGAAACCTGGATGGTGCATCCCAGCATTTGCCGAACTCTGCTAGTCAGAAATGCTGCAAGTGATCGCGACGCTATATTTCTTTATCGCTGGTCGGTTGTTCTCGAACACACCAAGATGGGTGGCATACGTACCTCTCTCCACAGAACGCAGAGCGGGGTATAATTATAGGAGTATTGACAATTCTGATCTCGCAAATGGCATGTACCATGCTGAAGACTGCAACCCTCGACGGATCGTGTTTTGAATTTTTATTGAATTCTGTCCTGTGCCTGGCCAAAGTGCAGCAGCTCGTATCCGTGAAATCGTCGTGTAACAAGCTTCCCAGTTGGGCAACAACCGAGAAGGAATTCACGCTCGAGAGAAAAGCATTGACAAGCCAATTAATCAGGACCCAAGGAGTCAAGATCTACCGAATGCCGTGATGCGAAATGCGGTGGCAGTCATTCGGAGCATGATACGATGAAGGCCGGCCAAAAGCGCAGGCCACCGTGGACCCCTGTTTGATGCTGCGGGCAGTGCAGCGGCCGTCGGGGCAGCTTACGAATGCAATCGCCTTTCGAACGCCTGACACCCTTCCACACCTATTTTAGCCCTCCCGCCTCTTGTCCACCTCTTATTCTCTCTCTCTTTCTCTTCTCGAAAGGAAAACCATCACCAATAATCAATCATCGATCAATTTACAAATCATCAGATACATCAATCAGCATGTCCGGCAAAAAGGGCTCATTCGAGCCAGTCGTCACAACCCGCGCCGACATCCAAACCGCCGACCTCCTCGGCCTCGGCTCATCTTCTTCCTCCACCATCCCCCTCGTCCAGCAACCCGAAGACTACACTCCCGCGGGCCCCTTCATCGGCGGCGACGACAACGATGAACTCCCCCCTTCCTACGAAGCCGAAGGCACCGCCCTCCTCACCCACCCTTCCCACTCCGTCCCCGATGGCGCGACAAACACCGTCCCCAACGAACCCCCTCCGGACTTCACCCCCTACGTGGCCGAACACTTTGAAGACCCCACCTCGGGCCAGGTCACGTCCTACGACCACCACCTCAACGAAGACGGCGAGGCCCTCTTCCGTTTCCTCCTCACCCAGAACATGCAACGACCCCGACCGCAGGTTCGGATGAAGGGCTCACATGTGGAAAAACACCACCATCATCACAGGTCCTCGGACGACAGGAGGAATAGCACTGAACACAAAACTATCGTGGACTTTGACATCATTATGGATTTCCAGGCGTTGATTCTCATCGAGCAAGGACAGCAGGGTATTATTCAGGTCGTCGATGAGGATACAAAGGCGCACCGCGGTGGTCCTTTCAAGGTCAGAGGGAGGAGCAACAAGTCGTTACCGGTGGATACGCCGATTATGCACAAGGATATCAGAAGCTGGGCCGATGACTACTGTGCCGATCCGTCGGTTTGCAAAGAGTGCGTTTTTCTCCCTCCATCTTTTTTAGAAGCATATATATTTGGATCAAAAACTAATGAGAAGCGTAGATTCATAATGGAAAAAGTCTGCCCGGGCTACGACACCAAATACCTCGAAAACCGTCTCATCCAACTCATCCAATCCACAAACTACGGCGGAAACATTGAAATCTCCTTCCCAACAACGCACAGCACGGTCAAGATCCGCCCGCCCAATAAGCTTACCGAGCTGAGGTACAACAAGGTGGTGAGATGGTTCTGCTACCTCACATTCTTGTGGATCATCACCTGGCCCATCCTGTTCTTCATGACCAAAAAGTACAACGTGGTGAGGTCGGTCTGGCCAATGTCCGCCGTAGATGTGAACGGTCGCAGGAGGGTCAAGATGACGGAGGACCAGTGGTTCGATTACTGGAGACTCGCGATTCGGAGAGCAGTGCTGGGTAGGAGGCAGGGAACGGTTACCGAACAGGATTTGATTGAGCTGGCGACCGAGGCAGGAATGCCGCGGATTTCTGTCAGGACGGGTAGCCAGTTTGTGGATAACGTGATCGGAGGGGCGGCGGACTTTTTCGGTGCCATGGGAGACCAGAGGAGGCAGTTTGGGTGGGGAAGGGCAGAGTCGAATAATTGGAATTTCAGATGGGGGAGGAACGATCACCACCATTGGGACTGTTGATTCGAGCTGTTCGAGAGGAAGTAAACCCGTAGGATGTAAATTTTAAATCGGATGCATTGGGATTGCAGTGGATGGAGCTTGGGCGTTGGAATATTGGGATGGATTGTAAGATGGGAACCGGGACTAACTTATCTCTCCTCATCGTCGTTTTGTTACTTTTTGGTTCTGTCATATGTTCAGCGGCTGGCACAAATTTATTTCGTATTGTATATCTTATCGCAGTTAAAATTGAAGGGTTCACTAGACAGTCATCCAATACACGTCTCGATGCTCTACGTAATTCTCGCGTGTGATTCTGAAGGACTGATTTGTGTTGACTGGCTTTTGTATAAAACTTTTAACCGTTTCGATATCGCCAAAAACCTCAAATCCAAAACTTCCTCAATCCACCCCCACCAAGCCCATTCGCGGCCCGTAACCACAATCGCAACCCTCAAAAGATGGCCATACTACCCAGCTGGTTCTCAAAGGACCCCAAATCCGACCCTCCCACCGATGCCAAAACTACACCTCCTCCACCACCACCACCGCAACCACCAAGGGACCCGAACCCTCCAATCCCACTAAACACGACCCCGCCGACCCCTCAACCCCTCTCCGAAAAACAAAAGTACCTGAAAGACATGCAGTACAAGGTCGCCTGGGCGGGTGTGATTCTCGCCCCGGCGCTTATCGTCATGCCGCCGCGCAAACTCGACATCTACACCATGGGGTTGATATTCATGACCGCTTTCCTGACGGATCACATCATGCAGGTTCGTTCTCTATAAACAAAACAAAAACATACCCTTTTCTCTCACTGTTAATTAAAAGTCAAAATATCATTTATCGTCGTCGTCGTTGTTGTTGTAAAAACCAACCCGTTGCTGACATGTACGGTTCTTAACAGGAACACGGCCACCCGGGTCTCCTGTACGCCGTATCCCCCACTCCGTCCCCGGAATACGTGGAAAAGATGAGAAAGGCGAACGCGAGGTACGAAGGCATGCTGCCCAGCGAAGCCATATGGGCGCAATTGAAGGACGTGTGGAATCAACGGTACGATGACGACCAGGTGTCCGGAACGGCGGCTGGTGCGGATAAGAACAATAATGGGGAGGAGAAGGAGTCCATGCTGGCGAGGATCAAGCGGGAGGAGAAGGAGAGAGGGGAGAGCGAGGTGCTTAGGTTGTTGGAGGAGCAGGAGAGGAAGAAGAGGGGTGGGTGAGGGTGGAGATACGGGACGAGGAGGAAGGGTGATATGTGGGAAAGTGTAAGATTGTAAGATATGATGACGATTATTTGTATATATGACTATAACGAAACCGCTCTGGATCAGGTATGTTAAAAGTTGCATTTAGAAGAGGGCATCGTGAGAAATGAAGCTTTGACGTTTGATGGTATCAGGTACTCTGAAACTGCTGTCTCAAAGAACCCGCAGGAGAGCAATCACCAAAACACCAGAGATGAAGATGTATCCAGAATCTCAAAGAAACCAAAAAGTTCACCGCCGATATTGAAACAAACACCGCTTAGATGTCGACCGAAATACTCTGTTGGATCCTTTTCTATCCGTTTCGACGGACTGCTATAAATATTACATCTTCTGGAGTTTTCTGCTTCAGATGCGTCTCCCAGAAACACCGCCCTTCCGAAATACAACAAAGAAGACCTGCGCATCTACGGTTACATCAAGCTCAGCAGTCAGGATATCCAGGATTCTGCTTCCTGGATCTGTAGATGCTTCGAGAGGGGTATACAGTTGCGCTTCAGAATACAATGGGGTTCTCCTTTATGCGGCAGCTTCAAGCAAAAACTGCTGCTTGTCCGTCGATACCATGAATGAAAACGTCCCCAGAAAAAATCCAAGCCTCCACCATCACATCAACATATCTTGCAATATAACAATGTGGCATCTCGGAGTATATAAGATCCGCAAGTCCGCTCGTCCGCCGGTCTACACCATCACCACCACCCCGCAGAAAGCACACCTCGATCCGACCATACAATCCCATCCGTATAAACCACAAACCACTAGCGATATCCCACCGCGATATCACTATAACCCATATAAACATACCATATTAACCCCCATAATGTTCTCCGGAACCCCATCCACCCCGCTCTACCACACGGACACCACGTCCGCCACCCTCTTCCATTTAACACCCCACAACCACTCGCAAACCGGTACTTTTCACCAAAACGTCCCGGTCCCACTGACCAACCCCCTCCCTCTCCCTCTGGACCCGGATCCCTCCGCGACTTTCGACTTTTCAAACGCTGCGGTGCAGGAGTACCTCATCAATAATGACGTCCTGGATAGTTTGAACCAAGACATTGATATCTCGCTCGTCGCCGACCCTGGGAACGGACTCATGAATCCGATATCCGATACGGATCTGATGTTGTTGAATACAGCGTTATCTGTAGTACCACCACCACCACCGCCGCCGCCGCCGGGGTTGAATTCGCCTTCTTTGCTACGAAGTAGTGGTGGTGGTGGCGGTGGTGTTCCGGGTACCTACGTGCAGGTTGATCAGTTTTCCACACTGCAGGAGGAAACTACTTTATCATTGGGGATCATGGCCCATCTAGAAAATCTGGAGCAACAGATCGGGGATATGAGGAGATTTGTCGGGGTGGGATTCGCGGGGAGGAGTACGGGCAGGGGGTGGGAGGTTGAGAGGTAATGTTTATTTTGAGTTTACTCTATATATATTTGCATCGGGGGTGCTAGATATTGGTTAAAAATGGGTATACTAACAACTGACATGGTATGATGTAGGCAGAGGTTATACTCCCGAAACTGTAATTTCCAAAATGTGACGGAGATCAACGAACCCTTCGAACTGCTGTTGCGGTCAGGAGGAGAGTTTCCGGTCAGGAGTCCGGTGAACGGGGTCGAGTTGAAGAGTTTGAGCCGTAAGTATTTTCTTTATACAATTCATCCGTTACCCTATAGAAAAGGAGTGAGAAACTGACTTGTTAATGAATGGCGGGTTAGATGAGGAGATGAACGCCCTGCTGGATGATTACGATTTACCCTTCAATCCATCAATGTTTCTGCACGAGAAGCAGTTGATTTACCTGAGGTTCATTGGGGCGAATAGGGCGATCATGCATCGGGTTGTAGATTGAAATATCTAAAAAAAAGGAAGCACGGAGCAATCATGGGTACCAATATATAAATTCACTCGGTCATAGGAGAGAAGCTTTGATATAGATAACAATAATATAAACGATTGTGGTATTTCTTTTTTTCGATGCCACATAAAGTAAAAACTACTCGTTTTTAGATTACATTCAAATAACTCCTGATATATATCGATAAAAGGAAAAATGCAAGATTTCCGCTAAGCAATCATGAAGGAAAGATGGGTATGCGTAGATGTAAAGGTAGGATCGAAATGAATATGTGGTCGTGGATGGAGAATGGTCTTGTTTTGGAGCACTGAATGCATAATCTAACAATGTCTAAAACGTGTTGATCATGTGACAAAACGAAAAAAGGTGATTCGTTATGTGAAAGATTTAAGAAGGGACGGCGGCCATTTTGCCTTTCGAGCCCTTGGCCCACTTTGGAAACTTCCACTCCTCCTTCGGTCGCAACGAGGCACGTTTCGCCATGCGATCCTCGTAGTCGGCCGCCACGCCCAATTTGTTTTCGAATTTGCTGTACCCGGTGTTCTTGTTCCTCGAGTGGTAGACAATGTTGGCGGGGAAGGTGAGAAGGGTTAGGAGGGAGAAGCCGCAGAGGATGAGGAGGGTATACCACGATCCGGTCTATCAAGTCATACGTTAGTATATTATTATATTATCATATGCGGTAAGGAGAGAAAGGCGTACCAAGAGATCGCAGTCACCGTCGTAGTAGATGTCCCTCTTGAAGACGATATCGTGACCCATGCCGGTACGAGTGCACGTCCAGCTCCAGAAGTCACGGTCGTCATTGTCCAGTTTAAAGATCTTGGTAACATAACCGGCACTGTGATGCAAGATTAGCGAAAAGACCGATTGCAAGATAGGAATGTAAATACGTACGTAGCACCCCATCCGAGGATAAAGACAGTGAGAAAACCGAGAGTGGCATACTCGGTCCGCGTGAAGAGAACATAGTACGACTTTGCGCTGCGAAAGATGTTTTGCAGCCAGAGGCCGAAGAAGACGACGGTGCCGAGACCACAGAAGCTATTTCAACACACATTAGCATAAGAGCATAAGCAATATATTTAGAGGAGGAATTCATACACAATGATCAGATAAACACCGGTGAGATCGATATCCTGCGGCCAAGCCCTCAGCTGCATGCCTCTGACACCGGAATTGATATCGGCCTGCGACAGCTCCTGCCAGGTGCCTCGAAGGTAAGCGCGAGGCGTCGACACCTCATTCTTGAAGGGTAAATAGTCGTCCGCCCAGACGTAGACGACGAGGATAAAGGTGGACAGGGCGGTGGCCCAGTTGAAGAGATAAAGGATGGTTCGCAGCCTGCTCCAGAACCACTTGCCGCGGACCATGTGGAGTTTTGCGGGTTTGTGGAGGGAATCATCGTCGAGGCTGCCGCGGGACAGGCGCTTTTCACCGGAGGGACGCATTGATTTGATGACGGGGACGCGCGGGGAGGAAGGAGGGGAGGAGAAGTTGCTGCTGAGACTGAGGGACCTCTGATGGCCCGGATGTCGCTTGAGGGAGAGAGGGAGGCCTTTGCCTTTGGCTTGGCGGGGCGGCGAACCGTTGTTGGAGTCGGAGTCCGGGTGGTGGATGAGAGAGAAGCTGGAGCCGGTGTTGGAGGAGACGGACGCACGTCGGACTGGGAAGGTATCCGACTCTGGGGAACCGAGGGACGGACTGAATGATTCTCGACGGGTATGAGTAGGAAGTCGTTGTTCCATTGGAAAGAAAGAAAAAAAAGAAGAAGAAGAGAGAAGGGAAAGGGCCAAGAGAAACAATCGAGGTGAAGCTATATATGAGGGCTAGCGGGGGAGGGCTATTTTGGATGCGAGCTGACGGACTGCGGCTGAGCGACTAGGTGTGCCAAATCTAGAAGCGGCCGCTTTGAGGGAGCCGGGGCTGGATGGCCTGATAGCGTGGTGGTTATCTCAAATACCGAGTAGAGGGCTTCTCCTGTGCGACCAGGAAAATGCAAATAGTGTGAACCTTCTTCTTCTCCGTTGGGGGGAGGAGGAGGAGGACCGGATGGATCCAGAGCGAGGGCCCTCTTAAGCCTTTCTGCTTTTCTGTGGATTTTCGAGTCGAGGCCTTGTTTGGAGCTTGATCCTTGAAGCTTCCGTATCAGCTTGCTGACCGCAGCAGAAGCGCTCTGGCAGATCTATTCTGTCAGTGCCGGTTTCCAATTTAAAACGACAAAGAATTGTACTTTAACGGGCAGAAAACTGGAAGGAGGAGAAGGAGGACGGTGATAGTTGAAGCTGGAGAGTCTTTCGAAAGAAGCTATCCCGAGATGGCATTTCTATTATAATATTTCGAACCGATGAGGGGAACAGCAGCGATTCTTCGACGCTGCTGCGAAAAACCCCGGAAAAGGTAAACTTTTGCCGAAGCAGAGGCACTGCAGGGGTCCCCTGTCCAGGTTTCCAAATACTTTTTCGAGGCTGAGATGCCGGTCACCACATCATGACATTTGAACTCTTCTTCGATTTGGACGGACGGCATTGAGTTTTATATTGATTCTTGCCAAATCGCGAGGGTATTTATTAATACTCCACGAGCCTCCCTCGCTGTCGCTCCCGTAATCATGCCTGTCGTTGCTCCCGTCGATTTGGCATTCTTGGCCATCATGCCGCGAAACGGCAGGCCAATATCAAGAACATCCCTCGACTCGCTGCCGGGAGTTTGGCGCGGTTCAAGGGCTATGCGGGTGAGAATAGCTTAGCCTTCACTGTCCGTCTCACCGCTCGCTCCATGTCGACGTCGACAAAAGATGCCTCTTTTGAGCCCGCATCATGCACCTGATTCGAGGGTTTGATAATTCTTTTTTACCCCAGATATTATGGCCGTACGAGATTGGGATCTTCCACGAGCGCCAACACGATATGAAATAGGATATTTTTGGGGTTTTTATTTCATAAAAATTTCGTTTATTATTGTTATTGTCGAGCTCTGTAACCCACCACTAGGTCGGGCCGTCGGTGATGACACCCTCGGTACCTCATTCTCGCAGCACCACACGGTAAGCAGTCTTCGAGACCGTCGCGAGAATCTGAGATCACACCACCTGCGAGACAGCCGGCATCAGCTTACCGAGTTGACGCCTCAGAATTCCGGGTGTGTAACGGCTTGCTTGGCTCTCAGCCAAGCTCTAGCGATGCAGCATGACCCCCACCATATGCCTGCGCCGTGGAACCGATACGCATCGGCCATCGCTTCGAACTCGACAGGACGTGGAACCAATCGATGCAATTTCGCTAGCTTCAAAAAGAAAATACCCCGCTGAAGTTCCAGAGTAAATTTTGTACAATCGTAAAGACATGTCGGACCGACCTCTGGCGTCGCTGACGAGCATCCCAACCGAGCTGGTCTGGGAAGTCCTCAACCACCTTCCGCTCCCCGATCGCGCGGTATTCCTTCGGATCTGCAAGTCCCTCCACGCCGTCGCTTATCGTCATCTGTGGTCAGCGCTCACTTTTGGCGATGCGGACCCGCCTAGATCTCTAGAGTCGGGAGGAGGTAGCAAAGTATCGATTGGTACCATCAGCAGCGTCGGACCTGACGATATCAGCACGACCGGACAGGCCCGTTTGGTACAATTGACCAGGTCTCTCGGGGCGGACGCTCTGGGGTACAAGTATATCAAATCACTGAGTTTCATCCACACCTTCATCCGGGAACCGGGCTCCGCAGGAAGGGATATCATCGAAATCCTCAGGTCCGAGATCGCCGCGGGACACATCAATCTAACCTGCGTCTGGTTTGACCTCAGCCCTGGAGGTAAGTTTGATTCCTTCCGATGCTAGTCTCATGCCCCATCCTACTGGGGCTGAAATCATCCTCTCATGTTCTCCGTCCCCTAGGTGTCGGAAAGGTAACCGTTCCCACCGTTGACTTCCTGACCGCCATCAAAAAATACTCTGAAGTGAGATCATGGAGCCAGTTTTCGCTGGAGATCAGATCATCCGGCGGGTATGATGACTGGGCCGACCCCCTGCACTTTAATTGCATAACCTGCATCCGGCTCGATCTATTCGACATTGACAAGCTAGGAACCTTCGTCCTCGACATCGACATTATGATCTATAGCAAATACGAGCTCATGGCCCGATATATCGCATCGCTCGCCGATATGCTCGGGAAGACCACCCACCTTCGAGGTTTGAGCGTCATGGGCTCCAGACGTTTCATACACGACATCCCCCGGTTCGGTAGGCTATCCCCGCAGCTGGATCGGCTTCAGAACGCGTTGAACGGTCTCAAACGGCTGCACGATTTGGAGCTTAGCGGTCTGGTCTTCCACCCGGCTTTCTTTGCCGCCCCGCCGGAAAACGTCAGGGATCTCTACCTGGCGCCCGTAGTGTCGACCGCATGGTGGCGGAAATTCGCAAAGTGTCCGTTGGTCGGTGTCGAGAGTCTAAATTTGCGCCCGGTGCACGCGCACAGAGCGCAAGTAGAGCATGAAGGATGGTTCAAATCGTCGTGGGTGCACGAGGAGGATGAGGAGTACGGTGTCGATAAAGCGCTTTTGGATGAATATACTTTCGAGCTGGGGTCCGTGGCGATGAGCGGTCTGAGAAGGTTCAAGACCAGGAGGGAGATAAAGCCCGGTCCGTCGGATTTAATAAGCTGCGTTATTGAGAACAATGAAAGACTAGGTAGCGAGGGGATGTTAGGCGTGCTGATTTGGGGGTGATTGACGGTTGGATGCATCGGATGGGTATATATGGCTCTATGCTGGCGTATGAGCATCGGATGGTATCAGTTGTAAGAGTCTTTCTGTAACCGATGCGAAGGCTTTTGTTGAAAAGTTCGGGGAGAAAGGAAGGGTGCAAATGCATCAAAGACAAGCAGCCCCTTCGGAAATCTTCGCCTGATTATAGGTAGAAACTGAGCACCGTATACTTTAGCATGCCAAAGAGCGCAGTGGTTATACAGAGAGCTTCAGATAGCTTCCACCACGGGTAAGGATTTAAGACGCAATGAAATGAATAACTCATTTTCATCTGCACCAAATAATAGGCTCTGGGGGCATTTGGCACAAGTCTAGAGTTCTCGATTGGTCTCAGTTCTTCCATTACAATGTTAGACCAAAATGCCTGAAGGTTGCATTAAAGTAGTCGACTACACATGCATCAGTAGTCTAGCCGGTCTACGCATATTAGTCTCGCAAGGTATGTACATATGATTCTCAACGACTTCGACGTGGTCAAATGTAAGAGGGTGATTTTGATGGGAAATTTGAACATGCAAGCCAGTTTCGAGCTATTAGGAGCATGTCCCAATGCCGTGGGGTTTAACTTTCGAGCCTAGCTCGCGAGGCTAGTCAGTTGACGATGAGACAAGGGTAGGGGTTGCAGGACTGGACGGCCTTGGGATGAGCTGCGATTATAGGGTGTAGCTGCTCTAGTTCTGAGACAGCCGTATCGGTCAAAGATGCTCTGCCAGTATTGGGAGTATAATCGTTGCGCCTGTACTGATTGGAAGACTTGTTGGAATTTACATCTGGAAAAATAGCTCAATGCTGTGTATGGGTCTGGAGTGGGTCGAGCGTGTTTTGGAGTAGGGATTTCGGAGGAGTAATATCCACCCGTATCAGTTTCTAAAAGAGATCTAATTAATTCTTCTGGCTCTAATGAAATAGAAAGCTTACTAGAGAATCAGTGATACCAACAACTCCATCTTTCTGCGGATTTCGTGTTGCAAGTGCGAGCAGGAAAGCGTTGTAGTAAATTGAGGCGAATAAGTTCGACAAGAAATTTTAAAAAGCCTGATCTTGAACCAAATTCTTCCTTACTTTGGTGCATCGAGACCAAGTAAGCCTAAGTATCTAGATTCTCACAGATAAAAGTTTATGTTGGTGTTTCCCTGCTTATAATCAAGCAGATTTCCCTTTCGACTTGATCAGCTTGAGCTCTTGCCGGTGACCCAAACTCCATGCTATCGCGAATTAATCTATGGTTGTATTTTGTCTCGTAAACCAAACGCTGACCACAAAGGGTTGTATTACCCAATCAAGAAAATTTAAACTCTCAAACGATCTTACGTAGCTAATAACTTCCAGTGTCTCAAGCAAGTCGATTGGAATCTTCCAGATCACATCATTCTACAAGCCGGTTATTGGTCAGGCTGATCATCTGTGTGGGTCGTGGCAATGCGAAAATTGGCTGTTGCCTGCCTGCATGTGAATGCACGAAACTTTGGTCGAAGGCTCCTTTTGTTTGCCCTGCCAGAATTACCTTCGCCTGTTTGGGTTCTCGTAGCGGTAGCCTTCAAAAACGCATGTCAAATGCGAAAAAGAAAATTAAAACGTAGTAGCTATTTTGGCTTCGCGGGGTCCTTCAGCGAGATTATGCACGATACTTTTGATATTCGGTCATTTTAACGTTACAGCATGGGTGGGAATCTGCACGAGCACGATACTTTTCGAAGCGGGATGATCAAATGTTTCTTGCAGGGAACTCAGAGTTTCCGCCTTGACGGTCATGATTCCGACACTACAGACAGCTGACAGGGGGGGCGAGTTCGCTTGATGTTAACTTCCAACTTTTTTTTCAGGCCCCGCGCTGTATATATCTGCCGATGAAACTCAAGGAAATTTGGAATCATTCAATGACACACTTTCTATCCGATAGATTAGAACCCGTGAGCAAGGTAATTAGTCTATCTTAGAAAAAAAAATGCAGACCAGCCAACTATCTTCCGAATCGCCGCTGCGAGAACGACAACTAGGTACGTATTGCCTCATTTAATTGAGATCCTGTTTTGTGTTACGCCTTGAAAACTTACATTAGCTCGCACCGTAGGATTTTATGAGAGGTTTCGCGTAACCCTTCATGATATTGGTTTCTACAACAACGTTTCCGTCACTGCTCGCTACTCTCATAGAGTAAGCACATTAGGATCGTGGCCTGATTCTATATTTCGTGCTTTCAGTCATGCCGTCCAAGAGCACCCTGCTCTGGGGATTAATGTGACTAGAGACGAAAAAAAAGTTCTCTTCTTTCAACGTCTTCGAAGGATCAACCTAGAGGAGGTGGTCAAATTTGAAACACTACCTGAAGACCCACAAGAGATAGACCGCAGGCTGATCGCATTGAACGCCGAAGAAAACAACAGAGGCTTCGAGAACACATCAGAAAAACCGCTATGGAGAGCCGTCGTTCTGCAAAACAGCCCCAACAGTAATGATAGTCATACTTTCTACATTGCCTTTTTTTGGCATCATGTCATAGGTGACGGCAGGAGCGGCCTAGCTGTCCATCAAGCTATTCTTGAGGGTCTTTCTTCTTTTGAGAAGGATCTCAACTGCAAAACCAACCGTCCGTCTGACGCAACCAGCTTTTCCAGCGTCCCGGTTTCGACAAAACCTTTTTTTATATCGATGGAACAGGCCCTCCCAAACTCATCCGCTCCTGTACAGGCCGCGTCGGCGAACGTTGTTCAAGGCGAGAAATGGACAGGGGGTAAATTCAACTTTTGTCGACCGATAGTTACGCGGCTGGCGCATATAAGGCTGCCTGCAGCGACCGTCCAACGTGTTCAGGGGGCGTGTCGAAAAAATAGCACAACCGTGACCGCACTGCTCCAGGCGGTCGTCGCAAAGGCCCTTCTAGAAAACATCAGTCTGGATCGCATCCGCACGGCCGTGGCGATTTCGTTGCGCAGGTTTTTCGCACCGAGCATCGCAGTTGATGATTCCGTTATGGGATTGTGGATCAGTACCTACACGACCGAATATCAGAGGTCGCAGTTCGATCAGAAGCCCGCTGCGCCCCCCGTTTTGTGGGAACGATCTCGCCAAAATACTGCCAAAATCGCCGAAGTGGTGGCAGACGGGGGTAAAAACGTCGAGATCATGAGCCTTATGGGGACAGATGATTACGAAGCAGCTCTCACACCCAAGGATGGGCAGTCACGGGATAACAGTTTCGGTCTGACTAATTTAGGGGTATTCGATTTATCGCAAGTGAGAGAGAAAACGGGGCCGCTGATAGATGACATGATATTTTCACAGTCGGGCCACGCCAACGGTGCTGCGTTTACCATTTGCGTCGTTTCCGTTCGGGGCGGGGATATGAATATCGTTTTTAATTGGCAGGAAGGGGTTGTTCCTGAAGAGAAGATAAGAGCTATCACCGACATAGTTAGAGAAACTCTGCTAGAAATCAGCTCCGACGCTGCCGACGGCGTATGAGCAGCATCGCATGTAGTAGCCCCGCATGTCGTCAGCTAAGGCTTTCCGGGCTGCATGCCAGTAGCCGGCATGATCATATGCTTACGAGTTTCATTATAATTTCGATGCGAGCGGTTTTTTTTTTGTTGTTGTTAAATTTATCGAATAATATCGCCATCGGAAGGATCAGATGGCTATTGATGGCATTAGATTCGATAGGTTGTTTCAGGAGTATCTTCCAGAAAAACGGTGAACTGGTGTTCGCATGCACGAGAACGGAAGACCATCCTGGAAAACGTTTGGATGGATTCGACAGGGATACAAACGTAACCTGCATTTGCCAAGCCATGGTGGGGCACCCTCATGCAGGTTACTTTAGTATCCCTGTCCCTCAGCTTTAGGCGAAGCTGCTACAAGAAGCATCGCGATCGGTGCGAGGAACAAAGTCGTCGCGCGAGAATATGATATGAGGCTCACCTACGTTTCAACTTAGAATCCACCGTTATCATAATCCTAGTCTTAGTGCTTCCTTTAGTGCCTGATGCAGCCTTGTTATGATGATATGTTTGCGAATGCGCCGACAAGAACTCCTTTGATACTCTGTATAAAAAGATAGACACCACCTCGTTACTGTACTCCCTAGCAGTGTGTCTCAACCAACAAATTTCAGATTTCAGACCAAATCGTATCTACAATACATATTGAAACCACAGCATTCTGAAAATCTGTTCAAACTATTGAATCAAGCTTCCTATTTTATCTGTAGCCGATGACCAAACGAATGCAGATAAAATCCTTGCATGATCAAAGTAGAACATCAATTCAGAAGGCGATACGGAACTAGAGCTGCAGAGGTGAGTGTGTGTCTAAAACCAGGGCTACCCGCCACCATTGATACTTACTTTGCCACACTTTAGATGGAAGATCAGTGCCACCTCGAGCTGACGCTTGACCAAGACGAGAAGGATGACCTGTCTTACATTACTATCGAAAGAACGTGGTTAAAATTGAAGGAACTCGAGCTTCGATTGAACGAACATACCGCGCATTCAAATCCTTATATTTCCAGTGAAACTCATATCTCAAACCCTTTAAACCGTTGGCTCTCGGAGCCGACCAATGATGGTTTTTTCCACACCATCGCAGAGGTCCGAAAGCAAACGCCAACTCCTGTGATTGGTATTCAGCAGTTCGAATACGTACCGACTCACCACGAGGGAACCAGAAATGAAGATATTTCAAGCGATGCTTTCGCAACCTGCGGACTTTTGTCCGAGATTTCGAGGGGTCTGTCACGACTCTGATCAAAGATTTACATATAAATTGGAGGGCGTTTTTTTGGTTTGGATTGACGGAGATATACCTAGGGCGTTAGCTTTTCGTTAGCAGGGACTCTCTTTATTATTGTTTATATATTATTTCTTTAATTATAGGTACGGATGGAGGATACGGGACTTCTTCTTTTTTTCTTTCTTTTTCTTTTCTCTCTAGAATTTGGAGTTACTGGCCTGTTTGTATCTTACTCGGAGGATATTTGAGGGAATCGTATGAGATCGATTGCTCGCTCGGGAGCTTGTATGATATTAAATACTTATTCAAGTACTGATAGCTGCCCGAATACCTTCTCAAGTGTGCTGCAACCCTGCGCGTGTCCATAAACTCTGACAAGGATTGTACCCAATCCTGCTGCACGTATGGGGTGAGCTCAGCTTGACCGGCATTGAAGCTGTAAGCACAAACGGCCATCGAGAGATCGAGTTAGACAAATTATTAATATAGTCTAGATAACTGGTGTAAATTGTATGCATGGACGAGATTGAAAACCGGCGCCGCCTAGTCCTGCAGCTTTGGAGGCGTACAGACATGCACCTTTACAAGCCGCCTACCAATTTTGGAATGCCTATTGAAGCGCCAAATTAGTTAAGAGACTAAGTAACCACTACGATACTTATTCAGGCACAGAACCCAAAATCGCAGAATTAAGAATTCAACTTCGAATTCTTACACTCCTCAACCTCGAGTACGGTCCCAAGTCTAATATCGAGAACAACGTGAAAATTAATAATATCTGGCACCCAAAGATGGCAACTCTTAACGAATCGCTCAGCACCGAAATAA
Organism: Dactylellina parvicollis; assembly: GCA_036971385.1. Lineage (NCBI taxonomy): Eukaryota > Fungi > Ascomycota > Orbiliomycetes > Orbiliales > Orbiliaceae > Dactylellina > Dactylellina parvicollis. The sequence goes on along the minus strand of JAJTUD010000013.1, from coordinate 434,140 downwards.
GAAATAATCTGGCGAGCAAACGCTGCCGATTTATCCTCGCGGACCCCGCAGTCTCCGCGAAGGGATGATTCAGCCTCCGAACCCCCCCAAGCTGAGGGAAAGGCTTCGTGAATTCGATGCTTCCGATCAAGGGCTTCACTCTCCACCGGGCCATCGTAGTCATTATTCCACTTATTTAAACGAATTCTGAAGCTTAACCTCCTTCCTAATTCATACATCACTCCCCACATCGCGTTCGTAACGTACTTTTTGCGAAGCTTCGATTCGTCCCGTCCGCGAGGTTACACTGCACTTTGATCACCCCTTGGTTACGCAACGACCCGATTCGGAATCCCCTGTGGTAGGCAACACAAAACGAGACAGTACAACATGTCGGCACTCCCGCGACGGCAGTATTCTGCAGACGAATGGGAAGCGAAGAGAGATATCATCTTGAAACTTAGAGAAGAAGGAAAGGAGCAGGTACAAATCCTCGGTGAACTAGAGAAGCGTTTCCCGGATTTCAGGCCGACGTACGAAAACCCCCACGCCCCTCTTGTTTGTATATTCGCGCATCACCAGGCTAACGTAGTCATATTGAATGGGTATTTGTGTGTATATACAGACTGCCGATGCTCAAAAAACGTATGAAGCAATGGAAAATCACAGCTTACCACAGAGAGTCGGATATCGCCGAAGCCGTTCGCATTACCGCTGACCGCGAGAAGCTTCAGAAAAAGACTTTCTTCACGATCGGTGACCGCAAAGTAACACAGGAAGAGATTGTGCGCTATCTGAGGCGGAAGGGTATCCGAAACCAACGGGCGTGGGCTGCAAATATTGTCAAACAACCCGCTTCCGTGATCGTTCCGCATACACCGCCTCTGTCGCGTCGATCCAGCCAAGTTTCTCTTCGTGAGGAATCCGAGAGTACAGATGGTACCGATAGCACGACCAGCTCGGAGTTAGTAGCAGTAACCGCAAATGATGTGGAAAGTCGCAGGTTCCGGGCGGAATTCGATCAGTTTCTCACAACTTACTCCGGCGAGCATATCTGGAGCATGACCCAAGGACCCCATGAGTCCCAAATGCTGTCAAAGGCACTATGGAACACAGATTATTACTGCCAAAAGCTGTTCGTTAATGAGGCTCTAAGTCCTGGTTTGTCCGACTTGACAGCCGATGCGTTGAACGAGTTCACAAACGGTATGTGGAAGGGGTGGGACTTCTTGTTTGACGATAACCCGATAGCGTTCAAACACTTCAACGAAGGGTTCGCCAGCCTGAACCGCCTCGTGAGAGAGCACAATAGAAGTTTCCTACCCGAACTCCTCGAGATGTTGCTGAACCTTCAGCTGGAGCCGCAAATCGACATCCTCGAAAAACTCCTACGACAGCTCGTCGGGCTCTTCCACGAATACAAGATGACCGACGATATGATATACCACGTTGTTGAATCGCTGTTGGCCATGAGCAACGCAGACCGTTTGGAAGCCGTCGAAAGATTGATGAACAACGTCTGCGCGCACTTTAAAACGGAGCTCGGGTCCGAACACGCGGAGACCAAATCGATCCAAAAAGCCCTGACGCGATCGGCGTATCGCAAACTACCCGTGTCCAAAGCTATCAGCCATCTCCAATACTTTATAGAGAGAGACGAGGTCAACCACGACATGGAACTTTATGACAAATGCAATGTTTGTATAGAGTTGGCTCTGTGTTACCGCTCGCAGAGAAACTTACCTCAGGTGGAAGCTTGGATCACACAGGCGATGTTGCTGGCGGACGGATTGACATCAAACTTCCACAGGACGGATCTGCGGGTGCGGTGTCATAGGGTCATGTCTTATGTCGAGCGGAGAAGCGGGAATTGGCAGGCTGCGTATAATCACTGGAGAGGTGCGGTAGTGGAGTCTTCGGCCGGGTTGGGGCCCAAAGACTCGCTTACCGTCCTGGTCGAATCGGAGCTTGTTGATTTCATGGCACGTGCGAGTCTGAACGGCGTCGTTCTGGTTGAGGAAGAGATAGGATATGTGGAGCCGGAGAGCGAGCGAGACAGTTCGCTCGGTAGCAGCCCCGCACTGTCCTTTGCCACCTCCTCGGAGAGTTCCTTTGCCAACTCTTCGGAAAGTTCTCTTGGATTTATATCGGAAGATAGTGGTCTCGTAAGCCAAACTATCCCTTACTTGGAAGATAGCAGTGTTCTTTTGGAAGTAATTTAAAGCGGTCCTTATTACTTTTTCAGATTGTCGACAGAATCATTCAAAATGTTTAGCAAGTTTGTTGGAGTTTTTACCGGGTTTCAGCGCGACTCCTATGTATGGAGTTAGTTATCACAGAGAGCAATTGTGAATCCAAAAGGTTGGATTTTGTTAGTTTTCAGGTTCATTTTGATACATCTCATCTCTTTTGCCAAAGCTCAGCGCTCACTTATTCTATCTTCGAATCGCATGTGTACCATATGTAAAATTCAAACCACTCAACTCTATGCATCCAGATTCAATATACTTTAACAGTATGATTATGAAACTTATCGTTGTCAGGTTGGGATAGTTCGGCCAAAGCGTGCAGCAATAATATACACTAACGCTTGATATTCAAATATGAAAACCATCTGTGAGTCCAAAGGAAAGGCTTTTCTTAATAAGACTGCTACTTTAATGGCTTAGTTATTAGGCAAGATGGAGCTGTGCTGTACAGCTAAAAAGAAATATCCCAACAGGTGCCAGAATCACAGACATAAATATTGTAGGCTACCTCGCTAAGTGCTCGTTAAGCAGACTTCTACCGTAAATTTCAGCTCTAGGACTCCCTTACCACCCATCATCCCAAACTCCCCCAGCCTCGCCACTGGGATCCCCAGATTCCACTTGCCAACTAGCGAAGTCGTCGGCGGCTGGGCTACTCCATTGTCCGGACACTTCCCAGGTATCCGCATCTCCTGCAGTGCCCTCGAAGAGTTCACGCCTCTGCTTTTCGTAGTCAAAGTCTTCATGAGAGATCGGTGCTTCCTTTGGCTTGGTGAACACCAAAGTGATGGGTATGGATGACGGAGGTGGAATAAATGGCGTCGTCTGGGGGTCTTTCATCTTTTCTCGTTTTTCAAACTGCCTCATGGTTTCAAAGGGTTCATCTAGTATGAGAATCCTTTCGTTTGGAAGACCATCAAGTAGATTTGGGGTGGAGTAAACGCTCTCAGGTACCCATTGGTCCATCTTTGGCTTATGGAATAGCTCGGTGGTAGGGTTTCTCTCTGATGATTCTGCCATCCAATATATCTTTGCTTTGATGGTAGGAGTTGCAGATATCAATCTTGGTTCGGACGTAGGTTCTGGTAGTCTTTGGTTTTCTGCATTGTTCTCAGAATCTGGATCGGAATATCTCCTAGAAACATGGGTGGGCTCATATTCCCGCTCCGGTTCCAAATCCATAGCCAAAACCCTGATACTGCTAGTCCCACCTTCCAGGTTCTTTAGCACTGCTAGGTAGAGTGACCCAGTGCCTTCGTTTTTTTCTAAATTTTTATTTTCTTCGATGCTTGTGAGGTTCATAATGTGCTCGAAAGTTTGCAGATGGAACCTGCAAGCTCGCCGAACAGCGTGACTTGCATCCCACAGGGCCTTAAGATCTGTACGAATTATGACTGTTCCAAAATCGTATTTCTCGTACCCTATAGGCGCGCTACCGTATTGCCAGAGTCTTTGGATTTCAAGGGGGAGCAAGTATTTAATAGTAAATCTTTGTTGTTTAAAGAGTTCGAGGAGAGTAGGTGGGTACAGCTTCTCGGTTGTGGGTTTCTCAAAGGTATGGTGTTTCACGAGTCGGAGACCCATCGGTAGTTTCTCAAGGAGCCGAGTGTGGTTTTTGGCGAAAACCTCCATTGGAGTAAGCTCCTTCATGAAGAGAGCCTCTGATAGTGACGATAATTCTTCCGTTGTCTTCTTTCTCAAGTCATTCCGGATGAATATAGCAACTTGAGAACAGTGTCCGAAAGCCTCTAGAAGCAACTCTGAATTGATCGAACGGCCTGGAGTAACAGCGATATTCTGAATTTGAATTTGTCGTCGCAATGCCTCCTCTAACCTCCAGTGAGTGGCGAGGATTTCGGCACCGTCGTTTAGGGCTCCACACCCGTGATAGCTCACGGCATATCCAAATTGCTCCGCTGCATCATTCCCCCATGTTTGGAACTCCTCTCGTGTCCACTCGAAACGGTGGTCATCGTGGCGCATAGCGTACTTGTGGGGTTCGCGATAGTACCGCCTGCCGGCGACAGCTGGGTCGTCGTGGGGGTCCCAAGTATATGGCTTCTCACCATTCATATCCTCGAGAGATTCAAACGGCATCTCGAATAGCGAGTTGAAATCTCGGTTAGGCGTGGTAACTAATCCCATTAGATGATGATATTTGATTCTCAGATTCTGCAGGATGTAGAAATTAACGTACCAACTAAGACCTTTGGGTTCATTCTCCCGAGAAGAGCCGGAGCAAAGTTAGCTAATGGGCCGGGGTCGAGATGTTCAATGACTATATGTCTCAATATTGAGTCTAGGTCCAATTTCTGAATCCGAATTTTCTGGTAAGTATACCTTCACAAGAGGTGATAGCATCGAAAGGACCAATGGTTTGCAAGGAAATATCCTCAAAAGAACCTATTAGGTATGCTTAGCCTGTTTCTTAGAATCTCGAGGTAATGAAAATTTATACCATGGATTAAGCTAACTGTTAGATCCCTCCATCGGGTTTCATCGCCGTATTCGCAGGTTGTGAAGGCGGTATCAACACCCACAGAAAACAGCTGCTCGTCGATATCGATCCCACTCAAGATAGATATTGGAAGCTCGTCGTCGCAACTCAATAAAGTTTGCATCAATGGAGTATTTCCACCACCTGAAGATATTATTAGTGATAGAAACTAAGTTTGCTTTAATGCCTGCGAGATCAACCTACATCCCACTTCTAACAATGACTGAATCGGATTTTTATATTGTTTGCAGAATTGCTTGAGGAGATCATGAACCCTCACTCTTCTCTGTATGGATAGAGGTGGGTTGAATTTGATGCATGGAGGGGCGAAGGGCGGAGTGAGGATCCCGTAGGAGACGGGAGGTCCCTCAGATTGTGGTGAAGAAGTAGTGTTGCTTGAGCTGTGCAAGCTACTTGAGCTCTTCTTGGCTTGGCTACGGATCTTGAGATTAGCATTAGATTCACGGTATGGTAGTGGTTTGGGGGGACTCTTACGGGTTATCTGCCATATCTCGTCGTTACTTGATACTCTTGTCTCGTGCCCAGACCTCCCAAGGCGTACCGAAACAAAGCTATGTATATTGGTAGATGGCGTAGGAGTTGCTGTTGAATGTCTAACGAGGATGAGGTGGCAGCAACGCACAAAGCGTAGGGTTTGGAAACGAGACCAGAGCTAGACCAATCAGTACTGTAGCTGAGAGCTCCGTACCAGCTTGGCCTTTGCTGTGGAAGCTCAGATTTGAATCTTGTGTTGATGTGATCCTAATATTGAGCGAAATCCAGTCCTCTTACCAAACAGTCTCGTAACCAGCCCATCCACAGTTTTCTTACCAAGAAAGCGTGGCTAAATTAGAAAAAAAATATATGTCAACAAGCAAACCACCAAAATCAGCAGAAACTTACAATAATAGCTCTCCGTTTAGAGACAAGATGCTAACTAGAGAAGAGTAGATAACACTCTAAATAACGCTGCCCTACAAAACCTATAATTATAATAAAGCGTGTCCGCAGTTTGATATGGAGGCGAAAGATTACCTAGCACTGCCGAAAGTGTTAGCATTGAGTGTCAATTTCTGTTCTGTTTCATACCATTTTGAAGTACCACCGTTGTGCCGAGAGTGGAAGTCATCGAGGAAGCTTTAGGACATTATAGACCAAGTGGAAACCTTAAGAGGTAGCTCTGAAGTAGCAGCGAATGAAAATAAACCTATTGTATCTAGATATATAGAGACCTCGTCGTAATACGCACAACTGTACAATCGCTCTGCACAATCGCTTTGTACAATCGATGACGTTTGTTTGCTACTCCGAATATTTTTATTCCCTCGGCCTAGTGAGGGTCATCAGTTTGTTGTAATTTTTGTGTTGCCGTGAGGCGGGCAGAAAAGTGCATAGAGGCCAGGAGATAACCAGCTTCTTATACAATTTGGCTTGCTGGGCACGCACCCGAGGGAATCAAATCTCCACATTGCCAAACTCACTGGTACTTTGTGCTTACCGAACTCGCGTCCCACCGGAATTAAGTCTTCTAATTTTCGAGCGTGACACCTATAAAGGCGTCAAGCAGAATGTATGTGAATTGAACTGGGATTCCGACCAGGTTATACTCCGAGCTTTAGATATATCGATATATCGATGAAACAGTATGAGAATATGTCTCTCCTCACAGATTGTGCCACTACTGTTAGGAGCTCGTTGATCACGTGGCTCTAAGATAAACGGTAGTGTCTGGGTATGCATATCTGTAGTAACAATGTCTTGCAAAATGTCGATCATGAAATATTAAAATGTTATAAACACGAAAGCGTTGGGTACCAGATAAAAAAGTAGCTAGATTTTGGGGACCTCTTTGCCAACATCCCTCCTATTCTAACTCTCGGGAATGAAAACGACACCCACTATCAGGGTTAACCTACACTAAGTCGAGACCACTTTCCAGGAAGCCAAGTACCAACGGGAACTTTCAAGTTTACGATCATGAGGGGCGAATATTTCTAGCCCTAACAAAGAAGAACGACGCCAAGTACCAAGTAAGCCGAGGTTCAGAGGGCGTAGCGGGTAAGTTTTTAAAGGTAGTGGTGCAAACTAACAGGCAAGCCCGTACTCCGGTGCTTAGGAACTTTATCCACGATAAAACTACCCACGGCTGTATTGCGAGAGCCAGCATTGATCAGAGCGTCCCTGTTGCAGAGCGCCCAGATACTGTTCCAAAGTTTATGCAGGAGTTGCTAGCGAATGCGAAAGTAACTTTCCGGTTACTGAGGATGAAAAACAAGAGGAAAGAACGGAAGAAAAAGCCGAATATGAAGCCCAAGGCAAAGGGGTAAGGCAAGCGGAACTGATGGAATTGAATATTGCATGTATATATATGTGTACTGAATGTATTATGGATGAAGTAATCCATAAATTAAACCCATGAATAGGGCATGTATGTATTAATGCAATGAAGAATGGTATGGCCCCTACTGACGAGCGGACCATATGACACCAACCTTATAAGTTATACGAGATAGCCAGGCAGTTGAGAACCCGAGTCTTTATCAGAAACCCAATTTCCTCCACAACATTCGGATTGCCATGACACTGTTCCTTAATCGGGATATCTTTTCTACCGTGACCTCCCTACACTCATTGTAAAGATCATTGAATGGGATGAGAGCCTCAAAGGCTCCCCATGATTTTGGACTATATTCTCTGGCCCATATCTCATACACCCTAGCCCTTGCTACTTGACTGTCGCTTCTGATATCTTTCTTTGCTTGAGCACGTATTTTCGCGATTCTTTTCGTTGGGTTCAGGTCATCGAATAGTACAAGCCTCGCTTGAGCGGTGGACCAAGTTCCGATTTGGTCGGTTACGAAAACATAAGGCGACGGAGGCCTGACATATTCAGGCCACTTGACTTGAGAGAACAATGGAGATATGTGTGTGAGCTGCCAGCCCACAATGGACGTAATATCTGTAAGATTTGAGTCCGAAACATAAATATTCTCTGTGTGCAAGTTACGATGCCATAGCACTGGACAACCGTAATCGATCTCTGTCAAAGCTTCGACTGTGCATGCATCTCGAATCTCTGTCTCTACTTCTTCAAGTACAGATATTCCTGCTTCGTAAGCAGAGTCCTTGGAAAATTCAGATGCATCTTGGTATCTATAATTTGCAAGTCTCAACCTTTCTTGGTTCAGAGATGCAAGACCGTATTTGAGAACAGTCCTCCCTAATAAATGCATAGTCGTTAGAAATTTAGTAATCCATCCAATTCATTTGATCAACAGATAGCACAACGTCTTACAGGGTCCTCGGTAGCCTTTCTTCCGATTTACAACAGCATAGAAGCCTGGATCGCAAGATGGCCCGACGCAGTATACTTGCTTAGGATCAAGCTTTTTGTCTAGACACACGTATCGCTCCCCGCTCTTCAGACTCGCCTTGAAGTAAAGATCACCAAAAGCCGGGAACTCAATATCCGATAATATTTTTTCGATCTTGGCCAGATTTGGTATTAAATCCATCTCTTCAAGTTTTTCATGGTCCATCACTGTTTCTAATTGGACACCCTTTGGTTTTTTCATGATGATATATTCAGATCCAACTGGGTTGTTGCTATTGGAGTCCCACGCAAGAATGGCTGGTACAGGAACTCTCGTATGATCTTTCACTATAGATTTTTGACACAGGGGCTAGTTAGCACTGTTTCATTTTTTAATTATTTTTTGAAGATAACAGGCTAGATCTGAAAAGGTCATGGAACAGAGAAGCTTACAAAAGGAAAGAACGGCAGCCTCTGAGGCTGTACTTAGTCTCGGTATACTCTTAAGCGGACATGCTAACTTCACAATCACCTCATTACCATTCTTCTTCCTCATCAATAACTGCGTGTCTACTGAAGATTGTAGTTTTTCGATTTCTTCCACGGGAGAACTACGTTTCCCTAGTGTTTCCACGGCTTTGCACAATTCTCGTAGGCTGAAGTTAGGGCCTGCGGGGTTGTTAAGGAGGGTAGAATTCTCGGCTAGCATGGAGAGGAGGTTGCTTTCGCTCATAGGCTTCCCTAGTAGCAGATTGATGTTAGATGGGATTATGAAGTCAAAATTGAATAGAAAATAATCAAAGAGTTTGAAAACCTGCCTTTATAAACTATCGAGATTAGCCGTTTCTGACCTGGGTAACGAATCAATCGAGCGGCGCTCTGTCCGAGTCGTGCTCTCAAAACTGATAAAAAAAGCATTACTTCGCTATATAACTGATACTCGATCCTCGCTTCTTAGATACATATCAGGCTCCAAGTTTTCCGAGATTGATTAATAATCTTATGATCTTGGACGTGTGAGATGAAGCTTTAGTCTTGTGCCAACTGGTCTCTCGCTTGATGATTGATGATCGATCGATCGATCGCGACCGACTATCTATTCCAAGTCTTAAATTTACACTCACGGAAAGATCCGCAGAACGTTTCAGATAGTCTCTGTCAATGCAAAGGAGCTACTTATAACCAATTTGTATATCAAGTATATATCAAGACTAGGAATTTTAGGCTTATAATATACTTGACCACCTAATATTGCTCGAGGCCCAACGTGCAACACAGGCCCGTCTGCCAATCAACGCGCAAATTCCAACAATCCTCTTGACGCTGAGGGTTTTGGGGCGTCTCGGGACGTATATAAGCTATAAATGAATCGTAAACTGCTTCCTCATGGTCATCTTTCTAGACACTCAATCTCTTCTCCTCTCACGAGATCTATAAGCTACTGGATTACTCTCCAAGCTTCTCAAACCCTCGAGTTCACCATATTAACCAATCTCGCCCGTCATGTGTCCCTATCGCAGCTACGACGATTCAGACGACGATTCAGACGACGAGGACCTCATCTACGTCTCCGAAGCCGCTCGCCCGCCTCCAAAACCTTCAAAAATCCAAAAATCCTCCAACCTGTTCGAAGATGACACAAAAGGTCCTGATCACGAGGAGGATGAGGAAGTCTTTGAATGTCAGATGTGTTCTCCCGAAGACCGTCTGCGATACGAATCATACCACGAGCTCATAGACCACAAGCTCCGCGTCGGCCATCCTTACTGTCGTAAATGCGATGTGGATTTCGGTGATCATGAGGAACTCGAGATGCATTTTATCAATAGCAACAAGCATATCACTTGCTATCTATGCTGCAAGGAATTCAGAAGCGAGTCCGGGCTTCAACTTCACATGAAACAGGCAAGTTAACTCGAAGATATTACAGTATAGACTAAATTTATTCGCAGAAACACCTAACAGCTCTTCCGGACCTCTTCCGGACCTCTAGGTTCACAAAACCGCTGAAGGGGCTATGTGTCCCAAATGCCTTGAGAGCTTTTCTAGCGAATCCGGTCTCCTCCAGCATATCGAAGGTAACCTCTGCCCCGGTGGTCTCCGTCGCGGGGATGTCTGGGGCATCATCGATAGCGAGCAAATCCGCACGAACAAAGAACTCATCAACATGATGGACAGTGGCACCCGTGAAGGCGCCGCTCGAGAACAAGAAGCCAGTGAACTTGCCAAGTCATTTGCTCGCTTCAAAATCTATGACAAGGACAAGGCCGAAACTAAGCCCGAGCCTGCCGAAGATACCAAGGTCAAGATCAATCTGTCTTGGTATGATGCCAAGAGGCGACAGTTCATCTGCCCTCATAAAAATTGCCGGTAAGGAATATTCGGCTCGGGGTCGGTCCTCTGCCCGCTAAAGTGAATGATACTAAAACGTCTTATCAACGGTAACAGAAAACGGTTCCAGAGCGGGCAGCCTTTAGAACAGCACCTCAACTCCGCAACCCATAGCTCCAAGAACTTCCTGTAAGTATTTATTTTTTCTTCTTCGCCCATCTATCATCCCATCACTAACAATCATTTCTTCTAGCTGTCCCGGCTGCAAAAAGAAGTTCTCTTCCTCCGCCGCTATGCTCCAACACGTCGAAAGTGGCATGTGCCGTATTTCAAAGATGAATAATTACGATCTCGTCAAGGGTGGCCTCACCGCCTCCATTCACCCAGATCAGCCTTTGAAGAGCATCATCGGTTCCGGTACTGGCAACTCACGTACTGCAACTTCGCGATCATTGAGCACTGTTGGAACGAAAACTACAGTCCCAGAGGTGCATGAAGACCCGTGGTCGGTTCCAGATCCCCGCATTCCTGAATATACAGGATGGTAAAACTTCTTTTGAAAAGAATTTCTGCAACAGGATAATTTATCCCGTTCTTCTTTTTTTATTTTATTTTTTCACGACGGAGGCGGATTTTCTAGACGGAGAGGCCTCAAAGCAAGTGTGTCCATCCGATTTGTTGTTTCTGCATCTCCTAAAATGAAGCTTCGTTCTTCTCTGGAGATTCTGCGCCGTTTTCTGTATCTGGTTCACCACCCTCCCCGCTCAAGCTTATGGTGGACCCTGCTGGTCTCGTTATGCGCTCTACTGAAACATTTGAATTAAACTACTCTGCGAAATGAAGGGCTGTTTACTACAGTTCAAATGACAATCATTTTCTTAGCAGCCATTATTCTCTGGTGTCCGTGATAAGTATAGGGACTTCAACCGCATAGGTAGATGCTGTACACAAGTCTCTCCATATAAATACATACATCGCTCCTAGTTAAATGTGGCACCCAAAATCGAAAAGAAAATGCGCAATAGAAATTCTAAGATCCTAAAGAAGCCCGAAGACTGTAATGACGATAAAACTATTCGCTCCTTGAAGGATTATATCAAGAAATGTAAGTTAAAATGGCCCTTATGCATAGATACGATATATATCCACCTTCGTAAGTCCGGTAATGTAGAAGAGTTATGATCTGTCTGTTGTATCAAAGCCGTGTCGCTACAAAATTACGCAGCCGGTAGCCTGCCCCCTCGCTGTTGGCGAGTCAGCGAAAACTGTTTTTTTGTTATTTTTGAAGATTAGTGGCTTAGATTCTCGATCATTAAAGTTTTTGAATTGCGTGGGAAAATCAGCCGCACGCGCAAAGAAGGGTACTTACGAGGAGGTGGGGAACATCCCATAGTCATGGAGGCCAATTCCGAGGAGGGTAAGATGAGTGTCGGTACAGTAACTGGAGTAGAGGATTGTGGATCCATAATGGTATCGATATTAAAAATAGCTTGCGAGGGCGTAGTAGTTCGAAACTGTACACCTAACGACACTCGGTGATATGCTAATGGTACGATATATATAAACCGATCGGAAATGTTCGCCTTTATAACTGTGTTTGTCTTGATATAAGTTAACACCGATAGTGTATACTGTGAAAGATTAGAGAAGACCGTGTAGAAGACGATGAGAAAGTTTAAAGAGATGTAAATAGAGTAGGGCTCTCAGCTTACTATATATATAGTCATGTAACCAAGAAGCCGCTATCGATAGAAATTAGTGAAATATGCAAGTGAGAGAAAGTTTCAAGTCGTGAAAAGAAAAGTTCGTAACCGAGTAAAGTGTATGCGCGGTAGAGTGCACGAGTTTTCGAGTGAGCGCTATAAACAGTCAGTTATAAATATAGAGTCATTGTTCGTACGGATACATACTTGCGTGCCTTCGTTGTGGTGGGTAAGGTGATGCAGGGACTCCTTTGGTTGTAAATATGGAACTAATATAAACCAGCAGAGAAGACGGAGATGGATCGTAGACGGTTCATGGCAGTACCTGCAGCGCTGTGGTGGGGAGGTAAGTTGGCATCAAACAAATCTGGTTATATTACTGATGAAGATGCTTATAGCCCCTAGATAATAGTGAAACATGTAAGAATACTAAGAATATAGATGCTTTCAATACTATTCTTGTCGCAGGGTTTCCGACTTCCAATTATATTTTAGTGGTCGGCAATGTAAGCCACCAGACTTAGAAGAAACCTTTCCTCTCAGCGGCAAGTTCAATATTTATGTCGAGTCCGAAGCGCTTAAAACAGGATATCAGGAACTAAAATAGTAGATGAAAACTTGATATTTTTCGCCGAAGAAGCTGCAAGCATTAAAACATTGTTGAATTTGGATTCATGAATGTAATTATCTTCCAGATAATATATGTCACTTTGGGATTCATGCTGATTTGGACAATTCGTCAAAAGAAGCAACTTTAAAGAGAAGAGCGATAGCTTCGGGGAAAAAATCTCAACTAAACATGATCGTTCTTTACTACGGTCTTAAAACAAACTCGAGGAAGAAGCTAGAAAATACGGCGCATACGTTGAAAACGACAATGTTTAGCTAGAGAACAATCGTAAGGAATGCGTTGGAGCTGTAGTGCGCACTAATCAAACCAGTCGGCTGTGTCTGTTGGATTTCAAAACAACTTATCGGCCCGAGAATATAGTATCGATAAAATTTGGTAGTGGTTGTCGGAATTCTGGCGTGGCACATTTGGGAGCGATGTTGCCTGTGGGACACGGATGTTGGATCCAGTCCGGTTCTAGCAATTTCGATTCATGATGCCGCTTGCAAAGCTACCGCGGCAGGATCCGAGAATTGGGTTGCGCGAGGCTAATCGAAACACGATATGTATACAGTCACCAATTCAAGCTCTACTGATTCATAGAAGCCCGTTCGTAAATATTCCTTCATTGCAATGGCTATGCTAGCAAACACATAACAAGTCGAGAGAGAAAAAAATCAAAGACAAAGTGGCGCCAGGTTCACACAGTTGATATCAAAGAAGTAGAACACCCCGAACTTTCCAACTTAGATACATCAAGATAGAGAAGACTTCTGTTGTCGAGTTTCGTCAAGCCTGTCCAGCAAGTATGACAGCATTTCCAGGTCACCCGAGGACTCTCGAATTTCCTCCTATATCCCGGTTAGTTTGAGTTTCAAGTATTACTGTTTTGTCTATAGTTGGTTTAAAGCGTACCTTCAAATCTGAATTACTAGTTCCACTACTTTTGCTGGCATCCGTGAAAATTGCCAATGCTTTCTTAATGACATCAACCCATCTTCTTTGAATCTCGGCTGTCCAATCAGGTCTTGCAACGCTGAGGTAATTTCGAAGATCGTCATTGGCCCATAGTAGGAAGTATAGATTGGCAGTGGCAGAGATGGTAGAGTAAGTCTCATTGAAACGGAGCCAAGCATCTCGCACCGGTTTCCTCAGAAGCTCGTCTTCGTAGTCAGGGAAGAGAATTAGCAGAAGACTGTCGAGGATGATCGGGCTGAGAAAGATAGATTCATCTTTGCCTTTGAGAGTCTTCTCCTGCAGGGCAGATAAAATCTCGTCCTTCAGAAAACCAATTATGGCTGCCTTGAGAGCTTCAAATGGACAGTGCTCAAGCGTATCTTTGACGAAGCCTAGACGCAACTCTTCACGTGGATCCAGATGGAGAATTGTTGTGGCGTGAAGGAAAGTCAGGCCTCGAAGATCTGGTTCAGAGGTTGTTGCCGATAGTGCCGAGTATTTCTATAAAAAATCATTAGCAATCAACGAAACCACCCACATCCCGGTTTCGGTCAAATACCTGAACATAAAGGAAAAACTCGTCATCCTGGCTTGGGATATCTCCGAGCGCTGAGATGTTTCCATCCTTGTCATTCTGTCTAACGATCCAGCTTCCAACAAAGATCAGGGCGTCGATCACGGCACCCTCAACGCCTTCAGGGAGATACTTTGAAGTCAAATTGGCATGTTCGGGAAATATCTTGATCTTGAGTGAACTCAAATCCTCGCCCTTCAAGACCTTTCTATTGAGCTTAGCAGCGAACAACAAAAGAGAGCCAACATATGACAATGGGATTTCTTCAGCGGACGAAGGGGCTGTGGGTGAGCCTGGTTCTTCAGGCTCTTCGGGCTCTTCGGCATCTTCTTCTACGAGTAGCGCATTAGTCAAGTTGCCTGGAACAGGAGATGTGTTCTTCCTACCAAGATTAGCATTGAGACATGTTTGGAGTAACGTCTCCACGTCCATGTCAACGGCGTCGCTTAGGGTCTGGATGGTAGCAAATTTGTTAGCAGGATGTCGCCCCCTTGCTTCAAGGAGGAGATACTAACCAAGAAAGCTACTAGAACCTGTCCAACAGCCAACTTATCCTGAGAATTATTATTATCCGCAAGGACTGGCACTCCGGGATGAGCGTGGTCTCTTGCTGTCGGGTGTTTCGGAACAACCTTCTCCGGTCGTACTTTCTTGTCCCAAGCGGATGACCATCCGATCATTGTCGCATTGTCCCCTGGTAGTGTCAGGAACGCTTCGATTCCATGCGTAATGAACGCTTGGATCAATTTGACCTGAATCGGGGTATCCTCATCTGGCGATTTTGGGTCCGGAGCAAGGGATGCAAGAAATTCGATGATTTGGTCCATAATATCACATAATGGTGTTGTCGGAAGCGACGTCGAAGCCTTCGTCGTCATGCTCAATAAACTCATCAGGCTTGTTGCAAGGAACCTCGATGGTGTTTTCATCTTTAATCTCTGCTGAACCAAAACAAGTAGTCTGAGAAGAATCTTGGCAGTAGCTAAAGCTGTCGGCGAAAACTTTTGCTTTGATGCAAAATCGTCATTGTCCTCGTCGTCCTCGTCGTCTTCCGAATCCGAGTCCTCCTCTACTTTCCGGAAATCAAGATTTTTGATCTTGCCAGTTATAACAAGGAAGACTTCTTTCGAATTCCCATGAGTCGCACAGGATTCCAGCAATAGGTTAGCTCGTACGACAACGGCTTTTTGATCCTCCGCATCGTTGCTTTCCCTATCCACCTGTCTCGCGGCGAATTTGAGAAGTATGGGGATTGTATCCCACGCTATATCGGATGCTAATTCACTCTAACCACGTCAGTTGGTCTGGGTGGTGCTTTGCCGGGAACGTCGGGAGACATACGTTCTGCTCAAAGAGGACTTCTAGGCCCTGTAGGAGTCTATTCTGGTCTGCGAATGTGTAACGGTTGTAGGCCGTGGAGGTGTGAAGGTCGAGGATTGTGCTGAATGTAACATGATCCTGAAGCGAGTTAGACTTGAGGCTCTACGAACAAGTGCTGACATTATCCATGCGGTACCTGAGACTTTGCTAGTTCGACCGCCGCAGCGTTGAGGTTTTCGATCGCCGTGTCTACGGGAACAGCATCGCGAATGGATAGCGTGCTTGGAGTTCTGGTTGGGAGTGGTGGCGGTTTCTGGGCGGCACTCATTGTATCGGTTGGTAGATGTCGTGAATGAAAGATTTGTGGTATCGGAGGGCGATGGTGTCGATGCTCCGATGGATTCCTTCTTACGTAGACCGATGCGGGTTGGATTTGAGGGAACAGGTCGCCTGTGTTGGGCGGATGGCTGTGTCGTCATTAGCCTCGGCGGTGCTTGCCCCACCTGGCGGAACCCAGCCCCGCATCTGAACCAATGCAATGGCGTTACATTCATTGCTGGCTCTCCTCAACGTCTAATCAACGTCTTTACTTTTGTCTTGCAAAGAACGGATGCAATTCTTTCTCATCTACCGGTTTCACGATTGATAGCGGACTTGGTGCAACTAGGGTGGTGTTCCTGTTTCGCGCCAACCGCCCGCTGGATCGAACTGGTTGCATATTTGGTGGAAACACGGTCTGCCAAGCCAGAAGGCCGTCGACAAAACATCCATAGCAAGATCTCTCTGTTAGGGTCAAAAGTAGAGAACTATGTTTGTTATCATCTTCGTATTGGTTGGTTCTCATATATGCTTTGTTCTAAAGTTATAGCACCCTTTTATAATTTTATCTTGCCCCAAATGCGCTACAGCTCCCTGTAGCATAGCTCATGGACAGTTTCTGGTACATCTACTTTGTGTGCCAGTCTTGGATTTAATTCAGATCTTCGAAAGCGTAAAGGTAACATCGGCCCGAGGGTTCTCGTCTAGCGTATTCGTAAGAGCGTAGGCTCTATTGTCATCTCCTTCCATCGTCCATTTGTACACTGCTTGACGCTCAGCAGGCGGGTAAGGGCTCAACCACGAAAACTTCATCTCGAGTACATTTTCTCCGTCGCAGAGTGCGTATTCTGCGTATCCTTCTCGATCATCTGATATCTCGTCCAATGCCTCCGAGAAGGAACCGGACTGTCCTGGGTCGATCACTTGAGGAGGGTAGACTTCCCAGTTGGAGCCCGCTTGGCCTTTAAAGCCCGTGAATGTCATGGGCCAATCGGTGTTGTTTTTCACAGTGATATTAACGCGATAGGCTATCAAAACGACAGTTTAGTCAGTCAACAGATCGAGAAAGTCACACATTTATAAGAGGAGGACTCGAGGATCCAATGGCGCCTGATTGAAAAGATACGAAATAGCAATACTTACCAGGGGTTTCTGATGCCATTTTGCGAAGAACGAATTGAGTGAGACTCGGTTTTAACTGTGATATATTCGTAACCTCCTATCCAGCTCGTCTCTGTTATTTGCGAAGAGAAATGGTACCGAGTTACAGCCCTCTGAGAGATTGCGACCCCGCACGAACTAAGCTCGCTCGAGGGCACCGTTGTCTGAGGCTCATGTTGACGCAACACAAATGGTAAATTTCAGTATATTCAGGAGTATTGTGTGCGCCGTAGGCTGTAGATACGTAAGCCGTCGATACAAACTTCGTATCACAGAGGCGGGCCATCAAAGACTGCAGAAATTGTCAGACGAATGAGAATACTCGATATTTCCGGTGGGATTGCCGCTTTCTGTGCGGCGTTTGTGATGCTGATTATAGGGGACACGCTAACACGCGTTAATTGGCCCCTGTTGTAATTTATTTGGCTGTTGCTGAGCACCCGAACGCGAGCTGCACACCAAACACTTCTCAATATCTTTCCCAAATACGGTTTTCAAACAACAGTCGTCGGTGGCCTCAAGCATCCTCTACCTGTTAACCATTGATCTCCGCAGTCTCAACATCCCACCGCTCGTCATAATCGTAGCTTACATGCCGCGAGTTCAATTACCTACCTAATCGTCTGCCTTCTATCTCGCCATTTCCAGCAACCATGCCGGCAGCTCTCGTCGCAAAACGGGTCCTAGGCGACCAAACCGCTTCGCATAACAATCACTTCAACAGCGTCATCAACAAGAAACGGAAACTCGATACTTCCCACCCGAATCATCCGAACCAGAAGCTCGCGAAGCTTTCGCAGGTCAAGTCGTCTTTCGAGGAGGATCTTGGCAGACTGACGCAGGAGATTGGCAGTCTTAAAGGAGGTTTGTGCTCTAATAGTGGAATACAACTTGATAGATCATTACTAACGCATATTCCGCTGTGTTTAGCTAATGCGGAGACCGACCAGAAATGGGCTCGTCCTAGCTTGGACAGCTGGACGCCGAACGAGGAGGACTTGGGTAGGCCTTCGCTGGATATCTGACAAAATCCGAACAGGATAGCTGATATTCCGTAGTCTTCCAGCAGATTGATGCCGAGGAAGGAACTTGGAATGGCAAAGCTTGCATGAGACTTTTTGGTGTCACGGATGTACGATACATCTCTACCCAATTCGAAAAAAAAACCTTACTAACCAATCTTCATAGAGTGGCTACTCCGTCTTGCTGCACGTCACCGACTTCCAGCACTACCTCTACATCCAGGCACCCATGGGGTTCGACCATTCACATATACGCGCGTACCATGATTTCCTGCAGCAGCGGGCCGGAAGTGGTGCCGATGTCATTGCATCTATTCAAATCGTGATGAGGGAGAACTTGTACGGCTTTCAAGGCAACCAAAAGTCGCCATACATCAAAATCACAGTGACTGATCCGAAGCACATCCCGAAAGTCCGAAGGTTTTTAGAGAAGGGGGAAGCCAACTATGCTGGGATGTGGAGAGGTATCGAAGGTGGCATCAGGACTTTTGATAATATTCAGTATATTATGAGATTTATGGTCGATACAAAGGTTTGTCGGTGCTGTATTATAACCCTATAACTTCTTACTAATTGGATTATAGATGGCCGGTATGTCCTGGGTTGAAGTGAAGAAGGACCAGTACAAATACATTCAACCAGGTTTGAATGGCGCAAGACTGGGATCCGCGCAAATTGAAGTCACTTGCCACTATCGAGACTTGATTACACACCCATCTGATGGTGAATGGTCCAAAATGGCGCCTCTTCGTATTCTATCCTTTGATATCGAGTGCGCTGGCCGCAAAGGAATTTTCCCAGACCCAAAAATCGATCCTGTCATCCAGATCGCATCGGTGGTTACCAGATACGGAGACAAAGAGCCGTTCATCCGAAACGTTTTCTGTCTCGATACCTGCGCACTCATCGCCGGTTGTCAGGTCTTAGAATTCCCGAAGGAGGACCAAATGTTGAAAGAATGGACCAAGTTCCTCCAAGAGGTTGACCCGGATGTCATTATTGGGTACAACATTGCCAACTTTGATTTCCCGTATCTTTTGGATCGTGCCGATACTCTAAAGGTCAAAGACTTCCCGTATTGGACAAGACTGCAAGGGGAGAAATCCGAGGCAAAGGCGTCCAACTTCTCCTCGAAGCAAATGGGCAACAGAGAAAGCAAAAGTACCAATACCAATGGCAGAATTCAGCTTGATCTCCTTCAGTTGGTTCAGCGAGACTACCAACTCAGAAGCTACACTCTCAACTCTGTTAGCGCTCACTTTTTGAACGAGCAAAAGGAAGATGTCCACCACACAATGATTACCGAGTTATTTAACGGAACCCCGGAATCGAGACGTCGTCTAGCTGTATACTGTCTGAAGGACGCATACCTCCCTCAGCGACTGCTGGATAAGCTGATGTGTCTGATCAATTACACCGAAATGGCTCGTGTCACAGGTGTTCCTTTCAATTTCCTGTTGGCTCGTGGCCAGCAAGTCAAGTTCTTATCACAATTGTACCGGAAAGCTGCAGAGCAGTCCTTGGTTGTTCCCAATCTCGATCAGCAGGGTGGTGGAGATGAAGGAGAACAATACGAGGGTGCTACAGTTATCGAGCCGACCAGAGGATTTTACAAGGAGCCAGTTGCGACGCTCGATTTCAGCTCCTTGTATCCGAGTATTATGATGGCGCATAACCTTTGCTATACGACCCTTACGAAACCAGAGCATGTAGAAAAGCTGGGATTGAAGAAGGATATCGATTACCATGTTACGCCTAACGGTGACCTTTTCGTGGACACAAAAGTGAGAAAGGGGCTGCTAGTTATTATTTTCGAAGATCTCTTGGGCGCCAGAAAAAGGGCGAAGAATGTGAGACTTTGGGTCTCGATTGCGTCTATCTATTGGCTTGCTTGCTGACAAAACAACAGGACCTCAAAAATGAAACAGATCCGTTCAAGAAGGCCGTTCTGAACGGTCGACAGCTCGCTCTAAAGATTTCCGCCAACTCCGTCTATGGTCTTACCGGCGCCACCAATGGTAAACTGCCTTGTTTGGCCATTGCTAGTAGTTGTACCAGTTACGGTCGCCAGATGATTGAAGCCACCAAAGCCGAGGTGGAGAAGAAATATACGATGGCGAACGGTTACAGTCACGATGCACAGGTCATTTATGGTGATACCGATTCCGTCATGATCAAATTCGGACCGAAAGATTTGAAAACAGTTATGAAACTAGGAGAAGAAGCAGCGGAATTCGTCTCTAGTAAATTTATCAATCCGATCAAACTGGAGTTCGAAAAGGTATATTTCCCGTATCTGTTGATCAACAAGAAGCGTTATGCGGGTCTATATTGGACAAACCCGGACAAATATGACAAGATGGATACAAAAGGTATCGAGACGGTCAGACGTGATAATTGTCGCCTTGTGCAGACAGTTATTGAGACGGTACTGAGAAAGATTTTAATTGACCAAGACGAGGAGGGCGCACAGACGTACGTGAAAAATATGATTTCGGATTTGTTGCTAAACAAGATTGATATGTCAAACTTGGTGATTACGAAAGCTTTATCGAAGGAGGAGTATTCGGCAAAGCAGGCGCACGTGGAACTTGCGGAGAGAATGAGAAAGCGTGATGCTGGTAAGATTCTTTCCTTTTAATTTGTAAAAAGAACAGAAGTAGTGCTAATGACTTATAAAGGTTCTGCTCCGGCTCTTGGGGACCGTGTTGCATATGTCATTATCAAGGGTGCTGGAGGTGCAAAGAATTACGAAAAATCCGAGGACCCGATATACGTTTTGGAACACAATGTGCCCATTGACACAAAATATTACCTCGAACAACAGCTGGCGAAGCCGTTGCAGAGAATTTTCGACCCCATTCTTGGGGAGAAGAAGGCAAACCAGCTACGTAAGTTATGGAATCTTGGATTACATAGTGTAGAGATTCTTACTGATGATATGAAAACAGTCACTGGGGATCACACGCGAACAATATCAGTCGCAGCGCCAACTATGGGCGGGCTGATGAATTTTACCAAAAAGACGCCGAAGTGTATGGGATGCAAGACGCCTTTGACAAGGAAAGAGGAGGCTGGAGGTGCGGTCTGTCATAATTGTCTAGGGAGAAGCACGGAGCTTTATCAGAAGACTGTATGTTCGCAATATGTGACGATTATGAGCGAAATGGAGAAACTAACGACAGTATTTTTAAGCTGAGCAAGGTTTCTGAACTTGAGGTTCAATTCGGACGATTGTGGACGCAGTGCCAGCGGTAAGTCAGGATCATATTCATCAACACATAAATCTATATCTATGCGATTCGCTGACGCAAACCGTTGCAGGTGCCAAAAGTCTCTTCATTGTGAAGTTATTTGCAGCAGTAGAGATTGTCCTATATTTTACATGCGGATGAAGGCCAAGAAGGAAGTCGAAGAAATGGGCAAAGAGTTGAAACGTTTTGATTACGGATTGTCTGCTTGGTGAACCTGCCAATATTTCGTTATGTTTTTCGCAAAGATCTCTTCGTTGGATCATACAAGTGTTGGGTCTTGTTTCCTTTTCGTTCAACTAAATGATGTTCTGTATGACGCGGGGAGGCGACAGATAGATTGTCGGCATATGTTCGCAAGGAATCGCACTTTTGTCTCGGCTATTTATTATTTTCTAATGACATTCTAATATTTTGGATCCATCGAGATCGTCATACCAGCCACGCCCGGCCATGTTCCGCTTGCCACCAGGCAAGTTGGCGTGGGGAAAGCTATATTCAGTGGAGATCCTAGGCTGTTGCGTAGCATTTGATTGGCTGGGGACCCTGCGTCAGAGGCTCCTTGAAAACCTGTCCAGGCCTCGCTCCGCCCAGAGCTACCTCAACCAGGGAGCTCCAGCCTGACCAGAAGTTGCTCGTCCGTGAATCTGGGAGCCCATCGTTTCGCCGATGTTGTTAGCTAATTTTGTGTCAGTCCTGCCGGTATTCCTGACTAATGACTGAGGCCTTTCCTCTGCGACAAAGTATAAGAGAGGGATCCAGGACTCGAAATCCAGTTTCTCCCCCTCGAAGTACTCTTATACACTGCCGCGGCTTTACAGGGGACTATCAGCGGCGTGTGCATACTGTACATACATACGTACATGCAAGGTGAGGAAATTTTACAATTCTTTGACGGGTGTCTATCCGGCGCAGGATAGGATAGCTACGACATTCCTTGGTTACACCGTTGTCCGCCCGGCCATTAATTAAAGCCGCCCAGCACACCACATTCTCACAAGACTTGATTCTTCAACCTCGTTATTTTATTTTCTTCTCTCTGTCTCTCAATTTTTATACCAGCCTTCTAGATGGATTTGTTTGTTCTCCTTTAACCTTTGCATCGTTGACGTTTCCCGTAGACTATTGAAATTCAATTGCAATTGGCCCAACGCATCCTTCCCCGGATCCTAAAACGCTGACATCCTGCTCAGTTCTCAACGCAACATTTCACCTCGAACCCACCTCCATTCATGATCGTAGACCCAGCTGATCGGGAGTCCGACCTACAAGTCATGGCTACAGAGTACGACCACATCGGGTTTCTTCTCGCCAGCTTGGCCCGTCGAGGCGGTCATACCGACGCTCCCTCACCAGATACCGCCCTGAACAAGGGTGTCGAGCTGGCAATCCGATCTGCCTCTATATCTCTCCTGGACCTTCCCTTCGACGTTCTAGCTATAGTATTGGAGCATGTGCCTCCGTACGAGATCCCACGCCTGCGACGGGTGTCCAAAGCCTTTAACCAGTTCCTAACGTCAGATCACGTGCTCTCACCTTTGCTACGATTTCACTTCCCGTATCATGTCCGAGATTCATTACGAGGGAACAATGGTTTTCAGCAAAATACTGCTGTTTCGACAGATACAGAAGCTACCGATAACACGGAAACCGCAGTGAACGGTACTGAGGTTATAGCCGGAGCTCCAAAGGCGTTTGACGCAGCTCTCAAACGTTTCTTCAACCGCTCGAAAGGTAAACCTACCTCCTTGACCGTCATCACTGGGGTTCGCGTCGACGCCTGCTACGAAACCGAAACCTCCTACGATCACATGTTTCTTGTTTTCCACCACACCTCCGGCAAAGTGTTCATCTACGACAGCGGTAACCGTTTCCCGGCCCACGCCTTTGTCGCTCTCGAGGTTCGTGTCCACGGAATTCCATGGTACGGGCTTAGGATGCCCCGCCGGAACGTCCGACAATCCGTAGTTTTGGACAAGAGAATACTCATAGTGAGCGGTACCCGCGAGTTTGACGACGATCCGGACCACAGAATCCCGCAAGCCGTCTATTCGCTGCACAACTACCCCAGGGTCGATTTTATCGGTATCTGGCGAGGCGTCCCTTGGCACGAGCATCTCAACAGTCTTTGCGCGAACGACGAGTGGATCGGTTGTAGGGTTAACCGACACAGCGTCAAGCTCATTAAAATTTCATCACTCAAGAATCGAAACGTCGGGAAGGATGGCAAACTATTACCGGGAGCTTCACCTCATCCATACGAGATCACGTTCCCCCATCCGACCAAGGGGTACATTAAAGATGTACACCTCACAAAGGAGCACGTATTTGTGTATTCGGTTGTTATCGATGAAGATGAGAACGGCCACGGACAGGTTGACGTTTTTAGCATCAATTTGATTCCGAACGAGCACAGGGATAGACAGTTGTACGAGATTGCGCACGTCAGGTCGGTGCTGCTGCATAGCTGGCAGGGGATGTTTATGGAATATATAGGTTACCCGGATCCCGATGAGGTGCCCGAGGCCTTGCGGTGTCAGAGATGGGACAAAATCTACCCGTTCATGAGAGGGAACAAGCACGATGGAATGCCGGAGGAAGATAGGGAGAGCGTGATGATGACTTTGGGGAAAACGTTCAGAGCCAACGGAAATGTGCCGATCGGGTGCGTGAGGATATTCGCGGAACCCGACGTGAAGACTCTGGGTCCACCGGTGCTGGAGACGGTAGCGCCGGGCAATATCATTCCGTTCTGTGTAGCCTTAGAATCGACGATTCAGGAAGAGGACGCGGCCTATACACTGCTGTTACCCGCGGAGAGGGAGGATCACAAGAGCAGAGCGGAGATTCTAGAAGGCGGAACCGGGATCACAGAATTTGAGCCGAATTCGTGGGATCCGGATGTTCCGGCATCGCCCGACGATGTGGAGATGACTGCGGGTGATAGCCAGGATTCGCAGCCGGGTGATGACGCGGCCTATATTTTGCATTTTGGGAGCGGAGCGGTGACACCGCCGGAAGCGAGAAAGGTAGAACCGACGTTGCCGACGCCGAATATCCGAGAAGCGTGGTATTTGGATCAGGATCAGACGCAGAGGAGCAGTGTAATCACGGAGGAAGGATTGTTCCATATATTTTACGATGAGCCGGGTGTTGAGCAGGAAGCGTTAAATTTGGTCACAACCCAAGCTGGAGACCAGAATATGAAGGATCCGACAAAGCTGTTTCCCAGCCATATGCAGCATATTCCTCTGGAGGATCTATTCGATCCTAGTATCGAATTATTAGAGATCTCGCTGGATAACGCAGCTGCTGGGGAGGCGAAAGGGCAAGTAATTGAAGATTACGAGGTGAAGAAGCAACGGCTAGATAAGCTGATGAGGAGCATCAAAGGCGGATGGAGTTGCTACGTGTGGAGCGCCGAGACTTGGAATGGGTTTTTGATCACGACGGCGACAGATGCGACGATGGTTATTTTGAGATATGACTGATTGGTATAGTACGATGGGAGCGGGCGTGTGAGTATCTTGTATATGGGAATGTGCTTGAATTTGGCAGATAGAGAAGCGTGGGACCCATGGGCTCGTAGATTGCGGCGGTGCAAAGGAGTATACGTAGAGACGATTGAGGTATAATATTCGCAGGAACGACAGAAACGCAACAGACAGAAATGGAGTATGGCATTCATTAATCCTAGATTAGTAGTACCCATAATCCAATCCTTTCGACGAAAGGCTACTCGTTTACTTTATATACAATTTATTATATTGAACCACTATCTCTTCATATTCTCGTAGCCAGTCCACCAGTAGTTACGAGGCAACCTTGGTAAACCGTTACCCTTATATATGCTCTCATAAATTACCTTTGAAGTTGAACAGATTTTGCTTCGTCAAACGGATCGTATCGTTCTCCATAGACGCAACCGTAAAAGACGATTGCTCATATCGAAGACGATTTAGATAAATAGTTGGTGCCACTCTGTTCTCAAACGTAAAGTATTAACTTCCCACTTCAAGCTTCGCAAAACAATTTGCCATCATATATAGAATATTCGTGTTGCTCTTGTTGGAGAATGCAGAACGCAATTTGTGGAAGCTGGCGCCGACCTGTCGACGTCGTTTGAGTTCAATATATCTTGCCCTTAAAATTCAACTGATGCCGGTCCTCAAAGACCTCCTTGCTTCTCTCCCCGAAGCTCGTGTCTTCGGGGATGAGAACATCGCCGTCGAGCAAATCTACTACGACCCTCGCAAGCTCACCCGCGGCTCCGCACTTTTTTGCGTCCCCAATGATCAAGACTTCGAATCCGACGATGCCAAACGTGGTGACCTAGTCGCCGAGGGCGTAAAGCGCGGTGCTTCCGTTATCGTCTCTAGCAACGAGGGTGCGTTCGTGGATGTTCCGGATTCGATCACTAGAGTTCTGGTCCCGGATACCCGGCGAGCTCTCGCCCTCGCGGCAGCCGAATTCTACGACCACCCGTCCCGGAAACTGATCCTGGTCGGCATCACGGGCACGAACGGGAAAACTACCACGGCGCAGTTGATAGCTGAAGTCCTCCGCGGTAGCGGGTTGAAATCCGTAGGCGTTATCGGGACCCTCGGTGCCGCCAGCGAGAGCACCTTTTTCGATACCGGCTGCACCACGCCGCGAAGTCTGGACACTCAGCGCTTGCTGGCCGAATTTGTGGATAACGGCGCGGAAGCCGTGGTCATCGAAGTTTCCAGCCATGGACTGGCGCTCCAGCGGGTCGTCGGCTGCGCGTTCGATGCCGCCATATACACCAATTTCAGCCAGGATCATCTGGATTTCCACGAGACCATGGAGGAGTACTGGGCCGCCAAAGTCTTATTCTTCACCGAAATTGCAGAGTACTCGCTTCGGTACAAGAAATTTGCCGCTGTCATCAACACGGATGATGAGAACGGACGCAGGCTGATCGAGGAGAATATCAAAGGGTATCCGTATAAGACGTACAGCATTGAAGAAAAATCGGACATCAAGGCCGAAGACGTGCGGTTGACTCCGTCGAATCTTCAATTCAGCGTCACAACGCCGGAAGGGGATACGGCTTTCGATATCGCGCTCACGGGCCGCTTCAACGTTCACAACTCGTTGGTTGCGATCTGCTACGGTGCGCTCAAGGGGATTCCAATGCCTGAAATTCAGCGGGCGATGAATAGCGTGAAACCGCCGGCCGGACGTATGGAATTCATTTCAGAAGGTCAAGATTTTGACATTGTGGTGGATTATGCTCATAGTCCGGGAGGTCTGCAACACGTTCTATCCGCCGTTCGAGAATTCAGCGGTAGTCGCGAGGGTCGGCTAATTTGCGTATTTGGATGTGGCGGGGACCGTGATCCTTCGAAACGGCCGCAAATGGGAGAAATCGCGGCCAGGCTGGCGGACTTGGTGATTATCACGAGCGATAATCCGAGGGGTGAGGAACCCGAAAAGATATTGGAGGATATCAAAGTGGGCACGAAGGAAGGGAGTGCAATTGTGTATGTAGAGGTGGATAGAAGAAAAGCTATCGAGTACGCGATAGGGATCGCGAAGAAGGGTGATTTTATTGTGCTCGCTGGCAAAGGGCATGAGACGTATCAGATACTAAAGGATGAGACGATTCAATTTGATGACCGTCAAATTGTACGGGAGGTGTTGAATATTGGACAATGAAGAGCTATCTATTCAGATAGCGGGGTGTAACTCACGGTTCTGGACTAGGAGATATTTACAATATTGAAAGCTTTCAAGACAGTCTCTACAATGCATCGCTATTTCGGATATTTTGACCACTTTCTTACTCCATAGAGGTGTAGGACAACATTATTTATTCCTATTAGATGGTCTGTCTCTGCGTTGCTGCGTGTTGGAAGTAGTCGTTTCAAGGCCGGGCATAGTCCGATAATGCTAGTTCTCGTAAGATTTAGACATCTATACAAACGGTGAATTTTGTAAAGCAAATTAGCTGTCGTTTTCAAATAGCAGGTGGCCATTGCAGAGCATTCTTGAAGATGACACTTTTGATTTGAACGATGAATTGGTATTAATTGGCATGATCTATCGGCCTGTTACATATTAATGAAACTGGGTTACAAGAATATTGACGCGAACGGGTTTCAACAACGAAGACATGAATATTCGAATGCGTTGTAGTCGCTAGTTAAAGTCACTCCGTTTGAGCCCTTAAAGCGAAGAAGCTAAGGACGTCATCCGTGTCAGTGTGCAGATGGCAAGGGCGGAGGAACGGATCACAGGACGGCTGTTAGGCTGAATCTGCCCCCTCCTTCCGATTCGCGGGGTAGAACACACAACTCTATAAATTGGTGATATCTCCACGATACAACAAAACACGCAATCGCAGAACGGTGTGATATCTTCTCAGCGACTCGGAGGAACTTGACCGCTTCTCGTCTATCAAATTTTAATTGGCTAATCGCATTAAAAATATATCTCACGCATATCCCTCATTGTTATCAAAGACGAAAAAAAAAACCTTCACCGCGCACCGCCTGAACAAACATGTCGGAATTCGTATGTCATATCGATTTATCATGTGCCCATGGCTTTCGTACTCGCAAACTAATGTTCGTTCAGGGAAAATACACGCAAGCTCAAGCTACAGCCAGGCTCATCCAGGCGAAACAAGCAAAGCAAATCAGTTTTGAGGATCTCGGCAAAGCAATCGGACGGGATGAAGTTGCCGTCGCCGCCATATTTTACGGACAGCACCACGCATCTCCAGAAGATATCGCTGGATTGGCCTCCGCCTTGGCATTAAATGCGGACTGGCTCGAGCACCTTTCTCAATACCCGGAGAGAGGAAACAGTGTCGAGATGCCACGTGCGTTACATTCCATCTTTTTCCGTTCGTAACAGCGGAAACGCCCTAGCTTACCAAAAACGATATCAAAACAAAACAACAGCGAAGGAACCACTAATCTACCGCTTATACGAAATCGTTCAGAATTACGGACAAGCCTACAAGGCTGTTTTAAACGAGAAGTACGTACATTCTGACGCACAGATCTTAGCCGTTTTTTCCATGCTTGCAGGCCTTCGAAGCATCACCATTATGTAACAGGTTTTGAAATTTATCCCTCTTTGACTAGGTTCGGAGACGGTATCATGAGCGCCATCGCATTTTCCACCAAAGTTGACAAGGAGGTCGACGAGCAAGGAAATACTTGGGTCAATATTAGTATGCGGGGTAAATGGTAAGATAAAGCCCTGTTATTGCGATAGATTCGGGTATATCCGAACCGTAATACATTTCTAATCAAAATTCTTTCTATTTTGGGCAGGTTGCCATACTCGAGATTCTAAGAGCTAGATACAAAACGTTGGAATGGAAAGCCAAGCGCGCTTCACTCCCCGGAAGGTCCATTGCAGCCTGTGCAACGAGAGAAAAAACCTGATGCAGTATGGGTCTTTATCTTCTACTCCCAACAAAAAAAAGCCACCCGGTTCCGATGTACGTGTTCATGTACTATATACAAACCGACTTTTTGGCTTTAGCATATCGCAAGCCCACCAGCAACTCCTTTGACTCCAAATTATATGTTGTAAATGCCTGAAAAATCCACTTTTTTCTTTTCTTTTTCTGTAGTAATATTTCTTATCAAGCATTTGCGGAGAGTACGACACCTGGTTGACCGTTATCGGGGTATTGGAATTTGGAGTTCTTTATTGCTTCTTGTCGTTCTATCTCACCTTGGGCGTAGTTCCTCCGGGAAGCATCCAAAATGAAGTCCCTTGCCGTGACTGGTGGGTATTTCTTGAGGGGGCCTTGTATAACGGCATTTCGGATCGGTTGATTAAAGAAGCTGAGGAAATTAGATTCTATTTCATGTCTTTGTAGCAAGGAATGCGAGAAAACTCACGCGATACTGTGTCTCGCCTTTTGGCTCTCACCGCTGCGAGGGTTTCTGACCCGATGGAATAGACTCTTCAGCCTATCGTCGGACAGCGACATGAGCATATCTCCAATGTTGCCTTAAGGTGGTGCTAGCGTCAGCATTCCAGGCGGGTCACACGGGAATGATAGAATGTTCACTCACAAACTATTTCTCCAGTACTGGCCTTGACAGGCGTCCAAGAGTCCGCCATGCCAAAGCTTGTGTAGCACTCCCGTCCGGGACATACTTCGAGACCGTCTTCCCCAGTCTTTTGAAATAACAGGGTCAAGAAATCGTAGTCCGTGTGAGCTCCAGCGCGAATGTGACCATCCGGGATCGCCCTTGTTTCATTTTCATG
Organism: Dactylellina parvicollis; assembly: GCA_036971385.1. Lineage (NCBI taxonomy): Eukaryota > Fungi > Ascomycota > Orbiliomycetes > Orbiliales > Orbiliaceae > Dactylellina > Dactylellina parvicollis. The sequence goes on along the minus strand of JAJTUD010000013.1, from coordinate 404,593 downwards.
GTAGTGTAGGAGTCTTATCGTTGTCATTGCATCCTCCGACATGATGTTGTGTATCTTGGTAAAGTAGTTCTCCTCGAGACCGAGACCGATCGCGAGACAAGAAAGAATTCGCATAGATACTATTTGAGTCTTTTCCATGAAACCAGAGATTTTCTTGTGAAAATCCGGGATCTGATCGTCTACCTGCGGCCATGTTTGGTCGTTCCGTCGGTGATACTGAAGTTGGATGGATTCCTTTTGATCGGGGAGGTTGGTGGAGGGTCTGATTTGAGCTCTTTTCTCCCATCCTGTGTTCTGCTCTTTTATGAACGGCGTGTTTCCCTTTCGATCCTCTGGTAGCTGGAAGAAAGCCTCCCTACGGCTCATCAATATCCGTATTTTCGAAGACTTGTGATGATGATTTTATTGGGAAATGCGTTGTCGTGGGGGCTTTGGTGGAAATGCAACACAGATAATGGAAACTTACGATGCTTGAAACGCCTCCTCGATATCCGCTTTCGACGGCGTGTCTTGGTCTTTGATTATAAAGAAGCCGACGTTTTCGGCCGCGTACATGATTTCTTTCTGAATCTCATTTTTGCGATTTTCCCAGTCGTGAAGGGAGATGCGAGGGATCTGGCGTTTATCGGAAGCCATCGTCGAGCGATATCAGATGTTGACTTTAAATTTTGGAAGAAGGAAAAAGGTTATAGAAGAGAGAAAAACAGGGAGTTTAGTGCGACGGGATGATTATTTGACAATAATCTTGTCGAGATTTCTTAGATTCTTCGGTTCTCTCCGACGGCGAGAAATTTGGACCACCTGCCTTATATATTTACCTCGGATAGCTGGCGAACGATAATCTCTAGATGAAATGGCGAAATTATCACGGGAAATTCACACAGGATCCTTACGATTACCCCAATCAACGCAGGAAAAATATTTCCGTTCTGTGCAATGTTAATATATTGATCGAATCATATTCGGGGGACCATAGGCGAACGATATCTACTTTAGGTTGTCCAACTGCTTTAGCCTGCAAGGCTTTTCCAGGATAGGTCTGTGACATGGACAGTACCGAGTCAGCGCTAAAGCTATCGGCCGTGAGCCCGAATGCAGGATACGTAGTGGAGAGTATCCGCTCTTGATGGCCAAGCTCGCACGACGGCACGGCTCAAGCAGGGCGGGACTTGGTCGAGTAATCAGATTCCAGTATTAACGGTATCGTCGACGCAGCTTTCCCTGGTTGCGGACTGGGCTCGTCCCGATCTCTTCACGCGAGCTGAGGATGCAAGCCTCTCGTTTCTAGATGACCTGTTTTGGCCGCCGCCATCCAGACGCTTAGTTACAGGCCCCACGGGCGCTAGCTCGGGTCTTAGATTCGGTGATGTCCGAGAGCGAGGTCGTCGGTCGAGTTTCCGAGAGTCGCGAAAATGCAGCTTCGTTTTCGGGAGCTCGAGTTCAACGACTTGTTCGCTTATCAGTTGAGCAACCGCATTCCCGGCTCAATTGCCCTCTTGGACCATCGCATTGCACAACTTTGGCGATTGGCGATTGGGCAAGGGACAGCTTCATGCAAGATCCAATTTCGGCTATTGTCGGACGCCAGAAGCTCTGGGAAAAAGTCATGGGAGAGCGCCAGTGACAGTTACATGTTCATGTCCGGTATCAAAGCTGGAGTGTGGGGTGGGCTTGCGTGTGCGTTAGGGCTGCAAAACTGGTTGGTGGTGGGTCGCATTCTATCCTCGGCTTTCTCCGCTCGCAGAATCCGTCGCGCCCTCGATCTCATGAAACTACGACAATCACAAAATTCTCAAAGCGTAGTCGTTCGGGTGGAAAAACCGCTCACAGACCCTTGGTGGTGGGTTCGGCCAGATACGACCAACCAGATGGTTCGGCTGGGAGGCACGTGCTGAACGCATGACGGGCGCTCGTGGAAACCTCTGTCGATATCAACGGACGGGACTCCACAAAGTATAGCGGTTTCAAGTATATATGGCTCCTCGTGCGTCGGTAGACGATTTGCCATCCTTCCTGCCTTTCACGCTACCCAAAAATTATTAACCAAGCCATACGCTTGAAAACGCCATTACTCGCGCGACGACGCTATTATTATGACGGAGATATTCGGGTTTTCGCAGCATTCGCGTCGCGTTTTTTTCTATCATGCTTTTGTTTTCGGTTTCGACCTGGGTTTGCCTCGTTAGAACGAAATATCAAATGTCGCAGATATAAATATTGCATGGTGGGACGTCATCCTTCTCTCCGAAGCAAAGAAATACATGCCGGTTATAATGCTATCAGCCTTGTCGTTCGCCCTCGTCTCGTTTTCGTAACCCAACTGCTACAGCCGCCACCGAAACTGATATCTTTTGAAATTCCCGCGAAAACCTATCGATTGATCAAAGCGCATTCGCTGATACCGACGTATCAACATATTTCCATCTACCAAATCGGACGGCAACCCGTGCGTCACAGTAACCTCTTTCGGAGTGATTCGCAGTTCCTGATTCGATAGTGCCCTTGCAATTTTGAACCAGAATGCATGAGGCTTTCGTTCGGACGTAAGAATGCATGAACGTTTGTGCCGTCTCCGATTTATGGAAAATACAGAGACGATGGATGATTCCCCACTTGAGGCTGCAGATACTGCAGGGTTGGTATTCAATCAATGCAGTCAACACCGTTTGAAAGTCATATGATCGTGATAATTCGGAGACTCGTGCAGCCGTGAGTCTTCCAAACTGATTTTGTAAAATCTGCCATCCATGACGTTTTGCGTTTGGCGCCCACCGAACGACACTAGAGACCTCTTAAGTGAAGGCGCATCCGAGAAGGGTGTGAGATGCGATTTCTATTTCTAGCTTAGTCCCTATATTTAAAAGTAGATTGGCGGCTCCTATTGGCTCAGGATGAGAGCACTAATGTGCGGACTAAGCTGAAAAGAGACCATACCCAAACTGATAAGGCGATAAGCTGCTGCCCCGCACCACCATTGGCCAAGAGGGATTCGGGAGAGAGAGCTTCGAATTCCCTGCAGTCGAATATAATTTTAGTAGCAAGTGAGGAGTCGTTAGCTCGGATTGTATACTCCTTGCGGCGTTAGTAGAATGCTTGCGGGTTTCGGTGGTGGGATACATCCGACGTCGAAGAGGTACCGTGGTGGTCTTTGAGGATTACATCAGTCCACTGCACTCAACATACCGTTCCACAACCATCCTCCATCAAGACAACAATCAACAACAGCGCATCCTCTTCGGAGTGACCCAGAAGAACAAGGTTCGTGCATGAAATTGTCACCTCTGAACTTCCTGTTATCTGTGCGCTCCCGACTCGAGATTCTGACCGTTCGAGTAGCAATATCTAGTACCATCCGTTCGTGTGACATCTCGCAAAAATGGGAAGATCTAGGTCTCGTTCTCGCGATCGCTCCCGCACTTCTCGACATAAGTCTAAAGATCGTTCCGGAAGTCGTGGGGACAAATATGAGGGTGAATCTAAAGAAGATAGGAAAGCCCGTAGACACAAAAAGAGAGTCGAAGACGGAGAACCCTCAGAGTATGCCACCAGAGGGGCATATGATAACACCAGTTCCGGCTACCCAACAGTACCAGGAGGATTTGACTACCAGCAGCCCGCTCCTTATGGTGGCGCTGCCGCCCCATATCCAGAAAGTCCGCAGGAGACGACGCATGCACCTTATGCTGGAGCGGAGTATCAGCAGAGTTCCGAATACCAGCAGAGTTCCTACCCTGCAGACACCTATGCAGCATCGCCATACGCCGGAGGACACGCCGCCCCTACTACGGAATATGGACCAAGTCATCAAGAATACTCCGGGCATCAAGAATATTCAGGTCAACAAGAATATTCCGCACATCAAGAATATTCAGGCCATTCGCAAGGATATTCCCAGGAAACCCAAGCTTACGGTCCTCCTACGCAAGATGAATCGGCTAGCTACTATCAACAACATACCTCGCCACCACCTGCCGGTCACTATGGCCCACCTGCTGACCAATACGGCGCAACCTCTGGCCAATACCATGATCAAAGCTATGCTAGCTCCGGATATGTAGCCCCACAACCTCCTTACCCTATCGAACATGGTGAGGAGGCGACTCGAGCATCATCTCAGGGTTATTATGGCGGCACCCCTGCTCATGGTATAGAGCTCCGCTCTTCAATCGAGTGGCATAATTGCTGATGCTTTTTGGTAGATTATCAATCCGGAGGTTATGCTCCACCAGCAACCGGCTATGGCGAAGCTCCCCGCAACCCGTCAACTTCCAATTACAACCCCCGTCCCGAGCCATCCGGGGCTCCACCGGAAGCAGAGCCTGAGTTTGAGATGGCACCTCAATCTTACGCGGAGGAGAAGTGGCAACCAACCGCTGCGCCTGAAAAGGAAAACCTATCAATTTTCAGAAGCTTTCGAACTGGTCTTCACAAGGCTGTCCGAGATTTGACCAATACAAACAAACTGACTGCTCATTCTGGTGTTCATGAGGGAGGAGTTTGCACCGATCCCGATCATTTCCACAGCGAAAATCGATTTGGCAGTTTTGCTAGCGTTTACCCTGGCAATTCCATCAAATGGTTCGTTGACGGGTAAGTTAGAAGTCTTTTACAATAATATCATAGACAAAACTAATTTTGTGACCATAGAAAGGATTACTGTAAGCTTTTTTCTAAGCCTCCGTGGCGAAAATATTATGCTAATTTCTCTTAGGCTGGGCTGTTGCCGACGCCCTCTCCAAGGCTAGAGAGAGCATTTGGATCTTGGATTGGTGGCTTTCACCCGAGATACATCTCCGACGTCCAGGCGCAAAGTTTGAAGAGTACCGCCTCGATCGAATGCTCGAAGCCGCTGCTAAACGTGGAGTTAAAGTTAACGTCATTGTATACAAGGAGGTTACTCAAGCTTTGACTCTGAGCTCTTCTCACACGAAGCATTATCTAGAAGGCCTTCATCCAAATATTGCCGTCTTCAGACATCCTGACCATACTCCTGATGGCAAGGTTGTTCTGTCAAAGATCATCTCTGGTGATTTGATGTCCACCTTTTCCGGGTTGACAAATACAGACCAGCTCGTTCTTTACTGGGCTCATCATGAGAAGCTCTGCCTCATCGATGGCACTGTTCCCGGAGGTGGACTCGCTTTTATGGTAGGCTCTCTGGCTTCAGAATGGTATCATACGGATGCTGACATCATCACAGGGCGGACTGGATTTGTGCTGGGGTAGATGGGATCTCCCACATCACCCAATTTCTGATGTTCACCCCACGGACATCAAAGAGACACTCTTCCTTGGGCAGGACTACAACAATGCTCGCGTGATGGACTTCCACACTGTTGACCAATGGACCCAAAATAAGCTTCAAAGAACCGCCAGCAGCAGGATGGGTATGTCTGTTTATCACAACTATGCTAAGTGTACAGTAGACTAACAATATGCTAGGCTGGTCTGATGTCGCCCTCTGCTTGACTGGTCCTACTGTCGACGATTTGAAAGTCCACTTTATGGAACGTTGGAATTTCATCTATAATTCCAAGTATAGCAAGAAGGATACACGATACGCGCTTCTCGAAGTTCCCGTCCATCAGGGCGGACCAATAGGACACGGCTCTCTTGCTTCTGCTGCGGATAAACTCAAGCATGGCATGAAAGATTTCGTTGGTCGCGCGCGTGGTGGGGAACGTGGATCTGAGCGCGGATTCGACGAGCGTGGGGAGCCGGCGGAGGAACGCCGTGAGGAACGCCGTGAAGGCCGTCGTGATCGTGAAGGAGGTCGGCGCCGAAGAGGCGGAAAGGATGACTATGATGAAGACCTGGCCTGGTCGGATCCCGAAGACCGAAAGAAGGACAAGAGGAAACCGAAACAGGACCGCGGTTATGTGGAAGAAGGGCCAAGAGACCGCGGTGGGCCAACCGGCGGATACTATGCGGAGCAACATCACCCACCTCACCATCAGCAACATCACCCGCATCCGATTAATTGTCAGATTGTTCGTAGTGTGAGCCCATGGAGTCATAACACCAAGACCGAGCATTCTATTCAAAATGCCTACATTCAGATCATCAATAGCGCACATCACTTCATCTACATTGAGAATCAGGTAAGTATTCGCTTTTATTGCTGAATTAGACGATGTGCTAATGTGGACTTAGTTCTTCATCACCGCGACAGACGGAACCCGAGTTGTTAAAAACAGAGTCGGCGAGGCACTTGTCAACAGAATCGTCCGAGCCCACCGAAACAATGAAAGGTTCCGTGTCATCGTCATCATGCCTTCTGTTCCTGCATTCGCCGGAGATCTTCACGATGAAGGAGCCTTGGGAACTCGTGCCATCATGGAATACCAATATGACTCTATTACTAGAGGAGGAAAAGGATCCTCAATCTATGAGAAACTGCATGCCGAAGGTGTTAATCCTATGGACTATATTCGATTCTTCAACTTGCGCAACTACGATCGGATCAACATCTCGAGAGAACTCGAGAATGCTGAGGCAAAAACCAAATTTGAATACGAAGTTGCTCAGCAGGCCTTGGAAAACAAGGTTGGCGCTGGATGGTCAACCGCTCAAACGCAGGGTGGAGAACTCAACCAGTGGGATAGAGTCCAAGGTCGTGTTGGAGAATCCGTCTGGGACAGCGTTGCTCAATGCTCAATGCTGGGTGGTGGGGACGTTCGTGATGCCCCGTGGGCCGGAGATCCGGAGAAGGAGATTGATGCTTTTGTTTCAGAAGAGCTTTATATCCATTCCAAGGTGAGATTTCCACGGTTTCTTTCCGATGAAATGTACTAATAAACTCCGTAGCTTCTCATTGCCGATGACAGAATCGCAATCTGCGGTTCTGCGAATCTTAACGATCGCAGTCAACTTGGTGACCACGATTCTGAGATCGCGATCATTATTGAAGATCAGACCCCTCTTCAGTCTTTGATGAATGGCCGCTCGTACGTGGCTTCGCATTTTGCGGGTACCCTCCGTCGATATCTCTTCCGCAAGCATCTCGGCCTCATCCCAGCTCAACGTGCAGACCACGTCGATGCAAATTCGCTTCCAGTCCCAGAACCAAATATCTATGACTTTGATTCTTCGGAAGACAAATTGGTCATGGATCCACTTAGTGACTCATTCTGGAACCACTGGAACACTACCGCCAAGACGAACACCGATGCCTTTGCCAAAGTTTTCCATGCTGGTAGGTTTATTTTCTTACCTATTCCTGCATGAATATCACATCGCAGCTTGCTAACCAACCCTCTCTTCTCTTAAAGTCCCCTACGAAGGTGTTGTCAACTGGGAGCAATACCAGGAGTATTATGGCAAGTATTTTGGTCCCCGTGGTACCAAAGAAAAGCCCGAACCCCCCTTGTACCCAAGTGGCCACGTCGTCAAGGAGAGCTTCCCATCAGGTGCAGAAGGCGCTCGCGCTGTCAAGGCGGAGCTTGCAAAGGTTCGCGGAAGCTTGGTGGAAATGCCTCTCAAGTTTATGCAGGATGTCGATTTCGCGAAGGAGGCGGCAAGCTACAATGCCTTCACCGAGGAGCTTTATACTTAGGAAAGAGCTCTCAGGGGGTGTATTTGTAGAGGACGGTAGCTAAAATGTCTTGTTAGGGGTGGTGGTTGATATGGTACACATAGGCATAGGTTTGTGGAGAATTTGAAGTAGATAAGCTTAAAAAATCAAAAAGATTGATACCGGGTCGATTCCTCTTGTAGCCAAGTGAATTATATGCAGCGGTTGTTAAACAGTACTCTATCGTCTGGCTCGGAGGTTAGCTAGTACTCCTAGATATTCGTGCAAAAGTACGAAAGCCCAGTCACCATATATACAGATAGACCCATATTTTAAGGGCCCAAATCTTCGAACAAGATGCTGAGGCAATATAAAAACCCACTCCTCCCTGTCAATATGGTAATCAAGAATTAGCTTTCGTACTTTAAACCTGACACTCGATCTAAGTATACTCGCCAGCCTCATGAACTTAGAGTAGATGACGAATGTTAACGGTAAACGGCCAAAATCTAGCTAAACTGGACAGCTGTCCAGCTGATGGAATACTTAGGTACTCCTTAACTATGATTTGGACTTGAGATATCTAGAAAAGTTCTTAATTTATTAATAGCACGCTTTCCTAATCTCCGTTTCTTTGCAATAACCCCTTACGGGACTAGATCAAGCTTGCGCGTGGTAATTAATAACCTAACAGCACGCTCTAGATTCAGCCCTATAAAATACCCTCCTACCGTGTTTTTGTGTGAGGCTAGTTTCGAGACCACTCCTACCTCATCTCGGACCTCATCTGGTTTCCTCCTGCTCTATCAACAACCGACCAAAGCACCCCTCTATAGGCAGCCATCCACCTCTTGTCTTTCTTCCCAACCTTTTTCATTACTGTAGTGAGAATGGAGTCCTTATTGGCCGCCTATTACGATCGCATCAAAGACAAAAAGGCTGAGGACAAAACCGACAAATTATCCATAAAAATGCAGTTCTTATCAGCGGATGGTATTACTTTTGAGACCCCCGGCTATTGGTTTCATTATATCGCCCCTGTGCACAGCCCCTCATATTTCTCGATCCGCTGCTTTATGAATCCACTATCCGTATCTTTCAACATAACTGGAGAATCTCTTAAAAAGGATCAGCTCAATGGGCCAGATGACAACAATAATGTAATGCGGTTTACTGTCGACAAACGTCTAACGGAACTCAGTCTTCCAAAGAGCCTTAATCGTCAGGATGAGAAACTGCAAGCTTTCTTCGTTCTCAGAAAGTCTGAAAGCTTTGAGCTTGCTTTTGAGAGACCACTTGAATCCAAGGTATGTGGTTATTATTTAATCATCGCTATATACACTGTGATTTGATGCTTACTTTGAAACATTTACGAGTAGGAAAGCGCAAAAATAAGAAAACGGATTGGTGAAATGACGTCTAAAACGGGCAATAAGACCCCCAAGCGTGTTCTCCCGGATTACTTTACCTCAGGGCTTTCATATTTTGCAAGCCCACGCCATTTCTACGATATGCATTACGATGCCTTGGAAATCGAACACGAGGCTCGAGGACGAAATTTGGACAGGCACTTGAAACATGCTGCCGATGTTCGGCTTATAAATGGGAACCAATTCAAAGTCAAGTTCGACTTCAGGGATGTTTGGGGGAGCTTTTTCCACATGTCCGATCACCAGAAGATAAAAATACTGGGACCAAAAGGCTCCCCGTTCGAAAACGGAATAATGACTACTGCTTCAGTAGAACAGACTAAAGAGTTTAACAATTCAGGGAATCTCACGGTTGATATAATCGGCGAGATCAGCGACAATGCCCGAAATTTCATCAACGGTCTCCCAGTTCCTGAGAGCGAATCCGAGTTCTGCTTCAAGTACGGTGACAAAAATGAGCTACTGACTCAGTGCTAGGGGCAAAACTTGCTAATAATTAGTTGTTCGACAGATCTGAACCCATCCTAGACACTCGGGCAAAGAAATTACAGCAGGACAACCTGTTATGGGCTCTCAAGGCTACTAGAAATGATTTCTCGCGCATGAGTATCAGCAGGATCATGCAGGGCGATGTTCCCCCAGCAAGTGCAAAACACTGCAAGAAAGAAATTGCAGATCAGCTGGACCGATTCGGGTTAGATGAGGAGCAGAGAGCTGCAGCTGATATGGCACTCGCGCCGGTTGAGGATCGCTATTGCTCCAACATTACGGCAATCTGCGGCGGCCCAGGTACTGGCAAGACGTATCTCTTATCGGCAATATGCGAAATAGCATCGGCTCCAAAGCGTTTGTTCAAAGTTTTAGTATGCGCTCTTACAAATGACGGCTTGGAAAAAGTTTTGGAGGGGATCTCAAGCAGCCTGGAGAGTAGATGTCAAGAAATTCTGTACTTGCAAAGTCGGACGGGTGCGGAGAAAATGAAGAATCGGAAGGGAAAGGTAGCTGGGTTGATCCGCAAGGTAAGCCTCGAATCACAGAGGCAGTCGTGGATGCAGGATCCCTCGCATGAGGCCCGCTGCAAAAGCAAATATTTTTCGCCGAGAGAAACAGATATGGAGATATGGGATGGCGTATCGTTGGTATTTTCAACGTTGGAGAACTCGCGGTCAATCCCTGAGTCTTGGGCGCCGACTCTGTTAGTCATTGATGACGCGGGACGAGCTACAGAGCCACAGACGCTGATTCCAATCGTTCGATTCCGTAACACACTCCAGAGAATCGTTATTGCGGGCGACATTCGACACCCGCTACCTTTTTCTCTTGGTCGCTGCCAAATAAACCGACAATGTTCTCTCGAAAGACTCGAAGGTATACGATGGCCAGATTGTTCCCAGCTTCGGTTGCAACGTGTCATGAACCCTGAGATTTGCGAGTCCCTTGGCCGAATTTGGTATCGGACTGAGGAAACTGGTGTTTCCCTTTTGGAGAGCCACGGCAGCGTTTTGGGTCGGAAGGATGCCCAGTTCTACCGCAACGTAGTCCAAAAAGTGTTCGATCTCCAAACTTCAACTTTTTGGGTAGATGTGCGGGGAGATCGTGATATAAATAGACTTGGGTCCTCATACAACGAGCAGGAGGCATGGGCAATAAAGAGAGCATATGATCTCCTGGTAGCAGAAGGGGTCAAACCAGGAGAAATAGCCATTCTTACTCCCTATGCTTCCCAACGTGGTTGTATCAGGTCGATTTTCGAGAAGGAGGGATCGCCACCGAACCCTAAATTGACAATCGCCTCCTTTGAGCAGTGCCGGGTACGCCGAGATGTGACCTTGATCAGCTTGGTTAGGTCAGAGAGGGATGAGGAGAATAGATTTGACTTTGATGATAGAGAGGTACTTTTCTTTCTTTCTTTCTTTTGCTGAACGCTTGCTTTGACCGTCACTTACGAGACCTAGGATGATGAATATTCCTTGAATAATGAAACCCGGCTCTCTTACGGCTTTATACACGCCAGACACATCCAAATTGTGTTTGGAAATTATGGCTACCTTACGGACCCGGATCTCTCCAAACATGCCAGCACCAGTGACTATGATGCTCTCACAAAGTTGACTACCAGGTACGACTGGCTGATCAAAAAAGGCAAGGGTTTATGTTGCCAAAAGTGCCGAGCTACTCCTCATAATAACCAAGGGAGGTATTGTATTTGCTTGGAAAGGTTCAATGGCCGCAAGTAATATATAGTCTGTCTTGCTCTTCTTCCTTGTATAAAAATTTACAAGATAATTTTCACCCGCTTCCAGATCATGTAATGGTAGCCCTATCGTTATCGTGGAGCTGCTTTTTTATGATGAATCAATCATAGGCATTATCGTTTCTTGTTATGATGGCTAGCTCGATAAACTAGGTTAGATAAACCATAGGTGTATTATTAGTTATCCTAAAGCTGTTTGAAAAAACAGTTTTGCTACGTCAAATGAGATGGAATCGTCTAGTATTTCCATCGAAGCTAAGCAATAGTCCTCGCGGGTCCGAATTTGGAGGTCTGGTTTCACAAGACAAAGGTATGGGTATTTCCATTCTACATACTGGCTAGCTTAAGGCTTTGGTGTTCGTCAACACACATGGTGGGAGAATCTTGTCGTTGGCTTGCCGCCAAAAAGAAACCTTGGTCTCTTCCGCGCAAGTAATCGATACATTGTGGTGAGGCCGCCGCTGTATCCGGGGCCTTCTACATAGCTAGTTGTATCTAATTTATTCCATGATCACAAGGTTACGTTTAGATATAGAAATGTCAAAAGTAAAGAGGATTGGGGAGAGCAAGATGTGGAAAGCGAGTGAAAATATAGTTTGTTGCATGTATATTAAAGATTCCGAATTAGGAAATTTCTACGTATGTGTACGATAGACCTCGTACCGATAGCCAAGGTTGATATTTCAATATTATCACACAGAGCCTCACCACCACCACCACCACTATCACCGTCACCGTCACCGCCATCATCACTGTCAACCATCACCATCACCACCCGTCAAACACCCCAAACGATGGGCCTCCTCTCCTCCCTCGGCATAACCTCCTCATCCCCAACCTCACCGCCCAAAACCACAGCTCCGGACCGCACCTCCCGCCAAAAATGCTGGGAATCCCGCGACCTCTTCTTCAGCTGCCTGGACAAAAACTCCATCCTCGACAGCATCAAGGATTCTGACGCGGCGTCGAAACAGTGCGGCGCGCAGCTCAAGGGGTTCGAGAGGGATTGTGCCAGCAGTTGGGTATGGTTTTTTTTTTAAAAAAAATAAAAAAAAATATAATTATAAAAAAAGAAATGATAATTGCAACGAATAATACTAATCGGCGACTATATAAACAGGTCGAATACTTTAAGAAACGCCGCGTGCAAGAGTACAAAAAGGCGAAACTGCTGGAGCAGATGGAGGCGGAGGGCGGGCAGGCGCTCAACGCTGTCGCCGTCGGGGCGGAGCAGATTTCGAAAAAGTAGATTCGATGTCTTGGGGGTTTTCTTCTAAAACAAAAATTTGAGACCCGGGCTGTAAATATCATGTTTTTTCGGGAACTTATGGGAGTTTTGGAGTTTTACATCATCGCCATTTATGTGTACGATACTATAAAGAGGAGGTTTACTAATTGATGAGATTTTGCCACATCACCGTGGCATATATTGTATTTTTGGTAAAATTTAAAAGATGTCGCAGGAATGGCAGAATTCAACCTCCCGTAAAGCGACTTTTTAGTTGTATGATTGCAAAAGACCCATGCAAAATGCAAAGAGGTTGAGAGAAAAAGTCAAATCGAAATATCCCACATGCAACCATAGTGATAATGATGCGAGTTTGTCGCCGGAAAGGATGTTTTATAAAAAATAGAAAAATAATGCAACCATACGCCTCATATGAAAATTCATGACCTCTCTCCCCTGTAATCAAAACGATATTCAAAAAAAACAATGTATATTCTAAAACATCCTCGCAGGAGTCGTAGTCGGTTTCGGAAGATTTCCGATATCGCACCAATTCGATACGGGCTGCAGATACCATTAGCACAATATTCCAATAACAAAAAAAGCAGAAGAGAAGGACTCACCAAACAGGTAAAATACCTGCACCACTTGCACTCGCCGTTGAAAATGTAAAAATTCCTGAGTAGCAGGATGAACGCGACGACCGCCAACGTCAAAAAGGCGGCTCTGATGAACCACCAGACCCACCAGAACGGATTCCTACCCCTGAAGAAACCGACGGGGTCTTTCAGGAGTCTCCTCAGGCCCTGGTTCTGAATGGCGGCCGAGGTCATCGAGTTGTAAGCGTCCGTGTGGTTCCCGAGCTTGGACTGCAACGCGGGAGGCGATCTGAGGAAGGCTAATCCGAGCGCGAGACCCATCAGCGCGCCGCCAATGTGCGCGAAATTGTCGATACCGGGTAACAGTCCCAACACGAACGAGATTGCAAAGTCGATGAGCAGAAAGATCAGGTCCTTCCAGGGGCTCTTTCGCTCTTTCCAGGTGTAAAAGAGGTCCAACAGAACCAGCGCGAGAATGCCAAACAGAGCGCCGGAGGCACCGGTACTGGCCAGCCCTTGAGGGGCGAAATTCCCACCCAGGACAAACCCAAAGATGCCGGAAGCGAGATAGACGACGGCGAACCTGACGATACCAATCTCCCTCTCCATGTCGGTTCCCAAGGTCAGCTGGATGAGCAGGTTGAAGCCAATGTGAATCAGCCCGGCGTGCATAAACATGGGCACGATGAAGCGCCACCACTGGTTCGGTGTCGTGAATGTTTGGAAGCCGCACAGTTCTTGCAGGGAGCAGAGGTTGCCCTGGGCGGTGGAAAAGGTGGACGTCGTCGCGTTCGGACAGGGCCAGGGGTTGGCGACGGCGGATCCGATGGTGAGCTTGTCCTTCATGCAGGGCACGAACCTGGCGCCCATATTGATCATGGTGTAGGGCGAGGGGCCAATCATGGGGTTGAAGGTGGGTTTTGTTTGGATGGGCGAGCCGGTGAGCTGGGAGTTTCTGACGATTTCCGCGATAAAGACGGCAACCTGGATCAACGAGACGGTGTAGCAAAAGATTGGAATGCGTTTCGCCCGACGGCGGGCCCAGAAGCCCAATTCCTTTTCGCGCATCGGAGGTATCGGGGTGGGTAGGGTGGAGGCGCCGTTGGCGTGGTAGGCGGGTCGGTGGGAAGCTCCGGCCATGTGCTGGGGATGCTCGGATAGAGGAATGTTCTCGCCGTAGTGGCTGTTGCGATCGCCGGCGCCTTGGTAAGAGAGATCCTCCTGCGGGGAGTAGGGATCGTGAGAAGGTTTGTAGGTTGTGCGGACATCGTCGAGGGAAGGGTTGTAAGGGCTGGCCTTGTTTTGATACGGCGAGGAGGAGGAGGAGGAGACGGCGGAAAGGGGGGTCTGGGTGGGCGGCCGGTTGGCAGGGTTGTAGTAGTCGTAAGCGGCCATGCTGTCTGTCTTGTCTGGTTGGGCCGGGTCAGCTGCGACAGAGATTAAACGGAGAGCTGTGACCCCGTCGCGAGATGGAGAGCGGAAGGGGAAAGGGCAGACGAGGTTGGTTGTTTGTTTCTCGTGAACGTCGTCAGGAGGGCGGGTCGACGAGAGTGGCCGAAGACGAGAATAAAAATAAAGAAGGAGAGGGAAAGGGTGCTTTTGTAGGATATATTATTTCGTCGACGGGAGACATAAACCAGGGGGTCGCAGGGCCCGCGGAGGATTATGATAATTAGCAGACTGCGATAGTTGTAATATCAAAGGCGGTGTTTCAGAATGGCCCACGGGGAGGCGAGAAGGGTGTGCCAGAGTGCTCCGGGCGACTCGGGGATTTTTATTAGAATAACAGTTATGCCGACGAGAAGAGAGGGCGATTAGTCTGCTAGTTATATCGTAAAGAAATCTATTCTTGTAGAATAATACAATAATCCCAGCAGGGCAACTGGGCATGCCGGTCTCCGGTTCCATCAGGTCTGAGGCTGGTTATGATTTCTGGTTTCTAAATTTGCACATTTTTCAGGGCTGCCGGGGGCTGGGGAAAGACAGGAACGTCATCACCGGTCCATCTTGCTCCTGTCCATCATGCCGCCAAGTGCTTGGGCCGAAGCCGAAGCCGAAGCCTGAGTCCATTGGAGTTTGAGTACGGAATATATTGGTCTTGAAGATGGTCGACGGTCACGTTTCGACGAGGCCGTCCTGAAACCGCATTTGGCCAAACCAGTCGGACTGTGGCGTCCGGGACACGGACAGCAATCCGTCCCAGCTGTGCGTATCAAGATGATATGTATGATGATAATAAGAAGGAATAATAAGAAGAAATAATAAGAAGAAATATATATCAGCCGGCCGTCGCAGCTACAAGCTAGGTTGGCCCGCACAGAGCCGGCGCTCGCATTGATATCCGTGTCCGCTATACCCACAGTCAGCTCTCGTCTCTCCCCTTTTTATCATCAGACTACCTTCTGTACCTTGCATATTTATACTTTCGTCCCATCATAAAATTGTATCCGTCGACGCGAGGGAATGGCGGTCTCACCATTCGTGTAATTGCATGATATCGAAATCAACCTCACCTCAACACATCTCCACCCGGGACACGACTTCAATTCAATCCAACGAACATGCCCCAATCCTACCAGCCCGTCACCACCTCCCGCCCTTCTTCCTCCAGCTCCAACGACTCCTCCCGCTCCCGTCCCTCGGGAGGCTCTTCCTCTTCGAAACCACGTCGCTCTCGAATCCTCCGCCGCATCGACACCCTCTTCTGCAACTGCCTCACTTACTTTCCCCTCCTCATCGTCTACGGCGCCACCACCTGGGCCGTCTACGTCGAGGCATGGAGCATCTCCTGGACCTCCGTCAAGGGGCCTAAAGGCCATCTTCTAGCTTATATCGGCTCCGCGCTCTACCTCATGCTCAACTGGAGCTACACCGTCGCCACCTTTTCCACCCCTGGCACGCCCCTGGAGACCGTACGCTCTTCTTCATCTCTAATCTCAAAATTCAACGCCAGCTAACTTTTATATGCACAGAAATCGAGCTACTCGCAGCTCCCCACCAGCTCCCTCACCCCCATCACCGTCAAGGCCTCCGGCGAAGAACGCTTCTGCAAGAAATGCCAGTGCCGCAAACCCGACCGCACCCACCACTGCTCCACCTGCAACACCTGCGTCCTCAAAATGGACCACCACTGCCCCTGGCTCGCAAACTGTCTCGGCATCGTAAACTACAAGCCCTTCGTCCTCTTCACCTTTTACCTCGCCCTCTTCTGTCTCTTCTGCTGCGCCGTTTCCACCATCTGGCTCTGGGAGGCCGTCATCAAGGGGGATGCCTACATGGATACGTTCATGCCTGTCAACTGGGTCCTGCTCGCTGTCATCAGCGGCGTTGTCGGCTTGGTCGTCAGCGGCTTCTCCGGGTACCACTTTTATCTGGTCATGATTGCCGAAACCACCATTGAGAGCATGGAAAAAACGCGCTATTCATCACCGCTGAAGAGGAGAACCATCCCTTGGGGTGCAAACCTGCTGGGCGGCGGAGGCGGAGGCGACGGCGTCATGGGACCCCAAGCTCTGGAGCTCCGGGAACGCGAACGTTACAACGAATTTGTCATCGAAGTCACGTCGGCGCAGATGCCCAACGCGTTCGACCTCGGCTGGAAACGTAATTTCATCCAAGTCTTCGGTCCCAAACCCGCATTCTGGTTCCTCCCCGTCAGAAACTCCATCGGCGACGGCTGGACGTGGGAGACGAGTCAGAGGTGGAAGGACGCCCAGAGGGATATGCAGGAGAAGCGGAGGAGGGAGGCCGCGGCAGATCAGGAGAGGATGAGGAGGGCCGGGTGGGGCGGGGATGAGATCGAGGAGACGACCGCCGCAGCTCCCGGGAACGGGAACGGGAACGGGAACGCGACCAATCAGACGTGGACGAGGCAAGCTCTCACGGGTCTGCCGAGTCCCGCCGAAGTAGGATCCAGCAAGGCCGCGAGGATATTGGGGGCCAGGGAGGAGGAGTTCAGTCACGGTCTCGGCGGGTCGAGGTATTCGCCCAAAGTTGCAATGCAGAACAGAGAGGTGACGATGAAGATGCAGGATGTCAAGAAGAAGAGGGTGGTGATGAGCAGAGACGAGCTGAGCGAGGAGGATTCGGATGATTACGATACCAGCTCCGACGAGGCCGAGTACGATACCAAGAAGAAGAATGGCGAGAGCTCGAGGAGCGCCGGTTCTAGAATATCCACGGCCAACTCGTTGAACCGGAACGAGGTGGATAACTGGAGCGAAGGGTGGTAGACGATAAGAATGATATCTTTTTCTTAATGGTAATTGCTAATATGTTGCGCATCATATATAATCTAACAGAGTATTGGTATTCTTGGGGAAGATTATTGTATTTTTATCTAGCGACATGGCCTTTTTTGGCGGCGGCGCAGTTTTGGTGTTTCTTTCTCCTTTTTGCTTTGGAACAAGATGGAGCATTGTATCATAGCAATCTACCATTTGTCACTCGCACGCTACCCGGCGATCTGTGGTGCTCGATTTCAATAAAAGACATCTACAAACGCGTATATTCTCGTAGCCAGTAATCAAAGGACCGATCGTGATGCCCTCTTGAAATCGAAAACAAAACAGGAACTCCAAAAACTCCTCAAATCATCGATCTAGCTAGTTATAGCCGTCTTGAAACCATAAAACAAAAAGTACCTTTCCATCAGTATACCGCGCTAAAGTAATAATAAAAAGAATGCCCGCTTCCACCGCTATTCTGGTGTTATTCCTACACTCCCCCATCCTCAAACCCCCATACTTCCCATATTTCCCATAGAAAAAACATGTACTGAAAAGAAGAACCCGTAAGACCATCGCTATACATTTTTACATTTTCCGCAAAACCAACCCGACCAATAGACTGATGAGCAACCCGATAGCTAGGTCGAGATACCCGCTGGTTCGATCCTGATTGCTCGTGTTGACGAGTGCCCTCGGCGCCGCGGCCTGTACCGCACCCGCTACACCAGGTGTGAGGATATCACCCGGTGGTCCCGCAGCGGCGCCTGCCTGCACCTGCTGATGCTGTCCGCCCGCAAAAGGTATAAACATGGCCGGTTCCTGCTGATCCTCTTGTATCGTCGGTGTCGGTTGTAGATTCTGCGATGACGGTACGGCTTGAGACGACGACGACGCCACCGCCTGAGACGCAGGAGGAGCAGCATCACCCGCCGCCGTATTTTCTGAATCTTCGGCTCTCGGTTTCATCTGATCTTTGTATCCGAACCGTAGTTCCGGGGGAACCTCATCTTCCGCCCGCTTGGACGCCTCCGCGCCTTCCTCCTCTTCAATCTTCATGGCTTCCTCCTCGCCGCCGCCGCCGCATTCCGGACACTTGTAGTCTTGCGATTTCTGAGCGAGGTGTTTTCGCGTATCCGTTGTGCATTCCAGACCGCCGACTTGGCCTTCCGGTTCGCTGTCCATGAAGGCTCGGAGGGCGACTATTTAATAAAAAAGTAAAATTAGTTATCCGAAATCAAGTCTCATTATATTATAAATATCACAATAATAATAAGAAAAAAATGAAGAATGAATTGTGAATTGTGAATACATACTCAACGCCAACCGGATACTCCAACTCGGCTGCCACGTCTCCTCGTGAAACCCGCTGATACTCAGACAGATGTCCCGGTTGACCTCGAACCGGCCGGAATCCGTCAGAAAGCGAAACATGGGCGGACGCATGGGGTAGTTTGGCGAGAGTATGATGCGGCCGTGGTAGAAGCCGCCGGCGTAAGGGGAAGGGGCAGGTGGGCCCCGGAGGGTGAAATGCCATTCGAAGAGGTCGTGTTCGAGCGGATAGGCGGTGAAGTCGCGGGAAGGGGAGGTGGCGATTTCTTGGGCTTCGCGGACTGTGGTGAGGTACAGGTTAGTTTTTGGATGCTTTCATGATAGTGATTATGTGATTGTCAGGAGGGGTAAGGGGGAGACGCACGTATTCGTCGAACGCCGGGGGAACTCTTGTTGTACTGCAGGGAGGAGGCTCTTCGGTGGCCAGACATGGCGGGCAACGGTGAGATACTCGCTAGTTTCTGGCTGGTGGTAAAAAGTTGGATATTCGGAGGTGAAACGGATCGGAAGAGGTGGAATCAAGTAGAATGATCTCCAAGCAGGAGAATAGGTGCCGGAGAGATTAGGATATAAGAATGCGAGAGAGAGGTTGGAAGTTGAGGGTTGAAGCTGAGAGGGTGAGGGTGAGGTTGGAATGGTGTTGCGGTGTCGACACCCTGTTAATTGTTATGCAGCGCAGTGGCAATCAATTATCGTAAAATACAATCAATGCGGTCTCAGCTTCAAACACTCGTGCAGAAGCAAATCATCACGACGGGAAGTATACACTCAAGAGTAAGATCTTAAGATATATATATACCGTACTAGTCGGATTGATTTCTAATATAGCCATCGGGCTGGAGTGTCCTGTACCGTCCGGTTTCGTCCCGCGAGGCCCCCCACACTACGGAACACAACTGTCCTCGTCCCGCCCGCCCCAGTTCAACATTCCGATTGCTTGTCCGGATCGCCTGGCAATGTGACAGTGCGCCTCTCCCTGCCTTCGCGTTCCGTCTGCTTCCTTTTTTCGCCAGTGGGCTCGCAATTCTTCATTCTGCCGGAGCCGCGGTATAATGCACGTAGATGGCCATCTTTTCTCGTGATTCCTACGAGACATTGTCGCTTCCAACCGACTGATTTGAGGATCTGGATGTTTTAGATGGATTCACGCGAGGACAGATATATGCCAAGTCTCCAAATGGAAATATACCATCGGGAATCCATGCATTCAGGCATTATAAAAATACCACAAACTGCAACGCAGAATCCGCGACTCGTTGATATCGATGTGGATATGGAGAAATATCACTTGATATCCGTATATAACGTCGTATAATATTGCCAGTTGAACATTTCAATTTCATACTGAACCCGCTCGAGAACTTTTATAATATTGAATGATATATATGCAAACAAAAATGCAATGGAACACTACAATACAAGACTATCAGTGTATCGCACCACCCAAGCCCCCAAAGGATACACTCAACCAAAATCAGAATCCACTCGTGATAAACCAAAACCAACCCGTCTTTGCCATCTTCAGTTTACAAAATTATCCACATACTTGGTCCCCTCAAAAGTGAACGGCGGATCGAAAAACCACTTTTGCCCCGTACACCTGGCCACCGGAGACACCCCGCCCCCGTCGTCCGCATCAAAAGTCGACAGTCCCACGTACCTCGCATCCACCCGTCTCAGGTGCTCCGGCGTCGTCCACTCCTTGTAAACCGCTCCCGCCACCGTGCTCACTTTCGTCACGTTCTGCCCGTCCTTTCCCGCGGTCGTATATTG
Source organism: Dactylellina parvicollis (assembly GCA_036971385.1). Taxonomy (NCBI): domain Eukaryota; kingdom Fungi; phylum Ascomycota; class Orbiliomycetes; order Orbiliales; family Orbiliaceae; genus Dactylellina; species Dactylellina parvicollis. The sequence continues at coordinate 384,238 of JAJTUD010000013.1, read as the reverse complement.
ATTCCAGCACGCCCCCGCGTACATTGCCGGCACGAACGGGCTGAACGGCTGCCGGTCGTCTTGAAAGTAAATCAGCCACATCTGCCTATCGTCTTCCCCAATAGCGTCGCAGACCTCGGAGCGGACGCCGTGCGGAATGGTTTCGATATTATCCGATGCTCTGGTCCCTTCGTTGCGGACGAGTGCCAGGCACCGTTTCGTCTTTGTGTTTAATATCTGTCCCAGCGCGTAGTCGTGCAGAGCCGACCCGTCGGGGTTCCCGTTGATCGTATCGCCCTTCTTCCCGGCCACGCCGATAAACCTCCACCTGCCCGCCGCCTGGTCGCCCTGGCAGTTGATCTGCTTCTGCCAGGCCACGGGGTCGTAGTTTTGGTTCATATCCTGCAGGTTGGGTCCGGGGATCATGGGGAGGGTGCCCACCAGCTGGTGGGTTCCGCTGCTGTCAAGGGCCGATCCGTCGAGGAGGCAAAAGGCGCCCGTGATTTCCGGCATGAAGGGCTTTTGCGGGTTGGAGGGGTCGAGGTTGTCCTGACGGTACTCGATGGCGATTATGCGGCCGCCTTGCTCGCCGCCCCATTCGACCGTCGGGTCCTCGTCGGCGTTTATGCGGAATTGGGGGTCGTCGGTTATCTCTTGCGGGTGGGATATGTGCGGCGTGACGGCGAGGACGGTGAAGAGGCAGCTCAGCCAGAAGCGGCGGCCGCCGGGGGTGTTATCCGGCATGAAGCTTGCTTGATCGATAGATAAACGGAGAGGAATATTTTCGATAAAATCGGAAGGCACCGGTATTCGAGAGACCTGTTAATAGACTGTGATAAGGGATACTAATATCGTCTTCCTGTGGCCGATAAGATCTGTCCGGATCTGGAGAAAAAGACATCAAGTCTAGTATGCCAGCTTGCTATTCATTGCTTAAAACCTCGCCGGCAACCATTCTAAAACTTGCAATGTCGCCCTGCATATAGACGCCGTTTCGGCCTCACATTACCTGGTAGGGTTCCCTGGCGAAACAACCAAATATTTCAAGCGGCGGTGCTGGTACCTAAATAATGTTCGTACTGCTCGGTATCGATAGGGGCCCTGGCAAGAGCACAGAAAGACAAATTCCCTGCTGGGTACTGTTGGATTTCCTATGAGAGCTCTCACTTACTTGGGAACTACTTGTTATGCCTAGTAACATGCCATTCATCAAAACTTTGCTGCAATCTAAGGGTTTAATCGACTCGAACAAAGTTTATGTGGAGACTCTAAAGATATCCTTCGCAATAATCGTCTTACTTTAATAACCCATTTCGAATTCCCATTCAACATTTGAGTGTGCGATAACTACTAAGTATACCACCGCAGCAAAATAATTATTAAACCAATGTTGGCGCGCCTGATGACCAGGTTAAACCAACATCCAGTTAAACGCCGTAACAACTCCAACATGAAACTCCGCGTTTTATATTCCATCCCATAGCCACCTTCTAACGCCGTTTCAAAATAGAATGAAAGAAAAAACCCCATAATCATCTCTTCACCGACACCCCACACCACAAATACTCCCTCCCACCCCAGTACCTCCCATCCTCCCGTTCCACGATCCCACCTCGATGCACCAACCACCTGACCACATTGACCACATCCCTCACGTTGACCACCCCTTGCAAAGCCCTCACCACTCCCTTCGTAGTAACCCCAGGCTTCGCAACCACGACCGCCAAGACAGATCTCACAACCCTCTTCCACATGTACCCGATCACTTCGTCGTGCATGTTTTGCCAGATGAATGGCGGAAATGCGATCTCTTTCATGGACCCCTGCGGAACGTCCTCAAAGATACCCGCCGGTTCCAAAATTGGCGGCGGCATCTCAATGTCTTCGTGCGTGCTCGTGATGTAAATATCAAAGTGGAACAACACCGGGTTAATCGCTCTGGTGACCGTGCTTTCCGCCAGGCCTCGGCTGGTTGACTTGTATTCTTTGGTGTAAATGTCAACCTAGAATGTAGCAAAAAAAAAAGGTGTCAGCAAACCAATCTCTTAGGGTAAAAGTCAGAGAGGGGCAGTCGCATACCTCGCCTCTAACCAATCGATCTATCACCCACGCCAAGATCCCGGTACTTAGCCCCGTAGCCACCAATTTGACCTCATTCCCTCCGTTCCTGAATCCTTCCACAACCGTCTTGTGAAACCTCTTCGCCTCCCCGAACATGTCTGTTGAAAATCCCGTCCTCCAAGGCGCCAGCACTCTGGCCTGCGCACTCGCAGTCCCGAATCTCCCTCCCTTCTTACTTCTGATAATGAACTTATCGACCTTGTGCAACTCTGTCATCGCCGCCGCACTCACCACCTGCGGGTACACCTTCATCAACGCCTGGGCCTTGCTCTCGTCGTACTTGTCCTGCTCCGTGACAAAAATACATCTCCATGCGTTCTTCGCCCGCTCCACCGCTCGTCGCCTGTCCCCAACCCCAAACATCATGCCTTCTTCCTCTTCCTCTTCTACTTTGACCATAGTGCTACACGAATGATTCATCAATTGATGCTCCTTCCACGACATAGTAGTCATATAGTTGAAGAAATCCCTACGCCAATCCAACGGCGTCGCAACAACCTCATAGACACTATCAATCTCGACCCTGGCGGCTGGCAAAATCCTCCTTCTCTCGGTCACTGGCCTTATATTCTTCTTCACCAGAGGTCTGAGCCAATTCACATGATGCAAAAGATCAAAGTCTACCCCGTGATTCTTATCGAAGAATGGTAGCCTCCCTTTGTAGAACGCGCGAAGGTATTGCTCTTCAAACTCCGCTTGGTACTGCGGGATTTCGTCCTTCATTTTTGCACGCACACGAGGCCAGTGGGCTTGGATCGACCAGCGGTCGTACTTTGGGAGTGCTTTCGCGACGAGGTCCCATTTGATACTGCGGACGTAGCCGCCAAAGAGGGTGCGGATAACAATGATGGCGAGAGTCAGCGTTTCGTCCTCTTCCAGGGTCGTTCTTATGCGTGGGACATTCTTGGGGCGGGTGACACGGGGAGTTCTCGCTGTAGCAAGACTGTCAGTACACCATCCATCTATTACGGAGAGTTGGTGCTTACGTAGTTTAGGTTTCCGTTCTTTTGATGGTTTGGGTTCCTTCGGCGCAATAGGCTCTTTTAGTTTTCTTCCTCGCTTCTTTGGCTCTTTTGTTTGTTCTGTAGTCAGCGGTAGGAGATCGGGATTGATTTCTCGTTCGTTCGTCATCATCGCCCTCGGCTTTCCGGCTCTACCACCAGCTTGCTGTCGTTTTTTCGGTCGAACAGGCTCTTCTTCATTCGATGTTCCAAATCCAGCTACGAGGTCATTCCGAGCTGTAAGTGCCGCGGTATCGTCATATGAGACCTGCCAACCTCGAACGGAGTCGCTAGGATCGTCTGCTTCCCCGGCCAAGTCGGCTGCAGCAACTTCCTTTCCACGGTGAGATTTTCTCCGAGGAGCTCTCTGAGGCTCAACCTCATGATCACTGGTAAGACCATTCGTCTCACCGGATATATCAGATAGAAGTGACGAAGGCGCATCTGTAATCTTTGATCTCGTGCGACTGGTGACAGGCCGCAAAAGCTTCTTCGCGCTTCTTCTCCCCTTCCCTTTAGATGCAACTTCTTCCTTCTTCTCGTTTTCGGTAATAGCCTGGAGGCGTGCGAGTGTAGACATTTTCTCCGCATCCAATCGTCGCCTGGTGCTGCTGTTCCCTAGAGACATAGCTGTGCTAGCGTACGAATATCTCTCAAAGTCAATGCGCTCGATGGGGATGTTGGAGGACTTTGCCGCTATGCCCTTGGATACGTTCTGCTTCCAGGCAAAGGGCTTATCGAGCTCATCAACAATGACACGCTTTGCTTCTTCCACTTTTTCGGACTGAAAGGTCATATCGGGTTGGGCAATGACAGTTCCTATCCGCCGAACATCCTTGAAAACTCCGATAATAAAGATTTTGCCATCCATGTTAGTATCATCAATAATACTATTAAAGGTTTTGCGATCCATAGTGGACGTTTGCCCCTTCTGCTCCTTGAGGTATTGGATAAACGTGCGGTACCCGGCATTGATGGATATAGCGCCACCGACAGAAGTGAGCATGCCTAGCAGCAACCGCCGCCGGCTGGCTTTAAGAACGCCACCAATGCTTCTGTTCTTGCGAACTTCTGAAGGCAATAGCTCTAATCGAACGCCCTTGTCGTCCGTGAATGGATCCAGCTTGGGAGGTTTCAGAATGTCGGGAGTGATAAGTACTTTATCAACTTCGGGCTCATTGTTTCCTGTGTTGGCTTTCTCTGCTTCAAGATCTATAACTTCGATAGATTGGATTCTATTTTTCTCAACGAAACCATCCAAGTCCATTGTTTCTGATGGCTTGGTAAGCATATCATCGTTGGGTTCAACCTCTCTGTCTGCACGCGAGGTAGTCTCAGCTGGGATTTCGTCAACTGCATTGGCCCGCTGGGTGGTTTGACTTGCTAATATACCGGAATGCTCATGATTAGAGCTAATAGCAACAGGTACAGAGCTGTTGCTTGTTGGGGCGGGAATAATTGTGAAAGATTCTTCCTGTCCCTGGTCGGTAGAGAGGCTGTCGATATTCATATTATCTGTTGCGGCAGGCGTTACGGAATCCGTAATTACCTCAGCACCATTGCCTGTTTTCGCTTTTTTAGAAGGCGGACCCATCACCGAAGTTTCCTTGCCACGAGACTTGCGCTTAGAAGAACCCTTCACTGCAGAATCTTCATTATTAATTCCATTAGTAGGGTCTTTCTTTTTCTTCCCAGCCGTAGCTCGTTTCGATTTGCGGGCACTAGGCGTTTTCTCATCTGTCAGAATTGTAGATTCTTCGTTTATCGACTGCGCAGCTGTATCAGCGCTTTCCGGCGCTACAACTTCATCCTCTACGGCCGTATCGTTCACCTTTCTTTTCTTGTATTGCCTCTTTACCGGCTTAGTTTTAGCTGCAGGTTCAGGAACAGTTATCATCTCCACAGGTCCAGTCGGCCCTGGCTGGAAAATAGGGCCCAGATGGATAAGACCCGGTGTCGGTGCTTCCGCTTCCTTAGGTGGCCGTCCCTTCTTCGCATTTCCGATCCTATACCGTGCCGTAGTGAGCGGTATCTGATAAGGTTTACCCTCGACAAGATCCATAAAAGTTCTCTCCGCAACCATTTCAATTGTCCAAGAGTTTTCATCGACAGAGGAGATGGGCTGAAAGCCTTCGGGAATTTCGTCCGAGCTTATTGATTTTCCATCTGCGAGACATTCCTTGATGGAGCCCAACCTTAGTGCCTTTTTGACTGCTTCCACGCGAGGTTTTTCTTTGAGATAAGGCTCAGTACCTGGAGGGTACTTCCGTTTACGACCAATCACGACAACCGCGTCGTCTTGAGGTGCAGCATCCTCATCTTGTGTTTCTATCTGAGGGACTTCTTTCCTTGATTTTCTTTTGTTTTTTGAATCATCAACGTCAACAGGTTCGGCCTTTATCTTTCTGCGTCCCTTTAGCGGTGATACACCTGGGGGCTTGAGTCCACTTCCTTTCTTCGGGGCAGCGTTCTGGCAATCCTGGAAGCTCCCTCGGCCGTCTCCGTGAGTAAACATTGCCGGGTTGATCGTCATGAAACCATTCTCGTCGAGACCCCTGGGTTCCGGGATGGGAATTTTTTCGAACTTTTTGGAGTTCTTCTTGACTTTTTGACTAATTTTGTATGGATTGGCAGCGGCATCTGTCGCTTTGTAATCAATTTGTTGGTCTTTCAACATGGCCTGAAAGTTTTCGGTCGTCCAATAGCGGTAGTTCGCAGTTCGTTGATACATGTCTGTCTCCCTCACAATAGAAGTCGATTTGAGATGGTCTGGTTGATTTTGCAAGGAATTTGTCGTCCAACGACCCAGAATTTGGTCAAACGGACGATAGTAAAAAGGTCCAAAGACAGCACTCGAAAGCATCTGTATCGTATAGTTAGTATGGCAGATTCCTCGTTACAACATAGCTAACAGTCAACTTACCCCGCTTCTGATGCCCTCCATCCCTGATGCAAGGACCTGGTCATAGATTGTATGCATGAGATGAGTTTTTCTCCATAGAGGGACAGTCACCCGACGCCCATCAATGATCCGGACTGGTGCTGTAGACCTGATCACTCTGTACCCATCATCTTGCTCATCATCCGAATCAACCTCCTCGTCTAGCTCATCTGCTTCGTCCTGCGCAACCGCAGGTCGAACGCCTTTGACAGCTTCGTGCCATTCCAAAGGTTTGAGGTCACGAACGAATTTGACGCACTTGGCAAATCGGGTATTCTTGAGGTTCGCGAGCTCCTCTTCATCGACAGGCCCCATCTCAAATTTTTTGGCATGCATGTTTTCCGATCCCATAGCTCTGATCTTCTGTATGCAGCCCATGACTTCAAGCTTAGCCATGATTCTACGACAGGCTTTTCTCCGAGATCTGGTAGAAGTACAATTCTAAAAACAAGTTAGTTAAATTATCTTCCAGTGAGGCAATATGCCTTAAACTTACGAGCCTGAACTTGAGATCTTCAATAAGCATAACCTTGTTTTTCGCAGACTTTAATAGTTTGAAGATTCCACCGATGACTTCTTCGATGTCTAGTGGCTCCTCCAGCATCTCTTTGGGGAGTTTCTTGCCAGTTTTTGCATGCTCTTTGATTGTAGCCATGCGCTTTTTTTTCTGAGTTCGCCGTTTCTCCAATGCTCCTTTGTAGAAGCGCTTCAAGATAAGCTTTGAAGTGCGCATTTTATTCGCTATGACGGGTATTTTCATGATGTACCCTTTCCCAGCCAAATCTTTAGTCCGAGGACCGACGGATCGTGCATCCTGGCCGGATAATGTGGTTAATTCTGGTTGCAGTATACCATCCTCTTTGTTCATAGCTATGATCTTGAGAAGCTGCCATAGCGTGGGGAACAAGCGAACAGTATCTATATCGTGGCCTGCGACACGTTGCCATTGAAGACGTTCGGAAGCGTACAGTCGCCATTCCGTCGATTGGCCTTTCTGATGAGGTTGATCCTGAGCACCCACCCCTGCTTCGGCATCGTCGAAGGAAATATCATTGCCTTCATTGCTCACGCCGATACTAATATCTTCGTCTTTTCGTATAGCCTCCCAGATGGTATTACGTAGTGACACATCAAGGGGAAGAGCGGGGTGGTATGTGGTTGGAGGGTTCGGGACGGTGGGATCGAGGATTTCGAGCGGGACGGCAACTGTTTGGTCTTTTTCGAGGTGACCTGTAACGAACTTCCAGACGGATATTACCGGCAGGCCTGAACAGTATCCCCGTTAGATATATTGCCTACAGTGGAAGCAAATACAGTGTAGAATGATGAACCTGCCTTGTGTTACCGTGAGGGCGCATTCATCTTTTATGATGTCCAACAATTCGCCGGTGTCTGCCATTGTGGAGGATATTCATATTTTGCAGGAGCCGATATATTTCAACAGTTCGATAAACTCGATGATAATAGCTTCGATATGAAGATATTATCCGGTGGGAAGGTGTTTGGTGGGATGCGGCGGATTGGTAGGAAGGAAAGTTATTGGAGAGAATTGATGCGCAAGTTGGTGCGACTAGGATTTAGATACTGCGGAACCGCTGCGACGTCTGAATGGGACCGAATTCGAGAGATGAGCTGCGCAGGATGGTGAAACAGAGCCGCAATGCAGGTGGGCAGGGTCTAACTCGAGTTGGCGGGAGAGCGATGTAGACGATGCAATGCGGGCGGTGGTCGAGAGTTCGAATTGCATGCCCACCAAGTGACTCGAAAATATTTCGAACGTGCGATAAGATAGACGGCAACGCGGCAACGCATCTCATCGGACAAACACGTCGCGAGTCACGTGGTCGTCCGTTTGATGTTGTTTTGGACCCGGTCGGTCAACACCACGTCAAAGCCACCAAAACATCACCATATTGTTGACAACAATGAGCGCGACGACATCGACACAGACGCCCACCCGTACCAGCCTCACAATCATTGGAAGAATGGCGACTGCCGGCGAGGACTCGTCCACTCCGGAGCCCTCCGCCGAATCCACACAGCGTCGCTCAACCCGTGTCAGAAAACTGCCCACCACCTTCTCCCCGCCTCCCACTACTCAACGAAAACGAAAGCGAGACACTCGCGTAGGCGCTGCTGATAACGCGTCTGGAGATGACGAAAACGCTGCTAGCGATGACGATTCCGACGACCAAACCGATGCGACTGGCGATAGTGACCAAGAACAAGACGGTGCATCTGAAGATGAATCCATCCATGTTGCTCCCTCCTCCAGAAAGAAGACCGCCAGTCGGTCAAAAGCTACTCCCTCCGGAGGAACCAAGGCGCCAAAGACACCTGCTAAGAAACCTGCTCCGAAAAAATCACGCACTGATGCCGGGCCTCAAGCTAAGGGCAGAGCTACCCCGCGACGAAAGTCCGGTGCTGCGAATGGAGTTGTTGAGCTAGATGGGGATGACCTATTCCGTTAGTAGCTCTCCATTGCCAGCTGTGCTTGGGATAGGGGACACACGGCTAACCGAGCTTCCTACAGGTCGAGTTCTTGCTGGCGAGGACGCTTCCAAGATCGTTCAGGATTGGGTCGATTACTACGACTCGAACAACACCGATGCCATCGTCTCTATGGTTAATTTTATTCTTCGAGTAGGTCAACCATGCTGCTGAAAAACCGGTCGGGGTCACTAACACCATATCCTTAGAGCTGCGGCTGCAACCAGTCTGTCACCAGCGACGACATTGAAGACGCTGACTCTGCTGCAAGTAAGCTGGAAGACATTCAAGAAATCTTTCAAAAGGTAGCCACTACCCATGTTTCTTCAGGTTCCACCCTCTAACTAGCCTTTAGGAATCGGCTGTTGAGTATCCGATAGCATCGCGAGCTCAAAAATACCGTCGTTACCGAACATGCCTCACCTCATTTTTTTCCGAACTTATTGACCACATCTCCGCCTCGGGTACTCTCACCAGCGACCCAGCCCTCATTGAGAACATGCAGATATGGATAACAGCCATGTCTAGCTCCCCTCTACGTCCTTTCCGACACACCAGCACCGCCATCAATCTCTCAATCATGACAGCCCTTTGCGGCACAATGACAGATATCGAAAAAACCATCAACAATAGCACAAAGCAACTGGAATCCGAAAAGTCAAAGGCGAGGAAAAATCAAGGCAGAATCAAGTCGCTAGAAAGCTCAATCAACGAGGTGCAGGAGAACCAAGAATTCGTTACAGATCAGATCAGCGACATTTACGAATCAGTCTTTGTTCATCGTTACCGAGACGTTGATGGCAAGATTCGTGCTGAGTGTATTCATGAACTCGGAGTCTGGATTGTCAAACTACCAAGCATATTTTTTGAGGCGTCTTATCTCAGGTATCTGGGTTGGGTTCTCTCGGATACTGCGGTTAGTGTTCGTTCTGAAGTTATAAAGGCTTTAGGGAAGTTGTTCAAGGATCGCGGGAATGTCGGAGGATTACGAAACTTCACCGAACGCTTCCGAGAACGTTTGGTGGAAATGGCCCTGCAAGACGCTGATTCCAATGTTCGAGCCGAAACAATCTTATTGCTCAGCGAAGTTAGACAAGTTGGATTCTTGGAACCTGACGATATTGAATCGGTTGGGAGGCTACTCTACGATGCCGACCCCAAAGTTCGAACTGCAGTCGCAGACTTTTTTGCTAGTAGCGTCCAGGAAGGTTACGATGAGCAGATTGAGAATTGTGGTGGAGAAGACGTTGTCAACGAGGCCCTGCAGACCGCTGGGGACCTGGATGATGAAGATTTCGAAGGCCACAAACCTAGCTGGATCAAATTTAAATGCCTGGTCAACTCGTTATCTACGTACGACCAGGACGATTCAGCAGACACCGAAGCTCGAGAAAACAGCACGTATGGGATCGCCGCGCTAGGTCTTCAGTCAAGATTCCAGTTGGCTGGGTTGGCTCTCTACAAGGCATTACCGGAACTGCACGTGAGTATCAAATCAGGAACCTCACCCCCGCAATTAGAAGCTAATCTTTTATTTTTAATCACAGGAATGGCAAGATCTTGCTAAATACCTCTTGTACGACCACACTGGAAAGCATATGAACGGCTCTGACGACGAGACATTGTCGTTCATTAAGACTTTCTGCGCCCTGAAAGCGAAAGAAGAAAATATCTTGCTACACGTGCTTCACGCCTCTATCGCTTCTACTCTTACCGCAGCCGGGGATGCGATCACCACTGGCACCAAGTCGAGAAGAAAGCAATCAGAGGCTCCGGATGAAGAAGATATCGCTCGAAGTCTTGCCCATTATGCTCCTCTTTTGCTTAATAAGTTCGGACCTCCACCGGAAACTGCCGCCACCGTTCTCAGAATCACGCATCTTATGAAACTCGATGTCTACCAGGAACTGCGACAAACAAACACATACTCCCTACTGATAGACGATGTAATCAAGCAATTTATGACGCATCTAGACGAGTCCGTCCTCAAAGAAGCCAGCGGATTTTTACTGCACGCAGCATCTTTTGATGAACTTGATGAGGTTACCTCGCTGAAGATTAATACTCTTCAGGAGGAAGTCGCCAATCATCTTGTTTCCCTGGCTTCTGGAAAAGATCTGGAGAGGGGAGATTTAAGTGACCAAGCTCTCTCGGACCTTGAAACAGCTGTCAAAAGACTCCAGTATTTGGCCAGCATCACAGACTGCAAGGAAGCTTTTGACTCGAATAATGTATCTCAATCGAAAGGGAAAAGCAAAAAAGGAAAAGAGGTTGCAAAGGATTCTTCGGCGACGGGATCACCTGTCCATATACTTATCGCGCTGCTAGGACGAGGGAAAACTTCGGATGAGGCAGAGAACGACCTTTGGCTGGCTTCCCTTAAGGCGCTGTTATACTACTTTATGTGGAATGTTGACGCTGTTACAAAACTCAACCTCTCAACTGATGAGGCGGTCGACGGACACCTCCCACTCCTTGAGTCACTTCGGTCGAAGGAAGCCGATATCACCGCTCATCTTGAAAATATCATCAACATTCGCAACCTCGACGAAGTTAGAATTGCAGCCGCTGGTGCCATACTCGATTTCCACACCTTCAACGCTGTCCTTTCCGCTTCTACCAAACTCTCCATGTTTCCCCGCAAAGTCCCCGAGGAAACTCAAGAGGATATATTGAAAGTCTACATATCCGCCGAAAAGCAATTTGCAAAACTTTCGAATAAAACAGTTGCCTCCGGCAGTGACGACGAGGGAGAGGACGCCGACGAGAACACGGACCTCGACGCCGCCTTACTTTTCGAGCAACGCTTGTGCGAATTTGTTGGCAAGATCACGCTTGCGGTGCTCGGAGAGGTTGTGGATGCAACCATCTTCAAGGCGAGATTGTTAAAGAATAAAGGACAGCTCGGACCTAATCTACGTGAGATTTTGAATCACTTGGACCCACCAAAACCAAGACCATCAAGGGCAAAGCCCAAGCCCACGACCGCTCCCGTGAAGGCTGCGGGCAAGCAGATGAAGAGTGCGGATACTATTGAAGACAGCGATGAGGAAGAGCCGCAGAATGAGGAGGAGCCGCAGAATGAGGAAGAGGCTCACGAGGAAGAAATTTTGAGACACGAAGATATGGAAAGGGAGGAAGAGGAGGATCATCAGCAGAGACAAGAAAGTGTAGTCGAGGCGGACGAGGATGAAGAGATGATGGATGCTGAGTGAAGGTTTGAACTGATATGAAGGATCATTTCCCACCTCTTGTATTTTTACTTTTCCTTGCGGGTTTTCCTTATTGTGGCTCGTATCTAATGGTTGCTTCGTGATGGGGGTTAATGATTATGCTTTTCTTCCGCTTTGATATTTTCAGCTTTCTGCATTATTACAGCTCTCATATTTCATATTTCATATGTCAACTTCATGTCTGGCACGATATAATAATATCGTTGCCACTGCGGCGGAGTTGTCAAGATCTTTTTCTTTACACGACTACCTCTCTCTCCTCACAACTCCTCCACGTTTATCAGAGCTAGAGCATGGCGGCGCTATGGTACAACTCTCCCCCCTCCCTTTAATTTCAGTTCTCCCGTCGGACTACCCGTCCGTGTATATTTACTATGCTGTCATGTTAACGCTGGTTTCCTTTTTTCTTTCTCTTTTCTTCCGATTCATTATCGACATGATACCATTTTGCCTTGATCAAATGGGATGCTTTGTCTTCATTAGTGCGCTTTATAACGATTGCTTTTTCGATTGAATAGATCAATATTATATTCAAGATTTTTAGTCTTGTTCGCTCGTAGATTTATAAACAATGGCTCTTCGTGATGACCAAAAACGATGCCTAAATTTCCCCATACCTTGTTAAGGTGACCCTCACATCCCTCCACTCCTCGCCGCCATCAAGGCTCTGTACCGTTCCACCACCCCCTTCCTCTCCACCTCCAGCATCTCCCTCCTGGCCAAACTCCCACTGCTCTTCGGCACTTCCAACCCGGCCATCCCACCTCCCGCGACAACTTTGGTCTTATCCCTCAGCTTCTCCTTCGGCACCACCAAACTCGACGGCGGCGCCTGCACGATATCGTTCAACCCCTTCTGCACCGCACCCCTCTTCTCCCTCAGCACTGAAAACGGACTCGGGCTCCTCTCTTTATTCCCCTTCTTCCCGGATGAAGTCTTCCCCTTGTCCTTCATCTCCAGGTACTTGTGCGGTTTCAGATGGTTCGGTAGCACGTCCCCGTTATCGTCGAAATCGTACATATCCTCGGCCACCTCCTCTTCCTCCTCTTTATCCGCGTCGGTAGCCTTCTTCTTCTTTTTACGGTTTTTGGGGTTATCTTCGCCCCGACGGAGACCTTTGAAGGAGATTGGAATCGCGGCGTCGACGCGGCGGGAAAAGTCGGAGAGTTTTTCGCCGGGGAGGAGGGTGAGGGGTTTCGTGGGTTCAGATGTGGTAACTTTATTATAATCGTCGCCGTCGTCATCGTCGTCATTGTCGTTTGCGATGGTGGTGGGTTCGGGTTTTTTCGGCGCATTGGAGGTAGTACGTGCCGTAGGGTCGTGGTTTATATCGGCGAGTTTCCGCTTCTTAGGATTCTTGTTTGTAGATGCGCCGGACTTTGGTTTGGGATCGTCGAGGCCGCTGGGTCGTTTGCCGCTAGCGGCGTAGGCCATGAGGCGTTTGAAGGCTTTTGGGGTGTCATCGTCGGCATCCTTGGAAGATTTTGTCTTCTTCTTTCTCTTGCGGTTTGTAGTGGAGGGCGGGTTTCTTTCGTGGTTGGATGGGAGGCTCATTATTGCAATGGATGAATGATGGTATGCGAGAAGGTGGATGAGGTTGAAGGTTTTCTGGGGAAGGTTTGAAATTTTGGCAGGGATTTTGGGAGGTTATGCGACAACGCTAAATTTCCAACAACAAAACAAGATGAACGTAGGGAACAGATGAAATTCAATTATCAAGGGGTCTAAAGGTGAATATAACGCCGATGGCTATGCGAATAAAAAATGGAAAGCTGCATATATCAAAGCGAGCAGGCAAAGAAAGCGAGCAGTCTCGAACCTTGAAGATGTGACGGATGCTTACCCGATCATGGATCCACAGCCATTTCATCAGTCGTGCCCTGCGGTGTACTTTCCAGGTCGTTGTCCGGGACAAAGTTCTTCGAGAACTCCTCTCGCCTCTCACTATCACCTTCCCTATCTTTCGCCTTTGCTCTCTCCCTGGCGACTATGCCTCGATTGACCGACGTATTCTCGAGAACGAACTTTCGTTCAAACCCCTCTCCGTCCTCATCATTGTAGTCCTCGCCGTATTCCTTCACCATCGCGAAGAAGAATTTATTAGAAACTCTGGGATCCCTCATTATTGGTATCCGTTGTATTTCTTCTTTTTCCTTCTCCAGCGGGGTGAGCAGTTTTGCCAGAAACTTTTGATCTTGCCCACTGTGGTATTGTTCCAGAATCAAAGCCGCTGAATTTTCGCAGACCATGAGACGTTCGCTACGGGTACGTTTCACTTCTTGGAGGTTTCCCCAGAGGAAGAATAGCTCGTTGCGGAGTTGATCGAGTTTGTGGTTGTTTTCGCCTGCCCGGAAGCTATACGGGGCGAATTGTTAGAATCTAGAATGAACGAAATGATAAAAGGGGAGTTGTACATACTCGCAAGGCTCGGGAGTCAATAGGTACCGTCCCGCTGCGTCATCAATCTGAATTGTCATGAATGACTCCTCGTCTTTTCCAACGACGTCTATTTCAAAACACCAGTACCATTCAGGAGGCGATTTTGCATCCTCAAAACTACCAACCATCTCCCAGTCCAGATCCACACTACAAGCTTCTTTGTCATCCAATATAGGCTTGGCAAAGTCTTCTAGATTTGATGGTCGAAAGTCTACAACTCTGCACTCTGTGCGGTATCGTCGGTTGAAAAACTGAACGTTGGTTCCGTCACACATGTTGATGATTTTGTCGATTGTTGTGGTAGCCATGGCCATGTAACCACAGTGGACTAGATGTTGCGTAAGATATAAGAACATGAAAGAGACCATCCTCAGTGGATCCTACCTTGTGGGTTGTTTTCTTGACGCCTTTTCAACTCCTCGGCAAATTTCTCTTGCCTTTTATCCTCCTCTTCTTGTATCTTCTTGGCCGATGTCTCCTTCTGCTTCTCTTCAATTTTTCTTTCGAGTTCGTTTCTTCGAGAGTGGAGGTTTCTGAACTGCGGATCGGTCATTCGAAGAACTTCGAACCCGTCCTTGCGCATTTGGTCGTTTCTGGCGTCGGAGAGCGCACCCTCCCAATTATTATTTTCTCCTCTTTTGATACGGACGTTCTTCAGAATCACGTAGCTCCCTTCCTTGATTTCTTTCTTGGCCTTTATGGCCAGTCTGTTCCAGCAAAAGACTTTGAGAGAGTACTGTCCGAACGGCTTTTCGTACCATCTCGGGTTGAAGGTCTTCCCCCTAGTCTTAGTGACGCCGCCTCCCTCGTATGCAAAACCGTAGGTGTCGTCACGGAAACGTGCCGGCTCTTCGGACTCTACAAACGGATCATAATCTATATGATACAGATTTGTATTTTCTGTAAAATCGGTGACGGTCAAGGTGAACAAGGAGCCGCTGGTTTGCCAGATGTGTTGGACGAAGCAGGTGAGATCGTAAAAACAGTCCAGCTCGATATCTTTGATGAGAGCTGCCTTTTTGCTTCTCTTCGGCTTATTTTCTTGCACCTGATTGTATTCCTCCGTGCTTAACCCAGAAGCACCGGACATGCCGCCGCGTGCACTCCAGAATTCGACGAGGTCCTTGCAAGCTTCGTATTCCCCTGTTGATAACAAGGCTTTCTTCTTGTCCGGGTCCTCGATCTTTTTAGGGCCATTGTCGAGGACTCGGATGGTAGGTCTGTCGGGACGGAGATGGTTACGAGACTTCCTGCGAGCTGGCATCTCGCCTTTGCAGATGACCCAGGAGGAACGGCTTTTGTTCGACATGCCGATGGGGCCATTCCTGTCTCCGATCTGTGGGTTTCAAGAGTCAGACAATGGTCACCCGAACTTTGGGATTTTAGGCAATGAAACAAGTTTTGTACCTTGATATTTCTCAAAACAATAATGCTCTCGTTATCAAGACCGTCCGGGAGCTCCTCGTAGAGTGGCCTGAACAATCGAACGACGAGGTGGTTAGGGATGAGAGCTGCCGATTGGTCGCAAATTTTGACAGTAGCTTGGAAATCTGGAAGAGGTTTGATACATGTCAGCCGGCTGAAAGCGAAACAAGTGAGGGTGGGGAGGCCTATACCCGAGCCAGCGGATTTTCCGGGAGGATGAAAATCGACGGCGACGGCGATGAGAGAGACAAAGGAACCATTTTGAGGTTTCGCTTCCGCGATGGTGGAGTAACCATCAGGCAATGGCATTGTTGCAACTTGATCTAAAGTTTGAGCGTAGAGGTTGTGGAGCAAAAGGAGGAGGAGAGGAGAGAAGGTTGCGGTTGGTGATTTTTGGTGTTGCTCTGTTGTGTTTTTGACCAGTCGCGTCTAAACGGTTAGGATTAATTAGGATGCGAGGCCTGCAGCTCGACACGAGAAAATAATGGTCGGTGAAAGGTGTACAGGCGATATGATACGGACGGAGGGAACGGCCGATTAGCTAGATGACTAAGAGAGGTCCGACGGCCGTTATTCCTCACGGTTGCTTGCTACGGTGGATGTTGACGGTGTGAACATGTAGGTGACAGGGCAGCAATGTCCCACCAGCAGAGGCCGGAATCACCAGAACTTCGGTCGAAACAGCACAGAACAGAACAGTCAGTTGGGCGCTCGAGCGTATGCTGTCGACGGATAAATAGCCTAGCGGTTAAGCCACTGGCAGCCTCCCATCGGGCCAAGCACAGCACAAACATGGCTGACGGTATTTGTTTAGCGGCAAGAGCTCGAGCTGGTTCTAGCTCATGCAGCTGCAGGGCGAATCATGATGCCAGACGACGAGCAGCTCACCTGGTGCGTGATTGGAGCATGCACCTTGGAACTGGAGCTTGCCCGTCCTCCATGCGTGTACTTGTATACCAAGTACTTATGTATGTATGTATATGTGTGTATGTATATGACCATTGTGGAGGGACTAGCTCCCTCGACCGAGCTGTCATGGTGGCCGGATTCTATAAGAGAACGCCATATAGCGTAGCGGTGTCTTTGGAGCAGAATCCGGCCGGGACTTGCCTCTGGCTTCGGAAGATTCTTTCTAGAAGAAGCTTCTAACTGGAAGGGCGCTAGCAGACAGTGGTAGATATTAGCAGCAGGAGTGGTAGCAGCAGTAGCAGCAGAAGCAGCAGAAGTATCAGAAGTAGCAGAGGGGCCAGGCAGGCAGGCAGGCATGTTCGCCGGGTCCCAATCACAGGCAAACTTGTGCCAGTTGGTGCTTTATTCTTATTGTTATTATTGTTATGATTGTTATTGCCCTTGTTCCTTCTTCTTTCTTTCTTTCTTTCTTTCTTTCTTTCTTTTCTTCTCCACTATTCCTCCTCCTCCCTTTCACAATCACAACATCAAACCCCTTCTGCATACAATCTTCAAGCTTCAGCATTCCACCTCCGCTTATCCCACTCCCGACTGAAGACGTTTCCCAGACGCTGTCGTTATTCTCACGAGGTACCCACCGCTCTCCTTGTTTCTCGCCTCCGCCTGTGCTTGCTGATCAGGGATTTCCCACCTCCACCAGCCATAGCGAAAGAGCTTGTTGTTTCCGACTCGTGCGCAGAACATTAGGTACTTGCTTGCCTCTGCGTCCCAGCCTTACTACCCCTCACTTCCCCCTATATTTAAAAAGCCACCGGGATCCTTTTTCTCCTTTGACATCTCGTTTGCCTCTACCTCTCCAGCTAGTTTGTCACCGAAGCTAATCGTTTTCTGCCCTCTCGAAAGCTTGTTTGTGCAGGATCACGCAAACCGAAAGCAACGAGCGGAAATATTTGATCGCCTCGAAAATTTTATCCCGCTCCATCATCCCTCCTCCTCCTTCTTCTCCACCACCCACACTCATCACCACCACCGACCTCAACAACCGACAAGATGGCCGACCGTTTCATCCCAGAGCATCGACGCACAAACTTCAAGGCCAAGGGCACCTTCAAGCCCGAGGAACTCCGTCGCCGTCGTGAAGAACAGCAGGTCGAAATCCGAAAGCAAAAACGCGAGGAGAATCTTGCCAAGAGACGAAATCTACAAATCACAAGCCCCACACCGCACTCCGGCCTCACCGGCGTCGATAGCGACGATGAAAGTGCCAACACGGAGTCTCAAGTGAGTTTTATATCCCCCCTAGACCTTGTTCCATTCCCCCCACCCCTTTCCCATCGAGGGATCCTTTTACCCCTCATACCTGAGCCTCTGCTCCCAAAAGTGTTGGTAGTGGTGGGGCACTATCGGGGCTGCCTTATCCGGGCCCTGCATCTCCCACCTCTCGTCCGATAACATCACCAAACTCAAGAACCCCTCGAATTGATTCGTACTGCTCTTGAATGCATGCTTTGTGTCGCGTTTTGACGAAATTCCACCATTCCGACCTGCTAACCTCCGCTACGTGACGTCCCTTCTAGCTCACCGAGGATCTCCCCTCCATGATCCAAGGTGTCTTCTCCGATTCCATCGACCAGCAGATCTTGGCGACGACGAAATTCCGAAAGCTGCTTTCGAAAGAAAGAAACCCACCCATCGAAAAAGTAATCGAATGCGGTGTTGTCAGCCGATTCGTTGAATTTCTCCGCTCGCCTCACACTTTGGTCCAATTTGAAGCCGCCTGGGCCCTCACAAACATCGCATCTGGCTCTGCAGCCCAGACCCAGGTTGTCATCAACGCTGGCGCCGTTCCAATATTTGTTGAACTTTTGAGCAGCCATGAACCCGACGTTAGAGAACAAGCCGTTTGGGCTCTCGGTAACATTGCAGGGGATAGTCCCCAATGCAGAGATTACGTTTTAAGCGCCGGTGCTCTTCGCCCGCTCCTTCAGCTTCTTGGAGACAGCCGCAAGCTCAGCATGCTCCGCAATGCCACATGGACTCTTAGCAACTTCTGCCGTGGCAAGACCCCACAGCCGGACTGGCAAACTGTATGGCTCCTTTTATATTCTCCTCCCGTCAAATGGATATCAGTTGCTAAACCTGTTTCGCTTAGATTCTTCCCGCCTTGCCTGTTCTTGCCAAGCTCGTGTACAGCCTGGACGATGAGGTTCTGATCGATGCCTGCTGGGCAATCTCGTACCTTTCCGACGGTTCCAATGATAAGATCCAGGCTGTTATAGAGGCTGGTATTCCACGCAGACTCGTCGAGCTGCTTATGCATAACTCTACTAGCGTTCAGACCCCAGCTCTGCGATCTGTCGGAAATATTGTTACCGGCGACGATGTGCAGACTCAAGTCATCATCAACTGTGGCGCACTGCCTGCCCTGCTTTCCCTCCTCAGCAGTACCAAGGACGGTATCCGTAAAGAAGCCTGCTGGACCATCTCCAACATTACTGCTGGCAACTCTTCACAGATTCAGGCGGTCATTGACGGAAATCTTATTCCGCCACTGATCAACCTTCTGAGCAACGGCGACTTCAAGACACGAAAGGAAGCCTGCTGGGCCATCTCTAACGCTACTTCGGGTGGCCTCCAAAAGCCTGACCAGATCCGTTACTTGGTCAATCAGGGAGCTATCCGACCTTTGTGCGATCTGCTCTCCTGCATGGATAACAAGATAATTCAGGTTGCTCTTGACGGTCTTGAGAACATCTTGAAGGTTGGAGAGATGGATAAGGAGACCAGCGGTGAGGGCATCAACAAGTATGCGCTCTTCATCGAGGAAGCCGGAGGAATGGAGAAGATCCACAACGCCCAGAACAACGCCAACGAGGAGATTTACATGAAGGCATACAATATTATTGAAAAGTACTTCGGTGACGAGGAGGAGGAAGGTGACGCCATCCAAGGTCTCGCTCCTCAACAGGCCGGCGAAACTTTCAGTTTCGGCGCCCAACCAACTCAGGGAGGTTTCAGCTTTGCCAATCAGGGTGGTGACACCATGGATATGTAAACTTATCGGCTTGCGTACACCGATTTGACCGAAATCCCGATTCGACAAGAAACAGTTGGTTCCAAATACTAACAGTGTTTTTTATCTAAAGTCGACCCAGCCTCACTCTTTCACTCTAGTTTCATCACTCTATGGGATTTAATGGTTTTTGTTAGTGCTTTCAACAATACTTTTGTTGCTTCCTACGTCTACCCCACACCCCCCCATACTTGAGATGTATTCCCCAATCATGCCATCCTTGAGAGACCGGCTTCCCCTTCTCACCGTGTTCTAGTGATAGTATCCTGTACGGCCCTCTTTGTAACATTTAACACCCTTTTTTTTTTCTTATCCACTGATACCAGATATCCTGTACACCAACATCTCCTTCCTGTATGTTCCTCTCTTTATGGTATTCCCTTTTGGTATTCCCTATATATCGTCCCGTAAAATAAATATTTCCTTGTCCACGAGCCCTTTCCCTCCCTCCTTGCTTTTTTGGTTCTCGCATGATTCACGGATAGGTCACTGTTGCCGGCGTTGTTATTTGTATATCCTGGTCTCCATAGTTCGAAAAGTTGGCGACACAGGAACACCTTCATGTATTTTCCTATCTAGCACTAAACCCCTAGGATCCTTTCGTTCTGCACAATCAAATATCAGCCTCTTGTTCCCCTCGAAAGAAAGAAAGAAAGAATGTTGCACCCTTATCCCGGACCCTTCACGGTTCTCCCTAGACAATGTATCCCCCTCCCCCCCATCCCATGGCGCATGTCGCCTCTCCAGAAACCTAGAGACGTCTCTTTGTATCACCCTCTTGTAATTGTGATGTTTTCCATGTGAAACGAGGTATGCCTCGGACCCATAGACTTGCGAAGAAGAACACTATCGCCAGTTTGAATGACTGAAAGAAATCAAAGCCAAATTTAATCCAGGTGCTTGTGACCGTGATCCGTGAATTAATAGCAACTCTTATAGTGTTTGTGCGTCTAAATAATAAATATGATATCTCAAGATACGACGAATGGTCTATAAGCCAAGTGGAATCATAGTGCAGGCACAAAAGCTGTAAATAATAGCACTGCAGTTCTCTCTTCCATCCACCATATAATCTGAGTCAGCAGCCAACAGCTCCCTCCAAACTAGACGCCTCCCTGCGTTGCGCATATAAAGATCCAAAAACAGCGCCAGAGAACTAACCGCAACCAAACATCCACCACCACCAACCCAAAATCGCTATTGATGCCGCCCAAAAAGGCCGCAAAGGCTCCCGAGAAACCAAAAGATGCTGCCGTCGCTAGTGCTTCCAGCTCTGCCAAAGGGAAAGGCAAGGCATCGTCCTCTGCTGCCACAGCAGCTGGAACGACTAGCGGTAGTAGTACCTCCAAAGGCAAAGCCGTAGCCGCGCCAAAGGGCACAACAGAAACCCAACCCGCAGAAGTCAAAAAACCGACTGTTAACGAAATTATTGGTGGGAAGGGATGGACTGGGAAGCTCCCCGTCATACTATTCCACGAATGCACGCAAAAACATCATTGGGAGAAGCCGGAGTACCAGACCGTACGTGCCTTGATTTGTTGGATTTTTTCTCTCTTGCTCGCTGCCTCTCGTACATATTCTTGGGCTATCCTGCAATAGAGAAAACGACTAATGGGATCAATAGAGACAATCCAAAGAAGGCTACACATGCTCAGTCACCCTTCGCGCAAAGAACCCTAAAACAAAGGAGATCGAAGAGGTTTATCTCACGCCGCCTACCGATGTCAAAACCGTACCTGCTGCCTTTCCCACCGCCCTCGAAGCGAAACATTTCTCGGCTACGTATGCTCTGCACAGAGTCTACTCGAGCAGGAATATGCAATACGCACTGCCTCCCGCCTACAGACTCTTCTGGCAAGCTTGGGACGCGGTGAAGAAAGAGGAGTGGAAGCAAGGGAAATCCGACAAGTACAGCGAGGATCCGTTTCAAGTTCAGCGGGACAAGATTGCTGCGGACGCTCAAAAGGCCGCGGAGAGAGAGAAAAACTCTGTGGTCGGCTCGGTTGCAGCTGGTGGACCTGCATCGCTCTCTTCGTCGCAGGTACCGAAGGGATGGTCCGGCTCGATCACCGTTAACATGGGTAAATCGACACGAACCATGGTGGAGAAGTTTATCCGACTGAACAAGGACTGGCGGCATGACGTCAACATTCATCCGGCTACGAAGGCGAAGATTGTGAAGGAGTTGACGAATGCCGGGTTTCGGGTCAGTCATGCAGAGGAAGCGTGCGAGTGGGCAACAAATTTGGAGGACGCATTAGGTTCGAGGTTGGTTGGTTGTTCTAAAGTTGGATTACGGTTGCTTATATTGTGTGGGTGATTTTTTGTTTTGCAGAATGGCTTCTTATTCATGTGCCCGAGGACGATATGCCGCCGAAGTACCTACCGGATAATTATAGCGTTGGCGCGGTGGCGTTTATGACGGACTCTCTAGCGAGAGAGTACGCTTCAAAAAGTAAGTTGTGGCTCGGATTCGCTGCTCATTATTTACGGTGTTGACCATAAGATTATAGGGCTTTCGGCCGCTGGATATCCATTGGAAGCTGCCCGTGAAGCACTCGCTGCGTGTGGCGATAATGAGGCCCGTGCAGCTGAGGTTCTCATGCAGACGCTAGTTTACGGGCAACCGAAACGGCGAGCGGTGAATAATGAAAGCGACCTTATTACTTTTGATGACGAACCCATGATCTCATCCGAAGAGTGGAAGCAAGAACAAGATTCGCTGGAGGCTATATATGCGGAGAAATACATCCGCGTATCCGATGAGTCTTGTCATATCAGATTGGATGTGAAAAGCTCCAAACTACCACCGAAGCTATGGTTAGAGGTCAGAAGGCCAGGTTCAGGTTCCTACCCTGATGAGATTCCGGTGTGGGCGGTTCTCAGCGAGCCTGTGCTGCCGTCGCATGTACGACTGAGCTTGATCAGACGGATAGCGGAATATTCTGAATCGCTGAAAGGCGAAGTCATGATATTTGCTGTTGTTGACTGGTTGGAAACTTCAATCGAAGCAATGGCGGACAGACCGGGCAAGCTACGAGAGGTATCAAGCGTCGTCGCCGGTGCCGCCACAATCAGATCTGCACAGAAGACCACCGCACCGAAAAAGAAGATCTTTCGGCACAAAACTAGTCCGATAGATTGGACGCCGGGTCTACCTGAGGCGATGGAAATGCTCAAGATATCCGAGGATAGGATGGATACTATGGATGGAAGAAAAATGATGAAAATTAGACGTTCTCTGCCGGCGTGGAATTTGAGAGCACATATCGCAGAGGTTATAGATACTAGTTCGGTTACCGTCATCTCTGGAGAGACGGGGTCTGGGAAATGTAAGTTATCCATTCCTTTAGTCGGCGGCATTGGGTTCTGGAACGCTGGTTAACGATGCAACAGCAACACAGGCCGTTCAGTTTGTCCTGGACAATTTCATCCAGCGAAAGATTGGAACTGCGGCAAAGATAGTTTGTACGCAGCCTCGCCGTATCTCAGCCATTGGGTTGGCCGAGAGAGTGAGTGCGGAGAGATGTGCTCCCGTGGGTACAGAGGTCGGATATGCGATCAGAGGCGAGTCGAAGGTCAAACCGGATACAAAGATTACATTTATGACGACTGGTGTCTTGCTCCGGCGGCTCCATGACGGAGACGGTCTGTTGGACGTATCTCATGTCTTCATTGATGAAGTCCACGAACGGTCGCTGGATAGTGACTTTCTGCTTGTTTTGATGAAACGATTGTTAGAAAAGCGAAAGGATTTGAAGTTGATCTTGATGAGGTATGACTCCACCTCCCTTCCTATCACGTCGAGGATGCTAACAGTAATTATAGTGCAACATTAAATGCGCGAGTTTTCGCAAATTATTTTGGAGATATTGAAATAATAAACATTGAGGGGCGGACTTTTCCGGTTAAGGACTTGTAAGTTACACCTCAAGATCGTGGTCATGGAAATTTTCTAACATTCACTATAGCTACTTGGACGACGTCGTGAGATTAACAGAATTTGATGTGTACGCTGGAGGCGGAGGGGGCAAAGCTAAGCCAGTGGACGCCGAAACGGCAGACATGGACCCAAGAATCGGTGCTAAAATCCGAGCGTTGGGGCAAGGCATCAACTATGATCTTATAGCCGCCACCGTTGAAGGCATTGATGGCGAACTCGGTGATGACGAAGGCTCGATTCTAGTATTCATGCCCGGAACGCTGGAGATCCAGAGGGCCATCAATGCGATCAACAACCTCCCAGAATCCTATCGTTACCTCGCGCTCCCGCTCCACGCATCACTCATACCCGCGGACCAGCGACGGGTATTCTTACGACCACCAAAAGGAACAAGAAAGATCATCTGCGCCACAAATGTTGCTGAAACATCGATTACCATCGAAGATATTGTTGCGGTCATAGACACGGGCCGTGTCAAGGAAACTCTGTTCGATCCGGAAACTCGTATGATCAGACTCACAGAAACATGGGCATCAAGATCTTCGTGCAAACAACGAAGAGGTAGAGCTGGTAGAGTTCAGGAGGGAACTTGTTACAAACTGTTTACGCGGTATGCGGAACAGAATCGCATGCAGGAGGAGACCACACCGGAGATTAAGAGGGTGCCTCTAGAAAATATCTGTGAGTCTTCCTTTCAATAGTATCTCCTGGGTAGCCTTAATAACTAACATGCATGTATTATAGGTCTCACTATCAAAGCCATGGGCGTAAAAGACGTCGGAACATTTCTCAAGTCGGCACTGACACCTCCGGACACACGCACCGTCGATGCGGCGATCACAACGCTGACTCGGATGGGTGCGCTCAAGGACGAGGACCTGACGGGTCTAGGAAAACATTTGAGCACCATCCCGGCAGATGTCAGAAGTGCAAAGCTGATGATATACGGCGCTATATTTGGATGCGTGGACGCAGCGCTTACTATCGCTTCTATACTGGCGGTCAAGTCACCTTTTGTCGTTCCTAGGGAGAAACGAGAGGAATCGAGACTGTGAGTTAAAGCTACACTGATGCAGCTTAGTCCATCAAACTTTTCTTTTGACAAGGAGTACTAACGATACCCACGATATAAATAGTGCCCGTGTATCTTTCGGTGCCGGAAACGGCGATCTGATGGCCGACTACAGAGCCTACGAGGAATGGTCCGACGTTCGCGGCTTCAAAACCACCGGCGAACAACGAAGGTGGTGCGACGACTACATGCTCTCACTCTCCACACTGAACGACATTCGCTCCAACAAGTCGCAGTATATCTCCTCCCTGCAGGAGATCGGCTTCCTCCCCTTCGATTACCGCACCGACAGCCCTTCCGCCAAGAAATCCCTAAACTCGCAGAACCAAAACGATCACCTGATCCGTGCCATCGTGGCCAGCGCCTTCAGCCCCCAGATTGCGAGGATCCAGCTGCCGGAAAAAAAGTACGCTTCCACAATGTCGGGAGCCAAGGAGTTAGATCCTGAGGCCAAGACGATAAAGTACTTTACCGAAGACGAAAGGGCGTTTCTGCACCCTTCGAGCACGTTGTTTGACTCGCAGGGGTTTTCCGGCAATGCGGCCTTTATGGCTTACGCTACAAAAGTCGCTACTTCGAAAGTGTTTCTGAGGGATGTGACTCCGGTTAACGCTTATGGGTTAATGCTGTTTGGGGGCGGGGGGTTGGAGTTGGATATGAGCGGACGGGGTGTGAAGGTTGACGGCTGGTTGAGGGTGAAATGTTGGTTGAGGATCGGGGTGCTGGTGAGGTTGGTTAGGGTCATGTTGGATGACGAATTACAAAGGAAGGTTGAGGATCCGGATTTGGATTTGGGGAATAGCGTGGCGGCGGGGTTGGTGAGGAGGTTGATTGAGTTTGATGGGATGGATCCGGCGTAGAATGGAGGGAATTTTCATTTTTGGGGATGATATGTGGTATTTTTTAAGGTATGTGTTGGGGAAGTTGGGATGATAGATATTAACTATTAGACCATAATTGTTACTGTATCAATCGACGATATATCCAAAAGCTGATTTATTGAAGATTTAACCTTAAAGCCGTTAAAATTACTCAGAGAATATCAATTTATCTACTGTTTCCCAACACCAAATATAATAGCCGACCGAATAGCCGAATATGGTAGCCGAATATGGTAGCCGAATACCAAATGTTGAGATTTTAAACACTCTTACAAGAAATTAAATAGCTCAATAAGATTTCTTTGTTCATTCATTTAATTTTTTGTAATTCCTGTAAAACATTGAATGGCATCTATCGAAAAGAGTTCTTTTTGGGGACGAAAGCAGATAATGTGAAGGAAGTAGGTAACATGTTAACAGACTGGATTAGGTGTAAACGCTGAACGAATTATCAACTTTAGAATTTCATAATTCGAAACTATCACGAATGACTGTAGGATACACAATTGTCTATTAAGAAAACGAACGAAAGTAACCAAAGGTTAAAGAGCGCCGTCTGCCTCGTCATCATCTGCATGAAAAAGAGGAGAACATCAGAAAGGCCGAAGAACAAGAAATGTAAACACCGGTGAATGATCCATCTACTATATACCGCCCCGCTAGCCTTCTATTACTAGAATTTAAAGAGTAGAGAAAACACCTACGCATAAGAAACCCATCTAGCCAGCCAGGAAATAAGAACGAAACATAGCTCTAAAGGGGCAAGAACCTGGCCTCCCCAATCACCATCAAACCCCACCAAACCGACATGTAGCTCATCAACCCACTGATTCCAACTTTTCCTGCCGCACCCTTCTTGTCCTCATAAAGCGTCTGATTATACGTAGCATTCCTCTTCTGATCATTACTGAAAAAATACGGCAACCCCTCAACCCCTACCCCTTCATACACTGGCGGGCCCACCTGACTGGGGATCTGACATACCCTCTCATTTCCCCCACCAACAGCCTCACACCTCCTCTCGTGATCCCCTACCCTTTTCGGATCCGAGGAATTGAAATAGGCTTTGACATAAGTCAACAGCAACGCCGCGTTCCCATCCGGCGGACCCGCGCTCCACAACGGATTCCCGTTCGACCAGTGCGTGATCACCACGTGCCCGGCTTCCCTGGGGAAAAGCGTGGTATTCGAAATTGTCCAAATCTGCCTCCCGTCCTGGTACCACGTTATCGCGGTGGGCGTCCAATCGAACCGCAACTCGTGAATGCCTTCCGAAGTATCGTAGGGTAGATCGACCACCCGATAAGTACCTGGCAGGGCCTCCTCGTTGGTCCCGCCGACGGGCGTGTGCAGGACGAGGTTTATCAGAGTATCGGTCGAGTTGACCTGCTTGGATAGAAGCTCGATATCGATCTCCTGCTGGTCGTCGTGGTACCAGTAGAAGCCGAAGCAGGTTCCCGGGTACTTTGTGGTGCGGTAGCCGATGCGGAAGGTGCCGTAAAACATGTCGTTGCGGGTGGAGTCGAGTTCGGCGCCGATGAGGTATTTTTCGCCGTCGATTAAAGTGTAATTGTGCGGGACTATGAGGTTGAGGCCGGCGTGGCCGCCATAGATGCCCGTAGCGTTCACGGTGAGGTTCACGGCCGGGTTGGGGACGATGGATTGGAGACGGGTGGCGCGGCCGTACGGACCCAGAGCTGCTACGGGGTCCTTTTTGGGGGTCATGGTTAGTATGTTTAAATGTGCTATCGGTGAGATACCGAAAGATCAAGATGAAAAGGGGGAGTGCTAATACCAGCTCCCAGACTTGAGGACGCCAGTCAAAGTCATCGACAAAGTTTTTGATCTTTGTAAAGTCCGACTCGAGTAGGTCCGTGTAAACGGCGTATTCGGGATCCGATGTAGAATTTACAGAGTAGCCGCATTCGCAGGATGCTAAGCACTTTGGTTAGTATCAATATCCTACAGGAATAGCTTTGAGGTTGTGGGCAGCTGTCTCTTACAAGAAACGGGTGACACAAACCAAGAAGCGAAGACGAGGGGAATCCAGGATCCCAAAGACAGCAAGACCATTGCGTAGACAGATGAGAGTACCTTTTGAGAATACTTCCTAGGTGTAAGTATCTATCTCTGCGGCTGCTTGAATTATCATTGTTAGCATTTATCCATCGTCCTCTCGCATCCAACGCAGCTATTCACAAAATACCACAGGTGATGCTCAGAGGATAGACATGGTGATGGAATATATATTCGGACAAGTCTCGCTTGATAAAATAGAAACACAGTGGGCTGCGAGAGATCATGGGGTGTTTCCCCGTTTCTGTGTGTGATGGAGTGGCTGCGTACTTCCTAGATGAAATATTCAAAATCGTGGCCCTTCTACTGCTGAGGCGGATACAACGAAGGATGATAGGCTGTAGGGCAAAGGGAGAGGGCAAGATTTGATGACTGGCGGGGTTGAAACTGATAGAGTGGAGGTTGAATGATGCCCGAGCTAGCGGTGGTAGGTGGTTCGAAAAGGTTTCGTTACTGCTGGGCGAGCCATCACGATAGTCAGACTGCACCTCACCTCACGGTAACAAAACCTATCACCTGGGTGTCAGCATTTATTGAAGTTCATTTTTGTATGAGAAGCAATCTCACAAAAGACACAGTACCCGCGAAAGATTGACATGGAAAATAAGCCTACTATTTTGTTTTCAGCAATTACATTCTCACCTTAATTGTCTCGTAAGACCAGATGCTAGACACAGAGACAATTCTTACCTCTTTCCAGTCACACAGCGCAGAGCATAACTTATCAAGGCTATATCGCATCACAAAAACGAGTTTTCGAGTCAACAAGTCTAGTAATATCTGTACAGTATCTTTATATGGTACACTAATATACGGAGGTAAAAGAGTATGTATGTGTACACGCAAAGTAACAGGGAATCAAAAACGCCTCCATTACCATTAAACAACACCCCCCCCTTAAAACGCCGTGAAGAAAAGGAGAAACAAGGATTTGTGGGAGACAGTCATGGAAGAGAGACATGGCAGGTTGTGCGTGTC
Source organism: Dactylellina parvicollis (assembly GCA_036971385.1). NCBI lineage: Eukaryota > Fungi > Ascomycota > Orbiliomycetes > Orbiliales > Orbiliaceae > Dactylellina > Dactylellina parvicollis. The sequence goes on along the minus strand of JAJTUD010000013.1, from coordinate 355,677 downwards.
GGTCGTTATGCAGGTGGTATAAGTGAGAAAAACAAAGAGCAAAGTTTTGCTGGAAGGTGCGCATGACTAATGACAAAGATTGGAGCTTGTAACTGATTGTCTCCGTTGTTCCTTGTCCATGGCTATAACAGGTATGAGGCTAACGAGGAAAAGCGTAATAACAAAGCTAAAAGAAGTAAAAATGAGAGAACAGTAAGGGGCGAGGATTGTTTCCAGATAGAGGGGATTATCCTATCTGCTGACAAACCCAACGGAAAGAGCAACAAAGAGAATGTAACAAAGAAATATCTGAACAATACTGTGAGTCCTGAAGCAGATACTCCGTAGATGAGGTTATTAGTCATAGTATTTGTCGATTATTTGGAGCCTAAGGCTGACACCATGCCGCTTCGATGGGGTGAGCTCATATTTATATCCGGGAATTAACCTGTTGTAGATATCCATCCAGTTTCTGAAATGAGGGTCGGTTTCCCAACGGTTTGGTGGATATATATCCTGTGTAATATAAGGGACCCAGACGTTCTTGTTGAGGGGAAAACATGCCACGCCGTTTTTGGCGACGCGTAGTTTATTCGTAACATCGAAAAGATTGCCATAGTCGCGCAGTTCCTAAGGTGCACGAGTCTGTGGCGCGACCTTGGCCGCTTTTCCGTGCCCTTTGGGATCCCTTCGGATCTTCTTCTCCGTCTTTGCCGTCCAGGTGTACTCCGCCAATCGGGTGTAATTGGTAACGTCATAATCTTCCCGTGGAGGGGGGTTGTCGACAAACTGAATCTGTTCAATCAGCCACTTGTCGACATAGGTAGCGACGCGTTTGAACTTCTTGTCGCTGTATTTGCCAAAGGTGGCGGGGTGATGAACTTGAGCGACTCCCATGATCTCAACTATAACCTGGATTGCCGGTAGGAGTTGTTCCTCGGTGTAGCCGCTGTAATGGACGTGCTCAGAGGTCTGCAGGGAAAGGTTGTCAGCTGGGGTAGGTAAAAGTCAAGATCAAATGTTACTCACCCAATCTCCCGATTGGTTCAACATGATCATTGCAAGCAAGTAACACGCCGCAGTAGTATAACTCGGCGGGGTTCCGACGAAGCGTGTATCCATAAGTGTGCTCTCTATAAAGTACTTTGCGACCGCGCGGAGGTCCCACTGATACTCATCAGCGGTTGAAAGGTGTCGTAAAAAGTTCATAGGCCCGGGGGCATTAATCTCCCAGCCCAGAATTTTAAGCATGTAGGCCTCGCAAGCACGGATCTCGTCGGCTCCATAAGCATCATCTACCATATAGATGAGGCTCTCAAGGGAGGGAGGATGGATCTCTTCATACTTGGCAGCAATCAGCAGTGAAGTGATACCGACGAGTTGAAGTTGATCAACGGGGATAGCTTTGCGGGTCAAGAAACGATCAAGAATGTTGACAGTGAGGTAGAGGGTTTCCGCCACCATTTGGAACCTCTCGTGGACCTCGATGACCCAATCGATCAGAGTGGCACGCATGTCCCAGCGAAGGTCTGGCTGGTTCGCCATGTATTGAGGATCGGCCAAGTAGTTTAGCTATAAAAGCAAACAGACATTAGTAACCATGCAAATTACAAACGGGGAGAGAAGGGACCAACCTCAACGTCTCGCAAGTAGTCAATGATTTCTTCAGCGTACTCGTTGACATAGGTTGGATCAGTAGTATCGAAGTAATCATCTCGGGCACCAGGTTTGTTGCATATTTCATGACATCTAGCCACTTGCTTGCGAATTTGATCGTTCCAGTGAGGAAATACTCCTTGCTCAACCAGTCGGGTCTCATTAATCTCTGCTGGTGGTTCGCATTGAGCTCGGAAGATATTTGTGGTATCCTCTTTGCCAATGAATATCTCTTCTCCTTTAAGTGTGTCGACGAAGAGGTTCGCGAGTGCTTCATGCTTCTGTTCGAGCTCCACAACATCCTCCTGCGGAAGCATCTCGTGCGGAGTAATGGTGCTACCAGGGTTACGTGTAATGTCCTGGAGCGGACATTTGAGGTTGACCCATACTCCTCGGATCTTTACTGGTGGGTGCTCTTTGGAGATATTTGTCGGTGGCTGCTGTTTGGAATCCACATCCATCATGGTTACATCAGACAAAGTGTGATTCGAACTACATTCAATGGGTTGGGAAGGTTGGGCGACGGAATCGACGATAACTTGGTGGACACTATCTGCCTTAATGCAACCCGCTCCCTTCTCTTCGGCAGGTGGGGCGTCTTGCCAGACCGAAGGCGGATTCGCGGTCGGCTGAGAAGGTTTTACCGACTGCGAAGTTGCGGCCTTCGCTTTTTCCTCTTCCAATTCGGCCTCTCTTTTTTTCTCGCGTAGTTTTCGTGATTCTGATGACTCGTCCAATCGAGTTCTGCAATGCCCGAGATTGTTCGTCACGGTGACGACTTTGACACCACCCATAACCGAGCGCTCATGTTTCCAAATGATCTCGGGTTTCGTGGACTGCTTGGGCTCGGCCTCCAAAGTTTTCTGTTCTTTCGGCTTTGCACTTCGAACTTTTTGGGAGGCGGCGACCTTGGCTTTGCGGGCTTCTGCTTCTACCTCTTCAATGGAACTTGTGTTCAAAGCAACCGCGGCGGGGGCGTCCAGTACCGTGTGCAGTTCAGTGTCCTTGTTGGAAACTGTACCCAAGGAGACAGCAGGTTCATCCCTATAAACAAACTGCCTCTTACGCGGACCTTGTTGGAGAGACGGCTCAGAGAGCCCCGTCTGAGGATTCCCAGCCTTAGCGGCACCCTGGACCTGGACCTGATTTTCCTGGTTGTCACGATAGATCGTCGGCTTGGAGGAGACCTGACCCAATGGCTGGTGGTGAGGCTTAGCACCAACAGTAATTGCGATCGTGCTGTTCTTAGCAGCAAGTGGCCTGCTGCGAACGGCGGGTTTGCCCAAGCCGCCCTTAGCGGTTTTGTTGGTAACCTTATTATTCACCACCGCGGGCTCATACTTGGTAGCGTCGGCAAGAGCGATGCGCTTAGCAGGCTGTTCGAGACGTTGGCTGGTACCGGAGACGGCCTTAGCGCCAGCGGTGGAAGTCATCATCTTACGACGACTGATCGCGGCTCCGACCTGGGAAGGATCGTTCTCATCGCGAATGCGAGTCTTTCGTAACGGCTACATTGGAAATTTTCAATTAGCCATCATTCGGGGGGAAGTCAATTGATAGAGAGGAGCCGACCGACGGATAATGACATTGTACGCAATTGAATGCAATTTATGGGAAGCGTGTATCAGGGAAAACTAACCTTGGCGTCCATTGTGAGTAAACACGACAGAAAGTAACAAAGGATGGAATAGAGAAGGGTATCGTTGAAAGGAAAGAGGTAGAAGGTCGTGAGATGAAAGTCGTAAGAACCGGAGCAGTCGTACGTGTAATTCGTGAGGGCAATCGAATTACCTTGTTGATCGCATGAGGGAGGGATAGCGAGACGGCTTATGGAGTCGTCGCGAGGAACGGACTGTCGGACGGCGAGAGGGTAAGAAGGGAGGACGGTTGGCGGGATTGTCGAAGAGGATGCTGTCGGGGTTGTCGATGGGCGGTGGTTGATGAAGAAGAGGAAGAAGAAGGGAAGAGGGAGCGAGGACGAGTGGCAGTGATAGCAGAAATAAAAGTAATAACTGCGGTGATGTCTGTTGGCGGCCATCTTGCCGGGTTGGGTGGGTTGGGTTGTGGTTGTTGCCTGCGTTGCCCAAACAAAGTGCTCGAAACGGATGGTCTGTGTTTTGATCCCTGCCACACAACCGATCAGCCACAGTTTGATCAATTGAGGAGTGGCTGGTGAGCATAGAATGCTCGTTATGATTATTATTCTGACTGTCGTGAGCAGAGGAGTATCAACAAAGACCAAAAAGAATATATATCTCACCTCGTATTGTCGACGATTCCCCAGGAGCAGAAACCGGCGTGAAACAGCAGACAGACCGTTCGTTCTCTCGACGGGTCGATAGAATAGGGCGAGAGGTGGTCTTTTGAAGCCCGTCTGCACTGCAGAGGAAGCAGACGGTGTGGCGAGTGCAGCCGATGTTGGCATAGAAACACCACACGATCCGACGGAGCAGCAGCCATCCACCCAAAACGCCAACCAACCTCTCCGCCTTCCTTCTCTTCCACCTGCCTGCTGCTAGTCATGTATGTCTGCCACACCCCTTCTATCTAAGTATATGTGCACCCCACCGCGGTCGGACGGGCGAGTCAATCGAGCATCTTTATCCGCGTCCCTCTCCAGCCTGCCCTGCCCACGCTGTCCCCACCGCCCCTCCACAGACGTCTCTGGACGTCAACGTTGCATGCACTACGCCGGATTGCAAGGCACGGGTCGGCAATTGCTCATTTTCGGACCTGACTAGTCAAGCATCCATATCGCCATCCCCATCCCATATATTCATATTACGTACTCTTAAGTCCCGCTATCGACGTGCTTCCAGGCCTTCGCCCTCCGTTCGAGACACGCTCGGGTGCGCATACTCGATCTCTACTGAACAAACCCCTCTGTCGACTCCACGTTTACCAGTCTAGGCTCGTATAAATGCCCAGGTACGGACTCACCTTCGCCCCCCTACATAGTGCCTGAGTTCGTCTCAACTGTGCCTGCCTGTGGCTTTATTTTTTTCAATTGTGGATACCCTTTGCCGTAACTTTTTTTTGTTCCGATCGTGCACATGTAGGTCAACTCACGTGCATGCTCACGTGCCGTTGGACCCCTGCATGAATCCACCGTTCGCCTACGTCATCCCATACCCGTCGCGTCTTCCCGCACCTAAAAACCCAAAATCAAAGTCAACGCGCCCTCGCCCGATCACATGATCTTCTTTTTCCCACATTCTCCGATGAATTTTTTTTATCTTCATTTTTTATTTTCGTTTTCGAGATGTCGAGATGATCTCATTCGAGCCGTCCGCTATCAGTTGGACGGCACGGATGCTTTAAAGTTGGAACCCCCTCACCTAGCAATACACGGAAACGTCGTCTTCGATCGCTCTTGACCGCGACAAAAGCGGGCGAATCGGCATTTCCGCCAAAGATTACGACAGGACAAAAAAAAAAAAAAAGCTTATCACATCAATCAGGGCTGAACCAAGTTTCACCCTCCGAGTCCGTGCGAAAAAAAATGCACAGCGCACCCACCACACACACACAAGCACACACACTCTCCACAAATGTATGTACTTGGAAGGAAGCGAGGAGGGTTTCCGGAATTAGCAAGACCTCAGACATAAACCCACCCGTCATCGGCAGAGCTATCGCAATCGATAGTGGTACATACATGTACGTACTCGTTTCCGACTCTGGACTGCACGACTGCGGTTTTTTCCCCCCTTCAGCCCTTTTCTCCCTCCCACTCTTTTAAAGCTTTTGCCCCGCCTTCTCCTTTAATTCGCAAACAAAGACGTCCCCCGAGTCGTCCCGTTTTCGACGCCTGCGATTCGTCCGTTGTAGTCATTCACTTGCTGGCTTTTTAGTCGCCTCCTTGCTTGGCTGCTCCGCAATCTGAAACGTGTGTGTGAAAGCCGCTGCGCAGCAAGCATACAGCGAATGTTTTCTCTTTAAACTTTTGGTCAATACGGTACATGTGCACCATTTTATTCCATTCCGTCCTCCGCCTCCTCCTTCCTTAGCTCGTACCGCAGCGACGGATCGTGGTTGGCCCGTTCAGATGATCCATTTGTGGCGGCGAAAAAAGGGAGCGAGTAGAGAGGCAACTTGTGGCCGTATGTTGTTATTGTTATGCACATGCAACAACTGATACATCTCAGAGTATCAACGAACTTGGCTTTTTTTTTTTTTTTTTTCGGGCGAGACGAGGCGAAAATAAAACACAACAGAGACACACACAGAGATACAGAAGACAAAAACCCCGTAGTATAAAAGTACCTTCACAAGCTAGCCCTATATTTACATCTACCTTCAGGTGACCTTTATCATATGTACCCCAACTCTGCACAACATGCAAGTATGCCGGTCGATCGAATTATTACGAGAAACCAAAAATAACATTTAAAAAAAAAGCTCCCAAAGGGAAAACAAAAACAAGAAGAGACCGACCTTTTTTGCTCTACGTTTCAGAACTTGCCTTGTGTCCTCTTTCCCGCCCCTCATTCAGCAGCAAGTATGTACACCTTGCCTTGTAGATGAGTTGGCGGCCTTGCTCCATCGAATCCCTGTGGGAAATCCGATCCCCATGGAAATCTATGTGGGGAAAAGCAAGTGAGGAGCCGGGAGGAGAGAAAAAAAAGAGGAGATCGCGGATCGAGCAGCAAGGGTCCCCTTCTCACTTCCGAATGTTGGATCGGAGACCTCCTCGATATTCTCCAATCTGAGGCTGTCATTAGATTGTTTCGCGAATTCGATCAAAAAGTCCTCGATCAAGCATGAGTATCAATCACATTACCACATGAGAAAAGAAAAGCTTCCCACACGAGGATGCATGGGCATGTCTAAAGGATAATAGGCGAGCAAGTTCAGAAGGGGGGGAAAAATGGTTTAAAGCCTACTATATCCTCTATAGCTCTAATGCCAGCTAGTTTTCTCAACAGAGAATAAAGCCCACTAAGCTTAACCAGTAAACTACTAATACCGATACAACGTCGTCTCGAAACGCTTATTGGGTTAATACGAACCACTCATCGACTCGATCTAAGAATCTTTGATACCCAGGATCCGCATCCTCCTCCCTATTTTGAATAACAGAAAAAAACAATAATCAAGGTTCCCACACCCCTCATGCCTAACGGTTAGTATAAGACCCCAAAAAACAAAACAAAAGAAAGAGAGCTGCGTATAAGCGTATATATGATTTCGAATGTGTGATTAGTAGTATCAAATTATTAGAAGGAATAAACGGATGCATGCCATAGCCTCTCTCTCTCTCCATCACTCTTTTTGAAAACCCCCAATTCGAACCGTAGAATTACCACATCAGGGTGCGCATTATTTCATCTTTCCGAACGACGGCGGACGCCATGTCCACATAAGGAGGATGTATGTTTCGAAAGGGTGTGATTCGATGATGGGGAAAAGAAGGGAAGGGAGGATCAGATGCTCAATTCGTACGTTTTAACGTTCGAGTGATGAGTCTACTTTCGGGGCAAAAAGAGGGACGCCCGGTATGCATATGATGAGCTATACGGGCCATCTGATGCTCTTTTTTCCTTTTACCCCTCCCCCTTTGTTTTGATTTCCGGGCTCGATCAGGTCATATAGGCTCAGCAGCAGAGCAGCAGCAGCAGCATGATGATGATCAGAGTTGGGCTAGACTGTCTCGGATCGCGCAAGAAAGTTTAAAGGCAAAAAATACCTGCTGGCGAAGCTTGATTCGTGCGGCAGGTTCATCCATTCTAGCTGATCTTGTGTCATTAGGTGCCCTCCTTTGAGCTGAGCTGGGAGGGTCAGCCTGGTAAAACCTGTCGTTTATTTGGGGGGACCTACATGTTGATGTGGGACATTTTTGGAGCGGGGGAAGGGAGGGGGGAATGGTTGTTCAACGGATCCGTTCAGTGATGTCTGTTGAAGCATATGATCCACAGTACCAGTGACTGTTATCAGATATCGTTCCCCCTACTCATGTCTCACCCGGCCGGTTGTAGTCGATTTTCAGCTTGTACATCGAACTGATATATGTGAACCGTATACCTGCCTTCAAAGACGGGATGAATATCAAACAAAACAAAAATAATAATAATGGGGGGGTTCGGACGCAAGTCGACCGACTAGTCGCATCGGACCTTTATTTTTATTTATTTTTCTTGCTCTTCGTCTCGATTGCATGTAAATGGTCGCAAATTCGAACTCCGTCTTAACATTCTCGGCCTGCATGTCCCCAAACATTTTTTTCGCAAGAGAGAGAGGGGTGGGGAGGCATCGGCATCAAAGGACCGAACAAGGCTTTCTCTTCGGTATATCAGAAAGGAAGAAAAAAATAAGTACTAAGACCCGATTCTCATCCGGACCGTTCGGTGATTTTCTTTTCTTATTCTCGGCGGTTTGAGGTCCCATCGATCGGTTTTCCGTGCCTTGTGCCTTGTGCCTTTTTATTTTATCTTTTTCCCGAGCTTAGGTTGAGGTTGAGGTTTTATACTCCGAGGGGCACAGGAAGTATATAAAAAATGGTGGTGGGTGGCGGGCGCTCGATAGACCAAAAAATTATCACCTTATATTCGCGATAGACAAAAAAAAAAAAAAAGGCGAGGAGGCCTGTTGGATCTGTTTCCCATTGAGATATTGCGGAGCTAAACGATGGAAATAATCGGTATGGGGAATGGTTGGCTTGCAGGTTGTGTGCAGCAGCTGGGTCACGATTGTTTTCTTGGTGTTCGCCGTGGTACGTGTGTGCTGTATCGAGTAAGGGCCAGCGAAATTTAAGTGTTATGTCGGGTTCGTCCAAAAGGGCCTTTGCATTCTATGCGAAATGCTGGGGGGGTAACGCCCAGAGGGAGCTATTAGAGCTATAGCGGTTTAACGTTTAGGAAACCCAGCCGCGAGAATTACGAGTATTAGTCCTAGTGGGTTTAGCTATTGGGGTGTGTGTGATTCTAACAGGTTAGTTAGTGCTTATACCATTATTCTACCGAGAATCAAGAGAGAGCAGAGCGACGGAGAAAACAAAACAAAGAAAACAAGAATAAAAAAGAAAGATGATATATCGGATACCATTACTTCTCTTGGCTCTGACCTTTACCTTCGACCGTTTCCAGACAATGAGCCTTGCATGAACTTTTTGCGTTTCTGCAGGCGGACCCGATGATTAGATGTCGGTTCGAGGTATCGACATATACCCTTCCTTTTCGCTCCCTTCACGTTTGCTTGCTTTTTGAGGAGTTAATTGGGAGGCAAAAAAACCGGATCCATTGCTTTGGAGAGTTACAGTGGCGGAATACTACGTTAAGAGAGAAAAAAGCCTGCGGTAATAGTTGCATTTGGGGCTTTTTTGTGCACAGAGGGACTACCGCCTAGTTTCTATGCGAATGGTGATGATGTGTAAGTACACGGAAGCGGACCGAGCAGGGGTTTTCGATTACAACAGCTCGAGCCCAGGCCCCTACATACGTTCAATTCCTTGACCGATAGATGGGGGTGAGCTCTGTTTGGTTTTCCAAGTTCTCCGAGAAGGAACCCTTGTCGGCAGACAGAAATATTCCGTAATGATAACGCCCCGGGCGAAAACAACAGAGTTGGGAAGTGTTTCTGCTTTGCCGACGCCAATACCCTTGGATGCGGTCGGTAGACGTACGAAGAGAGAGCGAGAGGGAAAGAAAAGAGAGGCTAGCGGTATGGGATAGGACGAGCCAGAAAGAAGAAAAGAAAAATAGTACATGTATACACGGTGCACCTACTCTGTTCGTTTGTTTTCCTGAGGAATGCGCACATGCAATCGAATGCGATCGAAAAATGGAAAATATGGCCTAGTCTCAAGGTTTGGCATTTCGCACACATGAGAAGATAGCGAATGGACGAGTTTTAAAAGAAATGCGGAATATCCGAGGCTGCCGATAGGGAGGGAACTGATCTGACGTGCGAAAAGAAGGGGAGGAAGAGAACAATTGAGCGTTCGCCATATTTCGCAATGCCTGTATTTTGTCGCTCCGAGAGCGATTTTTGTCTCTTCGCGTTCGCAGAAGAGGGAGCCCTTTTCGATGGGTCATGAGAAAGTTTATATATAGGCGGGCTTCACGGGCGCAGAAACAAAAAGGAAAGAACCAAAGGTACTTTTCTTTTCATGGGTTACAGGTCTGGGGATACCGCCAGATTTGATTCAGATGTTTTCTTCTTTCTTTCGACTTGTTCTGTTCTCCTCAATTGCCAGGTCTTGCGAAAACGAGAAAAGAAAAAAGGGTGTGGTGAAAAACGAGCGCTTGATGACGCCTGTCAGCAACAGAGCCATGCGACACACCTGTCCATTCCATGGAAGGCTGATTCTGCGAACAGTAGACGTTGTTTTCTTTCGTTCATGTATCTGCAGAGTGATATCTGTAGACGGTGAACAGCACGAGAATGGAACGGAGCGCTTCGACATGTGGACCGAAAGGCCAGCGATGCGCATTTTCGGCCTCTCTGCGACGACTCCTCCTTCAAAAATGTGACGAGGGTTTTTGCGACCTTGTGCGGGATGAGCTGGTTTCTTTTTGATTTTTTGCAATTTTTATAGTTGCCGTTGTGTGCGCGACCGGTGCGAGCCCTGGTCCGGCCTGGTTGGTTCGCATCGAATCGAAAGCGACAGAACGTCCCCCGGAGGGCAGGGTTTACTGGGTGACGATATGCGCAAACTGTCACGAACAGAAGGTACGGTAGGGTTCTTTTCTTCTTCTCTGGGGCCACGGTGGACTCGGAGAGGGTATACACGATCCGACCAAAACGGCGGCCGACGATTTCACCGCCAGGCCTTCTTTTCGCTCAGTGTCGTCGTCATTGTTCCTTTGCGAGGAGGGCAGTAGTCAGATCAGATCAGATCAGCCGTGCTTGTATGTATGTTCAAAAGTGATTGCGAGCGACCCGGGTATTTGCTTTTCTCGCACGGCGCTGTTTTAGAAAGCACGTATGTACACAGGTTAAGCGGCAATGGAATAAGAATAATAACGATAATCAGCTGGCCGACCAGAGTTAGTATTCGACAGAGAGAGAGAGACTATTCTGCATGACTGCGACGTCCTGAGAGCTGTGGTGGGTTTCTCGGTCGCGGAGGGGCCAATCAGACAGCCGGGACGCCCGGTCGATTATCTGAACGCAGGAGAGGGCACACAGCGAGTCGACAGGACCAATGCCCGTCGAGGAGTGGACACAATCGAGGGAGTGTTTATATTATCGCAAGAAGGTTGTATTAGCCAAGTTGGTAGCGGATCGAGTAGGTGTAAACCCGGCAAATGCGGAGCCAGTCAGGACTCCACCAGCCGGCCTATCGCCAGTGTATTATTCTGTGCACTTGGTGGTAGTAGTCTACATGCATATGGCATGCTCTCGCTCGCAATCGTAGATATCATCGGCCGCCGCCTCCTCCTCCTCCTGTCCTCGTTCCCGTCCTTTCCATTCCTCTCTCCATCATCTCCATCATCGTCATCCTCATCAAGCGGATCACTGCAGTCACGGCGACTGCTATTTCGGAGCTGCGCAGGTCGAGAATCCCGCTCGGACGGTCCAAGTTGTGTTTTTATTTATTATTCTTCCCTGGTGCCTGTGTTCTGATCGCAGAGCCGTTTGTTCGATTCGTCACATCCGCCGTCGTCTGCACCGCACTGCACACTGCACTTGCAACTACGCCCGCCGCTGCCTCTCCACCCTCTCTCCCAGTGCTATCATCCTCTCTTCTTCAACTGTAGCACCTTTCCCCTTCTTCATCATTTACTCTTATTATCATTATTATTCTCATTACATTATTAGCATCATCATCAATTGCCCGGCTCTTTTGTGAGTGCCGCACAGAGACGTCGCTTTAATTCGCTACCCGATCGATTTGGGGCCCCTCTCGCACTTGCTTCCCTTCCCTTCCGGAGCCACTGTACCGCCATTACAGCCATTTATTTCGACTTCAACCTGTGAGCCCTTTTCTCCTCCAACCTTCTCGCTCTCCTTCTCCCTCACCCGCCGTTCCCATCTTCGTCGTCTTCCGTCCCCTTCACTTCGTCTTCCCTTTAATAGTCTTCTTAATCTTTTCTTAATCATCACCGCCTTCACTTCTTCCTCCCCTCCGAGCTTGTACGGCTCGCTTCGAATCCTTCCCTTTCAACCGTCCTCCACCGCTTGCTTGCTTTGCCGTAACCTCACCTCACCTCACTTCACCTCACACTCTACCCTCCCTTCAAACTCCCCGACCAAAGAGGCTCCGTCACAACCTCCATCACCACCTCCTCCACCGCTTACTAACGCCGTCGACATCCTCCAGCACAAGGCAAACCCCGTCTCCCGATCTATCGGGTCCCTCAACTCTCCCTCGCCGTATAACCGTCCCTTCCCGTTTGGTCGCTGTGGGCTTGCTCCTCAGCGCACATCCAACCAACTTCGCCTTACATTCCCTCCTCTTTCTTCTTCTTCTTCTTCTTCTTCCTCCTCCTCTCCTCATCCTATCGCGTAGTGCACCGCCTACCGCTCCTACTTCTCCTCCTTCTGCCGCCTCTTCATCCGCTCGCGCTGGCACCGAGCACCTCACGCTGCATAGACAACGACTCGTGGTTGCGTTCCGCCGTCGGCTGCTCCACCTTTCCGAGCGTCGACCACTTATCTTTCTTTCCATTCCTTGGACAGCAGAACACCCGACCTGCCTGGTATGTCCCATTAATCCAACACTAATCCGAAGAATAAACCTCCATCCATTCATCACCCGTTCACCAACCTTTTCTCTCACCCTTCACTCTTTCGCATCCTCCTCCTCTCGGTCCTCACTCGGATTTTTTTTCTTTCCATTTTCCCTCTCTCTCCCGTTGTCTCGAATCTTGTCCTTTTGCTCATCGCGAATGCAGTTCACCTCAACAGCCTTCCCGGCTTCCCAAAGGTCACCAACAGAGTGATTCTTCCGGTTTAAAGAGCTAGTCATCATCATCACCATCTCATACGAGTCCCGGTATTTCACCTGGGACGGACGAAAGGTAATCGCTCTTTATTACCTCTCCGTTTTCTCTCCAACTCGGCTAACATTCACACGGCTACGTAGTCAGTTCACCGATCGCATACCATATATCCACAGTCAACCATTTGGACATCATGAATCTCCAAGCGATCTTGACGGAGTCTGCTCCCAATGTTGCCTCCTTACATTCTGCCAAAGGTGTCCTAGCGACTCCTGTTCATTCACCTCCGATGCCGAAGCACGTCATCTTTGCTCTCCTGACCAACGTCGCCGAGCCTACCCCGACGGACGTCAAGGGCTTCCCTACAGTCAAGTTCACCATAAATGCGCACGATACAACCGAATCCATCGCCTCTACCGTCAAGTCCTTCTTTGGCTTGTTCTCTAACGATGCGACTGTAGCATCGGCCTATCGTGTCTCCTTCGAGACCGACAAGGGTAGTCGCATGATACTCTCGTATGACAACGTGGAAGAGAACCAGACGGTCTTCGTCCGAGCCATGGTCGACCCAATGCACGCTCTGCGTGAGGCCCGTGGCAACAGCCCTTCCAAGGTTCATACCGGCGGAGTCGCAATGTCCATGTCGAGGTCGCGAAGCGACATGAGGCACAGTTCCAGCACACCGTCTCCTGATATGGATCTAGAGCTGGATCTGGAGTTCAAGGGCAAGATTGAGCCCGTTGCCAGTGCTGAAATCTCTGTCGAGAACATACTCGAGGGTTCGCGGAGGAAGCGATTAAAGTTTGAAAGCTCCGTATGTTTACGAGCCTCCTATTCCGTTTTGTGACGTGGTATAATCTAATGCAAAAGCAACACAGGAACTCCCTTTGTTCCCAGAAATGGCCCACAGGTTCGGTCCGGCTTCTTCGTCATCTGCGAGTCCTTCGCGGCCGACTCCTCAATTAACCCCTTACTCTCAACCCGGTCATCAAACCGTTTACCCTCATCCTCAGTCGGCCTACCTTTACTCCCTTGGGACGGAGCCTACTCCTCCTCCAAGTGCCACGACCGCGACCGGCAGAGTTGGACTTCCAACTCCTGCTCCCACCATCGCATCATGCATTTCCGACGAAGATGCCGCTATCCAATTGATGCGTCTCGGAGAGAAGCCCACGAACGGCGTCAACTCTTATTCACATCATATTCGTCACCAGTACTCTCCTGACGTTGACTACAACGGGTACCCTACTCACAATTCACTGTTGCCTAGCCCCGTCTCACACGGCTATAGTCAACACGCCAGCCCTGTGAAGCCTACGTATGCGAGACCTCTCGATTACGGCGAGATGGAAGAGGATCATCACGATAGGAACTACGTCGCCTCGGATGACTATCAAGATGAAGACGATGACGTCCCTCTCTTCCATAAGAGATCCCACTTTGCACCTTCCCGTCAGGCACCGCCTCCTCCCACCGGAATCAAGAAGAAGATTACGCCCAAGCCGAAGAAGCCAAAGAAGCTCAATAGTAATCTCATCCCTGCACCTCAGCTCAACGCATTTCCAGGATACCCGGCCATGGATACCAGTTTCAACGGCTTGGAGGCGGCTACCTCTCTCGCTAACCTTGCCAACCCAGAGGGCAAGTATATCCAACAACAGGGCGTTATGATGCCTCCTGAACCACAGGAGAATCAGAAGCCAAGATGCCAGCGATGCCGAAAGTCCAAGAAGGGCTGCGACCGTCAACGTCCATGCCAGCGATGCAAAGATGCCGGCATTCCTGCCGATCAATGTATCAGCGAAGATGAGGCCGGCACTCGCCGCGGTCGCATGAACGCTGCAAAGGCCGCTGCTGCCAATGGAATCGTCAAACCCAAGATTCCCAAGGTCAAAAAGCGAAAGATCTCGATCTCTGAAGAGATCTGAGCGATCTCGCTTTCATCACACATACCACGGGGTACTGCTCCCTCATCACCACAAACTTCTTCTCTCACAGCTGGTCTTTATATTTAAACCCAAAAGCACCACGGAATCGTTTAAACTTCGTTTTTTATTTGTTTCTTGCTTTGTACATCTTGTATACCATTAAACCCTACAGTCCACCAACCCTTCCGTCCGTCAGTCCGTCCGTCCATTCACCTCTTTCCTACCTACGACGTTTATGCCTGCGAATCCCCTCATCCTTACGAAACCCACACAATAGAATTATAAACACGACGGTCTCACGAAATCCCACTAGCCATTTCATATCCTACCTCGAACGGATCAAACTCACCTGTATCAAAGTCGGGAAACCCTGTACTATCCACTTTTTCCCTTTTACTTTCCTTTCTGTTTTCTTCGGTGCATATCGGTTATCGGGAAACTCATGATTGCGAACATTTGTATTCTCCCAGTCTTATCATGTTTGCTTTTCTTATCTGGGTATATCCATGTATTAACTTTAGTGTCTGTCTGTATCAAAGGGTGTTCTTCTGGGTTCCTCACTTTACTTTCCTTTGTCCGGGGGTCCTCTTTTCCTTATTTCCCTTTCCTCGTTTTTGAATCGTTGGGATTCCAAAGATCCCTTAGCTGTTTTATTCTCTTTTCCCTGTGGCTTTCCACTTTTGCGGTTTCGGGTTTTTGTTTCTTGTCCTTCTTGGATTCCTCATCCTTTTTAGTCTTTTCCTTATCTCCTCAGTCTCCTCCTCTCTGCAAAAACAAAAATATGGTTTCGGAGTTATTTGTTTTTTTCTGTTTCCCGAGGTTTTCCATTTGTCCTTTTTTCTCTTTCTATATCTGTTCATCTTTCCTTATTGCTCTATGATTTTTTACCTTTCTTGACCTGGAGGTTTCGTTCGCTCGAACACTTTCACAGTCAGGGTAAAAAAATCCGCACCCTATGTCACACAGCAATATCCTTTTTATCATTTTGCTGCGGTGTATATTGGTACAGCCCGACTCCTTTTCTCTACTAGATCCTGTAGTTTTGGAGGCGAAACATACACGAAAGCTTTGTACCTAAAAGGAAAAAAAAATATCAATCTCGATCAAATAATAACAAACTAAGGTCCGAATCCGGGGGAGTCATGTATACGATCCATTGCTCGTAAAAGTCAATGCCTTGACATCCAGGGTGCTCGAGCACCTTCCAATTTGGGCCGCATTCTTCTTTTACCCCGCAGTTGCCTGACCGTTTTCTGTGTTTTATTTCTAGAAACGAAGGATTCACAGGAGGCGAGACGCGCTGCTTCGCTTGATGTACCCGAAGATGGACCTCGAATTGCGTCCGCGCCAAAAACTCACCGATTCTCCCTCTGAAAATCGAAAAAGAGTCGCAATCAGAAACGTCAAATGCTTACGAATAAAATGTCACAATCCCAGTTTATTCGCGGTACCACCCGTCGAGTCATACGTACCTGCAGCTGTCATCGTCAACAACATGTCGCACAGTGAATCAGGAGTTGACACCTCTTCGCGGTAATCATTTTCTGTATATCCGAGAACTCTCAAACGACGACCAACATGCCACAATCGCCGAACGAGTATATTAAGAAAAAATTGAAAAAAAAGAGACCCTCCTCCTCCAATAGCCAGACCCTAACGTTATAACTCCAAGCGCCCGGTTTCCGTTTTCCCAGGGTTTCCGATTCCGCAGCGCGATTAAGGTTTCGAGACATCTGCGTTGCCAGTGACGTCTAAATATAGCAGCTGTCTTGGCCGTTTAAGCGAAGACCACTAGCAAAAGCTTGGCTCTTTATTTGCTATTTTGCTTTTTCGGAATATAAAAATTATTTTCTTTAGTGTAAGTTTTCGTTGTTTTTCTTTGTTGTTTGACTCCCACCACCAAGCTTGAAGCTCCAGCGGCACCTCGCAGGGGCGTCTCCCATCACCACACACACGTCTCTCCGGCATCAATCCTACCTGCACCGAACACCATGCCGCCCAAAGGAAGAGGTCGCGCTCCCAGATCCCGCGGGGGTGCTGCTGCCGCTGCCGCTACTGCTTCAGCTTCAGCTGATGAAAATTCACGCCAACAACAAGAACAAGAACAGCAAGAATCAGCAGCATCACAAATCGAAACATCCACCGAATCCACACCGATAGCGATCCCTCCACCCTCAGGTCGTCTCGAAGGTCTCACCAATCCTCCAAATCTTCGATCCAGCGGACGCGCAGCTGCTCTAATCGCTCCTGTCACCGAAACAGCCGGTACATCACCACCGCTACTAGCACCGGGCGAACGACCCAAGCCGAAGCTCAAATTCGCGCCCAAGAACACATTGAGAAAGACTAAGGAGTACGTGGTTTCTATCTACTCGAATCCTTGGGTTTTTTACACCTTTTCCTTCTTCTTCATTTCAATTGTACGAGTTGATTCGGACTGACCTTTTTGTTTTCATTCTCTGATTACAGACAACGAGCCGAACTGAACCGCCAATTCGATCCACCACCACCGGATGATTCGCTGAACGCATTCGGTGTCACACGGGGCGGTTCGTCTTCCAGAGGTGCGAGGGGTAGGGGTAGAGGCAGAGGCAGTGGGATCGGAAGAGGGGATACGAAGCGGGAAGAGGTGGTCGTGGCTTCCGGACCTTTCGCCATGGGGAGCATCATGACGAGTACGCGAAACTTTCACTTGTTTTTACCCTTTCATTGGATATTTTCTACTTCTAAAGAAAGAATGAAAAGGCTAACATGACAACCTACCGGGGTAAAACTAGACGGCGGCAAGCAAAAGGTCTCGATCGAACGAATGTCCCGTTCCTTGCGTATGGGACGTACGGGTGGATCCTCTTCACGTGTGAAACGAGAGGGAGGCGAAGATGGGTACATCAAGGAAGAATTGTATTCCTCGTCTGATTCGGAAGGCGGGCCGAAGATGGACGTGGAGATGATCGAGTTGATTAGTAGTGATGATGAGGAGGATGGTGAGGGTGGTGAGGAAAGGAAACATTCTGTGAAAGGGTTCGCCCCGGTGAGAATTGAGAGAAGGGAACACGTGGATAAGACAGCCGTGCAACAGGCAAATGAAGCGAAGAGAAAGGGGGAGGCTGCTGCCGCGGCTGTGAAGAGAGAGAAAGGGAAGGGGAAGGAAGTGGAGGTGGAAATCACGGAAGAGAGAAAGTCAAGAGGGGGTAGGAGAGACTCCGGAACCGGACCGAGGGTTAAGATTGAAACTTCGGAATCACCAAAGGCTACGAGGAGGAGTACGAGATCACCTGAGCAGGTCAAGAAGAAACAATCGAGTTCACCGGAAGACAAACGACGGAAACAGAAGGCTAGGTCGCGCTCGGGGAATCGTAGGAAGGGTGGGATCGTGCCACAGTCACAGGAGGATTTTGAGGAGAACGATCGGTTCGAGGTTGATACATTTTCAATGCTGAAAGAGTTGGGGCCTGCGCTGCCTGAACGGGGTGATGCGGTGGATGCTGATGGGGATCACGCCATGGTACGCCTACCTTTTAACAGCTGATTCATGACTGTTTGCTAATGACCGGGTTACAGGGCGAGGAATCTGCTGTTCCACCTATTCACGACGAAAAGGAAAACAAGCTTTATTTGTTCCAGTTCCCACCAATATTACCGGTTCTCGAGGCCGTCGCATTGGTGGAAGACGAAGATTCGACTATAAAAAAGGAGGAATCTGGCGCTACAACGAGTGCCGGTCCATCGCAAAGGCCAGTAGATACGGAGACCAAACCAGCATTACCAGACACGAAACCGAAAAAGGAACGGTTCACCACACTCGACGAAGTCCAGAAAGCCAAACTACCCGTCGGTACGGCGGGCAAGCTACAAGTTCACAGATCCGGCAAGGTGTCAATACTGTTCGGCGGGGTGGAGTTCGAAGTGCACCGAGGGGTGGATTGCGATTTCTTGCAGGATGTTGTGGTTCTGCAGAAGGAGAGTGGAAGCTTGGACGAGAGGGGCAAGCCGAAGGGCAGGGCTTGGGGCATGGGACAGCTCAAGGGGAAGTTTGTAGCGACGCCGGATATCAACAAGTTGATTTGAGGCAGATTATGATATAGATATGACCTGACAGTGGGCAGGTTGGCGGTGTAAGATACACTCCTGTATAACATTTTCTTTTTGGCGGACCGGTGGTTATAAACACTGCGGCAGTAATGTTCCTGCAGTGGTTTTTGTTTGGAGGGTCTCGCCCTGGCAGATACGAATATAATTAATAGCAAAATTAAACTTAAGAAGAAACAATGTGGCTAAAGCTTCCCTTCGGGTTGAACATCTCTTCTTGCACAGCCTGACCCAGCCCAGGCACCTCAAACCTGAAGGCGCCCAAACGAGCGAACTTGACCGCATCGGGACCGTAGCGTGGTTACGAGGGTGTCGCAACACATATTCAGCGACGTTCCACCGCGAGACAAGAGAAACTTATCACACCACAGCTAGTCACGGACAGAGACACCGCCCAAAGACGGATGCTATCCAGATGGAATATATATTCTTTGCATTCCCTCTGACCCACTCCAGAAGTTTTGAGATCCTCTGCACTCTTCATGCCAAGCAGCACGATCAATTCCCTTCACTTTTTCCTTTTTTTTTCATTCTTTTGACTGGCTGGCCCAGGTCGATATTGTGGTTATCCAATATCGATATATACTGACTATTTAATTATATTATTACTTACTACCTTGAAGGCAGGTCCTTACCTTCTAAAGCACATATATCTACTTCACGATGAGATTATTACCGGTTTTCGTGTCCTCGCTTTTGCTCCTCTCCACGCCGTCCACGTTTGCAAAACCGATCCATCGAGGGAGACGGGATCTAGCGCAGGATAATCTTGATTTGAAAGAGCTATCGAATCTACAGCGACTGAACGACCTTCCGGAAGATGATCTCCAAACAGCATTCGGGCCGCAGGAAAACGGTAATGAAGACAGCAGCTCGGGCACGGTTATGAGCGCGCAGGAAGCCGGCGGTGACGACAACGACGGAAAGTTCAAGGTATCCGCGCTATCGAGAGAGGACAGGCAGGCGAGGAGAAGACAACGAAAGAACAAGGGCAAAAAAGGAGGGCTGGACGGGATGCCGGGTGCTGGAGATGGCGGTGCGGGAGGGGCGCCGCCGCCGCAGAAACCGTCGCTGCTGAAAAAGATCGCTATCAAAGCCATGGGGACCCTCGGAGTACCGCAGAGCATGCTGACACTCATCTCGGCCGTCCCGGATCCGCTTCTCAAAAAGATGATCAAGCAGCCTCTCGGGAAGGTGAAGGGCAGTCTGGAGACCCTCAGGCAGGGTAAGATTCCAAAGATGGACGGGGTTGATCCCAAGGAGCTCATCCTACAGGTTCTGCCAAATATGGGCGTTCCGGCAAACATGATCAATTTGGTCAAAGCCGCACCCGCCAATTTCACATCCTCCATCACAAGCTTGCAGGGAGACCAGCTGATAGCTACCATCAACGACTTGAAGAAGGGAAAGATTCCAACGATCCCGGGTGTTCCCAAGAGGGACATGGTGCTGGGATTCCTGCCAGGTCTGGGGGTTGCACCCATCATTGTCGACATCTTGAAGGCCGCGACGGACGAGCAGATCAACGCGATTGCGGACTTGCCTGCGGACAAGCTGACGGGCTTGATTGATGATTTGAAGAAAGGAAAGGTCCCGCAGTTGCCGGGAACGCCAAAGAAGCCGTCGGCTTCGGCCAGTTCTCCGGCTGTTATACCAAAGCCATCCACTCCTGTCACCGGGCTTCCTGTCGTCAACCCCGTGCCCTCGGCTCCTGCTGTGATTCCGTCTGCTCCGGCTCTCGCGCCAAAGCCTGTTGTTCCGGTGGTTCCTGGTCCGGTCGTGTCTCCACCGGTGGGTGCTCCTGTTGTCTCTCCGCCAGCTACCCCGGTTGTTTCCCCGCCAGTTGTGGCTCCGGTAGTTTCTCCTCCGGTCGTAGCTCCGGTAGTTTCTCCACCGGTGGGTGGTCCGGTGGGTGGTCCGGTTGCTTCTCCACCGGTTGTGGTAGCCCCCGCTCCAGTTGGACCAGTGGTAGTAGCTCCCGTTCCCTCCGGCCCCGTCGTCGCACCTTTACCAGTCCAACCAATCCAACCAGTAATCCAGCAACCAACAGTTCCACAGCCGGGTCTTCAGCGTCCAGCACCTCAGCAGCCAGCACCAGTCCAACCAGCACCAGTCCAGCCAGCACCTCAACAGCCAGCACCGATAGGGGCACCCGTAGTCCCTGTGGTGGGTACGGCTCCTGTAGCTCCTGCTCCTGTTTCTCCCGCTCCCATTGCTCCTGCTCCTGTTTCTCCTGCTCCCATTGCTCCTGCTCCCGTTGCTCCTGCTCCCGTTGCTCCTGCTCCCGTTGCTCCTGCTCCCGTTGCTCCGGTGGTTGCTGCTCCATCTTTACCACCAGTGAAAGGCGGTTCAATATCTCAGGACCAAACGGGAACGATCGCCCGCAGGGCGCCGAGTTACGCCAGACAATTGAGGAAAGCGAGATGGTCCAACGATGACGGACTGAAACGGGGATCGGGTGGCGGTGTGGGAGGAGTCGCGCCTAGGAGTATGCTGTGGTATAATCGGGAGTTGATGAAGACGAGGTGGGGGAACGATCACGCTAAGAGACAAGGCGAGGCGCAAGGTTCCGCGGAGGCCAATCCTCCCAGAATGTTGCGGTACAGGCGAGATATGTGGGAAACGAGCGATTCTACGGTTCAGGAACAGGAGCCGTCTGAGATGTTTGGGGTCAGATATTCGGAGTTCCTGACGAGACGGGCAAATATCGATATCATTTAGTTTTCGTTTTTTATTTTCTATCTTTTAGCTTAGTGAGCTCTACCAAAAAAAAACATGTAGTAGTATTCTAATAATGAAATAATGACAATCGAACAAATCTACTTGAGTAGTTAAAAAGGTGCCCGTCTAGATCAGGCGAGGTTTAGAATCACTAGCTCGTCGTATAAAGTCTCAAGGGACGCAACCCCCAACGCCGTCGCAACGCAGTTTCACGACCCCCAAATTGAAGTTACTCCATGCATATCCGGACGAATCTAACCTCTCTCTCTCTCTCCGTTTGGCACCGCCCGGCGATACTTTTTCGCAACCGGTGCAGAAATGTAGCAGCAAAGGCTCTACTATCCACCTCTGGAATCCACCAACAGGCTACTAATCTCCTCATCACACTCGACGCCTTTGACACATTCTACGAACCTAAGAAACCAATTGCTGAGCAGTACGTCGATATTGCGAGCAAGCACGGGCTGGTAGGGTTGACGGCGGACGAGGTAGCGGTTGAATTCAAGAGCGGTATGAACATATCGAACCTACTTTATCATCCTTGTATAAATATCACCGGAATAAAGATATGCATCAATGAAATAAATATCATACGTCTACATGTATAATTTATTTGGCACAAGCTAATTATGACTTCCGCGTTACGCAGCATTCAAAGCTCAGAGGGATAAGCACCCAAACTATGGCCACGCTACGGGAATGTCGCCCAAGAAATGGTGGCACGAGGTATACCATATGCTCTCGCGAATCCTCATCGATTGCATTCCACATCTTTATACGTTCCTAACCAAAAAAATCGCTTGATGGTGAAAAAAGGTGGTAACGGATACCTTTGCTCCTCTAACCCCAGCACCCATCCCGCCGACTCTACCCGACGCTCTGTGGGATCACTTTTCCTCCTCATCCGCCTACGCTCTCACGAACGGTGCTCTTCCGTTCCTGTCCAACCTCGCGGACTTGAATTACATTGCCGACAAAGTCAGAATCGGGCAAGCTGATTGGGGTTTCAAAACCATCACTCTAGGCGTAATTTCGAATTCCGACGATAGGGTGGTGGACGTCCTCAGATCCCTGGGCGTGCAGGTCAAGTACCAAACGGTGTCGCCGACGGGAGAGATCAAAGCTGTGCCCGCGAGTGATAAATACAATCTCGAACTGACCGAGGGGGATATAAAGGTGGATTTCGTGACGACTAGCTACGAGGTTGGTGTTGAGAAGCCTGGAAGGGAAGTATTTGAAGCGGCGGTGACGTCAGCGAAGGAGGTCGTCAAGGCGTATCACGGTGAGGATGAAGTCCGGAAGGGACGATGGTATTGGTGCCATATCGGAGACCAGATGCGGACGGATGTGGCGGCGGCGATGAGGGCAGGTGGGGTCGGCGTGCTTTACGACAAAACCAGTGAGGATCTTGAGAGGTGGTTTAGCTTTGACGGGGTTGGCAATGATTTCAAGGTTATGGTTGTGGATGACCTGAGAAAGGTGCTGGAGATGCTGGAGGCATTGGAGTTCATGTATGACGGGGTTGGGTGGAAGGACTGATGGTAGAGCTTGGTAATCAACCTCCAGGTATACAAGCTAGCTGAGAGATCACGGTGATAACATTGAGCGGGTGAAATGAATATATCGTTCGGACAAGTGATTAAACTTTTCGATTTCCAAGCTGGTCGGGTTATAAATACACAAAATATCTGCAACCGATAATACTGGAACTTATGAAATTTATGTATGAAAATTCCTTTCAAATCCATATGCTTTACGCTATCGTCTCTTCCGTTGATGCCTTCAATTTGCAATGCGTCATATCGCCATACCCGAAATTCAAATAGCACAAATACACGGTAAAGCCATCCCAGTCCATAATAACCTACCTAGCCCTCCCATCCATCCAGATTTTTTACATGCGAAACCCAAAGAAGGCGAAAAGAAAAAGCAGCCACAATACAGCTTTCGTTCCTTCCTTTACTCTCCCTTCTTTCCTTTCGGCTTGGGAGTACCACTGCTTCGGACCTTCTGGGGGGCAGGTCGCTTCAGGTGATGCTCCGGGATCCAGCTCTCGTCGAATCCGCTCTTGCCAACTTCGGTAGCAGTAGTCTTCGCCTCGACGGGCACGGCTGGCCTGACGCGCTTTGGCTTTGGGAGCAATGGGACGACCCAGGTTTGGTAGGCGACGAAGCCACCAGCTCCGACGACACCGAGGATGAAGAGGTAAAGGAAGAGACTGTGCAGAATATCGCGTTAGTTTCTGCTTCTTTAATTGATCCATGATTGAATCAATTGGGCCGGAAAACTCACATTTGGGGATCCAACAAGCTGGTTGGGGGCTCAGCAATCGAGATGGTTCCGTTGTAAGCCGTGTACTGCACAACTCTGCCCGCAATCTTGGAATTGAACAGCACCGCGAGCTCGAAAACAACGTCCTGGGCGTGCATGTTTGTCACGAAGGAGAAAGGCACGTTGGCGGTCCCGTCGGTTGGAATTTCGGTGCCGGGTTTGGTGACAGTCAAGTTTCTGATGATCTCCGAGCGGTCGAACTTGCGGAGTTGCCCGCCGACGGCTTCAACTACGATGGACTTGTCTTCATAGTTTGTGACCTCGATATTGACTCGGGCGACACGGCCATTGGTGACGGTGATGCCAAGTGGGGAGTCATTGTCCGGGAAGGTGACCGAGACTTTGGCTTTGAGGTTATAGTCGTATTTCGGGACGGGCTCTCCGTCCTTTCCGAGGGGAGTATCGAACTGAGCGAGCGCAGTGCCGGTGAGCAGGGCGAGCAACGGGAGGACGGTGGAGAAGCGCATGATGGAAGAACGTGCCAATTGAAGAGCCGGTGGAGATGGGGTGACGAAGGAGCGAGAGGGACAGATGGAGATATGATATTTAAGTGTGTTGAAGTGGCCACAGTGTTCGTGGTTCAGAAGGCTCCCTCAAATTTCGGCAAAAACGTCACCGCAGAACAGGACACACCGGACCGGAACCGGGGTTCGTGATTGGTGCGTTTTGCTATCTCATCCTCTCGTCATCTCGTATCGTACAGATTTATTATGGTACAGGTCTACCGCCGGGATTTATAAGCTTTTTAGAACTCCTGGTTTTCCAATTGCTCCTTTACTTTCTCGACCCAGGCGTCACTGCCCTGCGCAAAGTCCTCCCACTCGATAACATTGTTTCCAAGCTCGTACTCTCCCTGTCGTGATCTCTTTAGCGCGACGAGTGTCGCCGCGGATCCCAAAGCGCTGCCGATGCTATCAAATTATCAGCGCCCCTGTTTCTCGTGATAAAAATGCGTGCGTGCGTGCGGATGGAAAAACTTACTCATTGACGATTGACCTGACATATGTCCCTCTCGATACCGTCATCTTGAGATGCACAACCGGCGGCTTCCCTTCCCCGTGATAAATTGGCTGTGGTGGGGGTGGCGTGGGTTCCTTCGCTTCGGCTTCGGCTTCGGCTTCAGCTTCACCCTCCACTCCACTTCCCTCGGCCTCGACCTTAGTCTCAGCTTCCTTTGAATTTTCCCCCTCACCCCCATCAGCAGCAGCAGCAAGTTTCGCCGCATTCCTCCTATCATAATACCTTTTCTTCTTGGACTCCTTCTTTATCTCCTGGTCCGCCTTCCTCTTTTCCCCCACCGCAACCTCCGCCTCCACCTCCTCCTCGCTCAGAGCGCCGATATCGAGATTGGTCGGAATCTGCTCTCCCGATTTGGTATCGAATCCCATATTCTGGTAAGCTTCGGCAGCCCGCCTTTCCATCTTCGAGGCTTCCGCAACCGGGTACTCCCACTTGTGTCCTGAATTCCCATCTTCAAAGTTTGTAATCACGAGTGATGAAATTGTGCACGGCCGCTTCTTGATTTCTACCGGTAGGGAACGTCCTTCGCGCGCGTATTCGTAGAGGGGCTTGCCGTTAAGCTTTAAAGCTGAGTATCTCCAGGGCTTACGTGTCAGTATTTTTTCACTTTCCCTCCATAGGAGATAACTTTCAAGACAAATGTTTACTGGCATACATTGGCGGTCGTTGAAAAATCTCCCCCCGGAATCCGTCCAGCACTCCCTCCACCGCTTCACGAGTGATGTCACCGTACGGTTTTCGAGATGTGATCTTGCCTTCCGCGTCATATGTATCTGTGCTCGCACCAAATATTGCGACAGCTTCGTACTCCTTGGTGCAATCGAGGTATTTATTCAACCCTTTCGTCCCGTGCCCGACGCCAACCACCAAAACTCCGCCTATAATAGAGACCCACAGATCGTATGAGCCAAAAACAGCCATCTCTGAAAGCTCGGAGCGAGTTTCGGGACTGGGGTAGATTTTCCCATACTAGCCATCGGATCCAACGTGCCCCCGTGTCCTAGCTTGACCTTGTCATTTTTGCCCTTCCCACGTCGGTTCTTGCGCGTGAATGACTGTCTCCGGTCCAATTGGTCATTGTGCGCTTTCATGTTCTGCAGGTGTTCGCTGAAAAATTCGGACTTGTTAAATATGAATTGGAGTTCGCGGAGGAGCTGGGCAGAAGTGCGGCCGACGGGCTTGTTAACAGCTGTATAGATTTTTATATGCGATGGTTAGCCTGTAGCTCACGCAGGGTGATTGATAATTGCGAAGGTCGAGGAAGATGCGATGATTAGATCAAAAGCTGGGAAATTAGCTTGGGTGATTGGGGTATGTACCAATAATTCCGTCGGTCACCATATTGGCGATTGAGCGTTGCATTGCCCGAGAGGTTGATTGACTAGAGGGGTGAAGATTTAAAAGGTTGGAAATCAAAAGGTCAAAAATAGTAGCAGACGGAAGCGCATCTAAGAAAATGCTGCTGCGGATCACGTGAGAGGATAGCAACACGAAGCCTTGTTGCATTTCTATTACCTGTAACTTGGAGAGCGCAGACCAGAGAGCTTCTTGCATTTTGATCAGATCGTTCTACTGTGATAATTTTCTAAATCCCGTGCAAATTACATAAATGCCTATATTATATTTCAAAAGTTCGCTATATGCCTTACTATAACTCTTCACAATATGATACCGATTTTAGACATCTCGATACTGAGCGGCTGGTCCTTGAGCTACCAGTAATCATCCAAGTAGTCTGCTAGCTTGGCCTCCCTATCCCTCCATCTCGTTCCTTTCTTGTACTATATCAAACGTTTGAGTCAGTCTCGCATCTTACTCGGTAAATAAAAGCCACTCAAGGTTTACACATACCCAACTAACCCCCTCCATTATCGTTGGAAACCTCAGCCCCTTCGCCTCCAACCTCGCATCATCCCATAGAAGAGCATCTCGTTGCACTCCTCCTTTCTCCCACCACAGACAATCCCCCTCTCCAACTTGAACCTCCCAGCCACTGTTACAGATTCTCATCATGGGATCGTAAACCTCCATCTTCATCCTAGCCACGTCAAATGTGGTCCACGGCGCGAACGACTCTCTATCCAATCCCGTAGGATGCTGGCAGTATACCGCAAATTGCTGATCATACGTCGACTCAAACATGAATTTCCACAGTTCGATCGGTCCGAGTCGGGTGATTAATGCTTGTGTTACCGCGGTGACACGAATTTCTATATCATCAAAACCCGGGCCTCTTGATCAGCAATCCGATTCAGCCTGGCCTATATTAAAGGAATAAGATAGGGACCGAGAAGAATAAATACCTAAGGAATAGACGCTGGCACCCCATCTCTCGGGCTCTCTCCTCACCGGACTCTTTGCATCCAGTATACACTCTTTAACAATGGGTTTCACCGTATCCACCAACCAATCTACAACTAAAGGGGATATCACTCGGTAGTCAACGTACGGAATGCTCTCTACAAACGCTAGCATGGCGTCCTCCTCTGGTTTCCCCGTAACGGGAAATCCGAGGTTGTTCAGATCATCAGAGTGAAAAAAGTTATCCGTGGATATTTGTGTGTAGAGAAAGTACTGATAAAAGGCTCTTGCCGCTCGAGCGACTTCTGCCTTTGTCGGAACACAGCGGTTCGACTCCGGAGAATCGGACCCGGCAGGGACGGTATCGGTATCTGAGGTACGGTCCAGAGAGCATTCCGACGACGTCGCTACGGGACAGAATTCTTCCGTTTCATCATCGTAAAAGTCTCGTAATTTGTCCTCGCAAAACAATCCGGCCCATCGGAATATGGACTCCTGCAGACTGCTATTCAACTCCTGGAATCCTGGAGGCGCGCATTTTTCCCACGGTACTGCTTCGCCCGCAGTTTTCGAAAACAACCCCTCGGGAGGATTCGAGAAACCCAAGTACGCATTCAAAAACCGGTGTAGCCGTGATATTTGGATGTACGACTTGTTACGGAATACGATTAGTGCGTAGGCGAGAAAGGTACAGTATGCGGAGTCCGAGGATGTGGAGTTTAGGAGGACAGATGTCCGGATTGACGTTTGAGATTCAAGATAGGCGGAATGGAAGGTACGGTTGGTTGTTATGGCGGCGAGGAGGACGGGAGGTGAAGGAAGGTGCTTTAGGATCTTGATGAGGAGTTCTATTGGAAGAGAAGTTATTGATATCTGTAGTTTCTGCATCTTTTCTTTTGTGATATTATATTAGGTACCCGTGGCCGCCCGTTGGTGTTGATCTGTATCTCGAGATACTTGAAGACGTCTACCAGTGAATCTAAATTACAATAAATACGGCTACACGGTCGGAATGAAGGGTAGGCTACAGATTTTAAACATATGCCCCGAGTATAAACAAGACGGCCGAATCATTATTCCGACGGAAATACCCCCGCACTTTGTGCGACGAGACAATTCACAAGAAATCCCAAGCCGAACTTGAGTGCGAATCAAGTCGTACGAATGGCTGTTCAACACAAACCATCTCGTCGGCATCTGACAGGCTCGATGCCCAATTACCGTATTCGGGCAATCGGTGCGTACATGTCCGATGGGATGGTGCGCAGACTCGCCCATGCTACTCGCTGGGGAAAAATTACCCTTTTTGTGAATTCACAAAAGAGATGTTATATACCATAAGCTTATATAAGACATTTTGCAGTTCTCACTCACGTAAGTGCTGACTACGCTCGATTTTTTACCCATGAATGCACGTAGAGGGGAAATCACTCACGGCAGTTTTATCCGGAAGGTTGAATATTGCTTCAAGCTAGGAGTGTATACATGATAAAGCTGCACCCAAGCTTCAGATTATTCTGCTGGGGTGCTGCTAGCAGCGCTGATACGTTATCGTCATGGTTGGTGGTGGTGATGTTGGCGTTGGCGCCAAACCCTGGTGCCTGGGTCAGCACGTCAGATTTGGTCGGCATCAAACGAAATATCAATCAATCTTAGTTACCAATCCCGGTAGCCTCTACTGCGGAACGGTTGTTATCGAGGTACTGTCACCTCAATTGCCTGGTTGGAGCGAGTAAATTTCTGCGCGATTCGTATGCCGGTGGGCCGTAGTATATCATAAACGTTATTGTACATGTACACACTATGCGTAAATACCAAATTCCAATACACATACGAGGTACGGATTAGCACAAAATTGAACGGTCAGGTATCTCCTCATAATCCTAAAACTACGTGTTATATCTGTGTAACATTTTTAGATTAACGGCCAGCTTACCGGTTATGAAAACGCCAAACCCTATAACTCTAGTAGTACGCAGTCAGGGGCGTGAATTTATAGGAGAGTGGGGGCAGATAGCAATGGGAATAGACATATTGAAGTTCTTCTTCCCCTTGAGCTGAGCTGACAATAATGTCTCTCGGTAGGTTATCACCCCCTGTGACAGTCACTTTGAGAGCGAACTTGTATTACCCGTATACATAGAATAAAAGCCGTAGCAGGAACCGATAATTCATTCATTATTTCTATTCATACTAAATACCATTCGAAGATGTGGGGGGTGCGATGTAAACTTCAAAGAAACAAGGATTAAGCAAGTAGCTTTGCAACTAAGGCTTGCTGACAAGTTGACAAGGAACGCCAGCCGGTTTGGTTTTCGAGACTGTTGACAAGGCAAGAATCCAAAACAACAATAAACGCCAGTTCTGTGTATAAGAGACCAAGGGTATCGGTGGAGAAAGCACCGCAGCTACAAAAGAAAATTTAAAAAAATGACACAATCTGCAGGTAAATGAAAACACCGAGGTAGAGAAACCAACGAGAAAAATAAAAGGAAAGAAATCTCAGACAGCGGGCTCGCCCTCCCTTCTGACACCTCCCATGTCGGTCCTCAGGTTTAGATAGACCATATATCCCACTAGCAGAGAAACGCATACGAATCCCTTCACCACGGTCTCCACCCTCTTATTCCACCTGATGGATGTGTACACAGCCTCGTTCTTCATCGGCACGACCGGCGATTCGGAGTCCGTGTACTGCTTCGTTGCCAGCAGCACATTCGGTGCGGTTTCGCACAAAACATCGAGCTCGTCCACCAGCCGTCTCGTCAACTTGAAAACCTCGCAAGCTTCGGCGAGAACCTCGGCTCTTTCTTTGGGCGTCAACAGCTCCTCGGCCTGCCTCAACCCATCTCTGAGCTTCTGCCTCAACTCAACCTCTTCCTTGGTCGACCGCCCGTCAAACATGAACAACCCGACACCGGGAGCGACCTTTGCTTCCTCCGGCACGGTCTGGTGCGGCGCCAGAGCTAGCTTTCGGATCGCGGATCGAGAGATGGCGGCTTTGATGTGCTGTCCGCCGGCGAAGAGTGCCATGTAGAGGCAATGGCAGTACGCCAGCAGCACGTGCGGTTTCTCGGTTGTCACCCTCTGGACGTACGAAGCGACAAAAGCGCGGGCGGCTGTGCCCTTGGATAGCGCATCCTCCTTTGACTCTGGTGCGTACCGGTTCAGATCCTTCTCGAAGACGCTGGCACGGTGGAGGGCTGGGATGTAGATGTTTTCGAGGATGGCACGGGTGCGAGTCGAGGTTGAGGAGGAGCGAATGTGGGAGTCGAGGGCGGATTCGAAGCTCGAGTAGATTACGGAGAAGGAATTCAAGCCTGGTCGCACCGAGTACGTTTAGCGGTTCGTTACACAGAGAAGAGAAGAGTGGGAGAAGGCTTCAGGGTATGGTCAAGTACCTTCGTGGAATGCCTTTGGATTCTTCAACCCGAGCGGCAGACGGCTCATGATGATCATATTGAGCTCATGATGCAAGGACCTGGAAAGAAAGAACCGTCAGATAATCATCCGTCGATCGGACAGCGAGGGCATGCTGTGTAACGAGACGTACGCTGTGATGTAGTTGATCTCGTCGGCAAGCGACAGCTGCTGCTTTGCCGGCGAATTCGTTGCGAACA
This sequence comes from Dactylellina parvicollis, assembly GCA_036971385.1. Classification (NCBI taxonomy): domain Eukaryota; kingdom Fungi; phylum Ascomycota; class Orbiliomycetes; order Orbiliales; family Orbiliaceae; genus Dactylellina; species Dactylellina parvicollis. The sequence goes on along the minus strand of JAJTUD010000013.1, from coordinate 325,146 downwards.
TGTTCATTTGTGCTACGACAACACCTCGAAAAAGGAAACGAGTATATATAAAATCTGCGAATGGGACGAAGGGAAGACGGTACGGGATTTGCTATCTCAGGCGCAGACAGCTTTGGTATACGAAATACCGACAGATCATCTAGATTTAAGAGAGAGGGGGAAAGAGGCAAAGGTCTAGATCCAGGGGAGGAGGGGGATTTAAGGTTCCGCCTTGTCTGAGCTCCAACTGTCAAGTTGACTCGGTCCCTCCTTTGTTCCCTAGTTCACTAGTTCCCTTGTTTATCGTACCAAGAGATGTTAATACGCTCGGGTGTGCTCATCGGTTGGGTTTACGATGCGTATGTGGCGGAGGTTGGAGCAGCTGCAGGCACCTTTGGATCCCTTTGCATCCATCCACACTTTGTGACGGAGATGCTTCTATTCCTTCTGGTCGGTTAGCACACATGCATAGGCTGAAGCAACAAGAGAGAGAGAGCAGAATGGAATATTCGACATGTTTTCTTACGTCGTCTGATATTAGGTCGCTTGTGTGCTCAAAGCATGCCGAAGAGGACGCCCAGGTGCGCTCGTTATTAGCCTCGAAGCTAGGTCACTCGTTATGTATATGCAGGTGTCTGTGACTGATGCGATGTTGGTTGGTGGGGTCGGTTGCATGCGCGCCGCAGACTGGGTCATGTCCCAGCTCGTTTCCATCCAGCTGCTCACGAGGAAAAGAGGAGGAAGCCGCCAGAAACCCAAGGATTCATTTGGAATCGAGCCGTCGGGCGCTGTCTACAGGATCGCTGTGCTGTTTTCTTCGTGATGCCTGAGAGTTGATTTTTAAGCTGTCGTTCATTTTTCTCTCATCCCGCACAGTTTGACAGGTAAACCGGTTTGGGAGGAAATACACAAAACGGCTGCAACGATCGAGGAACAAACGGCTAATCGGCGCATTCGCTATCCTTGTTTGGAGCTAGCTGCGAGACCTCGATGCCATACAAATCTTGGTCACTCCTGCATGGGTCAGATTTATCATGCTTTATCAGATCCGCTGATGAGTCTGGTCCGGCAAGGATCCCACGCCGGCACCTCTGCATGGGGGGCACCATCACGAAAACGAGAACGAGCTCGACGAGGCCCATGCGATATTAGTCAAGGAATCTCGCCAGAAAATTTTCATCGCACAATCTCCTGCTGGATTTACTCTGAAGAAAATTCTATTCTTCTCCAGGGTTACAAGAGAGAAAAGAAATGTTATCTCTTGGCGATTTCAAACTTTGGAAAACTTGAATGTTGGCACCGATATCGGGACGAGCGTTGATGCTTCTATTGATACTCTGGATCTCTTAACGGTCTCCGGAAATCCGAGGTCAATATCGTAAGTGCATGCCTAGTTGGCAGAGGCCCTTTTCAGAGTCTTGACGAGACAACTCTCGGGTTTCGAGAGGTTAGCCGACGCATTGGGCCTTCCTAGCAGGCCAGAAAGGGTTCCATTCTATATAGTCTTTAGGAGGCCATTCTACAACATAAAGTTGCGAGATAGTAACAGGCTATTTTACTGCTATTGAATTCATGGAAATGAGAATATGAGACGATTGAACGCATATTGTGAAATGCACTTCGAGTCATGAACAATGCTTCTCTTGATTAGGATCGTAGGTTGCGCTTTTGAGAGACTGCGCTTTTGATCGTCCAGAGCTATCATTTCATTGACGAAACCCGAGCCAATCCTGCCGTGCATATCCGGAAGCTGCATCTTACGCGTATACTTTCCAATATTCAAGCCGAATCCTGAACAGGTATATTAGTAGCCGAATGGTCGCCTGCTGCAACACAAGACCGTCATGTCTTGAAGCCTGGCTTGGTGCAACTTGAACATTTCAGTCAAACAGAACCGAGAAGAAAGTGATCCAAGATGTATGGTATACCAAAAGTAGGAAACCCGTCTGACGTTCACCCGAAGAAATATGAGAATGGTAGATATTTAGATAAGGGAAAATAGTGAAAGAAATTTAAAAGAGCACCATGATAACCTCCCATCCCAATATAAAACACGAAAAAAAAAATAGTTCGATATCTACAGCACTGCAGGAGTTATGACCAAGAACAAGACCTTCTATAGCCCGCTTTTTTGGAATCCCAACCCATAACAAGACCCGAGACCGACAAGACCGCCTAAACAAAGACTCACAAAAGGAAACAAAATAACCGGTTAAAGAGAAAATCGTGTAACGTTATAACCTGAGTACGCTAAACCGACGAATTAAATATATACCGGCTGAGAAAAACAATCAAACAATGTACACGAGAAGAAAAGCTAGGAGCCCGATTTATAGAAAACTACTTGGATCCTAGTAATTTTTTTCCAAGTAAAAGCTTACTCTTTTTGCGAATACTGTAAATAAACTTGGATTAGCTTCCGAAGCTCGAATTGCGTTTTCACAACTACCATTTAAACTAACCTTTCTTCAGATTCACCAGCGATACCGTCTCTCGCTCTTCTGTCACTCGTCAAGATGGATAAATGACGACCCAGGGCATTGTGGAAAATACCGTGCTAAAATGGCAAAAACATTAGCAAAAACCCCACTTTTGCAGTTTTGGACCCCAATGGCAAATTAAATAGACCTACCCTTTCATCCCCTTCCCCTCTTGATCTGGAACTAGAACCATTCTCCTCAACACTTTGCACGCTCGTCGAGCTCATTGATCTACTCGAACGAATACTATCCGTCCGGGTTCCCGTGCTGGACAAGCTCGCGTGGTGTCCCAACGGCGATCCATTCGAAGAACTACTTCGATTTCTTCCTTTAGTAGTCACTTGCTGGGACCTCGTAGATTCTTCATAAGCACTCGGTAAGTACGAAGAAACATCGCTATCACTGCCGAAGGGAGTTGCGGCAGCAGAAGTAGAGGAGGTTATCAAATTCCGAATATTCGACCCCTTGTTGAGATGCGGTCGTCTGTGGAACACCTTGTGCTCGATGATTGCTCCGGTATGAGAGATGAGAGCACGGATAACGTCTGTTCAATTTCGCATGGTTAGCTCATCTTTATTTTAAACAGGCCGGGGAAACTTAATAACGTACCTTTCTTCAGCCTCACCAACAAATCGAGGTTGCTCCACGTCTTATTCCTGTACTCTAGGGTCGGCATCCGAAACACAAACTGGTGGATATCTTCAATGTTCCGATCTCCTTTCCCTTTATAACTCAGACAAAGGACCACACTCGGAATTTTGATGTAAGCTAGTGTCATGTAGTTCGACGCTCGGCTGATCATCTGCGATATCTCGTCCGTCTTCTCCTTCTCCTTCTGCTGACTCTTGACATCGGTGTGGGCCGTTATACTATTGGTGCGACCCCAGACACCCTTCTTGGAGTTCGCAGATCCTAGGGCAGGGTGAACCTGATCAATTTGGCTCCCGCCAACGCTACTGACTCTGATGAACAAAGGCGATGAAGGTCTCGGGTTTTGCACCACATTGCTCTCTGAGGATTTCCTCGGTCCATTACTGTCATCCACTGCCTTCTTCGCCAATGTTGGCAACGACTCGAACGACTGCTGCCGTTTTATCGAAAACCTCGGCTTTAGCGACCACTTGTCGGAATCCACATGGGCAGTGACTGGCCGTTGCGGCTTTCCACTCGAAGTATGGGGTCTCTTCTCCGATGTCATCGTTGGCTTCAACCGATCTCCTAGCATTGTCTCCGGTTGAGGTGCTGGCGTTTCTACTGATAGCTTGCGCTCTAATTGGGTCCGTATGGCATTGTCTTCAGAATCGGATTCCGATCCACTTTCACCAGGCAGGTTCGATAGTGACGGCTTCATCATAAACGGCGAGAATCCTTCTGACGAATTCGAGTCCACTCCGGGGAATATAAATTCGAACAGTTTCTGACCAGCATCATAATCCAGCTGAACCAGGAGCGGGAACAAGTTGACCTCAAAGTGGTCCATGACCGGAATTCCGGCGATGGCTTCGAGCATGTACCAGTACACTCGGAGAATCTTGTTCTGATGCGCTTTATTTGCTTCCAGCGTCCCCTCGAGGTAGGGAGAAATCATCGCAGGATAGGTAGCCTCCGGTATCCTGTTGACTCCCTGCAACATCTCAATTTCGACAGTGTTGAAATTTGATCCGTCGCTGTTATCGGTTCGTTCGTAACAGGCATTTGTTAACTTGAGGTCTACGAATGGTTGATTCTTGTTCAAGAGAAGGTTTGCGATGATCTCGCCGGCGCTAAGGTACCATCTGATCAAACCGGTGGTCTGTTGTCGTTCATCATACTTGCGCTGGACAGACATTATGGATTTCATTGTGAAGAACAATTCGTCTTCACAAGTGGCAAGGTCCTTCTCCAAAGACAACCGGTCCAACCATCCTTGCTTGTCGAGGTGCCTTGCGTTGATCTGGAAATGCGTCTTGATCTCCTCCAACTGCTGAATCCGATTCTGAAGAGCAGTGATACTGTCAGGAGCACCCTTGAGATCGCTGAAATCTGAAGCGAGTATAATCTTCTCCAGCCGTTCGTTCCTGCTCTTTTCCAATGGCTCCGAGTACAAGAGTAGATCGAGCACGATGATATAAAGCGTATAGTACTCTGCCGAATTCGACGAAATCTCCATCCGATCAAATGTCGCCCAGACATGATCCACTCTTGGCTCATTCTCCACCAGATTAGCATTCTCCGAGGTACCCGAATCCAAACCCTCGTCCATCAATTTCAACCGCAGAGAGTTGTGCTTGTCCGCTCTCAAAGTCGTCGAGGTCTTCTTCACCACCCTCGAGAACCCGTGCGGGTTAATGTCAAACAAGAGCATATTCTCTAGCGGCACCCAAGGTGGCCACGAAGTATTCTTCACACATCCGTATTGATTGTTCGAATGGAGGTTATGGAGAGGTGAAGTAAAGTCCTTATGTCTTGCAACAAAAGCCTGCGCGTTCTCGAGCTCCAGTGCAAAACGCCGTTGTACCAGACCGGACACCGGATCTCCCATCCTCTCCTTGTCCATGATTGATATGACGGTAAGCTGCATGCTCTGCGAGGTAACCAGTAACGCTGAGCTCTTGTTCTTCTCGCTCTGCATTTGAATCTGCGGCGCAATCAGACGCACGTGGTAAGAGTTGAGCGGGATATATTCTTCCGAAATCCCCTTCTTCAGATCTGTGGGGTCTGCTGGTGCCCCTCCCATCGACATCCTCCTGCTCCTCGGCCTGGGCTCGTCGTCCGCCGCCACAAGCTTTGCCTTGTCATTCAATAGGGCTTCAATTCTCGACTGTACAGCTCCACTCTCCTCAACCTCCGGTGTGGCACTGTTATCCCACACACCTCTAACGCTCGCCCTCTCTGATTCCTGGCTCATCTTCTTCTCCTTATCCAGCTGCTGCTCCTCCACTAGATCCAAAATAAATTTCACTGCTCGTCTCGACATGTAGTACACAAAACCTCTCCGCTGGTTGACCTGATGAATATATCTCAAAATCACATTCCTCAGATCATTGCTCCACTTAGCCTGCATATTGTGCACAATGAAGCGGTTATTGAAATCGTCGTCCCACCGGGTAAACGGCTCAGCATCTTCCATCAAATCCGGTCCTATCTCGGATTTGGAATCGATACTTGCAAGATCGTCATCGATCGCAGACTCATCCAGATACTTTGACATGTTGCGCAGCATATTCTGCAGAAATCGGATCTTGTCCATCAGTACAGAGCTCTGCGAGATGAGCCTCTCGGACTCTCTTGCAAGTTTTGGATTGTCCCTGTCCTGTTTGATGCTCTCGGCTAGAGTATCCAGTAGTTCTTGATTCTTTCTGAGCTGCGAATGCACTTTCTCCATACGGGACTCTATCAATCCGCACTGAATCTCTCTTGGATCGTTGTTCTGATGCATCACGCAATCGTGTGTCGCTTCGTGTCCGAAAGGACTTCTCCCTTTCTGTCCAGTGCTACTATCACCGCTGGAATGATCCGTCTGTCGAAAATACGTAAACCTAGGCGTAGAAGCCAGCGGCATAATCTTGGTCGAAGGGCTAAACCTTGTCGGAAGAACCCAATCCAACTCCACAAAATCGTCAACGTCAATCCAGTCTGTGTCCCCATCCGAGATTGAGAAATTGGAAGAATCGCCCAATGGTGTGGCGTTATCGTTTATTGGCATATCAAAACCGGCCCAGTCTTTCACTTCTTCCGAGGTCGCGCTCGCAATTGTAGCAGAAACAGCTCTGATGTCTGCCATGTTGAAGTCTAATTCTGCTTGGTGAATGCTCATATTTGTGCTTCTTCGATCGACACCTAGACCCTTCAGCTTCATAACGCTCTCCTCCTTCCGCTGGTGCGCATCGAGCGTGAAGCGGTGCAACTTGACTTTGAGACCTGTAGCTGTGATTGTATCTGTGACAGTACCGCCGCCGCTGGCTTCCGATTTATATTCTTCCGCATCTTTGTGCTTATATATGTGGCTCAGGTATAGCGGAGACAGTAAAAGTTTATATTTAATCGTTGCAAGGTGCCGGCCGAACTTTTTGGTTGATTTTTCAACGCCGGGGAAGAGAGCGCCCTGTCGGATAGGTAAGGACATGACCCCGGAAAACAAGCCTACCCAGTCGTAGAAATGCGTGAAGACTCTCGGAGTCAGATGAATGGTATTATAGGCTGAGGCCATCTTGTTGCTCGTCCAGTCATGATTTAAGGGTGCGATTATGGAAATTGAAAGATGGATATGGTGGCTTCTGAAACCTCGAAAAGCATCATAGACCTGGAAAAGAGCATGAAGGTTAGCACTAGCACTGTCAAACTTCCCTCGATGACTATACTCACCTCATCCGAATTCTGCTTTAATTCTCTGACAGCCTCCGGAGTTCTTAGAGTAAGCTCGTAATGCGGCTTAAACGCAAAACTCCTTTGCCTAACAATCCAGTCTGCCTCTTGAGTTGTCTCTTGTTCGAAAACGAGACCGAGTTGCCACCTGACTCCACCAGTGGCCTTCAAGATGACTTTCTTGAATATAGCGATACTCTTATTATAACTATCGCTGCTCATAAAGCTCTGGTCATCTTCGGCTGTAGATGCAGACTCTTCAAATACCTGGAGCGCCGCCTGGCTGAAATCAGGTACCGCTAGGAAGTACTCCTTGCTTTCGACAATAAGGAAGTTAAGCGGGTTGTCATCATTGGCGATAAAGCAGCGAACATCTCCTCTCCAGCATTTGACGAACCCGGCTCCATTTCCTGTTATGACATATGGATCTCTAGAACCCTTCAAGGTAACTTGAACATCTCCATCACCCTTCCAAGCCCATTTTATCCGTGAGTGAACTGAAAGCCTCAGCTTATCCCAGAACCCAATCTTTTCGGAAGGATCCACGTGTGGCTTCGTAAAAGTCTCGAATACCATCATCATGTCTTGGATCGCAGGTTGATAAGATGTTCCCCATGTGGCCCTTGTGGTGTACGGGGTATTGATGCTGATATCGATATCCGAGTAGGTCTTGACCGGTGAAACTGTTCGATGAACGTCGACCGCGAACCCCTTCTGTTTCTTTCCGTCTTTCTCCACAGTCGGTACGATATCGACTCTCACATGCAGCAATGTATCTTTGTCTCGCAGTTCCTCTGCTATAACGAAATCTGTCTCCAGTGACCACGCTGGTATTCTGGGTGACATACCTGACTTCATTTGAGGAATATGAAGGAGCGGGAGAGGGTAATCTCGGAGATTAATTCGTGCTTCTCCCATGTTGAGTTTGACATGCATGGGAACAAGCAAGGAGAATTTTGTACTCTCAGGCAAGCCTTTTCCAACCCGATGGAGGAATTTCGGAAGCTGTTCGAGCGGAAACGACGGTTTGTCCAACGTCAAATCAAAGTCAACAATCTGAGCAATTGCTAGAGCCGGTCGAGCCGGTACCTCCAATATCCTTTCCGTCTCTTCAACATCTGGTGGTAAATCGTCATCACCCATGAACTTTCTTCTCATCGCTTGAATTCTCGCACGGGTTTTCGGAACTGCCATTTTCATCTTTCGAATCCAAACTTGCGAATTATGTACCTGCAGTTTCCGCCATGCTGCATCGATTGATATTCGGGCCTCGTGAGTCGGGCCTTGGGCGTGTTCTAAATTGTAGCGCATCTTTCGACGTCCCCTGGAGTCGTGAGTAGGAGAGTCTTGATCTCCTTCACCCGAACCGCTTGTATTCTTCTCAGTTTGTACGCTGTTAGTGTCCGAAGTTTGTTGAACACCATTCGGGGCGTTTGAGCTGGTTTTTGTGGACTGTCGTCTATTCTTAGATTCGATAACTTTTGCAACTTTGGCGTCGAAAGCTTCTTCTCGAGCGAGTCGGTTCTTTTGTTCGCTCAAACCGATCCTATATATCATAGCTAATTTGCTTTCGAAGAGGTCATCTTCCAATTCAAACTGCAGCGCTTTCGCCTTGATAGATATTCTAGGCAGGAACTTTGCTTCCTCCGCTTTCTTCTCAAGGATGTATTCATTCGTCCCAGATTGGAACCTATGGAACAGCTGTTTCGAGGCTTTGGCGGTATTTATTATATTATCGCTGACCCGGTATAGAACAAGCTGATGTGGAATCGAGATTCGTATTGCCTCCATCGTTAAATCAAGCGACTTCCGTTTCGCAAAGACTTTATGAGACTCGTACCTGCCTTCTCGCATATCTCCCCTGAAGTGTTTCGCACTTATCACTCTCGCCCAGCAGTCACCCAGCTTCGGGCTAGTGACATAAAATCGGATGTTCCTCGCTTTGAGAAAAGGGAAGCCCCATCGCTGCCTGCCAGCGTCGAGATGGTATACATCCAGCATCACTTTGGGATTCTTGGGAAAGTCCCCTTTAATCTTAACATGTCGAATTCTGATATCCACAGCAAGGAACTCTTCCTGTTGTACAGGGCTTTCTACCAAATCAATTCCAGCAAGTGCTGGACTTTGAAGATATTGATCTGGAGGAGAGGTAAACCGCGTTGTCGTTTTGGTGGCGTGAAAGTCTCCAAATGCATCTTTTAGCACCTGAGCAGCAATCAAGACGGAATAGTGGCGTAGAAGAGAGTAATGGAGGAATAGCGTCTTAGTGTGCGAGGTTAAGAGAAGCGTCGGTCCGTCTTGATCGGTGACAGATGAGAGTGCCAGTTCAAAGTGAGGTAACGCACACATGGCATCCATGTCCCAGGTTTCGGCTGAATCCACCGCAAAGCCTTCTAGGCCATGTATGTGGAAAGATAATTTCCTCCCGTCTGTGGGATTTTTGTGTGGTCGTGGTCCTTGAAGGGGTATCTTCTCATCCATACCGATGGCTCTCGACGTCCTCCGCTTAGGGTGACTTTTTTCTCGAGATTTGCTAATAACCTGGGATTTATATTCGAGAGACCACGAGTCAACCTGAACAGCGGCGCCCCGCACATCTTCTGAAATTTCCTCATCCTTCCCTGCGACCTCAAAGCTAAAATCTTTCGCGTCGACTTTGAACTGGACTATCCATTCGGGAAGACTTCGTAAGAACGACGTTTTCTCCTCAAATCGATTTTGAGTCGTCACATCCGGTACAAAATCTCGTTGGAATTGCCGCACCATCTGTTTGATACCCTGAACAATCTCCGTACGGACCATCCGGGTGGTACACGATTCTATTAGGCAGGTACCAGCAAGTCGAACCTCAGGAGATGCGTCTAATTGAGCTTTAACTTCAATGGTTTCGAGCTGAAATAAATCATGTCGTTCACCACCAGCCGCACGATAATATAATTTTTGACTGGCTACACGGAGCGACGTTGTCAAAACATAATGATTTGGACCTGTTGCGGTGTGTGATGATTCAACTTCAGTCGATGCCGAAGAAATACTGAATATTAACATATCAGTCAATGGAGCGTTCTTAGGGTTTGCTTTGTCAAAGGCGGGGAGAAGAACTCTAACGACCGGTTCGTGAACTGAAAATTTGATATTCGTCTTTGGAAGTAAGCGTGAGACTAGCTGTTGGGGGCCTCCCATACCAGAGTGTCTCGGTTTATCTTTCTTGGGTTTGAAAAGATTGACGACGATTGGTAGATGCTTGGGCTCTAAGTCTACTGACGGAGATGTTACGACTATATTTGCGTTAACAACGTTCGAGTTCCGATCAGCTTCGGGGCATTCCGCGAGTTCCAGTATCTTGGATGGCAGTGTCATCTTTGATGTTACTGTGACCATAGGGACATAAGCCAATTGGTCGACATTCCCTCGCTGATCATCAATTTTGAAGGCCATGGATATAGCAGCTAACAGTGCTTGGTGTGCGATATCATTGGGAGAGAAGTCCCTACAAATATTAGCTCAAGATCCGCAATGCGATGTGGGTTCGGATTCTTACATTCTGTGTGCCGGGCTATCTTGTTCTAACCTGTGCAGATCTAATCCCAGCTCTTTCAACGACATTGTCGCAATAAGCGGTTTTCCAGCAGGCCGAATATCATTTGCAATCTTCGAAATCTCCAAAACTGCTACCGCAACTTGGACTTCATGCAAGCCATTTAAAATTGAGGCTAATATATCTTTAGATTCCGTGACAATCTCAACCAACCGTTCCGTCCGACTTCCTGGCATCGACATTTCGCCCATGATTGATCCTAGCGAGAAATTGCGTTTGTGATGGAGCGGCCGCTGTGGTTTCAATTGTTTCTGCATATTTGCTTTGAATGTGAGAATTTCGTCCAAGGGTATCCTCAGCTTGCCCACTTTCATATCTAAGGAAACGTCCTTCAATACTTGGTCTTTCTCCTCCAGTACACCACCAATATTCAGGTTTACCATATCGCTGATCAGGACCGGGTTGCTACCCTCAGGCGTAAGAAGGATGCTTCGACATGCGATTACGCACTCGAACGGATGCCGCTCTTGTTCGTCCTCTTCTGATATTTCGTTGCAGGGGCTGAAGGCGCTGTGGGACCGTGTATCCTTTCTCGTAACAACTGACACTCCGACTGCTCCAATCTGGATCTTTCCAGCGTTGCGGACCACAAAGGTAGTGTTCTGGAACCCAACGTCTACCATCCTGATCCACCCAACATATCTTCGAAGTAGGTGTAGTAATTTCCTACACCTTTCGACTAACTTCTTTGTTTCTTCCACCTGTTTCTTCGTCCGTCTTTTAAAAATATCGTCTCCACCATCTTTTAGGAACTCTAGAAGGTCCTCGGAACTACGGGGAGGTTTCGCTTTAGGATCCAAACTCTCCTCTTCTTCGGGAGCTTGCCCATTAGTCTTGATTTCGGGTTTGTGAGGTTCGGACGGTGTTGACTTTGGATTAAAGGATATCGTCGAATCCCGTATATTGAAACTGATCCACGTCGGCTGCGAAAATGTTGGCCTGTGCAGTGTAATACCAGCTCTGACGATGTTGAATTCGATGCCACCTCTGGAGAACCGTATACCTCGAACTGAAAGGTACCCGAACCGCTGTATTGATACACCCGTGATGATTCGGAGGACTGCGAATAATAGGAACGTGCAGAGATAGAAGACCACTACCACTCCGAACAAGGAGGACAGTGTCAGCGACGAGGTGAACATGGTTGGTGAATTGCCTCTGTGGTGTACCGGGTTGTTTGCCTAAGTAGGTTTTGTGAGGGATTGCTGCTGCAGGTTCCCACCCGTCGAGCAGAGCACCCGTCGAGAAGCGACGGCAGACGACTGGAGAGAGAGTCGCGATTCGGATATACGGTAGACGGAGGACTAGTAGGTGAGAGTCAAGATGCCGAATGAGGGAGTCGAGCTGCGAAATAACTCGCGTTGTACCACCACCAAATGCACCATCGAATGGAAGCGAATCTAATGGCGATGGGATTGGCTCGACGGGAGGGACTGCTGACTGGACGGTGGGATGGAGTGTTGATAGCAGTAATAATGATAATAAGGATGCACCTTCTACAAAAAGGAAAAGAAAATATCAATAATTGTAAGAGAAGAGACGGAGGAAAGGTCCCTTTGCCAGGGTGCCAGAGAATAATACGGCTAGAGGATTACGGTACGTCGAAGCGAAGCTGCGTGGGGAGCGTCTAAGCTTTTGGAGTCTTAGCGACGGAATGGCCGCTTTATCCCACGTACAACCTCACGTCCCCGGATTTAACGGATATATGTATATATAGATATATATACGAAGTAGGACGAAGTGGATACGACCGGTCAATGGAGATTGAATCGCCATCAGGAGAGGCCGCGGTGCGAATGACACCTCAAGATGGTTTTTATTGTCTGTTGTCAGCCCGGGAATTGCTTACTCCCGTTTGAGTGGTTCCCCTGAGTTCGCATGTCATCGCGATCGATTGCTTAGGCCCCGTCTTATCATCCCGCCGCCCGATCCACGCTATCATCCCGGAGCACCGGATGGCTCTCGGAACAGTGCCCCGGAGCGACGACAGAAGGCCAGATCTGTTCAATGTGTGATGCTCGTGCCCGGGGTGTTGGGGTCCCGGTGGGATCCAACACGGACGAGAAAAGCGTTGTTTGCAAGCCCCACCAACGCAACACACCAGTTCTGCTCTTTCAGAAAAATCGGGTTAGGAAGAAGCGGCGGATCCAAAAATTTTACCACAGACCACCACCATCAAGCAACCACCACCACCACCACCACCAATCATCACCACAATCGCTCTGACGATATCCCAACCCACCCGTCCGTCCACCCATCTCCGTCGGCTGTCTCCCGGGATCTTCCAGTCGCTGCCGACCTCATCACCAGCACCTCTTCCTCCACCCGTTCGTCCTGCTCCTATCGCCTAGCAACAGCCTCCTCAGCTCCTGCTAACCGCCCACTGTGCTATCGTCGCAGAACTTAACCCGCTACCTAATCAACCGCAAGCTGTAGTAACCTAAAGACGACATCAAACTAAATTCGCAATCATGGGTACGACCACCTCTACCTCTGGTGTTATTTGGCCTTCTTAAGGCTTGAGCTGGGATTGTTGGGATTTACCTCAAATTCCTACAACCACCTTGTCGCCGCCTTCCCACTTGACATCCCAGCATCTGCATTTCCAGCTCTAGCTTGTGCCTTTAGCTCTATTGAACCTTATTCTAACCTATATTTCATTCCGTAGGTCCGAAGAAGGATACTAAGAAGATGAGTTTGGGGGAATTTTTGGGCAACGACCGTAAGCGCCTGGTTTATATCCCTCTGATTTTGATTCTAGGATGGGCTAAAGCGATTTATTTTAGAATATGGGTCTTGGGCTGATGAGATGGAGGATATGCCAACCATTCGTAAGTTTTACTGTCCGCAGTTTTCCCATCTGCCCTATATTTATACATGCTGACAAGAGTATATCTATATAGCCTCTAGCGGTGAGTTATCGAGCTCTGACAAATTCACCACGATATGTTTCAAAGAATTAGTTATCTAATATCTTCAAAGGAGAGCGAACTGGCTATGGCAGTCGATCTCGCGGTGACTACGGCTCTGGAAACCGTATGGGTGGTGGATTTGGAGGTAAGCTTTGCTAGATATGACCTCGAATCGTTCGTTCCAACAGCCACTAAGCTCTGATGTCTTCACAGACCGTAACCGCGATGACCGTGGCGGCGACCGTGACGGTTACGCTCGCCGAACGGATCTCCCACTCCCAACAAAGCCCCCATATACTGCTCACGTCGGAAATCTCTCATTTGACGCTACTGAAGAGGACATCTCCTATTATTTTGCGCAATGCGATATCATGAGCGTTCGGCTCGTCCGTGACCGAATGGGTGATCGCCCAAAGGGTTTCGGGTATGTTGAGTTCAACACTTTGGATGGACTGAAGAAGGCTCTCGACCTCAACAATGGCCAACTCGCCGGACGTAATGTCAGGATCAGTGTTGCGGATCCTCGTAGGAAGCCCCTCTAAAAACTAGTATATCTCTAATGGTTTCTAACACGTGAGTTCAAAATATCAGCAAAGGACCGACCGGACGACCGAACAAATGTCGACACTTGGCGTCGAACCGGACCCCTTCCAGCCTCTGAGGCTCCTCAAATGAGGCGCTCTAACAGCAGGTTCAATGACACTGGTAGTGAACATGGTGGCGACAATTTCTCTCGTCGTGGGAGTAACTTTGGCGGTCATAACAATGAAGGCGATGGAAAGTTCCGAGACTTTAACAATTGGGAGAGGAAAGGGCCACTTCCTCCACCAACTCCTACCGACACACAATCCGAATCTGGGCGTCCACCTAGAACTGACAGAGGAGAAAGGAGACGTTCACCCGCCGCCAGTCCTTGGGACAGGGAGAGGCAACCCTCTGTTCAGGGTGGCGACGAACGCTCAGAGAGAGCAGAGCGTCCGAGACGCGAGTACCAACGACCTCCCGCCCCGGAGCGTGCTCCAACCGCTGCTGAGAAAGACAATCAATGGCGTCGAGGAGCCAAGCCCGACATCCCAGAGGACCAACTCAAGGAGCAATACAAGGCTGAACAAGCTGCCAAAACCGAGTCTACTACTCCCCAACAACATAAACCTTCTGCCCAATCTTCTGCTCCCAAGGAACGCTATGTTCCACCTCCCAGTCCTGGCGCCCCTCAGTCTCGACCAAAACTTGAGTTGAAGAAAAGAAGCGAGGCCCTCCCTGTTGATGCCAACCAAGGTTCGGCTGCTGCTGATTCCAAGTCAAGCCCCTTCGGTGCAGCTCGCCCTATCGATACGAGTGCAAGGGAGAAGGAAATCGAGGAAAAGAAGGCCAAACAACTAGCTGAGAAGAGGGCTAAGGATGAGAAAGACAAAGAGGAAAAGAAGGCAGCCCAGGCGGCTCGTACTGCTGGTAAAGGCGAAAGAGCTGAGAAGAAAGGTCAGAAGGGAGAAAACGAGCCTGAAACTCCTAACACCAGCCGCAGTTTTGATATTCTCCGACGAGCGTCTGCTGCCACCAATACCGATGACGTCAACCCCGCTGAACTCGATCCGGAGGAAAGCTCTGAGACCAAACAAGAATTGAAACAACCAGCTAAAGCCGAACCAAAGGTCCAACTCCCGCCAGAGTCGGCGACTCAGGAACCAGAGGACGATGGTTGGTCCACTGTCAAGAGAGGTCGTGGTGCCAACGGAAAGGTTTAATCGTCTGGTTACGCTCCGACTTTTCACAACTTTTGGCCCCTATATCTTTCATTTTACATATTTTTTGGAACGCTTTTTGAAACTGAAAGCATTTTCATCTGATTCGACCACCTCCTGACGCCAACCTCCCTCCTGCAACCTCCTTCGGAAAGCCCCCAACACCCTTTGTATATTGCGGCGATGTATATTTTTGTGTCGGTTCTTTTTCTTGATCACCATCATATTTTCTTTTCTATCACTTGTTTGGTCACATCTACACAAAAAGGCGAATACGGGGCTGCTTGTCATGAAACTTTTTTTGTTATTGGTCCGAAACTATCTTTTTTTTTGTTCTGAATGCAGGATACAAAAAAGAAATGGGTCCTGCCTTTTCTCTCTTGCTCCACTCACCCCCATCAAAAATGGCACCTTCATCTTTCCTTTTCTCTCTGTGTGATATTATATTCGTAGTACTAGAAAAGCACTTCTTGCCTCATGCTGCTGTTTGGTTCCTGTTTTAATTTTTCTTTTCTTTTCCTAGTCTAATGGTTACTGATGAATGCTATCTCCTCCTCCTACTAACACCCTCACTGTTCCAGTCTATGAACGGCTTACCTTCATCCTGCATATTCGTAATTAATTGGGAGTGTGTATTGAAGGAGGACATGATGGATGCATGAACGCATGGGTGTATGATTCCCAGAATTTCTTCAGTGCGATTCTTTTCGAGCCTTTTCATTTTCCATGACGGGTTTACATAACACTTCTGTTATAAAAGTTTTTGATGATACCTTGTTAGCAATACAATGCACAACAATTCAATCTCTAATTACCAATTAGCTTGAATGTTTAAAACAATTCGCTCCGCCTAGAGTCGAAATTCCAACTCATCTCCAAGCTGCGTTGGAATGAGGTTAACCAACATGTTTGCTCCTCTGATAATTACCACTTCCGAGAAGTGGTGCAGACGAGGGCTCAAAACCCTCATCGTGCCAAGCCTTCTTCTCTCTCACCCCAAAATTTTGCGTGTGCCCTGTTTTTGGTGTGGTCCACAACGAAATTCTTTAGCGACGGAAATCTCGAACTTATTCATCGACAAGACTTCACGACGACACCCAATATAATCGACACTTACCCCCTCACGACATAAAATAGTTCAAGGTACCTTTCTCTACCGACATCGGATACACACAGCTCAATTTCACCAATCGGAAAAGCTAACGCTATCTCTCCCGCTATTCAAGATGACTGCCGTTAAGCATGTCCCAATCGTTAAGAAGCGTATGTTCACCACCACCATATCGAATGGATAGCAGAGACGGAAGCTGGATTAAGAGATCTCAAGGAATTTTGGAGAAAATTGGGCTATTTCGAGACGGAATTGCTGACGGTTGAATTCTTTGGGATGTATAGACAGGAAGAGGTTCAACCGACATCAGTCGGATCGCTTCATGACCGTCGACCCATCATGGAGGAAACCCAAGGGTATCGACAATCGTGTCCGAAGACGCTTTAAGGGACAGGCCGCTATGCCAAAGGTACATTACCACTTCTTTTTCAAATGGAAGCCCGCGTACGAGATGGAGACCGGGGCAAAGAGTTGGGGAAGGATGGGACCTTGAATTTAGAACTGGGAGGGCTTTTGTCTTTCCGCTCTAAATTCGAGGTTCTTGCCGATACTGAAATGCAATAATAAGTTTTCAGCGCACGGAAAGCTAATATGGGAGATATTGGGGTGAATTATAGATCGGTTACGGCTCCAACAAGAAGACTAGACATATGATCCCATCTGGTCACAAGGCCTTCCTCGTTCACAATGTCAATGACGTTGACCTGCTCCTCATGCACAACCACACCTTCGCTGCCGAGTACGTTCCCGAGCTCCCAATATCGACTTGAAGAATATGTGCTGATATCAGATATAGGATCTCCCACGCAGTCAGCTCGAGAAAGAGGATCGAAATCATCGCCAAGGCAAAGAAGCTGGGTGTTAAGGTCACAAATCCAAAGGGCAGAGTCACCACCGACGTATAAGCGGCTTCGTTTCTTCTGTTCCTTCGCTTTTATGTACCCCGACAATTTTACGAATACCAAAACCCTCTTACGTCCACACACACTTTTTCACTCCTCGTGTACATTTTTCCCATCACGGTGTATGTTCGGCTTCCTTCTATCGCTCCCATCTGTCCAGCTCTCTTTTTTCTTTTTACGCATTATATATAATTGGGAAATTCCGGATTTGTTTCCCGGAGGGGGGTCTTAGGGTTCTTTTTTACCCTCTCTTTTTTTTCTTTTTTTTCTTTCGTCGGATGGGAAGTCTATCTCTTTTGCATACACGATGTACCGCCTCTTCAAGCTCCTCCTCCTCCTAGACACACATATCCTACAGCCGCTAATAGAAGACTTATTCCAACGATCGAAAATAAAATTGAAAATTACACAACCCCTGTGCTCGAGTGATACGCTGATAGCTGATACCTGCAGCTTCAACCCCATGACTATAAATATACATCCCATGTCCAGTCTATAACTTTGCCTTCCCATCCTCACCCTCCATCTTTACCACCAACCCTTCCAATCCACTCTTCACCTCACCCTCAATCCCCACGGGTCTCCTCCCCTCCCTGTCCACAAAAACGTGCACAAACCTCCCAACGGCGCATACCTCCTCCCTTCCCGTCTCAAACACTCCAACCTCATACGTCACGCTCGACTTGCCCAGTTTCGTAACCGCAAGCGCGAGATCCAAAGTACCCGGAAACTCGACGGGGCGGAAATAATCGCTGGATGAGTGCACGCAGAGACCGATGGATGCTGATTTGGTGGGGACGAGGGAGCAACGGGTGGTCAGGTACTGGTTTATTATGGTATCGTAGTAATGGTAGTATATGGCATTGTTTACGTGACTGTTTAAAATGTCAACTCGCGTTAGCTATGTGATATGTACCAGTCGCTGAGAGGTAGCGTGATGCCATCAATGGTGGGCATACCCATACTGGTCGTTGTCAGACCAGCGTGTTTGGAAGTTGTTTAGAAAGTACTTGTAGTGCTGGCGCAAGCGAGATTTTAACGCCATGGTTTTTGATGATGCGTCTGTTTTAGGGATTCGAATGGGTTGATTAAAAACCAGGAGGATCTAGTCGTGGAGAAAAGAACTATTGCTACATTCCTTGTATCGGCGCGGCCATTGAATTGAATCGCGGACAAGGTTACAATTGAACCTCGGCTGTTTGGTTGCAGTGATCATTGAGATTCAATTCCGGATTATTCCATGTATACTGCAGAATACAATAATAAATCTACAATTAGTACGGGACTAAATATGCTATGAAGGACAAGATAGCATTCTGATACTCGGATCCATAGCATTTGCTCCAGCCTTTTACCTGCTAGAGCATTCAGTCATCACCTATTGCAATGACTGAACATGAAAAATACAGCAGCATCGAGGTTCGCGGAGCTCCAACGTCCGCTGCAACACATTTCGTTTCGTACGCAGAAAAAACTGTTGCATTTTGGGCGCAGCAACAAAACTTCACATCTTCGACTCTTCGGATTTTCCTCGTAGACTCTGCCAATCGGCCTGCTCCTCAGTACCAAATTCTTGAACAGGCGTTCCTTAGGCGATACAGATCCTACATCTGTCATCAGCCGCCCTGTTCACCCCCACACTGATCCTCCTTCCCCGCCTGTCGCTGATCGTCCGACACCCCACCTACCCACCACTCTCCCTCCAGCTCTTCAAAATGACCGCGAACGAAATGAAAGAAGACCCTCCATCCGCCGCTATCCCGTCTCCACCAGCGGTCGCGATAACCCCTGCCAACCCTTCAATACCACCATGGTACTTTGAAGGCGGTCTGCGCCGAGTAAAGCCGTACCACTACACATACAATACCTTCTGCAAGGAACGCTGGCGAGACAAGACAATCTTTGAAATTTACGGGTCAGAGTTTAGAGATCGACCGCAAGAGTATTACGTTCGTGAGTTCCTGATTAATTTTTATATCAAAATTCGCTGCAACCAGTATATCACATAAACGATTGCATATTCTAACTTGTAATTTCGTCAAAATTTTTACAATGATAGAAAACTGCCGTCCTGACTGGCATGATTTCTATAAACGGCGTTCCCACGCACGCTCTCGACCAGATTATCCGCAACGGTGACATGGTAACACATACTCTGCACCGCCACGAGCCACCGGTTACGGATAAACCCGTTACAATAGTATGCGAGACGGACGATATGATTATTATAAACAAACCCGCGGGTATGCCCGTTCACCCGGCAGGAAGGTATCACTATAATAGCGTGGTGGAAATTATCAAATTCGAGAGAGGAGGATGGAACCCCATGCGTACGTACACCCACACATCACTGGTGTTTATGGTAGACCGGATATCGGAGAGGCTGATAAAGAATGATTGTTCCAGCCTGTAATCGACTGGATAGGTTGACATCCGGCATCATGTTCATTGCAAAGACAAAGGAAGCATCGAAGAATATGATGCTGCAGCTGCAGACTCGGACTATAAAGAAAGAGTATGTAGCAAAAGTAAAAGGAATGTTTCCAGAGTAAGTTCTTTTTCCCTTTCAATACTTACTTTACAAATCCGTATCTCTAACTCAGATATCTTATTATTTTGATAGGGGTGATGTGATAGTAGAACAACCCATCCTAGCAATCTCACCAAAACTCGGTCTGAACCGTGTGAAAGCCGACGGGAAGCACGCAAAGACGCTGTTCAGACGCATGTCGTATAACCCGAGCAATGACTATAGCGTAGTGCAGTGTTTGCCGTTTACGGGGAGGACGCATCAAATTAGAGTACACCTGCAGTTTTTGGGGCATCCCATAGCGAATGATCCGGTGAGTAACACCAAAATGACAAGTGAATTGGCGGTGATGGAAGTAAGGGTTTGCTAATGTTGAGATTCAGATATACTGCAATAGAAAGGTATTCGGACCGAACTTGGGAATCGGCGGTGAAGGCGACGATGAGGATATCATAACAAGACTGTCACGAATGGGAAAGGAAGAAGTGGCGGAGGCGGTAGCCTACCATGATGAGATTGTGTATGCTTCCCTTTGTCCTTCAACTTTATCTAAATTCATCTCAGCGGGTGTTAACTTTTTTTTTTTGCTTTCAAAGCGCCGATTACGAAAAACGAAAAGCGGAGCGAATGTCCGGCGAGAAGTGCGCCGTATGCGCTACTCCCTTGTACACCGATCCAGGCCAGCACGAAATGGGCATTTTCCTTCATGCAAAAAAGTACAATTGCGTGGAAGGAAGCTGGTCATATGAGACGTCGCTACCAGATTGGGCGTTGCCGACGGATGGCGATTTGGTAAACGAAGTGCCATTGTTGGAGAGCTTGGATTTTCCGTTAGTAATGAGGGAACAAAAGGAGGATGTGGAGACGAGCTTGGATGACAATGTGAAGGGTGAGGAGATGGAGGTGGAGAAGGAGGCTGTGAAGCCGAAGGAAGCTACGGAGGAGGAATTGGAGGAGTTGAGATTGGAGATGATGAGAATTGGCGGTGAAATGGAGGATGAGACTACAGAGACTACAGTAGAAGACGAAAAAGATATTGCGACAAAGAAAGTGATAGACGTTGTGGAGGACCTAGCTAGCAAGTAGATTCCTAAAATTCCCAAGATCCAGCTTGCATTAGAAGGCGATTGGGTTACAAAAGCCACGTGGTTGTACAAGTACAACCTGGAACGAATGCACCTTGATGACAAAAACCATAATATAGAATATATTGGTATCTAATGCCATATCTTGTCTCGAGACAAGCCATATCGAACGCCAGAAGTTCTATGATACAGAGCAAAAACAACTTTTATGCACCCGCTAAACTCCAAATCCCAAGAAGGAAAATCTCAAAATTATATCACTTAGCTCTCTTTCTCTCCCCTCCATCCACCTGCTCTAACCTCCTCTTCCCACTCTTCTTCCTCCCCTTTTCATCCCTGCCCTCCTCAATATTCAACATCGCTACCCTCTTCGCCTCACTGACCTTCTTCAACTCTTCCCTGACCACCCTTCCTTCAAGACTGACCCCTTCCTCCTCCTCATAAATAACCATCTCCCTCCCCACCCTCTCTTCAATAGCTTTCACCAACATCACATCCTTCTCATCCACAAACGTCACACTCTCCCCCTTCTTACCCGCTCTCGCCGTTCTTCCTACTCGATGAATATAATCATCCGGATCCCTCGGTACATCAAAATTTATCACCACCTCTACCTCTGGGATATCCAAACCTCTACCCGCCACATCAGTTGCGATCAGAATCCTAGCCGCACCAGCGCGGAATCTACCCAGACTATCCGTCCGCTCCCTCTGCGAAAGATCCGAATGCAAAGCCGTAACCCGATGACCCAGCGGCCGCAAAGTATGCGATAGCAACTGCGCCGTAAACTTTTTATTCGTAAAGATTATAATCGACTTTTTCTCGTTCATCGGCGTGGATAGCAAGGTGTGCAGGAACGCCAGGTGAACCATGGACGGTTTGAACAGGTACGTCTGACGCAACGTCGGCGGTATGGCCAGCCTTTCCGTATCGATCTCGCTGATAAACACCTCCCTGCCTCCCTTCTCCCTCGCCCGTCCTTCCCCTTCCTTCAAAGCCCTTACACTCTCCGTCACCGTCGCGGTGAACAGCAACGTCTGCCTCGCCGGTCTGCTTTTGGTGTTCTCGCCGAATTGGTCGGGCACCACGCTCAGGCACTCTACGATTTCCTCCGCGAATCCTTCGTCGAGTAACCTATCCGCCTCGTCAAAGACTACCACTCGCACGCGGCGCAGACCAGCGATTGTGTCTTCCCCGGAGGAGCGGATATGGTCAGCTAATCTGCCCGGGGTAGCGATCACGACGTGAGGTTTCTGGGCGAGGGCGATGGCTTGGGCGCGCATGTCGACGCCACCGATCACGAGGCAGAGTTTGAGGTTTTGCGGGGATCCGAGAGCTCTGAATTGTTCGGCTAGTTGGAGGGCCAGCTCTCTGAAGTGAAAATTCAAGTTTATATTAATATTCTGTTCTTACTTGAAGGCATGTTTGTTTTGTGGAGGGGAAAAGGGTATGGGTGGGAACCGACCTCGTGGGCGTAAGCACCAGCGCGAACACTCCGAACGGATCGTGCGCCCACATTTGTAGTATCGGTACGGCGAAAGCGACAGTTTTGCCGGAACCGGTCCGTGATCCACCGATGCAGTTTTTACCTGTAAGGGTGTTGTATTAGCTATAGAGCTCCGATTATTCGATTTGAAGAAAACAACCGGGAGGTCGTTACCTTTTAGGATCTCGGGAATACAGGAGGCTTGGATGGGTGTCGGGCGCTTGATGGCCATGGCGCCGAGGGAGGTTACGAGCCATGGCTTGACTCCGAGGGATGCGAAGTCTGTGGCCATTGTTGCGGAGTGAGTGGTGATGGGATGAAGTTGTGGAGAAGTTCGAGGCTTGAATGAGAAAGGTTTCGGTGGTCGCAAAATTAATTTTGGTAGGGCCGCCTCGATGCGGCATGTTAAATATATGCGGCATCCGCAGACCCAATCACAACGAATCACAACCAGGATCACGGCGAAAGACAAAGATATCGTTCTCCGGGTATCGTAGTCCATTAATCTGTGACTAAGCATTAATATTAATTATATATTCTAACTCCGCTCTTCGCGAAGGAATTGCAAAATCCATGAAGAGACCGCACAATGGCTAATCTATCAAACACCTTCAGCCCAGGCTTCCAATCCTTTTAAACTATAAATCTGTACAGTAAAATCTCAACTACCGCTTCTTCATCTTCTTCTCCTTCAACCCTAACTCCTCATAGCCCTTCAGTACGATTCCCATCCGTCTTACGCTTTCCCACGTTCCATCCTGCACCTTCCCAGGCAGTTTTCTCCCTTTCAAACTCTGATCAATCAACCAAAGCCCCATTATAAACTCCTCCCTTGTCAACCACCACTTCGGTCTCGGTCCTCTATCCACTAACTCCCAAATATGTTGCAAAATATCCAGAGGCAGCCGACTCCGGCTCCACAGATCCTTCACCACAACGGCACATACCGCATCCTGGCATAACTTCTTCTCTCGGGCGTCGGACACCCCCTCAAACATCTTCTCGTCCATGTAGATCCCGCGATTCGCAGCCCACAACCCTTCGTACCTCTTCCGTTCCTTCTCAGTCACAAACTCGCGCCATCGCCTTCGTGCTCCCTCGTTGTGCTTGTTCGGATGCTTCTTGCCCAAGAGGCCGTGACTCTTCTTTGGTGGTGAGTTATCACGGTCCTGGGACCCAGGACTTCGCATGGTCGTTCTAAAACCGGGACTCGGTCGCGGTGGGAGCGGGAGAGGATTAGATTTTACAGGGGACCCCGCGCGCGAGGAAGCTAAGGATGACGCCAATATCGCATGGGCGTACCCGTCGCCGGTGTGCGAAGGTCGGATGAAGTCTTCCGACTGGTGGAAGTTGTACGGCAGGTCGTCTCGCCAGCTCATAGTCGAGGAATGCGATGGACGTGTCGAGTCCGGTCCCGTAAAGCTCTGACGCAGGGCACCGGTGGATTTGGCTGATGTGGGTTGTTTAAACGTTGCTGTTACGGGTGGCGGAGGGAGGATGACTGATGAAATCGTCGTGGATGACATGCTCCTTTCTTTCACACCGTAAAGTGAGGGCGGCTGCCGCGATACAATAGAATCTACATATGTCTTTGTATGCAGTGGTTGGGGTTTCGGTTTCTTGATTGATACCTCTGGTGATGGGGTTGCTTCGACGGCCTTGATTTTTGGCGGGAGAATCGGTAACGCATGCTTTCTAGGCTCCTGCGATAGAATGGTCGCTGCTATTGGCGATTGTTTCACAGGTTCCGGCGATCTTTGGTTTCCTGCATCTGGAGGTGGTAGTTTAATAGTATTGAATCCCAGCAGTCGGGGGTCTCGTCTCACGGGTGTGGCAGGCTCCACAGGTTTCGTAAGTTCAACAGGCTTGGGTGTTTCGGCAACAGTTGCTGCCCGGCGAGGCAGTACAGGCTCAATAGGCTTGGGTGTTTCGGTGACAGGAATTCCTTTGCGAGGTAGAGGTGGAGGTGGCGCCGCTTTCTCACCAGGCTCTTCTCGTTTCGGTGCCGGGAGTGGTTGTTCTATTGTTTTAATCGACTTGAAACCATCCAGAGGAGGTGAGGGGGACGTATCGGGTATCGAGGATTTAGAGCCGCGAGTCGGAGGTTTGGTTCTTCTCGGTAACGGCTTAATGGGCTGCGGAGGCGGTGTACCAGTAGCCTGTATCACGATCTTCTTAAGAGCCGCGGGTTTCGGTGCTGGTTTGGGCGAAGCAGGTGAGGAGCTAAGAGGTGTCTGTGTGATTTTGATATTTTGTATTGTGGGTTTCTTCAATAATGCCGGTTTGGGCGGTGGGGCAACAGGAGCGGTAGAAGGAGCCTTGGTAGGAGTATCATCATGCCTTATCTCCCTTTTGATAGGAGATGGTTGGCGAGGTTTTGGTGAAATCGGTCCCGGCCCGCTAGAGCTCGCACCAGCACTCCTCCCCGAATGCTGAACAGCCAATTTGGCAGCGGACAGCGGTGAAATATTGAGAGTGCTCTGGGGCGGGGTGTCGTAGAAGGTTCCCGAGACTTTCGATCGCGTAGGACCGTCCACGCTTCTCCGTCCACGCGCGGGCACGTCATCGTCGACGTCCACCTGTTGTAAAAACCTCTTCTTCGCCTCGCTAACAGAACCTGCGGGAGGCAGGATGTCGGGCTCCTGATCCCGTTCCGGTTGTGCAGACGACATGCCGGGTGTAGATGACCTTGAGACGGCTAATCCGGCGGCGAGTAAGCTCGGAGGTGAAGCCAGACCGTCCCGGCCCGAAAGATGGATGGTCGGGGCCACGGATTCCCTCCGTGAAGCGCTCAGCTTTGCAGCGATTAACGAGCCGTCGATGCTGGACGATACATCCTCAGAGTAAGATCGTTCGGTTCTATTCGGATGGAAGAAATTCAGTTCGTTGTGCGATTTGGTACGCGATACGGTACGGGGTCCTGCGGAGGAATTCCTGCTGACGCTCAGCTGAGCGGCTTTAAGGGAACCGGCATGAATAGGAGAGGGTGCCAGCAGGTCAAAGCTCGAGTTCCTGGACAAGCTGCCACGATGGTCGGAAGGATTCTGGGCGAGGGATCTTGGCGAGGAATTGCCGGTGCCTATCGCTCGCGCTGCGATCAGAGCGGTGCCGTTCGTTTTGGAGGAAGGGGAGGAGGCTTCGTCGGAGGATGACTGGCGGGTGAAAGGCGGGGAGAAGCTCAGGGTGGCAGCTCGGAGAGCGGCATCGGGCTTTTCGGTGGTGGTAGTGCTGGAGGCAGCGGTGGTGGTGCTGGCGATGCTGTAGCGTTTCTGGGGGGTGGTGAAGGGCTCGTGGAAGCCGGCAGCAGCTAAGGGCGTACTGCTCGTCATAGATGCGATGCTGCTGGGGCTAGTGCTCGGACAATGACCATCGGAGGGCTAGTACCAGTACCAGTGCCACAAACCAGCATGCTGCGGGAGGAAGGAAGGGAGGAGGTCGCGAACGGGAGTGGTTGTCCGCGAGTATAATACACCGTCGTGCGTAGTCGATGGAGGAGTATGTTATATTGGAATCATGTCCACGGAAGGGGGGGCTGACGAGGAACAGGTGTTTCGAGGTGCGAGAATAAGCCCGGTTCCTGGTGGAAACGAGACCCCAGCCGGGTCAGTCAGTCAGTCAGGTCAGTCAGGTCTAAATGATGCCCACGTCCGTTCGAGGACTTCTCAAACTCGCCCACCCGCCACGACCAGCCTACTCGCATCCTTTCCAGGTCGTTCCTGCGGCGGCGGCCTGTCGCGAATCCCGGCGGATGCAACGGCTTGGTGTTGCACATTGAGGCTGTGCTCAAATGAAACTCCGTCGCCTGCTCTCCGTCGTTGCCGAAAGAATAACATGCTAGTCCTTACGTCTTTAATTAAGCTCATTTATTCTCCAAAGTATACGTCTGAATAAGCATTTTAAGGGTCTCGATTATACTACAAGGAACGCCATCGGACTGCTGTATTAGGAACGTGCTAATATTTTTTTCTATCGTTGCTCCGGACCCTCGCCCGTCGAGAGCCCTTCCAGCTGCCGCATCAGATACGTCTGCCCGACCTTCCCCCACGTCTTGCCCGTCAACCCTCTCTCCTTCGTCTCTTCCTCGTCCCGCAGAATCATATCGATTGCCTCTGCCGCACCCGATGCGTTCGCCGCTTTAGCTAGCGATGTGTACACGTTTAGCAACTGCGGGTTCGGACTGGGGATGTTTCCATCCTTGCTCCCAAAGACAACCTCCTCCCCGTCCGCGTGCTGGTCCAGCGCTCTGGGCAAATACGGACTAAATTTTCTGAACTGATAGACCCAATTATCACCGTCCCCTTCACCCCGACCGCCTTCTCTCAGCCCAGCTTCGATCGACCACTCGAACCGTCGAAAGGCGCTGTGGAACTGATCTGTCAACATGAGGCCGTTGCTCGTGTTATTGATCATGTCGACGATGAACGAATCGCCCGAGAATTTTATCAGGAGTTCACGGAAACTGTGGCTCTCGGGTGAGCCGAAGGGGATGATGTGACAAGCTTTAAGACGGCCGTAGTCCCACAGTTCGGTTCGCGGCGGAGGAGAGACGTCTTTGGGCCAGAAGCGATTCCACACCCGCCCGATGACCGTCATATGGCCGTCTCTCCTGAGACACTGGAGAATATCCCGATATCAGTCTTTATCCAAAGAGCTGTACAAGTACTCTGATCCTACTCACCAGCTCCCGAAGCGCAGCCTGTGTCCTGTTGGCTGTTCCGGTCCCATTGCTCGACGGAGTGCCGTTGGCCGCAACCACTATTCACGACTCTCGTAAGCACATATATATCTGTCCGATTTCAGAGACAAGATCTCTTACTAGGCACTAGCAAACCGGCGAAATACCTCCTCGCCCACTTCTTCAACTCCGTCCCGAATCTCTTGTCTCCGAATAATCCCTCCACTACATCGTCCCAACTGTAGCCCTGCTTCAACTGCAGCTGCAAATCCTGGTCATCCAACGGCCTCCCTCTCATCCTGAAAAACGCCCTCATCATAACCCGAACCTTCTTGTACTTGAGCACTTTTTTCAGCAGGTCTAGCGCCAAGCCATTGGGCTGGAGGCCGTATGTGAGAAAGGCGTAGACGATATGTAGTACTGAGATTTTGTGATCGGAATACTCGAACGATTCTACAAATCTGTTCTCGACGTCGGGCTTGAAAATAATAGCCGGAGCGTGAAGCCAGCCCTCGGGGATAGTTTCTGGGTCGGGATGATTGATGTCAATGCCGGCGGCTACGGCTGTGAGATGACGAAAGACTTGACCGAGGGAAAGGACCGGGGTTTGGTTTACGGGATGACGATAGTTCGCGCGCAGGTTACCGTCCACGAGCTGCGTGGCATCATAGAAAGTGGCCATGGCTTACGACTGGAGTGTATCGATAGACTGGTCCGACTCTGTGATGCACGCCGGATGCCATCTTATCCATCAACCTTAATGATATTAAGGTTCTCGTGGAGGTCGAAATCATAATGCATAACATGTCGCCCAATCCGGATCCGCCTTTGGAATTGACGCTGAAAAACTGTGTTGCCGTGAGGTTCTGCATTAATACTTACTTGATCTTTAGTGCAGAGTATTCAATACAGTCCTATATCCGACCGATCAGAATGCGAGGCTGCCCTACCTGCAGCGTGGAGTCAGAAGGCCGACTGCGAAACCACATGACACACGGGTCGCGAGACTGTCTGATAATATGTGCGTTGGGATGGTTGGATATCGTGGCAGCCAATGGGACAATTGTATTGTATCGAGGGCAGATGCGGCTAACCGTGGGGGCTCTAGCTCGAGCTAGCTCCATCTCACGCATCGGCACCGCTGCTGGAGCTGCCTCTTCAGCGCTGGATTCCGCATCTCACGCCTGGTACCTGCTGTCTAGCTGACCCTGCTGGGCTCGGAAAATCATCATCAAGGGTGCAGATAAAAAAAGGCCGGGAAAGCGAGCTAGAGAACAAAATGTCGCAGGTTATCTATCATCTGACCGGGGCGTCGAGCTCTTACTAAATCGTTGACACACCGTATCTTCCTAGTCTGTAACCTGTTATATAACCCATTTCCCCTAAGTTCAAGTGCACGCGGTTCTTACTTCATATCTCGCGCATCCTACGACCTTCGAGCTGCGATGTTTCCCCTAAGCACAACTTCAACCGAAGAAAAATCTAAAACCTGTCCACACACTCCACACAGCAGGCAGGCAGGCAGGCAGGCATCATGGCGGCAACCTTTTTTTGCACGGGGAAAGGCTAGGAGGGAAATGTACCTGTGCGAGCTCTTTTATTTTTTCTTTCTGCAGGACAGGCGACGGAGGTTACGTCTGCGATAAGAGATGCACCTAGGTGTCATGTTTCTTCCGGATGGGAAAGGATGAGAATGCGAGAAATGCGAGACTGCGAGTATTTAAGGACGTTGGTGTCGCCTCTGCAATGCTGGATGAAGTTCTCTCCTCTCGTTCCATCGATCCATCTCTAGCTCTCTACTTCGACTATAATCTGGCCGATAAATCGCCTTGAAGGAACGGAAATTCTATCATAGATCTACCGCCTCTAACGAACCCGCGAGTACCTCTCTAAGCTATATCCGGAGATTCTGTGTATCTCTTCGAAAGCCACCGAGACTGCCATTGGTCGTTCAACAGCCAATAACATCTGCCGCATCGTGAGTACAGTGTCGCACCAACTGCTTTTTTTCCATGTTGATATCGGGCTTGCAAAGTTGGCGGAATCCAACCCTCCGTCACAATGCAATGCACGTGCTTCAAGCTGTAGTCCCGAGAATGTGATAGTGTGAGAGAGAGTCCCCCACAAGAAAAGACCATTATCGATGCCATCTATTCTCAGCTACATGTGGTGATAGTAGCGACCTGCATGCGCATAGGAATCTGCATGCCAGGCCGTCCAGGGCGCTACTTTCGGGATGCCTAAGCCGGACTGGGCAGCTCGACTTCGGCTCGTCGGTATGCAACAAACCGACGACGCTTCCCACCGGCTGCGCACGCGAGAAAGATGCAGAGGATGAAAGAAGAAGAAGACCAGAAGAGCTCCCGGTCAGATCAGATAATTTTCTGATCCCGGCACTTCTTTTTATCAGATGCGATGAGATCAGAGTGCGACACAATGGGAGCTCCACATTCGAGGACATTGCCCTTTTCGTAGATGCAACGCAGCCAAGTCGGTGGTGAACGAGACGCTGATGTTTTAAAAACTTTGTTTCCAGCGCGATCTTTTCGTATAAATATATAGCATATACTCTCACCGCTCAGACTTCAGACACAAAAACACGCCGTCAGTTGACTATCGCTCTCCGAATACGTGACCACATATTCCGTATCAATCAAGACCGTCTCGTTATCATCCGCCACAATGACCACAACTCCAGTCCCCTCGCAATTCCTCCCGTCGAACGACAACCTCGGTATCGTTGCCGTAGCCTTCAGCGGTGGCCAGGTAAGCACGCCGTCACCAATCCCGTACCATCCAATGACAATTTCTAACCTCAATTGCTCTCGTTCTTAGGGTAAAGCAGGTGTCGACGCCGGCCCAGAAGCCATCATGAAGGCCGGCCTCCTCGAACAGCTCACCGAAGATCTGGGTTACAAACTCCATTACGACGGCGAAGTCCACACCTACGAAGAACTGATCCCCTCCGAGGACGAACCGGTCGATAACATGAAGCGTCCTCTAGCCTGCTCAAAAGTCAACAGCCGACTGCACGAACAGACCTACGAGCACGCCTCGCAGGGACGTCTCGTGCTGACCATCGGTGGAGACCACTCCATCGCCATTGGCAGCATCTCCGGTGTCGCTCGAGCCATCAGGGAACGTCTCAACAAGCCCCTGGCCGTGATCTGGGTCGACGCCCACGCGGATATCAACACCTTCCAAACATCGCCGTCAGGAAACGTTCACGGCATGCCCGTCGCCTTCCTCACCGGTCTCTGCAACCACGAAGTTTTCGGCTGGCTGAAAGAGGAGTATCTGATCCCATCCGACAAGCTGGTCTATATCGGTCTTCGGGACGTCGATAAGGGCGAGAAGAAGATTCTGCGGGAAAACAAAATCAAGGCTTTCTCCATGCACGATATCGACAGACACGGAATCGGACGTGTGGTGGATATGGCGCTGGCATACATTGGAGAGGATATTCCGATCCATCTGAGTTTTGATGTTGACGCTTGCGATCCAGTGCAGTATGTTATTCTCATCCGCTTTTCCCCTTAGTTCGATTAGGAACCATTTTTTTTTTTTTGTAGAAATCAGCTAACAGGGATACATTTATAGCGCTCCATCGACCGGAACACCTGTTAGAGGCGGGCTGACGCTTCGTGAGGGCGATTTCATCTGCGAGGCTATCCACGAGACCGGAAGACTGGTGGGTATGGACCTAGTGGAGGTCAACCCCATGATTCTGGCGAAAGAAGGTGGCGCGGATACTTGGCAGGTGGCGGAGACCGTGAGGACGGGGTGCAGCTTGGTTAGATGCGCGATGGGTGAGAGTTTGCTATAAGCTCACCAGTTGCTGGAACTGTTAACGTTTTACGAGTGCTTCATTGTCAGGGAGAGACGCTGTTGAACGGGGTTTCACACTCTTCTTGTCGGTTTAGGGAAGTTTAGAAATGAATACATGATCAATCAACTTCTCTTTTTTTTTTTTTTTTTTTTNTTTTTTTCGCTCTAGTTTCTCTTTTTTTTTTTTGTGTAGATAATACCACAGCACACATTATATTCCTATCCTTTGTATACTAGAAAATTACGAATGACCTCACGGGTAGAATGGAAATTTGGGAAAGGATGACAACTATACTCTATCTACATCAAATCTTCTTATAACCATCCACCATTGACAACGTTTAGTATGTTAAATTTCAGTCCCACAAGCTTGTTCACCCTCGCCGACGTGCACTAGTACTCGGTATATTCGCATGCAATTGGTTGCTCACTGCTAAAAATCCCCTTTTCATGCATGTATCCATTTCTGACAATCGAACGCTAGGTCGTGATGACTGTTCCATTGCGCAATTGCGGATCTTAACATTTTCATTTGAGAACCGATATCCAGCATATCTGAAAATTGGGTACACTTGGATGAATGTAGGTCGTCTTGCGGGACTGGGATGCATATGGTCTCCTAGCTCTTTTATATATATAATTTTAGAGCATGACCAGGAACGTTACAACAGTCAAGGCAGCTGACCATGACAAGCTAGTAGCAACTTCGGATATTGTGATGTGTAGTTTTAGATTTTGATCTCTTGCATTAGTTGCTCTGGTTTGATTTCGACATGACGCACCATGTCAGTGATGCGATGAAATGTGTAATGATGACAATAAATTCATTTATGAGAGTTTTATTAGCAACTCTTCGAGGTGTTCTTCGTCTGTATTTGATATCATGTTTTGGTGAGGCTTAAAGTCACCTGGTAGGAATAGCTCAAGGCTAAATACAACTTCGGCGAAGGACAACTTTGTTGCTGACTGTGAAGTGATATGATAGGCCTAGCATACTGCTGTCATAATTAATACCCTTTTGTAGTTCATCGAGGGTTCGTTGATACCATGAAGTGTTTCCCCTTGCAGTCAAGGGGTTTTTTATACCAGAAATTCAGGGGTCCCAATAGCTCGTTCAATACATAACGACGATTTGTAAAAGTAAATGTGCATAAGTTCGGGTATCTTTGGCTTGATGGTTAGTTCCCACTAATCGGTTAAGGTTGATTATGATTTTCCGAATTGAACTGGCTGGCCAGATCGCCAGTATTGGCTTCTTATAGACAAAACTAGGGCTTTAGTTAAAAATTCCCATGCGTAATAGACATCCTCATTCAATATGCTTACAGGCAACGTTGTGCTGTATCGTACTCGTGGATCGGTGGTAGCTTTACTTGACATGTAATCATAGGTTAAGTTACTTGTTCTTGGATTCTAGTCTTGGTGTTTGATTTTACGGAAGAATTGTTTGATCTAGTTCCCATACTCATGCGATACCGCGAGTGAGCTCTGATATATTGTATTAATACCGTTGGCATTTGGCCGGTAATCATCTCCCGTTCCCTTTAATATAGCGGGATCGAGGGGGTTTGTTAACCATTGGAAGGTTGTTGTGCTGGCTTCTTAGGTTGTCTCCGATATGGCTCGTTAATTCATGCCTGCAAGGACGTACTGCCCAGTCTATCGATATATTTTGTAAACAAGACAGCTTATAACGATATTTATATGCTCTAGTGCACATAATCGGACAACCTTGCCTCCGAAGATGTTCGTGTCAAAAACTAGTTGGGTATTCATGAGTTAAACTGCTGTATTTCTACTGTTCTTTTTTAAAGAAAAGCATCTATATAACAGGTGTATGAAGGAGTGCCCGGTATGTAGAATTAGGTTCTACAGCATATTTCAAAGATCGTGCCACATCTAGGCATTTTAAAGTCTTATGTACGTGTAGTGATGTTTGAGGAAGAGAGTTGGGGTCAAGGATTTTCACCTTTTGGGGGTATTTATACTAGTTACTAAAAATGATGTCCTATCTCCAATAGCCACGAACATTCCAGAAGGGA
Organism: Dactylellina parvicollis; assembly: GCA_036971385.1. NCBI lineage: Eukaryota > Fungi > Ascomycota > Orbiliomycetes > Orbiliales > Orbiliaceae > Dactylellina > Dactylellina parvicollis. Next base: position 292,432 of record JAJTUD010000013.1, on the reverse strand, counting down.
GATGGATCCAAGTGGAAAAAAATATGGAAGATTTCTTCTCTCAGTTTCTTGGAAACTTGATTTAGAATGCTGGATTTTGTTTCCATGTGCAGGCTTGATAGTATACAAGTTTAGGAAAGCGAAGAGCTCGAACCTAGTAAATAAATTATAAATAGAGATAAATTCCATAGGGCAGAGTTGTTACGTGTGAGGAGGATTAATAACTGTGAGCTAACAGTCTCGCATGAGCTAGAGTTTCTACCTTCTATATACATATCGTACAATGAATACAACAAATGGGCGTCCGGACCTCCATTGTCAACCTTATCGACTATTATGATTAATAAACGTTAATAAATCGGGGTTTATTCGCTATCTCTTCTTTCTTGCGTATTATTCTTTCTTCTTTCATCTTCTTCGGACATCACCTTGGCGATAATTCCATCAAGAAGCGCCAACGCAATATCGATATCGTCCATTCGACCTCCTGTTGGATTTTGTGGTTGTGGAGGGTATTGATGTGGCTGCTGTTGCTGGGATGGTTGTTGCGGGGTATAATAGCCTTGATATTGGTGTGGATGCGGCTGCGGCTGCGAATATCGATGTTGGTGATGTTGGTGATAGTCATGACGAGGATAATCTTGGTACAGGGGAGGTGGCTGCGGATAATTCGTATGTGGCGGTTGATTCAGGCGCTCCATTTCCTCTTCCCGGCGTTTTTCTTCCTTACTGTCTTTCCACAAATGTAGAATCTCGAATCCAACCTCAATAGTAATGAGAATTATGATCCTATAAGGATAATTAGTTTTGTCATGTTTATTCCAATAGGGTGTAAGAAGACCTACATCCACTCTAGAACTAGGCCGTGCTTTTCGCTCAATCGTTCTCTGAGGACGGCGGCCATCTCACTCGCATAGTCCAACTTCTCATTTAACTTTTTGATTCTGACGCCAACGTCTAACTCCCTGCCCACGCTTTCGTAGTACCCTTCTAATCCCAGCTCCTTTCTGGAATCCCAGAAAATATCTGGCAGATTGTCCGTTAATTCTGAGTACAAATTCAAGCGAGCTCTAAAGCTCAAAAGTTCACCGGTTTTCCTTAGAATAAAGCTTCTAGTAAAAGGAAGCCGTGAACCTTGGCTCAACAGTCTCGGAATGGACAGGGTCGATTCGATATAGCTCTCCAACAGCTCTTCCAACACGGCGAGCTTGGTCGACCTTGCCATTCCGGAAGAGAAGGCGATCTTTGCCAGCACGGTGGGCGTATTTTGGCGTCGTGAGCCCTCATCCTCTTCTTCTTCGCGCTTCAAGGATCGCTTTTCTATTATGGGTCCAGCCAAAGAATCCAAATGGCTGATACTTATGACATGGGCATCCTCCTCGAGCTTCTTATTCGTGCCCGTGCCAATAATCATCACATCTCCGCGTAAAAAACTGGCAAACCGGTTGGGATCTTCCACAAACTCCAGCGTTTCCGTCTCCGTCGTGGAATGAGGGTTCTCTGCCGCGGGTCTGATCAACGCAGCCACGGAGGTGCTGATTGCCTCCGGTAACCCCCATGAAACTATGTTTCCCGATGGGAAAACGAATATATCACCATAATTATCGGCACCTGACTTTGGAAAATGCCGACAGGCCTGCGGGGGCAAGGGTAAACGAAGATGGATGACTTCATCACCCAGACCCGTAGAGAGAGGATCCGGAACGTATCCGCCTGATTTTAGGAGGGAGTTGCATTGACGTAGGTTGTACTTTTCGGCGGTGCAGTAGGCGGTACAGATTTGGGTGGGAAGTTTACCATCGTTATCGGGATGTTGGGTCTTGCTGCGATCGTTTGCGGCGACACGACGGAGCGTGGATTTGGAAGACGTGGAACGGGTGTTGGCTTTCTTTTCGAATTGGGGCGAGATTGGAGGCACGTGATCACGGTCCTCTTGCTGTTCCTCTCGTTTTGCGGCTTTCTGCCTTGACGCGCTCGAATTGTAGGTTCTGAGCGTCGTTTGGTCGAGATGGAGCAGGCGGCGCGGGACAGCTGGGTGCAGCCTGGGGTCGTGCAGCCGGGCGGACAGGGAGGCTACTCTTCTTCCGGGGGCTGCAATCAAGAGACATCTGGCGGCTCTGAATACAAACATTGTGGTGCCATATTAAGTCTCCCTACGACCGAGAGAGTGAAATAGCGATGGTTCCTCAGAGTCGTGAGAAGTAGTTACCACTAAACCACGATTGAAGAAAACTTTCTTATCGGTCAAGATGTCAAGGCACGGCAACACAACAGCACCGATGCTAGGAGCTCTAGTAGAACACATGCTTTAGATTTTATGGTTGGGCTGTGCGTAATTGCGACAACCATCTTCTTCCTCTGATACACCCTCTCTTGGAGTATGTTTGATCGAGATAAAGTTATCCGGAAGAGTAATATTTCCTTCGATGTCACCTATTTTTAATGCCTGTTCTAGCGCGTTGGTGCTGTTGAATTTTTGTTGGGCACTCGAAATATAGTATAATATTGAGTAGAACTCAGAGAATTGTCATTTTCAATCACAAGAATTCATGACGGCTAAGGGTACCGATTCGCTTGAGAACTGATGTTAGAAAAACTCTTAATATCAGCTCGAAATTATACTCAACCAGAAACAGCCCGCTCGAACCAATGCAACGCAAACATCTAATTCTGCGCTAACTATTGTCTCTATCAATCTATTCTCTTCTTCTACAGCATCGGACTTTTTCCCGGGATACATAGGAGTCCAGGGCACACTATGGCCAATTTAATATCCTACGATTTCCGTAATGGCATTTCGCTAAGGGGTATGGTCACAGCGGCTTGAAGGTATTTATGACGCTAGCCAAGCTTTACGTCGTTTAAGTCTCAGTAACGCAAGGGGAACCGCATGTTATCCAAACAACGGTATCGCATTGCCTTTCAGAGAACGAGGCTCTTGAGAGCGGAATGCCCCTACAAATATTAAATCCGACTTCCCTTCCAGACTCACCTGAAACAGCCCATTTGGTTAATTCCAGCTTGAAAATTTCGTCAAAGTCTTAGAGGAATCTATTACCGGTATTAAGTTGCCGCTATTTTGCCCCCTCACAGTCAATAATTACATTCCTATACCCCCACAGTCCGATGTGGCACTGACGACCCAGCATAGAGGCAACGGATCTCATGGGCCACGTTACACGGGTATACCGAGCTTGCGTCAATGGACTTTCCTGAAACCTGTACCTGAATTCCTGAGATTCGATTTGCCAGGAAGCTTTTTCCAACATCACCCAATACCCATTCCCAATACACTTGTATTCATCCCTGTAGATCAGTTAACATACTCCAGAATTTTAGAACGCTTACTTTGTATGTAACCTGAGATTTTTATCACTGGGATACAGTCTCTCTATATAAGATACCTTCCAGTGCTCCCTATGTCGTTTTCATTATCAACCAACAGCCTCTCACAACCCAAGAACAAAGACCAGAATTACATTCTCTTATATACTCTCTATTTAGTGTATCTACTTCTCAAAACACCTGATATCCCAATCAATACAAATAATCTCTTATTTAAAACGCCAAAATGAAGTTCACAGCCACTATCCTCATCCTTGCCGCTACAGTTTCTACGTCTTTTGCTGTCCCTCTAGGACCCTTAGACAACCTCAATCTCGGTGGCACCGGAGCCGTACCAGGACAAGACGTCACATCCTTGGATGCCACGAAAGGTCTCACCGAAAGTCTGGATTTAGGAAAGCTGACCGCAACAAAAAACCTCCTCGATATTCCGGGTTCCTCCAATATCCTCGAAAATGGACCTCTATCAGGTGCTAAGACCGATGGGCTTCCAATTCTTGGAAATTCGCTCATGGGAAACCCAACCCAAGGTGCTAAGCACCACACTCGACGAAGACGGGGAGACGCTGGAAAGGAAACCTCGGGGCTAGGTGCATTACCAGTCGGCGGGCTGACGGGCAGCACAGATCCTACTAAACTTCTCGCACTAGCCGATGCTACCAATGTTCTTTCTACGGTCCCGGCCGGAGCTCTTCCGTTTGGCGGCATCTTGGGAGTTACGAAAAAGGATTAGCTGCGAACTTCTGAAGGTCGAGGTTTCTCACAAGTATTGACTGCTTGACAGTGGGAGGATCAATATCGTTTCTTTTGAAATATACTATTCTTTTTTTTGTGTACCTAATTTTTTCAGTTACAATAGCAAATACAATTCGTCGATATGCCATTAATTATATATCATTTCTGTGACACACTGCAGTTCTGCTCATATATTAAGTTTATTTCCGCATTACTAATGATATTTCTTCCTAAATTATGATACTGCAATCCTTCTCCAACACTTGGTGTACTAGATACTTCAAATATGCAACAAGCCTTTACAGAAACTCTATATCATTTCGAGACACAAGTATTGAACTTTCTTTCCTATTTTTGAACTTAAATTGGCGGTATAACTAGAGATAGTAAAATATAAATTTTGAAACAATTGTTTTACTGTTGGGATCGGGCAGGTATTTAGAGATTTTATGTCGAGCTATCGTGACTATCGCCTGTCTGGGCCTACAAAACCAATTTTGAATGTCAAATTTTTCTTACCAACAAGGTGAACCGCAGGGTAAACTACAGCTAACAGCCTACATAGCAGTATCGTGAGACTAAAGGTATATAATATGGTGACCTCCATCGATGGGGCGGTCCTTTGTGCATCCCACCATTTTTGAACCGACTAATACCTCGACTCTCCTTTACATCCAATATACCATCTAGCTAAATCTCAAAATCATGAAGGCCAATTGTAACCTTCTCGCCCTTGCTTTTGGAATAAGCGCTGGCGCCGCCCAAGCCGCGGAAACGGTCCTCGGTGTTTACATACTCTCCCGTCACGGCGACAGGACCGACAAGTCTCACCCGCCGACCAAGCTCACCAATTTGGGTTATAGCCAAATGCTCGCCTCTGGCGGGTACTTTCGCAGCCGCTATGTCGCTCCGGACGCATCCAACAAGGTTTTTGGAATCTCCTCGCACGAAGTCGTAAACTCGCAGATCCATGCTATCACCACGGACGATATCGTGCTCCAAAACTCCGCACAAGCATTTCTACAGGGCCTGTACACAGCCGTTGGAACTCTTGCGAGCGAGACATTAAGGAATGGGTCTATTGTGACTGGTGTAAATGGTGGTTATCAGTTAATACCTGTTCACGTTTTGAAGAACAATGCTATCAAGAACGGAGTCAGTGAAGAGGATGCTATCTGGCTGCAAGGCACTACCGGGTGTACTGGGGCTATCAAGAGCTCTATGATATACGCTGCTACCCCAGAATTCCGAGAGTTTAGGAGTAACACTACAGATTTCTATCATTCGCTGGAAGAGGTATGGTCAGATACCTTTATCCTTGACCAATCTGATTTCGCCAATGCATATGCGAGTAAGTTTACAAGCCCCAATCCAGAAACGCGAATGGCTTATTGTGATACTGATGGTCAAATGGTTTACGATGTTGTCAATTACGCGATGACGCATAACCAGACCATTTCGTCTTCCAATCTCCTTACCGACGATACATTCTTTCAACTACGAACCCTTGCCGACAAACAACAATGGAACCTTGCCTTCAACGAATCCGACCCAGTAAGGGCTATCGCCGGCTCCATATTTGCTGCCGACGTCCTCTCCCATCTCGAAAATATCATCAACTCCAAGGGTATGAGTCCCAAGATCGGAGTCCAATTCAACGCTTACGCCACCTTCCTGTCATTCTTCGGCCTCGCCCAGCTTCCTGCCGCTGACCCCGAATTTTACGGACTTCCCGACTACGGTTCTACAATGGCGTTCGAACTTTTCACCGACGAGCCGGCTGACTCCTTCCCGGATATCGAGGATATAAACGTTCGATTTTTATTCCACAACGGATCGACTGCCAACGGCGGCGAGCTTACTGCCTACCCCTTATTCGGAAAGATGGAAACGAAGCTGCCCTGGACCGCATTTGTTGATGAGATGAGCGCTTTCGCGATCACTACGACTGATCAGTGGTGTCATATCTGTGGGAACGAAGATGGTATCTGCGCTGCCAGTGCTAACGGTGCGGATAACAATCATCCGCTCGCACATACTAAGCATCACGGAGTCAGTAGTATAGTTTCGGGGGTTATTGGAGCACTGGTGACTTTGGTTGTCATACTTGTCGTACAGGGACTCATCGTCGCTATTGCGGGACTCGCGGTTGTCAAAAAGAAGGATATCAAGAAAATTTCGAAAGGTAAGCAGGCGGAAAGCGTGAGCTCTTAAACAGAGGAGGGAAAAAATGAACGAATACTTCTGGTTGGACGTGCCCACGTGGGCATATCCAGTTCCCAGTTTTCCATTCCGCTTCTTCCAACGTACAAGGACTAGTTTTAAGATGTATATAGCTATAAACCGCATTCAAAAGTCTACAGTAACATTTTCAAAAGCACTTCGGAAGCTCCACAATTGCTGCGACGCGAGCCTTTGTTGGAGAATTAGCGTTGGTGTAACCGTTGTATCCGCCCTACCGAAGCGGACAACCGACTCTACTGCGTGGGGACCAATGCCGCAACAGTAACATCACCAATTGCTAGTTATCCGCCGGTGGCACTGTCGCCAATGGCCCACAGAACGACTGGTCCCGTCATAATGCAAGAAGTGCATGTGTGCTGCAACTCTTACGCAGGAGGTAGAAAGGCACCCATCAGCAGTTTTTTCTCTCTTCGAAATTAAGGTTTTTGGGATCGCCAAAGAGGCTTGAAAGAAGCTTGAAGAAGAGCCAAAGATTCTATTCGTTACGCTGCCACGCTGCAACAGGTAGACTTTGCCCAAAACCTTGATCAAAATATAATTCGAAATGTCGAAGACTTTATCGTCCGCAATGCGCATACACCATTGGTCGCTTACAGATTGACTGAGGTGCCGGGCAGGTGAACAAAGAGCCTTTAGCGCGACCGGCCGAACCGTGCGTCAACAGGAACCAGTTAGCCCGGACCACGGAGATTTGCTATTTAATGCACCTCGGATGGCCGCGGTTTCTGTGGACTCCCTCCTTTCTATCGTCTGTCCTTGTCGGCTACGACAGGCGATCGGAAGAGCGACAATCAGCTTGAACTCCATCTCTTGACCTCTCGTTGCTTCATCATTCATAGCTCTGGATACCATTATTGCATTGCATAGCATACCCCCTTCTTTTAGGAACCGTAATTTACGGCGCAACACGTCAAAGCGACTCCGATAAAAAGATGGACTCCACGGACAACCAAACGTCGCTGTTGGAAAACGGCGCCGCGGTTGCCGAAATAAAGAAACCCCAGGATGACTCGGTTGTCGCAAAGCTGGACATCTTGAAGGAGGTCTCCGCGCCGTCGACGATAGAAACCTCGATAGCAAAACCCGCGCCTGCCGCTCCGCATGTCGGCCCCCCGACCACGGCTTCGACAAGGCAGTTGGCAGTTTCGCCGAAAGCAATTCTCCACAATAAAACTATATTCAGAGTGCTCAAACTGCTTCAAAATGCTAGTATGTAACCTCCACTTGAATCCCTTTTCTTCTTTTCGGGGGGTTCTAACAATATATACAGACGGCCTCGACAAAGTCATTCGCACAATTCAGTACACGTCACGCCTCGTATCCCACATAATGCTCCTCAAAAGCCTACACACTACTACGACATCAGCCGCAGCACAGGGAATCCGTCGCCAATTCGGCCTGACGAGGCGTTTACTGCGTTTGTTCAACAACATCCCTCAGATGACCGTTGCCCTAAAGATCTGGCTGGAACGAAAGCCAAGGTCAAATGATAGTGTATTTCCGTACATCGTCGACTTGATAGAAGGGATCGGATACACAGGATTCGGCCTCGCGGACTCTTTAGGATACCTACCCGATGCAGGAATCATCGGTATCCCGTACAGAGATCTCGTGGACAAGGTGGCGTTTCATTTCTGGCTGTACGCTCTGGTGGCATCGATTCTGGGCGGTCTGATGAGGATTCAAAAGTCCAGACAGGCATTGGCAAGGTACCGTTCGATAGCCCCAAGCATTACGATATCACCAGCGATCGAATCCGCACCGCTGGGAATCGAGGCGACAAAGACAGCTGTGAAAGGAACGCTGCAGACGGCACAGGATGTAGAGAAGACACCGCTTACACCGCCAAGGTCGCCGATTCCACCAACGGCGCTAGCATTGGTCAACAATCCTGCGGTCAAAGATTTGCAGGAGCAAAAGTTCAACACGGAGCTCAACGTTATCGGGTACGCTGCAGATATCCTATTCCCTCTCACGGCATTGGGGTTTTCTGGGTTTTCTGGGCTTAGCGATGGGGTTTTGGGATTCGCGGGGTGTGTTAGCAGCGTGGTTGGCTTGAGGAAGGCATGGCAGGCAACCGCGTAATATGAATTAGCATATTGATACCGCATATATTACATTTACATTTAGGCATAGCACAAAAGCGTGGCGAGTCCTTTTGTAAAATAATATTTGGTGTAGAGACCTGTAACTTGGCAAGCACCACATGTACCTAAAATAATAAGGGCTTCAGAGATGACAAAGAAGTTTCCCCCCCAAAACTAGCACTGGAATGTGACGACACCACATGTTAACTCAGCTCTAGGTTCTTGAGCAACTTGGCAACAGTGCCTTTATTGAGATCCCCATTGCCATTTGAGAGTTGCTTGTATCTCCAAGCGATAGCTGCGTTCTTTTCACTACCGTTGATTTCTTTGACGGCTTGCCTAAACCAATTTATCTATCCGGTGAAAGCCCTATCAGCCATGTTGTTCTTCGCACCTGAATCGTTGGTTTAAATATACGTAAAGACGAACTACTCACCTCCTCCTTACTCAGCTCCACGGTTTCATGCTTTAGTTGGTTCATCCAGCGCATTTTTAGGCTTTTCAAGGTTCTTGCCGACCCTGGAAAAGCGGATTGGAAACCCGCCATTGTTTCTTTCCAAGAAATCGTTGTTTCGAGGTTATTTGAATACTTCTTGATAAGGTCAGTCAGGACTTTATCGGCTTCTGGGTTCCAACTCTCAGTACTTTCACCCTTCTTGCGACCCCTTCCGTCCTTCTTCTTATTCTCATCGTTTTCGTCTTCATTTTTCACTGCACTGGTTTCATTTGTATCATCATCCATATCCTCTGATGCCTTTCTTTTCTTGGAGGCTGGTTGCTTTGCTTTCCCTGTTCCTCTTTTGCTTTTCAAACCCTCTTTCTTGCCTTCATCACTCTTAGGCTTCCCATGTTTCACCTGCTTGCCAGCTTTAACCTGTGGCGTGCCATTCTCAGTGTTCGTGGTGTCCTCATTCTCGATATTTTCGACGTCCTCAACATTTGTCTGTTCTTCCAATAAGCCATTTTGCTCGAGAGAATCTCTATCTGCATCCAAAGTGCCATCAGAACTCGCTGTTCGGTCATCCATGACTAGTCACTTCCAAGTCTCGAACCGAACTGCTTGCTTTATCGTATTGAAATTTTTTGGAAACGGCCTGACAGAGAATGCTTCAGGTTGATGTATAAGTTGAGCTGCAAACGAGATGACAATAACTAGAAGAAATGTATATCTTGTTTATTCCATCCCCCCTTCTACATCAATCCATGTCTGGAAGCAAAGAGAAACAGAATACCAATGTAACCTATAACATCACAATCCAGCCTAAGGAAACTCGATGCAGCTAGAACAAAATATAAAGTGATATATGCTCGCTTGGAAGATATGACAGAAAAAGTAATCCATCCAAAATGGAACCCATAAAATGCTAGACTCTGCGCCGTATATACATGATGATATATCCGTAATCCCATGACTTCAAAACAGACTTTATAAAATCCTCAAGGAAATTCATATGTCAAAAAAAAAGAAATTAAAAAACAATTCATCCTTCCAAACTCCCAATGCTGATTTCTCCATGTCTCAAGTAACTCATACTACTCTGCGATCGCAGAATAGGCCCATCACTATCGATATTTCTTCGATTCAACCCGCCCGAAGCCGCCAGTCTCAACTCGGCGCTCTGAAGTCTCAATTCCAGATCTCTCTTTGTTTTTCTCAGCTGTTCGATTTCGGGAATAAAGGTGTCCAGTTTCGCCTGCATGTTCTTCTGCCCTTCTTCGTGCTCAATCTTCAACTTTTCGTGGTCTTCGAAAAAGTGTCGGTATTCGGTTTCATACATCTCAAGCTTCTCCTTGAGCTTGGTGATTTCCGCTTTGGAGTCTCGGAGGTCGCGTTGCAGGGCGTTTGAGCTTGTCGAGACGGGTACGATTCCGTTCTCCATGGTCGTCTGTAAGGAAGCGACAGGACCGGGTGATGCTCGCCCATTTCGGGTCCCTCGCTGTTGGAGAGCGTCTTCCAATTGTCGAATCGTGGAGTCACGTTTCGCTACGGTCCGCCTCTGAGATGAGATCTCGGTACGGGAGTCGTGGATCTCTTTCGCCAGTGCTTGGATCTTGACCTCCAGTTCAGAAATTTGCCGGGCGTGGCGGTAAGAGGAGCTAGATGAAGATTCCATATGTGTCCTGAGCGAGAGACTCTCTTCCTGGGCCGACTTCAATTCCTTAGACAGAGATTTGATTTCCGCCTTTTGATCCTTTGAATCCTTCTCATATTGTTTGAGGTCGATCTTCAAAGCTTTGATGTCAAGCTTGAAGCTTTCGGCTTTGCTATTCGCTTCCTTTAATGCTCGGTCAAGTCTCTGAGCCTCATCTGATTTTCGGTTCGAAGATGAAACCCACTGGGCGACCAGTCCTTGTTGTTCGATAGATTTTGCTTCTGCGGCCCTTGCTTCCTCGGTAGTGCGTGTCCTCATCTTATTGAGAGTATCCTCAAGCTTCCCAATGGTGCTCAAGTGCCCTTCGATAATTTGATTGTGCTTGCCGACCATGGTACGCTTTTCATCCCCCCACACCGATCCATAGCTATTCTTCTCATCCCGCAAAACAGTCAGCGCGCCCTCCTTCTGCCTGATGGTCTCCTTGAGCGACTCGACTTCCACATCGTTAATCTCCAGCTTGGTTTGTGCCGTCCTGACCTGGAATTGCAAGTCTTCAATTTCCTTCTGCTGTTTCGCACGGAAGTCCTTGGTGATGTTTTCGCGATTTTGCATCTGGGATCGAAGTTCGTTGATTGCTTGGGCGGAGGCACGTTTCTCGCTTTCGAGCTCATTCCTAACAGCCTGGTTGCTCTCGCTAAGGGTCTTGATCTGTCCCTCGGCCTTCCTCAACGCCTCGTTTTGCTCGGAGAGTGCAGAGTTGGCGCCCTCAAATCGGGATTTAATACTGGCTAATCCGGCATCGAGAGTATCCTTCTCCGCCTCAGCCTTGGCAACCCTATCAAGAAGTTGTTGCTTGCTTTCCTCGTCCTCACGAAGTAGTTGTTGAAGCTCGGATACTACTTGTGCTGCTCGGTCTTTGGTCTGTGTGTTCTCTTCCTGCAGACGTTGAATCTCCGCGCAGAACTCTCCACGGTTCCTGTCGAGTTCGGCCTTGGCTTCTTCGAATTTGGCTGTTTCGACCTGTTTCTCCGATTTGAGTCTGAGGAGGAAGTGCTGCTCGGCTTCTTGGAGCTGCGTATGGAGGCGCAATTCGAGGGCGCTCTGTTGGACGGCCAGTTGGCCTGTAGCTTCTTCGATGGCCGCTCGTAACGCTTGTTCCTCCCGCTCGTAGTCCCGTTTTATCTGAGAGATATTGTTTTCAAACTGCTGTTGTGCAGTTGCCATCTTCTCTTCCAAAAGTATGCTGGACCGTTCCTGGATGGTTTCATGCGCCTTCTTGGCTTCTGCTAAAAGTTGCTCTAAGCCTTCCTTTTCAGTTTGGAAAGCAGCCTGGTCTTGATCTCTCAGGCGATCGCCAGCATTGATAACTACTTGGTACTCAGCAATCAATACTTCTTTTTCCTTTTCAAAAGCTGTTCGCTGTTGCCGGATTGCCTCGTCGATATCTCGTTGAGATGATGCAAGTTTGGAATCCCGTTCTGTCAACGCGGATTGCAGAGATCTCTCCTGCTCTTCCATCTCGGTCCTAAAGGTCGAAAATTCGGCCTCTGTTTGTTCCTTGACCTTTATTTCGAGATTTTGGAGGGCTAATCTATGGGAAGCATCGCCTCGATCCTTCTCCTGAATATGCTCCTTTATTAATTCCGTAATACGGTTGTCGAATTCTTGAGCGTCTGTTTCGTGTTGATCTTGGAGTTGGGAAACTCTCGCGCGCTCAATTTCCAACGCAGATTCGTATTCTTCCTTCTCGTCGGCCCATTTTTTCAAGGCTGACTGGGTCGCCTGTCGCATCTCATCTTCAATCGCCTTCCTTTCCTCAGCCCGGACATCGTCAGATCCTAATCTGGCCTCCGAAATCAAGCGTTCGTGAGATTCTTTTTGAGCTCGGAGCTGACTTTCCGCTTCCTCCTTCTGGTGTTGCAGTTCACCTTTGGCTTCTTCCACAACTGTCAAAGACGCTCTCAGGCGTTCGGAGGTTTTGCGTTCGGCCGTCAGCGCCCGAACCTTACTGGAGAGCGAAGCCTCGAGTTCGGAGACTTTCCTGTATACCCTTTGGTCCTCTTCCAGTTGCTCTACTGTCGTGCCGCGCGACCCTTCCAAGATACGAATGGAGGTCTTCAACGCCGCAACCTCGCTTTCGTGCTCTCGTTTCAAGTGATCAAGCATATCAGAGTCAACATCAGCGCTGCAGTTGCAATCTGTGGCTTTCCTTTCTTCCAAAAGCTGTCGTCGCATCTCCTCAGTCTTGATTTCCCAGCCTTCCTCCGCTTCCGCCCACGCCCGCTTAGCCGCCGCCATTTCCTCTGCCGCTTTCAGCTTGATTTCCTCCAGTTCGGCATCGTGTCCATCAGCCTTGGTCCTCTCAAGGCTCTTGAGCCCGTCGAGTTCCAACTGCAGGGCTGCGATCTTATCCAAGTGCTGCCGTTGATCCTCAACGGAGACACTCGATCGCGCCACCTCCCTTCTCGCAGCTTCGACATGTTCCAAGTTTTGCAGCGTGATACCCTCCATCTCACGTTTGTGTGAATCGAGGAGCTGATCCATGTGGATTTGGTAACCGTGTTTTTGCTGTTCGAGCTCGATATCGTGGCGGTTGTAGATTGACTCGAGCTCGGCGAGGCGATCAGCAAGCATGGCGTCTCGTGCATCGATCTTTTTCTGCAAATGCTCGTTCGCGACTTTCATCACTTTGACGACTCTGTGGGCCTAGGTGTTGAAAATATCTTGTGAGTATAACCGCACAGCAAAAAACGGTGTTTCCGGTAGGTTGTTCAATATACCTCGGATGATCCGGATGAAGCGGTAGAAACTTCCGGGATTATGAGATGATCTGATGCGGAACCGATGGAGCTCGATGATGCATTGATGGACGAACGTTTGTACTGATCGCAAAGCTAAAAGAAATTCGAGAATTAAGTTAACGGACGTTGTGAAAATGATATAAATCGGCATGCTCTAAAACGCACCTTTCGCAAACGCGCCACTTCGGCCTCGAGCATCGACTCTCTGGTCTGTAAATTCGACCTCGTCCTGGTATGAGTCGGCGCCGGTACAGGGTTGAGATCCACAACAGCTTTATGTCTGAGATCCATTTCTTCGATTTCATGAGCGTTCAGACCGTTGACCTGCTCGGAACTTTCCGGTAACTCGTAATAAACATCTTCGCTGGTGTTGGATTGTCTCGAACCGGGCGGGATGATGGCCTTTTGAGATCTAGTTACGGTAGTCGGATGCGTTATCGAACCGACTGAGGGAGTGGGGGAAAAGGCTCGCCCGTTGGAGAAACCGGGCGACGATTGGCCGTGATGAAACATGGCCAACTGCGAACCAGCGGATAAGGAGCGCTTTCCGTGACCGTGATGGTGATGGCTGTTAGCTTCGGATTGGAGCGAGGAAGCGACGGATGATAAGGATTCGACCGAAGGTTGGGGCCGGGAGTGTAGTTCTGGTGACTGAGCGGTCCTCCGCTCCGCGTCCCTGGCGGAAGCTCGGCGGACGAGACGTAGATTCGGCGTGCCAGCCGAACTAGACGGGGCGCTATGTTCGCCATTTACGGTGTAAACTATCTGTTCTTCAGGGATCACGGAGGCGGTACGGAATGCGTTAGGAGGGTTCGAGTTTAGGTTGTTCGTGTCGCGCGAGTGCCTTCGGGGGTTATGGCTTTTATTTGGAACCTCAGGAGTGAACCCGAGTGAGGAGGAAGCACGGCCGTTGCTCGCTGAAGCCGATGCCGACGCCCAGCTCGTGGATGCCGGGGTGGGCGTTGTCGAGCGAGACGTCGTGGTTGCGATTTGGCGACTGACGGCGGACTTGTTCAGGGATGTGGACGGGATGCCATTAGAACCCGACATCACAGCTGGTCCATCCGGCGTCGCCGATCCAGATGGTAATGTATCGTCCGGAAACCCATGGGGCGACTTTGGCCTATTCCAAGGCCATGGCATCCTGAAGACACCAGGTGCTGGGAGAGCGAGGGACGTTTCGGTATCGGCGACGTTGTGGTCGTGCCGGTGCTCGAATCGGTGATATCCAGACGGTGTTCCAGAGGACCGAATAACATTAAAAGAGAATATGGGTCTGATGTATAACGGTGATGATATAAGAGAAGGCGCACGAGGTCGTTTTTAAGATAAATAGATAGATAAATAAATGAATGAATGAATGAATGTATCCCGACGGTTCTCAGTCGACCTAACTAACCAATATCCTTCGGTGTCGCCTGTCGTGAAAGTGAAACCCACATAAAATCGATGGGATGGGATATATCCAAGGGGAGTAAGTAGGTAAGTAGTATCCGGGATGCGAGAAGAGAACAGGATTTGTTAAAATGATAGGAAGAAAAAAGATAAAAGGTTCCTGCAGCTGATCAACAGGTTTACTTCGTAGAATTAATAAAATGCTCCGTCGAGGCTTGGGCTATTCGGAACTCATTTACCCCAATCTTTTGGCCTCTGCGGTTTCTATGTATTGTCGGGTAAAGTTGTGCCCAAGAAACGAAACTCGTGCGTTTGGATGTGGACTCCGTGCTCGTGCAGCAGCAGCAGCAGCGAAAGAGAAAGAGAGGGTGGGTCACCAGGGATGATGCAGCCTCGAAGTGTGAAAGTGGCTCTTATCCACCAGAGGCGATTGGCTGGTGTTGAGGAAATGCACCGACGAAATTCGTGAAATACGGCTGATGAGGGCTGGAACGGGCCCGGTTTTGCAGAATTGCGAGTATGATAGCCTCGTGGGAGAGAACCGACTTGTCGCCACGAAGAATCGCAAGAAGAGAATAAGGATCAGAGAGGTCGAGTTGGGAGTTCAGGTCGGATCTCCTTTTCGTCCGAAAGATGCCAGCTTTGCTGTCGTCAATTGCGATGCTGCTGCTCCATGGATCTTTGGGTCCACTTTTCGAGCGACGAACCTGCCAGAAAAGACCAAATGGGTGGATCGGGCTGGGGTTTAGTGGATTAATATTATAATATCGGTGCTGACCCCCAAGCCGGCCTGCCTGCCTGCCCTGGTACGGTCCAGATAAGTGTCAAGGAGGAATGTCTCTCTTTCTTTCCCCGATAATCAAGCACGACCGAAAATGATATGACCGCTCTCCGTTCGTAATAGTTGATATCGAATTTCAATCGAAAGACCGGTTGCCAGTATACCTTTTGCGCGACAACCGTTGACTAGCATATGTAAGTAGGTTTAGAAATATATCTTCGCACCCGCTCGGAGCAAATAACGGAGAAGGAGCCCGCTGGCTTAAATATGTATACCACCACCACCCTCGGAACGCCGACATGTCACACGCCCTGATGACACGTCCTGTCCAACCTGTTGCTCGCTCGCTCGCTCGCTGCCCGTTCGACGTTGGTTGTTTCTCCAAAAAAGAACATCGCGGTGCCCGAGAGCGGCTCTGACCAGCCTGGTGCCTGGACGCAACAAGGCTATCGGCCAGGGCGGTACCTATGACAGGTGTAACAAATCCAATCCAATCCACAGAACGAGCTAGGTTGCCCCTTCCCCGGCAGGCATTCCCCCATCAACGAGCAGAGACATCTTTCCGGGCCTTCCAGGAGCCTTCCACTCGGTTAGCAGGCTTGTTCTTTGGGTGGGTCCACCCATCTCCACTGATCTTCGTTTCGCCGATTCAACGTCGTGCATACACACTGCGCCAACACCAAACAGGGATTTTACGGGAGAGCTAAAACGACCACAACCGCAACAATCACAATCCAAACACCCATACGAAGTAGCTGTCCTTCTCGCGTTTCTCCCTCTTTCTCTTTCTCTTTCTTTTCTTCTTGCCCATTCTTTCGCCATAGGGTGGATTCCCCCCTCTTGCCCCCTGGGTCCCGAAAATCCTGGGGTTCACGGTTGCCTGAGAAATCGAGATTTCGAATCCCTCGCTCGTGCGCCGTGTGTATGTAGGCGAGCTTTTTGGTGGTGGTGGTCCGCATGCGGGTATTTGCATTTCGCATTGGCAAGGCTGGATTTCAAATATACCTTTTCATCTTTCCTTCCTCCTTCCAGGGAAACCCCCCCCCAAAAATTCTCCTATCGACAGTGGCTTGACGAAGGGGTAATCGCTGTACTACGACGGGGAATAAAATAGAATTTGTCGCCGTTGCATCTGACATTACATTCTTCAGGGTCCGCCCAGAATATCATGGATGGCACCATGACTTTTGTCTCTCTTAGCACGCCGCCGCGCCTTTTGAGGCTCTTCGCACATCGCTCGTCATAAAATCGCACCGACTAGCGAGAAAATGATTAGAGTATGTACGGCTGAAGATCTGCAACTGCTTTGTCAGGAAGGTACGGTCGTGTTTCTGCTGTGCATTTTTGGTTACAAGAAACAAATAGATATGTCAACAGCCCGCAAACTCGCCCGTCCAAAAGGCTGGACCGATCAACTTCAGGAAAGCACGCCTTCCAAGACCCCAAAAGAAAAACAAAAAAAAAAGCTTGCTGCGGTTACAGACACCGAGGCTGGAAGGGTACACAACAATGTGTCACCCAAATTCAGTCGACCGGGCAAAAAATGATGGCAACCGGATACGTTTTCGATTACGAGTGCCTGCTTTTCGGAATGACAAGATGATGCTGTGTCTGACGACGACAACCTTTTTTACGTATTACGCCCCGGTTTCGGTTAAACCTACCGTATACCGGGCAATATGAAGAGGCTGTCTTAGCTAGCTTTTTTATATCCCCTTCCACAGATAATCTTTACCATTGGGTGAGATTTGAAGAAAGAAAGAATATATCCCCTCAAAGACGCCTTCAATCCGCCTTTCTACAGCCCCCTGTCGTCCCCTTGGATGGCTTTCTGAAGATTGTACTATTTGGTCATGGTAAATTGGAATATCAAATTCATCGACCGAAACATTTTGACGCAGTTATATGTCATCCAGATCCATGACGCAGAAGCGTCCGCTTTATTATGCGTCCGCCAATCCATACCAAAAAAGGGTCCACATTTGTATATCGAGTCAATGTAGCCGGACGATATTTAGGTTTGGCACTAGGGGGAGGCACAACAGACAGCGGACGCTTGTAAACCGATACCGAAATGCAAGAAAGAAAGAAAAATAGTATAGTACATGCGACGAAAGAAATCTAAACGGTAGAGATTGGCATGAAACAAGGATCGCGAGATTAAGCTATCGATAGAACCCGCTATGCCGCCTGAGCACGAGCCTTGGCATCTCGTGATAACCGTGGCATTCGGTATCTACCTTTCCTCTCTACCATCTTCGTCTTCCTGCTCCAAGTTAGGATCATACGAGATATCGATAGACAGGGAACGGAACCCAAATCTCGTTTCTTTCTTTCTTTCCGCAAGTTTGGCTATTTTAAAATATATAAATAAAGTAAAAAAGGAGATTGGAGAGGTCACTGATCCGGTAAGTTCACATCATGGGGTTAGTTATATCTTGATTTGGTCCACCCACCTACCGTAAGAAGGAGGTAGTTGTACAATTGTGTGAAAAAAGACCCTTGCTTTCACTTCCCGCTCAGGCACAACAAAGAAAAGAAAAAACCACACAATTCGACTCCGCCGAAAAGCAAGCTTGGGAGGATGGTATACCTTGTTTGAGTAATCTGGATGAAATATCTCAAAAAGAAAAAGTCCATTGGAAATAATAATAATATATGCCAAGAGTTCCAAACCGGTGGACAAGGACGCAGCGTTCCTGCAGTGGCGATCTCGTTCAAGCTTTTCAATCTTTTTGCGTGTAATCCCGTCCTTTTCGTCGTCGACCACATCACGCGCACAAAACCCATCCTGACCCCTCTTCGTCATGTCCTCGCCATTCATTTCCAAACAAGTTCAAGAAATCCCCCAATTGCACCAAAAAAAGGTAGCCTTACCATCGTGCCACTTTACCACCTCCCTACTGTGCACCGATATTTGCAACATCACACAACACTTTTTACAAACGTTCGATGGTGAAAAAGCAACTTATATGTCTAGGATCCGGGAATACTTGCTTCGAAAAAAAATCTCCAATATCCTTCCCGTTAGCCCCCCCTGTTCGTGTCCCCGTCGATCGTGAAATAATTCGGTGTAGCCCTCGTTTATCTGGCACCCTCATTGGCTCCATCACCCTACCTTGCCAGGTACGCTTCATGTTCTATGGGATTAAACTATCGGACAGCAAACATGCAACAATATTCTTATTTTTATCAAGTGTGTCTACGATAGCCGGGATATTTCGAGGCTACTATTTCTATAAAAGTACATACCATGTTGGCAAAAGGTACACTTTTTTTTTTTTCCTTCTCCCCCAACGCTTCAACTAAGTACGTTTACGTAATTTTTCATTTAATGCTATTTCATGCATGAAGCCTGCTTTTCGACCCCATGCGATACAAACCTCGCTTGGGACGATTCGGATCTCCCGTCCTTTTGATAAGTTAAAAAACATCCTTGGAATATTTCGCGGAAAAGCATACATATTTTCGGCTTCCAAAACACAAAAAGGTAGAGGTAATATTGCCACTCCTTGCGATTTATACTCTAAAATAGATTAGAATGCCATGCCCGGTGGCGTAAACCAGGATAAAAGAAAGAAAGAATTAATAATAACAATACACATCAATTAATAATGCACGTCATTCCATAATGGAGAATGTCTTATTGCCCTTTTCAACTACTTTGGGGTATTGATATGGAATTTTGTTTTATATAAGTTTTTATTTATGCGGTATCGATGCCGCGTGTCTCGCCTTTTCCTTCTTATCGTCAATTTTTAAGGGATCGGTTACTGAGACGACAAAAGTTGTCTCGTTTAGCCCGGTCTGCTCAAAAGAAGGAATTGGCGACCTTCTTTTTTGTTTTTGTTTTCTCCCATCTGCTGCCATATAACGTCGTAGATTTATATTATTTATTAATTGCGATATGTATTATCCCTGCTGATTTTTGTGATAATAGTAGCCGAGATCTGGTCTCGTGCACCTCCTTTTACTTTTCCGAGATCTAGATTTATGCATGGTCCGCTCGGATATTTCGAATCCTACCGAGTAATCTATCCAATCTGGATGCATTATCGTAAATTATTATCTGTAAGAAAGTTTGAAAAGTTTACATGAAAAAAAAGAAGAATAAATTTGATATTCTATAGAAGCTTCGAAGAATCAAAAGACCTCAAGGTTGTGATTCTATATACCACGACCCGATGATTATCTCGTATAGATAAATAAGTAAATAAAAAGCGGAGGGGATATCCTACAGTAATAAAAAAACGAAAGCCACAAACCAAACATCTTCTCGTAAATGTTATCATTCACCGAATATTAAACCCCAGAAAGAAACTCATTCGTCATCATGAAAACCGGGGGGTCGATAGAAGAATAAAAAATATACACCGAACGAAAGAAAATCAATCCATCGCAGGGGAATGAAAAGGACGAAAACTTCAACGGTCATTCCCCCCAAAGAAAGCGTGAAGCTAAACCGCCAGAGTACTAAACCTCATTAGAAGGAAAATGAAAAAGAAGAGGCCAAAAATAATCTTCAACAAGGACGGGAGGAAAAGGAAACTGCCCGAACAAAAACCCATCATGGAATTAATAGTGAAAAAGAAAAGAATAAGAAGAAACAGAATACTCGGTCAAGCCACCCCGTGAGAAGCCCGATCCAAGGCGTAACGTCAACCATCATCATCGTCATTAGAACCAATCAACTCTCATCCTTCCCTTTGCTCCCAAAGAACCCCAAAAACTTTCTCGGCGAAAGCGTATTCTCCTTCTTGGCCGGAGATTTGCCCCTCTCCATTCTCGCGTTCAACTCGTCAATGGAGGAGATTATGGTCACCATCTTGTTCTGGCTAATTGCCGACTCTGCCCGTTTCGTCGAGGATCGGTTCGAACTGCCCCGCTCACTTATACTCCGGTCCTTCGTTCGCTCTCTCGGATCCTTGTCGGAACGGTCCCGCTCTCTCGGGGTCCCCGGTTCGCGATCTCTGACCCGCGAGTCAGCCCTCGACGCGCCGGTCTCCCGGTTCCGACTCCTGTCCCGATGATGCGATTCCACCTCGGGTGTATCTCTGTTGCTCCGGCCGTCACGACTCTTATGTCGGTCCCGGCTCTTACCCCGGTGCTCATTTCTCTTCTCCCTCTCGACGCGAACGATCAAGGATCTCACGTCCTCATCATCCGGTGGCGCCAACAATCCGCTGCTGTTTCCGACCCCGTTCTCATCCCCCAGGTCTCTAGTTCTACTGCCACCGGAAGGCTTTGGAATCATAGACATCCTCCCACCCTTCTTCTTCTCCTCCTCATCAGCATCGTGTCGATCGAGTCTCGAAATTGTTCGTTCCCTCTCGAGCTCTTTCTTCAAGGCTTCCCTCTCACTTCTAGCCTCTTCAAGGCGCGCTTTGGCTCCGGTACGGTCCAACAGCCTAGCCTCCCTCTCAGCCTTGAGTCGCTTTTCCAACTCTCGCAGTCGTAATATCCACCGTCTCTCGTTTTCATCGGTGACGTCGTCGAGAGAGGCGATCGTGTTGCTGATCGCTACGGGGTTGCTCTCGGGCACAGGATCCGGCGAGGCACGTAAAATGGTGGTGTCCGCGGCCGTCAGACTATCCCGCGAAGCAACGCTAGCGACACCACTTCGAAGCGGCAACTTGGAAGGCTGTAATCGGACAACATTAAGCTCCGCCTATATAAAATAAAACCACCATCCAATCAGTATTACTGCTAAAAATAAATAAATAAAAAAGGTTCAAATGCCAGCTGGATGACAGCTCAACGATAGGCGTAAATAGGGAAGGTGCGAATCGGAGAATATTTCTTTCACCTTCAGTAGCCGGTTCTCGGTCTTCAGCTTTGTGATTTCATTGCGCATGGAGGATTGCTCGCCGACTCCATCTCGCACCATGGCTTCCAGCCTTTCAAGCCTGCGAGTCCTGGTTTCTAGCGTATTTTCCACAACACTTTGCGTTTCAGGTCAGCATTAATCCTTGTCAGAAGAAGGACATCATCAATTTGCCAAGGATGGGAACACGCCACGGCCGAAAGCGGTAGACTCGACGTCCACCTTCCCTCATGGCAAGTGTAGGCTATCCAGCCTTTCGTAGCCGTCGGCAGGGCAAATTAAAAATTACAGGATAAGGACGTTTCAAACTTACGCATATTCCTTCCACAGATCCCGCTCGATATTTCTAATCCTGGTCTTGAAGCCCGTCAAGACAGTTTCCAAATTCTTCGCTGCCGCCAGCGCCGATTTCGAGAATCCGGACAGGTGATTGTTAACACTGGCATCAGCAGATAATACAGCCCCTCCCTTGCCCACGAGCTTGTTCTTATCCGCCCATTCAGCTCCGCACAACGCAGAAAGTCGTATCCACAGCTGAACAAGCAGTGAGTTTCGTTCGGCGAGCTGCTCCTTATACTGGGCTTCCAGTTGGGATAAAGCCTTGGAGTCCTTGCTGCGAGCCTTTTCGAGATCTGCGAGCTGTGACTGGTGCTGCGAGATGAGCCGACGGGACTTCTCTTGATTCGTTTGGAGGTTCTCGGCGACTATTTTATCGTTTTTGCGGCCTTGTCGTTCCTTTTCGAGGAGTTCTTGGAGTCGGCGCATTTCAAGGGCCTAGTTTCATATTTTTTCTCGTTAGTATTCACTATTCGCCAATACTTATTATGTAAATAGGACTGCTTACCGTGTTCTCCAAAAGAGATTCGCGATCCTTGAGTGTACGATCTTTATCAGATAGGTCTGTCTTGACCCTGCCGAGCTCTTCCATCCGCCTCTCGAGTTCTTGATGTACATGTACGACTGCCTGTAGATTAGGGCGGAAAAGTTAGATGATGTCGCAATCCCGAAAAGGTCTTTCTTTCTTTTGCTAACCTTGAGAACGTCGGTCTTGGCTCCAACGTCACCGATCGCTTCACGTATCGACCTCTCAAGCTCTGCAAGTTTATCCTTCCATTCCTTAACTTCGATTTCGCGACGGCCAAGACTCTTCTTAAGTTGTCTGGCGGCTTCCTTCATGTTGAGGATTTCCTGGACAAGAAATATGTTAGCGTAACGTTGCTCTTCATGACCATACGTCAAAAAAAGCATACCTGATTTTTATCGTTCACCAGCTTTTCCATCTCTGCTTTATTCAGATTCCTCGTCTCATCCATCAACTTTCTCTCTTCCAGAAGCCTATCGCTCAAGCTCCTCGAGCGCTCCTTCTCATCCTTCATTCCTTCCTCCAATGACTTCAAGGCGCTCTCGTATTGCCCGATTTTGATCTTATCGCTATCCTGCTCTTCCCTCAGGAAGGCAATCTCACCCTGCGCGCTCTCCTGCTGCACCCCGAGTCTCTCGGATTTACTCGTCAAATCGTGAATCTGTTTTTCCAGCGTCGTCATCTCGTTCTCATTATCATTGATCAGCTTTTGCGACTTTTCCAGGTCACCTTCGAGCACCTGAATCTTTGTCAACCTCTCCTGCGCTGAATCCTCCAGTCGAACGACAACGGTACTCAGAGACCGCATCTCCTCCTGAAGCGCACCAAAATTCTCATCCTTGTTACGGAGATCCTCTTCGAGCTTCTCCATCTCGTTGATGCGAATTTCAATCTCCTCTTCCAAACGCTGAATCTCCTCCTCCGCCTCTTCCTTCAAGTGATCAAAATCTGCCTCCAAGTCCTCCCTCAGCCGCGCCTGTTCGTTTCGCTCGGCGATGACGACCTGCAGGTCTGCATTCAAAACCTCGAGTTCCTCCTCGTATTCCGCCGCCAAATCTCCAAACTCCTGCCGCTGAATGACCACCTTGTCCATCTCCCGTAGCTTCGTCTCGAGCTCGATCTCCAAATCTTGGATCTGGAGCTTGTGCTCGGAAATCTTATCTCTCAGGGCACCGTTCGCGTTCTCGTAATCCTCCCGTTCCGCATCAGCCATTTGATTCTGAGGGTTGCTACTGACTCTACTGATAGCACGGTCGAAATCTCCGACCTGGACGAGCTGATTATTCTCGCGCGGCAGACCGAGTTTAAGCTCCTCGATCTCCTGGTACAGGCGTTCCTTCTCGCGATTACGGGAGGTGAGCATTGATAATTGCGCGCTGACCTCGCGACGTAAATCCTCATTTTCGAGGCGTAGCTGTGAGGCGAGATTGTTGTCCGAGGCGACAGATATCGAACCGCGCCCGCCCCGACTGAGTTCGGGTGTGGGAGGCGCTTGTGCGGCAGACTTTAGGTCCCAGATCTCACGTCGCAGGGTCGCATTGTCGTCTTCCGCTTGCTTTCGGCGCTTCGATTCGCTCTCAAGAAAGTCTCGTAGTGTTTCCTAGTAATTTTTGGTTAGCCCCCCAACGATCATCCGATATGTAGAAAATGTGTAAGGGAAAACGTACGACTTCCTCTCCTCCTCCGGCCATCCCGCGAACAATCTCACTAAGACGTTCGCATTGGCCTTCCTTCTCCCTAACCTTGGTCCTGAGCGTTTCCACCTCGACTTCAACCTTTTCGGTCTGTTCCTTCCAGTAGATAACTTCGGTCTCCAGTGTTGTGATGTCCGCCTTGTCTCCATCGGCCTCGTCGCTCCCGTTACGGGTGCTGCTAGTATCTCCACCTTTTTCCAACTGCTTGACCCGCTTTCTCAGCGTCTTGATATGGCTCTTGAGCTGCGTGTTCTCTACCGCTAGAATTCCATTCTCGGTCTGCATAGCCTTGAAACTCTCTTCGGCGGTCTTGTCGAGGCGATTGTTGAGATGAAATACTTTTATTCGTAAATCCCAGTTCTCCTTCTGTAACTTGTCGATGGTGCCGCTCTGTTCCTTCAAAGTCATGCCGCGCCCGGCGCCGCCTGGCTTTTTAGAAGGAGAGAATTGGCCGTTCGTTGCCTCGCGCTTGCGGAAATCTCGAGCAGCAGTTTCGGGGACCTTGATGTTACGAATGTGAGCGTTCAGTTGGGTTTCGGGAGGGAGATCGCTGTGGCCGGTGATTCTGGCTTTGGGTGTTTCCGGGGCGGAATCAGACTCCTCCTCTTCCTCCTCCTCCTCCTCTTCTTCTCCAGAGTCGGATCTGCCTTCTTCGTCCAGATCTTCGAGCACCTTCTCGACGGCCGCGTTCATATTAGCCGTGCTCGCTACGCTGGCGGTGGATGGGTTTCGACGAATCTGCTGCCTTCCCTTTTCCTTTTCCCTTTCCTTTTCCTTGCTGGGTTTCTGATTGCCTCTGTCCCTTCTGCCCTCCTCGAAACCAAAGTCAAAGTCATCCGAGTCACGTCTGTGGCGCCTTCTGCCCCCGTTATCCTCAATGTCCGAGACTCGCTCGCTGCCGATGGAGCTTATGCTGCTCCGGCTGCGCTGCGTCTTGAGCCGCGGCCGTCGGACGGTCGTGTCGGTGGAGGTGATTTCGTTGCTGAGACTGGATTTCTTGGTGGGTTTCGGGGTCATGTACTGGTTGCTGATGGTCCGTGAGATGTTTCGTGCTTTGGCCATGGTGGAAGGGCTGGAGAAGGACTCGAGGGTGTCCGAGGCCGGCACGGATCTGGTCGAGAAGCTGTCCTCATCGTCCTCGTCGCCGGTTGGGAGCTCGGGCATGGGGGATGAAGCTTCGGATCTGACGTGGTCGGACGAAACGGCGAGAGAGGTCCGGCTCAGCTTGGATTTAGCGGCGGCCGGCTTTTGAGCCTCCCTCTTCTTCTCCTTCCTGTAGGCGGAAGCGGGGACGGTAGGCGGACCCATGTCGGAAACCTTTCGCTGGACGGGGGCTCGGTTGACAGCTAGCTTTGGCTTTGATCTGACAGAGTCGCCCGGCCGAATACCACCCACTATGGATAAATCGGCGTCACCTCCGTCGCCCGGGTAGAGAAAGGGATCCGGGGTGCTGTGTCTGAAGGAAGATTCGAGGTCGGCAAGCTGTTTCTGCTGGTCGGGCGGTATGGAGAGGGAGGTGCGATCTGCGACGGAGAGATCGTCGGACAGGTCGGCGTCGTCGTCGTCGCCATTGAGGTCGTCGTCCGGGTCGATGGCGCTGAGCTGCTCATCGTCATCGTCGTCAGAGTCGGACATGGCGGTGGACTTTATGGGAGAGGGTTTTGTGATTGTGGGAGTGGGTGGTTGCTGGGTGGACGTGGTACCGGTGGTATTGGTGGTGGTGGCAGTCCGACGGGTGGGAGGAGAGGACGGGTAGACGGGCGAGATGGGCGAGGGGATGTCGTCGTCGTCGTCGGATATATTTTTCGGCATGGTTACAAGCTGCTGGAGGCGGGGGGAGGATTCATGGAGAGGAGACGACGACCGGATGGTGTGATGTCAGGGGGGAGGAGGAGGAGGGCCGTCGGATGGGATGTATAAATGTATATACGCTCGAATAGAAGAAGGAGAAGTGTGTCGTTGGTCGTCTGCTGCTAGTGCTGGCGATTGTGCGGATCAGTTTTGTTTGTTTGTCTGCCGGGACCGAATCTAATTGATGGCAATTGGCATCAATTAGACTCGCCAATCTCGAAGGTCTTGTCTGACTTTACCTTTTGTTATTATAAAAATTTCGACGGGAGCGGGTTTGCGGATTCAGGAGTCGAGGAGGAGTATTGTGAGCAGCAAGAGGAGAGGTGTGAATTGGATCGAATTGGATTGAAACCTGCAGCCGCATTCACACTGCACAGCACCGCACAGCACAGCAATGGACCCCGGTTCCACCATCTCGAGCCAATGCAAGGACCTCACACGTTGAAGCAAGGACTGCTCCATCTGTTCGTTATCGGGCGAGGCTAGCCGGGAGTCCCAGCGCTGGAGGGGTCCGTTCGTTGTATATCATATCATCTCCCGACGTGACAGTCCGGTCGCAGACGTCCGGGACGGATGATGGCATGTTTCAAAGGCGTCCAACATGTCTCCAAGGTCCACCGACTCTACTCGTCTGTGCCGTCCCACTAACTGGATATGTAATTAAGTATTAAGTAAGTCCTTACTTAATTATCAAGCATACAAGTAAGGACGGATCAACCAAGTGAGCAAGTCTTAACAGGCAAGGTCGTGTTGAAGCTTGCAGAGCCGACCGCGCACCGATAAGATAAAGAATGCACCCCGTCGCGATAGCTATAGCGCTCCCCTGGAACCGCAGCTGCCATTAACGGCCGCCAGACTCTGATATCGATATACATACTTGAGTACATATCGACGAGCGTACGAAGGCTACAGACTGCGCTTTCCCGTTCAGACCGGACGCCCGGTCGGTGGTGTCTCGATTGATCCTTCGGGCTGTACGCGCGTACGTAAACGAACGATCGAGACACAATGGCACTTTGAAACAGAACAGTCGCCTCTTCTTCTTCTTCCAACTGCTGACGACGGCTGCATTCGTAATATTAATATCCATTCGAATTCCTCCCCGATACATATATCGCTCTCCAACCTCCGTCTTCCCTTTCTGTCCCTCCCGTCCATCTCCCACGGGCAGCTTCATTCTCTTTCGTTTCTCCCGTTAAATACTTACACATTCAGCTTTGACAAAGATATATATATCTATATCTATAAAGAAACTCCTGCGCCTCCCGACACTACCGTAATCGTGTTAGTACATGGCTTTGCATCTCCGCCGTTTTGCCCCGCGTCCTGAGGAAAACCGCCTCGCCTCTTCTTTGCCTCTCTCTTTTGCTCTTCTGCTGCATTCGTCCTCACAAAAACCTTCTCTCTCCCTCATCTCTCTTCCTTCCTTCATCTACCTCCTTGCATCGATCTCCTTCCTCTCCCTCGTTCACGCTTTTTGATACCATAAAATATACCGCCTCGTTCGCTCTCCACCATATCCTGTTCGCATCGTTCTTCTTTCGTAAGCGCCTTCTTCTTTGATTTCTAACCAACACCTCGCCAGCGAGCAGCAGCTAGTCCACTTAGCCCACGCTACCATCCACAACCCCGGGACAAACATGCCCTCCCGACCTTCATCGCCAGTCCAACGGCCCCGGTCGCCTCCGCGTCCCAGAAGCCCGACCACAAGCACATTTCAAGTTCGCGGCCTGCCTTCCTCGACACCCGCTCACGAAGCCGGCTTTGTCACCATCTCCAGCAGCGAGTACGACAGGCTTGTCTCCGAACACCCCGAGGCCGTGTTGTGCTATATCGATGAAGAGGACGAGGAAGTCATCAGAGTACGAACTTCATTCTTCCATCCGTGTCGTTTTACAGTTCTTATCGCTGACATTACGATAATCAGGTCGGCTCTGGCGCAGAGCTCCGGTCGAGATGGCTCGAGGTCATGGGATTCCCTCCTCCCCCGCCTCCCATAATATTCAACGTCGAAGGCGGACCAACCGGTCTGCGTCATTGGCAACAAATCTTCCAGAAAGCACAGCCCGAGGCACCCAAGGCTGAAGCACCAAAGGTTGAAGAACCAAAGGTCGAAGCACCAAAGGTCGAAGAGCCCGAGGAGGAAGAGGAAAAGGCTCCATCGCTGCCGCCACGCCCGGTTGTCGTTGTCGAAGAATCCGAAGAGGAGGAGAGCCTATACACCGCCCCTCCTCCAAAGAAGATCGCTCCTGAAGTTCCTCCCAAGGAGGAGGAAAGTGCAGAATCTCCAAGGGCTGTGGAGTCTCACCAGCCTGAGATTGTCTCCCCTATTCGTATTCCCATCGAATTTGCAGGTGAACCGTTCGTTGCCTCCTTCGAAGCTGAGATCAACAGAATATACGATGAGGTTGTCAGCCAAGCCGGTGGCTCGCCCCGCTGCCTCAGCCCGAGGTCGATGAGCCCGCCACCTCATCTGAGCTTGAACACACACTTTGAAGAACCTGCCGTACCGCCCAGCCAGCCGAATCAGGTTCCGGAAGACTTTCCACGAAACCCCGTAGAACTGATCGGTGACGTCTTCTCTTCCGTCATCCAGTCCATTCAGCGAGTTGCCCAGGAAGCTACGTCCCAGGCAGCCAGGGCATTCCCACAGAGCCCAACAGGCGAAGGCAGATCATCTCCCGTTGAGACCTTGGATGCCTTCAACACTGCCGTTCAGCAATTGCTCAAGAACTTTACGGATCAGCTCCACTCCCTGGCCACCGAGGCGGTAGCTTCTGCCGGAAATACTCGTGCCAACCCGCAGCACCCGGCTGCCGTGCTCCGCAACTTTGCCGAAACTGTCGGCCACGCTGCCGTCCAGAACGCCGGACGTGTAAAAGACGAGCTTCGCGGTGTCGGCTCCGATGCATCCACCGAAGCCCGTAAAGCTGCCGAAGAGATCAAAAAGGCCGCCGAAGAGGTCAAGAAGGCCGCTCAGATAGTCTCCCGTGAGGTTAGCAGGAGAGGCTCTGCGGTTGGCCAAGTCGCAGGTGGCGCCACGAGGGAAGTCGGAAAGGTTTTCAGCAACGGAGCAGGTCTTGTCACCGGCTTTGCCGGCGGACTCGTTCGCAATCTGAGCGGTGGTTCCAACACACCTGTTCAGGAGCCGGTACAGCAGCCGGTCCAGGAGCCGTCTCGCGAACAATCACAGGAGCCATCTCGCCCTGAAGATGCGCCAGAGGTTGTTGTCGATGAACCGCGGACGGTTTCCCCGGAGAGCGTACCCGAGCTGAGCGAAACGAGCAACGTCGTTCCGGAGCACCCGCTCCCAGGCTCGTTCCCCGTCTCTCCTCGAATGCTCATCCCTCCGGTTCCAGTTTCTGTGATCCTACCTCCACCACAAGAGGGTTATATTCCGTGCCCTCCCATGCATGGTGAGCATCTGCCACCTCCGCCACCTCCACCTCCAATTCCTGGATATCATCAGCTACCGCCACCTGGCCCTCCGGCTCCATTTCCACCACCGCCACCACATCATGGTAAGCATATGCCACCTCATCATGGCTTCCCCATGCCG
The DNA here is from genome assembly GCA_036971385.1 of Dactylellina parvicollis. Classification (NCBI taxonomy): domain Eukaryota; kingdom Fungi; phylum Ascomycota; class Orbiliomycetes; order Orbiliales; family Orbiliaceae; genus Dactylellina; species Dactylellina parvicollis. The sequence goes on along the minus strand of JAJTUD010000013.1, from coordinate 263,179 downwards.
TTCCACTCTCATCCTCATCCTCATGGCTACTTCCCACCCGCTCCTCCACCCCCGCCTCCTCACTATCACCACCCACCTCCTCCCCCTCTCCCGATCCCATATCATCCCATAGACATGCACCTTCATCACCCACCAGCACATCCTCCAAGTCACAGCCCTGGTTGGCAGCAACCCATGAATGGTCGTTCAGGCGCGTGGTCTGGATTCGGAAGGAACATCGTACGCTCTCCTCTAGCTCAAAACAATGATAGCGACAGGGACTATAATCATGGCATCCACGGTTTCGGATTTGATGTGTTTGCTGGAACGGACAACCCGGATGTGAATATCAAGGTGGTTGAGAGCTCCGAAACCTCCTCCTCTTCCGATTCTGAGCGTGACTACAAAGCCCGAAAGGGCCCTTTGCGTCACCGAGGCCCTTATCGGGGGAATGATAGGATCAGGCGCCGTCGAAGGTCACAGGAAAACGGACACTTTAGCGACAGCTCATTCTCCGGTGACAGGTCTTGGAGAAAACCCTACCGCAGGAGTCCTCCAAAAGTCATCGATTCTCCTTTCGAGAATCCGTGGACTTCGACTTTCAAACCACCAAGCCAGGGCAATGCTTTCAACGTTCCTCGGGACTTCAAGCCGGTAGCACCTCCAAAACCTTTCCATGGCTTCCCGCACCAATTCCCACCACCGCCTCCGCAGTTCTTCCCACCGTTACCATCGTTCCCTGCCGGGCCACCCTCCCCCATGCCAGAGCTAGACAACTCGCTTCCACCACTCGCTAGCGTCGTTCCAGGTTTTGGCGGTAGGTCCAGCCCAGCCTTTGACAGGAGACACAGCAGCTATATCCCCCTCGATATGGCATCGGCTCTGAGCGGCAGCGAGAGTGAGGACGAATGGAAGGATACCAAGGAGAAGATGGACCATGCCCCAGAAGTTCCCGAGCATGAGAAGGTGAATTTGGTGGATCTTGAATCGAGCGTATCCTCTCTCGGTTCAAAAATTCCACCTCCCGAGCCTACGATGGACTCGGTCCCTCAATTTCACTATCCGGGACTCCGAAGGTCACGCACCACGACGGAATCTTTTGGCAGGAACCAGCCGTGGCTTCAACCTTGGCAGCAGCAGCAGCAACAACGCCGCGTGGTTGACGCCGCCGATACGGAAAGGTCCGAGGCAATGAAGAGGTTTCCCTCATTGTCCGAGCTTCAGAGAGAGTGGTCTACACCAACGGCCTTTTCTTCAGATCCTGCTCTGCAACAACCTCAATTGCCTTCGATTGCCACCAGCAGCCCGTTTGACGACCTGTCAGCTCTAGCTTCGGCTCTACCTCCCATTTCCACCATCAGGGTTAACCACGGCCCGTCGAACCCCTTCACTTCTACATCCTCGGCAGCTCCAACCGCCTCTCTCCCGGGTGCCTGGCCGTTCCCGTCCGCTCCTTCCGTTCCATCCGCTCCACTGGTAGACACATCCGATGTCTCCTCCACCATCACAGCGGACCAACCACATCCAAACTCCCGCAATCCTTTCCTCTCCCACCAGGTTGACACAACCTTTACACCACCAACCAATTACAACTTCCCGCCCCTCCCAGGCAACCTTCATCGCGCTACCTCTATGAGCAATACCAGCAGCCGCAGCCGTCAGTCTTCAACATCGACTGTGCGCTATGCGGAACCACTGTTGCCGCGGCGAGCACAGACCGTGCTTGTTTCTTCGACCAGAAACAACAGTGGTAGGCTATCCAGTCCGTTTAGCGCCATGCCCGGCCGCTTTCCGGAGGAGCCGCAGCCCATCCACTTTCGTCAGCAGCAGCAACCGCAGACCAGCCAATCCGCTATTGACGACGCACTAGCCCGTGAATACGAGCGAATGCGTCTCATAGAGGAAGTTGAAGAGAGCGTCCGCCGCAGCAGCGAGGACTTTGAGGAACAGCAGAGGATTAATGCGGCAGCAACAGCGGCTAATAGTAGAGTAACACCCACAGGTGGCAATACCAGGTCGGTAACTTGGGACGACGATCCGATCGAGAAGTGCGTGCAGAGTTTGATCGAGATGGGATACACGGAGATGGGAACCGATAGACTCAGGGTGTTTTCCGAGTTGAGCGGTGGAAGAGTAGAGGAAGCGGTGGAGATGGTTGAGGAGGAGAGGGGAATTTGGCAGAGGTTTACTTCGTGAGGAAACTCATAGGTTATAGCACGAGCTTTGGTTGGAGTAGTCGTTTTTGAGGTAGCTTGTATCTTTTTTGTTACCCTCTTTGGTTTTGAATTGGTCGTAGTTTGTAATGGTATTTTTTTATTGCGTATGTCTCATCTCCTCTTCAAGGTGTTTAAGCGATGGATCGGTCTCTTTATTAAAGCTGGATAGCATGGAAAGCGGAGTTGGTTTCTCATAATGGGAGCGCTCGCGGTTTTTTAAAACGACATTCTTTATTGGCCAGAGGGTTCAGTAGTCAGCACCCAAGTCCCTGGGTGCCTAGGTGGTGTTTATTTCGTTTGCGGATCTTTTATCATTAATTGTCTTTTTATGATTGTAATTGAACAAATCAAAATGCAAAATCAAGCTGCATCGTGTCTCTGCTATATGCACAAAAAAAATTTTGCAAACTCCAATCGATCCCTCGCAAGACGCTGTACAAACGTTTGACTCTGCTGATAAATATCGCGGTCCATAACCTGACCTCCATCCCATAATGAGCTTAAACCCTCCTCCTCCCTACTTCTCCAGCATCAAAACGTACTCCCTGGTGCTATGCCCAAAAATAATCATATCCTTCTCCATCAGCTCGTAATACCTCTCCTTGGGAATTTCCTCCCCGTTAACCTTCGTCCCGTTCGCGCTCCCCAAATCTATAATGTACGGCTTCACTTTCCCTTCCTTCTCACCCCACTCGTTCACTTTCACTATAAACCTAAACTGGATCACAGCGTGCTGCTTTGATGCCGACGGGTGATCTATGGGTAAATCGGCCACCAGGCGGTCTCGGCCGATGAGCCAGGCGGTGCGAGTTGATAGCGGGATGGTGTCGATAATCTCGGATGATTTGAAAATGTACAGGCGGTAGACGGTCTTGGAGGGGGGTAAGCGGGCTTCGGGGGGTTCGACGTATTTGAGAACCACGCCGTTGAAGGTGTTGGTTTCGGCGACGAGATGGGTCGTGCGGGAGAAGTTTGGTTGTTCCTTCGGAGCCGCCGGCGGGGGTGCTTCAGGGTCGTTTTCGGCGGCGGCGGACGGGGAACCGCTCTTGCGGCGGGGTTTCGTGTCGTCGCCGTCGTCGTCTTTTCTTCGTCTGCGATCTCTGTCTCCGGAGCGAGAACGGGATTTGGATTTCGACGCCGGGCGGCGTCTCTCGCGGGGTCTGTCCTTTCGACGGTCCCGGTCCCGGCTCCTGTCCCGTTCTCGTTCCTTATTCCTCTCCCGTCGCGGTTCTTTATCGTCATCGCCGTTGTCGTCATCACGGCGTCTCCTTCTATCTCTGTCCCTATCCCTATCCCGATCATCATATCTCCTCCTCTCGCGATCATCGCGATCACGACCGCCTTCCTTCCGTACTACTTCCTTACTAGTTTTCGTAGCTACGGCATCCTTTCGCGGTTCTTCGTCATCCGATTCCCATTTACTCCGTTTCTTGGCCTTGTCTGGTTTATCATCCTTCCGGTCGCGTGGAGAGCGCGAGCGAGCGCGCGTGGGTGAGGGGGAGTCCCAGCGACCCATTTGTGGGAGCGGAGATGCGTGGGGTGGTACGTCGACGGAGTGCGGCTCGCGGATGAAAGAGGTGTATAAAAAGATTTTTATATTGGAGTTTTAGTCAGTCGCAACTGGGTTGACCGGGTCGCGCTGTGATAAGGACCCTGCGAGTTTCCAGTCCAGATGTCAGGTACGTTTTCTCGCGTGGCTTTGAGGGCTTGCCTGATTGTCGGAATGCTTTTTCTGCGTCGAGAATTGAGGCTTTGATGGCGCTCTGCGGCTCCGAGGAACCGAAGTTGCACGTTGAGCACGTTGACATCGCGAAGCTTGGCACCAATGATGTCTTGGCATTGTCCGGTTGTTGGAATTCGAAGGGTCAACACATTTTCAAGGATTATGCCTGACATCTTTCGATCGATGGCACACTCGACATTGTCGTCACATTCACAAGAAAAACTCTGGCCTTCCTAAGAAACCACCAAGACGAATCCGCCCGTCGAGATTCGCAAGATCAAACTATCATAGTTTACGGGATTCCCAATGCCGTAGGTCCAGGATCAATTCAATCGTCATCAAATCTCGATTTCGACGTCCTTGAAATAATATCAGCTAGTTCACTCGCACAGACCCCTTCTTTAGTTCCGCTTGCAGGCATTAGATAAACTCAATAGGAAGGCATAGCAATAAACTAAGGCATCATCTACTAAGTATATCACAAATTATCACAAAATAGACATACGGGATCCGCTGGACCTAAACAGCTTATATTCGGAGCTCCCGGGGAAAAAACGAGAGGCCATGGATCTTTTTTTTGCCATTAGGGAGATCGATCGAATAAAAAGCTGATCTTAGCATTAACTTGCCGGATTTGCCATCCCAGACCCCGTGTCGAGCTGAGGAAAGGCAAACCCCGATATTCGACATTCGCAATCGGAGGTCCGAGGTCGAACCACTTTTTTTGTTTTTGCCTGCGAGCTGTTCGAGTTCGCACACTGCCCGGGTTGGCCACCTGACTTGCCTAAGCGTTGGATTTATCAAATGCCTAAGCCTGGAGCTGAATAGTTTAATTTGTGTTAATCTTCAGGCGTCGTATCACCTCTGGTGTACTGTGCCGTATTACGTATAAATCCAACAAGGGTTATTCCAAGCGTTGGTATCACGGAATACTTTTTGGATATGATAGCAGGTCGACTACCCTGTACGGCCTCTCGCCGGTACCGAATACCAAAAAATCATGATTTCTGTAGTATATATTTCTTTAATCGTTTTATTCACCGGAATACATCGATCCGAGAATGATCGAATCCGGCAAAAAAAAAAAAAAGGTCTCACAATCAGGTTACGACCTAACTTTACGCAATCGACTTGTGGTACTAATTTATCTTTCGGCCTTCTCCCCTGGGGGACCACCTGATGCAGGTGGAAAGGCAACTCCGATCACGCCGAATATATACTAACGGTAGATGACAATCGCACGCGAAAAGGTATATAATAGAGGAAAATATGATGCCCTGAAAAATGCGGCAGAGACTCAGCTACATGTGGATTAATTCCGGTTAAGTTGGACGATCCGAGAGAGAGAGAGAGCGAGATGAATACGACCCCCTTGCGTCCCCTTCTTGGGATCCCGATTTGTTGATTTGTGGTCGAGACGAGCCGAGTTCAAGGGAACCCCACGTTACATGGGGAAGTGATGAAGAATTCCTGCAGTAGAATTAGGTAGGTCACGGTATCGAATTTCCTTTCCGAGCTTGAAGTCTTTTTTTTTCAAACTAAATGGTCAAGGGTAGGTTTATCAGCGGAAGACCACGGTGGTGTCCTTCGGTTAAAAATCAAGTTTATCGGTGGTAGACGATTATTTAATTTCGCTTGGGAAAAATGGACGAGGATGGAGGGGTTGAGGTTCTGGTTATTGGGTGCAGCTGCCACTTTTGGTCGGCGCTAGTTGGTGGGATGGTGCTCGGAAAGAGAGCTAAACAGGGCCTTGGCCTTTTTTTGTGGAGGATAACAGATTTTCTCATCCTTTATCCTAATCGAAAGTGAGAGCCCAGTAATATAGCATCTATCGACGGTGTTATCAAACACAGGTTATTCATGCGGACCCTTGTTACCTGAGGCCGGAAAAAGGTTGGGAGGACGAAGTCCTAGTTCCAGGCCCTCCATCGTGTGTGACCGGAGAATCCCCTTGTCAATCAATGAATATGTGATCCAACATTTTGATTGCCTTTAGAGAAAGAATGACTTCTTTTATCGAGACGAGCAACGCTATAGGCTTGGAGCTACGAGGTGGGGTTTTTATTTTTGCATCATAGAAGGCTGCTGATTAGCAGCGTTGTTCTTTCAAATCAAAAAAGTTTGCCTTTCGTTAATCGATGTAGGCTGAACCATGTCCTTTGAAAGAGACCCTTCCGCAGCTACGCAGCTTCCATATCGGAGATACCCAAGAGGGCTCACAGCTGCCTTTTGAGATTTATCCGTCGATTTGGTCTCTTTTTCTCTCTCCCTTGAGTGGTTTTTTATGCACGAACGGCGGGTCCATGTGGAATGGAATACCCGAGGAATGGGTAGCGATCGAGAATTTCTATTTTTCGAGGCCCCCAGCCAGCCTTGGAGGCTAGAAACTGGAGAAAAAAAGACGATAGCGAGAGGTCAAAGCTTACCCATTCGGGCAGCCGCAGGCTGATGGTATCCCACTCTTTTTCTCTTCCTTTGGTACGGACACCACCCACATTCTTTTTTGTCAGCATTTTAATCTGGAGTAACGGCTCGACTCTCCGATCCCATTTACGTAGGATCTGGCAGATTGAAACCTTCCAGCACGCCACCACACACACAAAAAGAAGAGACGATCTCTAAACTCATGTTGGAAGGCATGATTACTGGACGAATCGTGAATCCACATTCCAGTGGATCTAGGCTAATTGTAACCGCCCAACATTTGAAGGGAAAAAAGTATCCGTGCCACTTCCTACCGCTGACGGGATCCAATTGTCACCCGTCTTCTCGGAGGGAACGTTCGTCATAGAGGTTGGAAAAACATCACGTATCGATTACTGCCTTATCGATTAGATTAAAAAAAAGCCCACATTATTATCTATTCTTTGCGGACCCGAAAAGAGGGTGTTGGTAAGGCGCAGCGAAGGAAAAAGCCTAAAAAGATTTATTTTTGTGATATGTTTCCTGGATAATCTCAAACCTGATACCAGTTCGCTTCGAGAGCCTTAAAGATGGTTTTGAATGCGGCCTGCTGTTTTCAGATGGGTTTCGTAAACCTCGTCATTGTCACAGGTAATACGAACTCTAGATTCACTCTCTCTCACTCTCAAACTAAACGCACGGGTCGGGTAGAAGATTCTGAAGCATGAAGAAACCGTTCGCCAAAGACGGCAGGCACAAGCAGAACGGAACGGCGGCTGATATGAGATCAGGTTCCCGACCCACAGTTGCATGCGTTCGTGAGAGAGAAAGGGCGGGCCTGTGTGGGTTCTATTTTTCGAGTCGACAGGCGAGCGACGCTTTTCATGGGCATGAAAAAGGACGGGGAAGAAAAAAGCAACAGCTTAACGACAGAAGGAAAGGAAAGTCTCTCGTCTTTTTCCTTTTCTCAAGCCGACCGGAAATTGGCCTGGGACTGCTGCGATCCCTGCACAGGCCAATCGTGCTGGGCCGTTCGTGTTTCGGTAGATCCATGTTCATGCAAGACGTCGACGAATCACAACGGGTCAGACGACGAGGGTGAGCCAACACCTTTTTCTTCCCCCATTCTACGTACTGATATGTAAAGTATTTCATTTCAGCAGAAGTGTCGACGACAAAGGAACCCGTCAAAATGTACATATTACATCTGTAAAAGAAAGAGACCCACTCACACGGCTTGTGGATCAACCAGCCCCATGACTATGTAGGAAAGACCACAAACAATGCAGTAGATATCGGCGTCCCATGACGGAGTTGAAGAGTATTCGGCGGCGAGAAACGCTCGAGATTCTCAACTAGAAAATTCGGGCACTGTAGTAGATCCGCTCGGAGAGAGAACGCCATTGCGTGCTTGTACAGGTTACCCGAGCGAGAGGTTAGTGAAAGTACTAAGGCAGCCGCACGTAGGTGCAGCCTTTTTCTTTTCTTCCTTTCAACATGTTTGCATGACTTATGATCGAACGGGTTGGGTGTTGACATATGGTGGTGGATCTGGAGGGAAAACCCGCTTCCTTGGTAGATTTGGGCTACATTACATGACATACACATACAGCACGAGCGAAAGGAACGTGTTGGGGCTCATGCATACGGAATGGGAAATAATCTGTTTTTTCTCTCGTTGCGACCGCGACACCTGTTTCCAGCTTGTGATCATATCACGAAACCCGACATCGTGGATAATTCAGGAACGCTGAGAAAGAAATTTCGTTTTTGAACGTGATATTGTTCCAGATTACATGGTATTTGATCCGGAGGGGTCTTTTTTTTGACAAGCCACTTTCTACGCGAACAGTCAGAACCCCCAGCCATTGGAGGGGAGGAGGGGCAATTATCACATCACATCCTTTCATCCCACAACACGGCACAGCGGTTCTGGCCCGGGATTATTTCTGATACTCGGTACCCTTTCCCCAGCTCGTTTTTTACATCGGCCGTTTTCAATCTTATGGTACGTGCGCATGGCGATAGGGGGGTGCCGAGCGGTGAATTTTTTTGGGAAATGTGGATTATCATCCTCGTCGATGGATAATAAGGAATTGCAGCATTCTGAAATCAAAAGAGCGATCATGTTCGCTTCCAGCCGCTAAGGAGTTTTATTCAAACTTCGGTCGTTGAGCATCAGGTGAGCCGGGGTCGCTAGGTTTCTGACGTTCATGACCTCCTTCTGCGTATCGACGTTTGACTTTTAAAGATCTTTATTATCCAAGCGCTCTTCTAGTTATCACGATTCTCACATGCTCTGAAAAAATTAACAACCTTTTTACTGCGGGCACGCAAGTTGCAACCGTTCTATTGGCAAATAAACCGGGACGTTTTTTTCTTCTCTTCTTCGTGGTGGTGGTGGAGACTCGCTGCGAATAAGCAGGCACCTACCCGAAGAAGGAACGGAAGAGAAAAACTCGTCTATTTTCAGAATATCAGACGAAGTGTGGCCCAGGAAAAGGCAAATAATTTAGGACGAGAGCGTGGTCTCGAGGAACAGGACGACCTGTGAATGGTGGGCTGACCTCGAGGGGCCGGGGTCTGGAGTCAAGGATCTTAATCTGCGATCCGTTCTTCAACCACACCCCTCCTTGCCTCGCTGCTGCGCCTAAGCCCCACGGCCGGTGAAGGACACCACCTTCACCTTCCCTTCCGTCCAAAAATTACTTTTTCCTGCTTAATTGATTCTTTTGGTCTCTGCGCTCCGCGAACTGCAAGAAAAAATCGGCCGTCCGTCGACGTGAACTTTTATTGATTTGAAAAACAAAATAGTAGTTGTAGCCTCTCTACCCCTTTGGTCGGGTTTGGGAAGCACAAGGTTATTACTTTTGTGTAATCCATCCCTCCCTTGCTTTTCCTTTTCCTTCCGATTTATTCTTTTCCTCTGGTTTCCAGATCTTTTGTTCCCTTCGTTATCTCCAGAAGGTGCAAGATTTTATATATTTTTCACCGTAGAGCTCGCAGCTCTCTGTACCACATTAGCTTTTTTAAACACCGTCGACGTCAAAGTATCACAGGCGGTTGCACCGGAGAGTGAAAACGGCAAACAAGGGCAAATACAGGCATATTGAGAAGAAGGACCGAGAAGATACCGCTATTGTTCAATATAAGGAAGATCGATAATTCCGAAAAAGAGGGCTCACGACATTTCTCCCATCGCTTTTTCATCTTAATTTTTTACTGGATATTTTTTCAGACGTATCAAATGATATAGCTCGTGGTTCGGCAGCTCTTTTGATTGGTTTTACAAGATACATCTCCGGTTCAGCACATTTATAGGTTGTATATTCGCAAGCCATGGCTCCGACACTGCAAGTCCGCCCGCTGTATCCCACAGCGGAGACGGTCATCGACTCTGACGACGAAACGGAAGGCCTTGAGGATAAGCTCACAGTTGGAAACCACAAACCGAACAAGGGCGGTCTCGACACCTGGGTCAACAAGCCGATGCACAAGAAGAACAAGAGCGTCGAGAAGAAGAGCAAGAAGTGGATTTTCGGCATGCCGCCGCTGACGGTGAACACTTCTGAGAAGCGCCAGCAGCACGGGAAGGTCAGGACGATGTCCATGTCGGAAGCTACCAGGCAAGGGTTAGGTAAGCTACACACGTTCTTCTCACGATACCGTCATACATCAACAACGTCGTTATCATTATCATCATCATCAACAACAACACCTTCACTTTTACCCGTTTGTTTTCGTTTCTTTGCGTCGAGACGTCCCGGCGAGCCAATCGTGTGGCTATCGCATGTTTACCAGTCCGGTTTCTGTTTTTGGAATTGTTGTTATTTGACTTAATTTGCCTGTGACGACGAGGAAGGGTTCGGTGCATGCAGGCGGCGAGATTGGGGCAAGCTGTTCTCCGTGCTGCATTCTCGCTCCACTTTGCTGCAGCAGTTCGAATGCACGTTCAAATTGCTATTGTCTGCATAACGACAAGCCGATTTGTGTCTGCCCGCCTGTCTGGCTGTCTGTCTGGCTTGTCCGCCTGTCTGCTTACAGTGCCTACCCTGCCCTATTCTTTCTTTTCTTCATTTATTTTTTTCAGTTCATGCAGATTTGGTCACTCTGCGTCGGGGCAGGGTTTGGCGCTTCCCCAGCTCCCATTGGACGTCCGCCCCATGCGAGCTCTCCTATTCGCCAGTCCGTTTGCCAGTCAGGTCGGTCTGGTGTTTTTGGTGTTTTGGTTTCTTCTTTCTTCCTGCCCTTTAGCTTGGGCTTTCCCGTTCCCCTCGTAGCAGAAAATCTTTTCTCTTTCCCTCGCAGAAAGCGTTTTGCATGTTTGCACGTTTGCACGTTTGAAAAAACACGATTTTCCCCCGTCCGCATTTGCCCAGCTGCAGCCGAAGCAGAAGGGTGTCCCAGTGGGAATCGTCCTTCGCTGGATCGCGGAAAATACCAAAAGCGTCGGTCTGCTTGTGAGGAATGCAGACGAGATTCATCCGCTTCAGGGGCAAAGTGTCGATAAACGCTGCTCTGTCCTTATATTCCTTCCCGGCTTCGAGAGGAATCGACCTGCCCGTTCTCTTGTTCTCTTGCGCCCCCGCATTTTAACGTCGTCCTGATATTGGCACTTTTGGCGTGTGGCAGTTGACGCCGGGCTATTCCTCTTTCTCTCTTCCGTCCACTTTGCCTCTCTTTTATTCCTTTTATTCCTTTTATTCCATACACCGCAGTGGATTGAATATATAGGGCGATAAGACTGATATCCAGTAAATAATAGCGGACAAGCCAACTCACCACCAACAAAAGGACCATTCGCTGCCGACTCCTGCCGCCAGCCCGTCGTCGACCACGCCTCCAATCAGCATTGAAGCTATCATCGATTCCAGAAACAAGGATACCAAAAGCATTCCTACGTCAGCAGGTCCTGCAAAATTTTCACCTGCATCAAACACGAAGAACATCTCTTCGATATCATCGTCTGCTGGCCCACCTGCAGCATTGGGGACCAGCCCTAATTCTGCCAGCTCTGCTAACACCCGCCCACGATCCTATTCCGCATACCCATCAGTCTCCTCCATCTCCGGCATACAGAAGCCCCCAACACCAGTCTCTCCCTCCGAGGAGGACTCACACTATCAGACCATCATGCCTGCTCTGAAAAAGCCGCAAAAGGCGAGCCAACCTGTCCCGCTGGCTCCTTCGTCCGTAGTTTCAGCTTCCTCCGATTCTTCTCCCTCAGTATCCTCTGGATCAACCGGCTCCTCTTTAGAGGGCCCTCCCATCAGAGACTCTAGATTATCAAACTTTAGAAAGCTGTCCAACCTCCAGACCCAGAACAATGGATACTTTGCGTCCGTAAGCGACGAGGTCCAGTCTCCCATGCCCGAAGCTCCGGCTCCTCCTTCGAGAGGCTCCGCTGCGACATCCGAGGACTCGAGCTCCGAAGATATGAAACACCTCGAACAAAAATCTTCCTTCCCTCCCTCGAGCTCGCTTCCCACCCCGAAGAACAATATCTCGCCGACAAAGAATGGAAATGCCAGACCGCCAGCTCATGGTCGTTCGTATTCCAACGCTACAGTTACCGGTCCCGAGTACGATCAGGATGCGTACGGTGGCTCTTACCAATACCCTCCCTTGCACCGCAAGAGGAGCTCTTTCTCAAGCAACGGAAGTCGGGCCACTGCTATTCCAGGTGCCCCACAGGGAGCTCCTGCTGGACTAGGACTCGATGCCAGCGTCTTTGAATTCCTTGACGAAGGTGATGAGGACGAAGCTGCCGCTGTTCACGGAGAGGAACATTTCGATATTCCCGACGCTTTGCCACCAAGCCACCAGACAGCTCCCCCTCCCCCGCCGGCCGAGGCTCAACCAAAGAGCCCCATCAAGCCCATGACCCCACAGAAAGCCACCCCGACCTCTGCAGCTCCTCCTGGGCCTCCTCCTTCTTATCCTCAAGACTCCTACTTTGCCTCACCGCAAACATACGGTAGTTATCCTGCATACCCCCCGATGCACTACGATCCATACATATCTCCTGAAGCCGCTCCCGCCGAATCGACACCTCAGTCAGCAAAGCCAATGGCTGATCCTTACAAGAACCTTCCTGCCGAAGCTGCGGACAACGCCATGGTGCACACGCCGCAAAAAGCAAACTTTAAGGAATCCCTGCACGCACGACGGGCAGCTGCCGCTGCCGCTGCCGCTGCTGCTGAAGCTCAGGCCCAGGTCCAGGCCGTCGACCCAACCGAAATTGAGGAATATCACGAAGACGACTATTATTCCACCTACGTGCCGCCGCAAGGACCACCTTCGTATCGCGGCCGCCCGGGCATGCGACCCAATCAGCGTGGACCGCCACCTCCACCACCTCAACCAGCGCACGACATGTATGGCGCATATCCTCCGCATCCACCACCACCTCAACGAGCTTATACCGACTCCTATCCACCTTTCAGGCCACCGATGCCACAACAAAGAAACTCCATGTACGGACCCGGAGCTGGACCTCAACACATGCCCGGACCACAGCACATGCCAGGACCACAACATATGCCAGGGCCACAGCATATGCCGGGACCGCAGCATATGCGTGGACCCCCGCCTCCCGTATCTTCGATCAACGGTGGATATGGAAGGAATTTTGGAGGCTCCCAGCTCGGCAGCCAAGTCAGCAGCTACTCTCCAAACTTTGGTTCCATGCTCAACTCCAACGTTTCCGAGATGGGCACTACTGTTCTCGGCGGAAGATGGAATGGCAACGGCAACAGCAGACAACACGCTCCAAGCAACCTTAGCACGATGTCCTCGTATGTGCAGCCTGCATATCAAGAGGAATACTATAGTGGATATGATGGATATTACGATCAACAGCAACAGGCTTATCACGAGGAACCCGAATACGAAGAACCACGCAGCATCCCATCCGCCAGCCCACAGTATACCAAACGACGACCGATGTCTGGAGAATTTGGACCTGGAAGCAAGAGGAACAGCATGGCCGGTCAATGGACCGCCGAATGGGCAGATAACGATAGCGCCAAAGGCGGCTCTCGACCACCAACCGACAGGATCCCTGAAGGCCCCGCCCGTGAAGAATTCGAGCTCGGAAAGGATGGCAATGACGACCAAAGCTGGGCTAAGCCAGCAAAGACAAGGAGACGCAACACCATAACCACCAACAAGCAAACACACTTCAGCTCCAACTTGTCTGATACATCTTCGACTAAACTTACCAGCGCGGCTAGCAGCCGAATGCAACCGCTCTCTGAGGCTGATATCAAGTCGGAAGCCAGCGTGGAAGCTAGTCATCCTCCTCACCCTCGCCACCCACCATCAATCAATACGAGCCTTCCCGGAAAGCAGAAACATGGCCTTCCGACACCTGAAGATAGCCCTCCAGCCATCAAGCAATGTCGTGCTCAATCCCGCCCACCTACTCGCCATTCTTCTGTTGCCGGGTCCTTCGTCTCGCGAGGCGCTGCTTTGACCACAATCCCGGTTGCACTTGGATATCCTCATCTCTCCAACCATCTGGCTGAAACTCCAAACTCTGCCATGTACCGCCGCTTCGATAACCTCAATCACCGTATCCTCCTCCACCTCCAAGATGAAATCTGTGAACTCGAGCAGATTCTTGAAAACCTTGACAACCAGGAGCAGACTAGTGGTAATGGCGGTGCAGGTCTGAGAACCCGTCGTGGTCTCAACTCCGCCGGCCATCGAGCTCCGGGTTCTCTCGATGAACACTCTGCTCGCCGTCTAGAACTCATGGGCGCCATCTTTGTCAAGCTTCAACAATACAACAATGCTTTGGCCGCCTACTCCAAGATCCTCAACGAACTCCCCGGTGCCACCCACGAATCTTTGGAAGAATACCGGGAGTGGATGAGCCGTCACCAACCTGTTGTCCGTGAGGAGATGGACTTTGTCTTCAAGTCCAACGACTTTTCTAACCTCATCAACGAAGAACCCACTCCAATGAGAGTCCACATCCCCTCCGCCCGTTCATCCCGCTCCCCATCCTTTACTGGCGGCCAACGACCCAACCTCCCCGTTGAGAAAGTCCTCGGTATCCTCGATACCGTCTTCGCATGGGTCCAAAAACAGGAGACCCCAATCCAACTCGGTGTTCTCGCCGCTGTTTTCTTCCTTCTTCCTCTGATGGTCTATCTCTGTGTTTCCACCTGGTTTGGAATCATGTTGACCACCACCGCCTGCACTGCAGGATTTGCCTTCTCTGCTAAGAGTCTTTTGGACGCTGCTCCTGCAGGGAAAGCGCCGAAGCCTGCAGTTGATGTTAAAATTGATGCGAACCCTACGAATACGAAGCCCGCAGAACTCAAGGCGTAAGAACGTCTTGCACACGAATATATGCTATAACTCTCACACGACAAAATGTTACATGAACATGACGACGATAGCGGGACTTCGTCACCTCCTCGACACAATTATCTCCATAGCCTTGCGCTTTTTCTTCTATCGTTTTTTTTTTGATCTCTCGTCTTTTTTAACTCTTCCATTAATCCGCTAGTGCGGCTTTTTATCAATTTTCTTTCAGAAAGATCTCTTTATATTTCTTGCAAAAAGGATCTATACATATCTTTTTTTATACTCTTCGGTGCTTCGGCGCTTTGGTCATGTACAAAATATCTTTGTTCTTTTTCTGGGAAAGGAGTCTTCTCACCACAAAAGGGAAAAACAAAAATACACAAAAGGAAATGTTTCAGGGAAAAAAGACAAAATTATTTTTACACAAAAGTCTTTTTATCCTTATATCGGGTTGGAAGATTACTTTTTTTTACATTTCTGCTTCGTTTCTCTGTTTTTCCAGAATAATGTGTTTTTGAAGGTTCGGCGCCATATCAGCTATTTCTTTTTTCCTATTGAGATACCACTTCTTCGACTATTTCTTCCTATCATATCCGGTCTGGCAAATCTTGGTTTAAGTAATATCCTTTTTTTCTTCCTTTTTCTTTTTAGGAATTTCTCTTAAATGTATTTTGGGAAAATCAGGTGGGAATTCTAAGGAGTTTTCAAATGCTTTCGCTTTCTTTTTTAATTTGGTCTGCGATTGTTTTATTTTATTTTATTTTTGTTTGAACCAAGATACCAGCTCTCTTTATCTCATGTTATCCTCTTTTGATTTACCGATTCGTTGAACATTTTTTTTATCTCTATGATATCCTGTACAATAGCAATATTTGGCGCCCTGCTTTCCTCGATAATGTAGTTGTTATTATTGATTATGCAAACTTTTGATTCTCAAGCTCTCGTTCCGGTCGTGCTTTAGCCGTTGATTCTTTCTGTGAATATGGGTGCGTTTCGTGAAGACTTTCTAGTCTTGAAAGTAAAGACTTTCGCAAGCCTTGTACAATTAACTGAATCTTACTTGATAAATCCATTTGGATGTTCCGCTCCAAATAATGCAACTTACTGCACGCTCCCGCTCGATAATCATGGGCACAGCATATTACGGACGATGATTACTGAATAGCGATATTGATCAACGTCACCGCCAGTCTACACGAACAGGTCAAAATAGAAAAAAATAAGAATAACTGGTAGACACCATACGCATTCGCCATGACAACGAGATCCCGAAGTCAACAAACAAAAAAAAAACCTCCTTCAAGCAATCCTACGGACTACTCGAAGAAGGGAAAAAAAAAAACCTAAGAAATTTTAAATGTTAGCAGATGCGGAGGGTAGGGTGAACGTACCTGAGAAATGAACCCTATCACGACTAGTAAGGAAAAAAAAAAAAAGGAAAAGACAAGAAAAGGTCGCACCGACAAAGAAATAAGGAAATCAATTCTCCAGAAGACTATCCGCGGGTCGTCGTAACTTCCCTCAACAAACCTCCCAGGTTAATTGCGCTTCCATTCCCTGGCAGATATATGATCATCGTTTGCACAATAGTTGGCGGTACAACTGCGATTGCGCTTGACGCTGCGGCATGGTTAGTGTCGTCAGAAGCCCTACCCGTCATGATCTCAGCCATGAAAAACAAGGCCCCCAAAACAAAACCACCAGCCGTAGATGAATATGCGAATTCCAGCACATTAAATATGCATGGAACAATCATTGCCAAAAGCCCGTAGGAGACCATTAAACCCATAACCATGTTCTTTGCCTGTCCTTCCTCTGTCCATTCCCTTTTAACCCAATACAAGCTGCCGATTGCTATCATACCTATCCCAACAGGGATAGCTTGGATGGCTAACGCCCACTTGAGTCGGGTTTCCAGTGTGCCTTGTCTCGATTCCTTGGCTTTGCTCCACGCATAGTGAAGGCACTTCCACACGTAGTGAAGGCAACTACCGAGGAATGACCTCTTCAATGGCTCCTGAATTAGATCCCTGTCATGATCAGGGTTCCAGACCAACTTTATCAGCGTGGCGGTGACGGTGGTCAAGCTAATAAGGAACGCAGAGTTAGCAAGCATCAACAGATAAGTATCTTGTCTAGACCATCTCATTTATGGTCGCACAAAACTCAGACTTACCTCTCCATTTTTTAAATGGGCTGGGTCGTATCGGTTGGTCGAGATTTGTTGGTTCGAGGTTTGTCGGTTCGTATCGATAAGGTCGAGTAATGTCGAGATGGAAATATCGGTATCGGAATATGAGGGCGGGGTGAGAGAGGAAAGAGAAGAAACTCTAGAAACTTGGGGGGGGCTTTTCTCCCTTTTATATCATTGTGTTTGACCTCTCGAATTATGGTTGTTTTCTATGTCAGGAAAGATATTTGAATTATTTCTTGGACTATTTTGAAATTGCGCGAGGAAATCTGAAGAATATCGCAATGTATGATATTTTAGAACGTATGATTATCCACCTGACACCAGGAGTTAGACTCGAGACAATTGTAGGTGACAACAGAGGAGATATCCGCAGGTAATCACCAGAGAAGGCCCCAGCAACCCTATATTTTGGCGAAAAGTATTCGCCACGGCAAGCAGATCTGAGCTTGAGCACATGCATGGTTTTATCAGAAGTGTCAATGTTACTTGTCGTAATGTGGGCAATTGTAGGACGAATTGATAACGCAACGGGCATCTCGTCGTATCACACTATCTGGTATATAAACACACATGCAGCACCTCCAGGACTGATAATAGAACTATACAAACATACTTTCACATCCTGCATCTATCCATAACTCTTTTGTCAGGGCGATAATCAGAAAGAAGATACTTCTTGGGACAGTCCGTCAATGACACCACAGCACGCCGGAACTTCTGAATCGTTTTTTCCAATATATTCATGTAAAATACTGTATACACGCCATTTTATATTATTATTGATACCAATTGAAAGTGATGTATAAAGGAAATTAGGAAAATAAAAAACCTACACCAATTAATAGCCTTTTCACGGTATGCCTGGAGGTGACTTGTTAACCCCCCATATTAGAGAGATAACTTATCTTTGGGGGTCCTATGTGTTTGGTGTTGTGTGCTGAATCTGCAGATCTGTGCAGAAAATAAGGCACCGTTCCGCGAGTGATACTTCTATCATTTCGTTTTATTTGATTTTATTTTGTGATATTATTCAACTCACCATTAGCAGGTATACAGTAATAGACTGAATATAGGCTGTTACATGTCCAGGTCCTGTTGTAGGCTGTGGCTGCAGTCTCAGGCATCAATATCCGGATCCGGAAAGCATTGATTGGAGATCAATGTAACAATAAACGCGATCTCCCCAACTTTTCTAGACAACTTGCTCAGATTAAGGATACGTATAGATCAAATACGCGAGCATGTATACGCATATATACTATAAAAACCCCTCCAGCCCCCAGCCAGTCCGGGATTTCATTCGCTGGATCGAACTTCTCACAATTTAGAGATATTTACCAATATACTGCCATCGTGTAGACCACGATAAACGCGACTTGCTAACTCGTAGGCGAGCTATGGTGGCACCAAAAGAAATGACATCTCCTGATTTAGAAACTCGAGACGAACTACCGGTTTATAATGATGCAGAGTCGAGTTACATGGATGGAAGGCGACACATAGGGCCCCTTGACCCCCACCGCTTCACTTTCACACAGCTTAATCGTCACCCGTTTCGATGTCAGCTCCACCGTAATCTTCTATTTCGGATTCCTGGCACCGGGGAAGGCCCCGAAAAGCCCGAATCGACCGAATACAACAGAGGCCATGGAACAAAGAATGAACCGGGGATGGTTACTCGAGATAGTTTTGCTGTTGAAGCTTGCACATTGGAATGTCTCGTCTCAGCAGCCCGCGTCTCCGCATATGTAGCCGCTGTCCGCCTCGGCCACCGACAAAATTTCTTCCCGCACGCGAATGCTCCACTAGATCCCGACCATAGGGAGTTGCAGAACTACGATCCACGTAATCTTGTGCGCGTGTGCGTGCGAGAATATCACAAGCCAAATTTTACTTACGAGCGATGTTTAGAAACGTGTAAGAGTGCTACGGAGGCAGTGATACAGGTGCTGCAAGGTATACTGGAGAGCTTCTTCCATCGTTCATTTTCTATAAATTAAGGTCCCCTACTACTTGCGACGTAGGTACACTCGCTAACTGGGGGTTGCGTGTGCTCGTTTTCACTCGCAATTTTAGAAGCTCTAAAAAGTTACGAAGACGATCCTGATATTCTGTGGAGTATGTGGTGTCATCAGAGCGTCGTCTTTGCTCCCAACTCCAAAGTGGTGACCGAGACACTTGATAAATGGTCAGCCATCTTTCAGCAAGTAGAAACAATGGGATCAGAAGGCTGTTCGGATAGTAGCTCTAAGAAGAAAATGGAGAGAGCACTGGCGAGCTACTACAAGAGAACTGAAGATCAAGCGGATACTAAACAACCGGTAGGTTGTAGCTTCGTCTCATACTGGCGATACTGTTATTTTTCATAGATAGAGAAACAAGCTAACTACAGCCTCTTGTTCTAACACCATGTAGGGATGCTGTTCGTGCACTCGAGTTATCCTCCCCGGACGGCCATTCTGGCAGAAGCTGAAAGATGCCTTTCGATCCCCTCGAGTCTGCGACGCTTGTCGGGAGGTCGCAGTTCGCCCACCGGTAGCGTGGACGGACTTTATACCCATCAGTGTCAAGCCAATGGAAAATATGGCCGTCGATGCAGCTTTGGACGGAATCTAGTTTCATTGCTTGCCAGCGCCTGACTAGCCACTTTCAAGATATCACTTGCATGTACTACCTGTGGACTGGAAGCTTATTGATAATAATAATCATATAGTCGATGGGTTGCTATATCATGTATGTAGTCCAGCTGAGCTGTCTTATTTGCTGTGCGGTGTAGACTATCTATACAGACTGCCGATACTGTGGTTTTTATAATTATATCATATTTATTAATCGAAGAGGCTCAAACGTATAGTCACGTGACGTCACGAATGTGTTTCTCAGCCTCCTCATTTTTTGTGGCACAGCAGAGCAAGCCGGGTTTCCTAATCGGGCCCAGCCAACCAGCGCGCAACACTTCAACACGCAACCGCCAGCATTACTTTTAGAACATAACAGCCGGCCAGCCCCACGCTTTCATTCATGCACGAGAAACATGTTCCTCACAACCTGGAAGCCCCCTGTCGAACGACGTGCTTGCGAGTCGCTGGCCATGGTTCTGCCTGCTGGCCCTCGCAATCTTGCGCTAACTAGCAGTAACCGGTGTCGCAAGCAAAGACTGCGGGAAGATTTCCCAGGCCGGAGCCTGAGCCTGCAGGAACTTCTTTCGCACCGGAAAAAGCGCCAACCACGCCCTTTATCATGCACCGACAGCTGTAGCTGGCATGTCGTAGCTCTCGTATAAAGGCGAAAGAATATCCTGTGCCGCCTCCTGGGGTTCCACTAGGCCTTCCTGTCCAGCTGAGCTTTTCTCGTCCCGTCTTTCTCATCTTCGCCCTTGTCGACCGTCCCTTTCACCTCGCCGCCGCTGTCGCACGGAACTCGCGGAATACATCTACTCCCCTCCAGCGCCCTCTCTTGCCCTCCTGCGCTTTCCTCTTCCTTTCCACCGGTCGCCATCAATCCTGCTCCGTCTTACTGTCTGCTACCGCTCGAGCTTCTTCTCCTCCGTGCTCTCCCGTTGGCTACACAGCTAACTTGCGCCGACTCGTCTCCCCTGCGAATAACCGAACAGAACACACGGACCCTTATAATATTTTCCTGACGTAGTCGAAATCGGGATCGTACAGCCCTGACCCTTTTCGCTGCACATAACCGTTGAACCCGGCGTACTCTAAGCAGTCGATCGAGCCAGTACCTACAGCATTCTGACCGGCTAGTCGCATACCTGACCGACTCGCACACCACCTTTTTTTGCGACCCGACCGAATCGGATTACCTCGTCTACTGAGACAACACATCACCCGACACACCTTTCTGCGCACCTGCTTCGATTTTATCGTGCGCAAGTAGTTAGGCTAGAGAGGACCTGCGTCGAGCTAAGCTAAGCTAAGGGTTCGATAAGAGAAAAAAAGATACACCGAGATGGCAGACGAAGTAGAAGTCGAGTACAGAGCCTACCGCTGGCCACGGGATATCTTCACCTATTGGATCGTGCTGCTGGGGATATTCTCTATAATCGTGCTCTCAATCTACGCCCAGTTCACCGCTGTCCAGAATGCCCTGGTCAGACCGCAACCATGGTATGTGATATTTTTTACTCAGATTCGATAGCACAAGAAAAAACCGTTACTTTACACTTGTACACCCTTTGGTTCTAAACGACGGGGCAAAAAAAACAAAGCTAACATGGGGGGAAAACTCGCAGGTACTTCCAAATGTCGCTCGCCATGGCCGTAATCACCCTGTTCTTCATCGGTCTGATCCTTGCACTCTTCCAACTACGCATGGTAACCCCGTTCTTCATGGTGGCCTTCTCGTTCGTGGGGTTCGTACTGTGGCTTGTGGCACTCATCGGTTCCTCGCTCGCTCTGTTCTCGAACCAAAACAACGAGGCGAATGATTACTGCCACGATTCCGGCATCCTGTGGGCGCCGCCGCAAACCGTGGTTACGGGGTATCCCGGGTCCGACGGTACGACTACAGTGACGGCTCAGGTGCTGATTTATGCGGCGCAGAGCCAGCTGTCGACGTTTCTGTGGCATCAGCTCTGCGGTGCGTGGAAGGCAGCGTTCGTGTTCCAGTTGTTCACTCTGTGAGTATATTTGTTCTTTCTCACCGGGTTGAAATCAACTGCTAACAGGGTTCTGTAGATTCGAGTTTATGTATATGATCTACCTGTCTTTCGAAGTTATGGCCGCGGATAGGAAGGAAGTCACGGACATCCTCGATGTCGAGGGTTAGAAGCCCGAGATTGACGATTGCCACCTACCTCTTTACGAACCATGCTGTTGCACTCCCTTGATTGTTTCTCCCGATATACACAAAATCACCAAAATCGCCGAAAAAACGGATATGTACTAATTTCTAGACAAGCTTCACTCTTTTTCTCGCAAATACCCCCATATGTTGTTTACCCGCTTTATTTTACGATTATTTCGATCGCTACACTTGGGTTTATCACGCCTTCGGAATCTACGAACCTTCGGAATGTATATATATGTAGGACTTTCTTTCTCTCTTTTCTTTCTTTGTTAAAAGGAGTTTATTTGGTGGTTTCTTCGACGGATCTGGAATCGAAATATATGTCACAGTCTATTCATGTATGATATTTTTGTATGACTTTTATTGATGAGAATATGGGAATAATACATAAACTAAAAATGGAAGACGCGCCGACGCAATCTACTTTGAAAGTGCAATTTCCCTACATAAATCCTTCGTAGATAATCGGGCTTCTAGATTAGCATGAACACACTAATACTGAGATTATCGTTTATCGTAATGTGTGTAATTGGAACGATGACCCGATTGCAAAGCTTCTGGTTCCGCATGTTGCCACTCTCCCGATTCGGCAGGCCGTTTAGATCCGCTGCGAAGAGAAGGTAGCCTGGGCAGTTGGGTCAGGGAGAAAGCTTATATTATCCAGGAATCCCGCCCTTTTTTGCGCGACCCGGATTGATGCTCAACCTCATCCACGTCAAGTTTTGATAATAAAATTAGTGTTTCCGGTTCCATTGTATCGAGGGAGAATATTGGCTGCCGGACGACTCGGGCATCGATATCACAAGTTGAACGGGTCCCGATCCAACATTTTCAACACGCTCAACACAGACGACGTTGAACCCAGGAATCGTACTCACAGAAAGAGCACCCCAGAACTAAAACCATCATGAGTATTACACCAAAATCCCACTTATCCTTTCCTACTCCTGTGTGATCCGGAAAACCCTTTCTAACCAAAACCCCCTGCATCTTAACAGGTCTTCCATCCCAGATCCACCGCCAAGCGGTCACGCCCTTCTCCTTGCTGCAGTGCATCCTCATATCGTGGCTCGTAACCCGCGTATACGAGTTTTACGGCTGGTATAAACTCGACTGCGGACCCTACTCGCCGGTGCCATGGGATGCGAGCGAGTGCGCGCCGTCGGGTGGTATAAATTCGACAAATTTTAAGGAATGGGAAGCCTGGAGGGGCAGTACGAGTCTCATCGGGCTGGCGGTGTTTGTGGTTTTAGGGTTGGTTAGAAGGTAGTTATCGGATATGGTGGTCTTATTTGACGAGGTTGGGAGGAAAGGTGTATTTTTATATATTCATGTTGATTATTATCATTCGTTTGTATCATACAGGGTTTTGTGGTCGGATTTTGAAGCATTTGACTGGTAAAAGCAGGGAACTCATCTCAAGATAAATAGGGCATAATATGTGCGAGGGATGTGGAAAAGGAAATACATCAGATGGGAGAAGGAATAAGACAAAATGAAATACATATATAAACAAAGTAGACGCGGCGTGGTATATAAATGAAAAACCTGGGGAATATTGTACCGATTAAACTGAAGACCGCATAACTGATAGCGCATTACCTTTGGTCGTTTCAAATTGTTTCCGTCGGGCGAGAATGTCCGCGGAAGCCGACCTCTCCATCCAACCCTAATATCGTAAAATCTGAATAATATTCAGAATCAATTGTCTCCTCCTGTTTACTCTGTTTCATGTTGAGATATCCGAGCAACCGGCACTGTGATTCTGTGTACATGCAGTCACGTCGCAGGTTAAACCTAGTAATCCCGTCTGGAGCTTCTCTTGGAATCCCTCCTATCGCTATAGTACTGATCGTCTCGGGTGCCGGTAGAAGCATACGATTTTCTCTTATCTCTCGATGAAGAATGGTGACGACGATGGCGGTCTTCGCTCTTGCTGCCCCTGTGGCGCTTGGAGGATCTGTCCTTCTCCGTGAGAACCGCACCCTGAACTGGTACGGAAGCTGTGGTAGTCTGTGTAACGTTTCGAACGGCCGGCTGCACCGGGTAGCCTTCTTCGATGACGGTTCGGCGGGCGACGGGGCCACTGTGAGATGGAAGAGTTGGGGGTCAGCCGATCGAGTTCGATTGCAATCGAGGATACGTGCATAGTATATTACTCACCCGAGTCTTCCATATTCGTCGGCAACCATTGCTGCGATCTGGACACCTCCAATACAGACGAGGAAGAAGAAGATGATATTGGCGAGGGCTGCGTGTACGATAAACTCGATTAGCACCGATACCCGCATTCTCCGGTCTCAACCTGGCAGCTAGCTATAAAAGAGGTCGGGAAGCCTTACCTAATCCCCACGCGGCCCTCAACAGCCCGCAAACCTGACCGACGTTATTGGTCCTAGCGACATCATTATCCGCGTCCGAGTTCGCCTTTGCCGCCGCACATTCGTCAATCGCCGGCTTGGTCAACAGGGCCACGCCGACGATACACAGGATCATTCCCACGAAATCAAAAAAGGCGATGGTGTACGAAACATTGTTCGCCCGTAAGAAAGTCACCAGGACTAGAATCGACCACACTGTACCTATTATACCTACAGCGAACATGTAGGTTATGGTCTCTGGGGTGCCGACTCCAGAATTGGAGTAAGTGGACATGACCTGCGCGAGAACGGCGAAGCAGGCGATAAGAGTGGTGATGTTGACCAGGCGGAAGAAAATATAGCCTGGGCCTGGGGACATGGGGTCCGAAAGGGTGGATTTGGAGCCCGGTGCGACTTCCATTGTGAAAGTTTTGAGATTATACAAATGGGAGGATGGCAGAGGAGGACGATGATTTCAACTGCTGGAGTTGGGATGACGCGGATCTTTGAAGCGGCGATTGGGGCGCCAGCGAGATAAATTTCTATCTGGATCGCGGGAGAATAATATATATTCAAAAAAAAAAAGGATGCCTCGCAGATATGCAGCTGTAGGTAAAGTACCTTCGACGCGAAAGGTATCAAAGATCCCGACAAAGACGAAGCTCGAAAAGCAATGCAGCGACTGGAGAATCAGCAGAAAGAAAATGTTACAAAAGACGCGGAGGAAGCGGAAGAGGGGAGAGGAGACTAAGACTGCTTCAATCGCGGGATCTGCGAGGTACAAAAGCCCGTCATCCAGTTCACAGACTGCGCCGGTGCACAGAGAGTACCGGCAGACGCTACAGACAGGAAAACCAAGGCCAGCCACACGAATAATGACATTTGCATTTTCCCTGGCCGCTCCCAGCGAGAAAAAAGGCACTAACTAGCATCAGAGCTCCAAGAGGACGCCGAGGGTGCGCCAGAATTCGGTGGGTGTGAAGGAAAAGGCTCCTCGGTCGAAAACCAAGTCGAGTCGGATAGCGGGCCTTGGTGCGGTGCATGTGGGATGCCATCGAAAAAACGACGTCATGCGACTCTGGTATCCATGCACGTCCTTGGCTTGCAGGCTGGCTCGAGCTGACTCGCAGGCTGGTGCTTGCATGGGCTCGACTGTTTTAACCGTTCGGTTTGGCTTAGCTCTCCAGCCTCGACAGTTTATTTTATCTTTATTTTGGAAGGCACGAATAGGAGCTCATCCGCTTCCCGGATTGCATTTCCTGTCTTGCATTTTTTGCTGGTGTTTATTGGTATTCTGAAGAGCCGCCAAACCGCATCCTCGCTAGGAACGTCGGGCTTGCAGTCTGTGTAACAGCGTGCTCACCTGGTTAAATGAACCTCAACATCCCTTCTGCAAGAACTTTCCGAACTCCGAACAGCGCCTATTATTCTTAAATTTCAGAATAGTGTATACATGTACCAACCACATCTTTTATCGCGCGTGAATATCCGGGATTTTTATGCCCTACAAATCTGAATTGCACAAACCAGAGGGAACAAAGAATCCAACAATGTCTTTGACAACAACAACAAAAATACATTACTGGAGATATTTCCACACCAGAGAGCATCAATTGGAGGCGACCTGAAGAAATCGGCAGAAAAAAGAAGTCGCGTATTCGAAATTTTCGCTTTCAACTTGTCAAAATATTTTTCTCTAGCGAACATCCTTGAAATCTCGCGCGACCCGTAGAATCGTGTACC
Source organism: Dactylellina parvicollis (assembly GCA_036971385.1). Taxonomy (NCBI): domain Eukaryota; kingdom Fungi; phylum Ascomycota; class Orbiliomycetes; order Orbiliales; family Orbiliaceae; genus Dactylellina; species Dactylellina parvicollis. The sequence continues at coordinate 237,439 of JAJTUD010000013.1, read as the reverse complement.
AACGCCTAGTGACTGGTCTGAAATTTCCATTCAGGAAGCACAGTCAGCCCGTATAATCTATAAAGAAATCAGATACACCGTAACATGGCAGCTGCTTATATACCATTGAGCACCACAAGTCAAAACTCCTAAACAAATTTCCTAAACAAATTTCCCTTGAACCAGTAACTTCATCTTTCCCCTTCTCTGATGGCATGCCATGCCGAAATGGAAAGAAAAGTGCATCAATATCAGGCCATCCCGCACCGAGTGCAATATTAAACTCTGTCTCCCACCTTCCAGCAACTTCAGGCATTTTGTTTCCATCCTGACATCCCCTTTGAGAAACCTCTACTTTTGGATCTGGCTTCTTTCATCTTTCGCCTTGAACGACGGAGGAGACATCAGCAATATTCCCCTACCACCTCCTTTCTCGCAAATTTACAGCTTCTTCGTTGGCTCCACGGAATTAGCCACCGTAGTACGATCGCAAGTAGCTTCATTCCTCGCACACCCTCCCATCGCTTGGTTTCTCTTCTTTTTCAGTACCGAAATACTGCCAGAGAGTTTATACCCCCTCTTCGAATCGCTGCAATACTACGACGATTGGATCGAAGCGTACAAGCTCGGAAGACTACTCGTCCCCGCGTTTTGGAATCTTATCACACGGTTGCCCGGATTATTTTTAGGGTTGGTAGACATCTTGAAACGAGCGGTCTTTATCGCAGTGCTGTTACTCCCCTTTACGAGTCTCAACTATCTTCTCGTTCAAAATTTGAATCCGCTCCTCGCTGATATCTTCCACAGACAATTCGAAAGTAACAAGACGGTGTGGGAAACGCATCTCGTTGAACCTTTAATTTGTTGGTATATTGTAAGACCCACCCCTCCCGGTTTCCTTCCCGATATAAATTTCCGTAATCCTGATAATCTTTAGCTCAACTTCCTCAGCTCAGTAGAAATACAACATCCGCCGCCAGTACAATGACAAACGAACAGCTCGATCCCGCTTTCACCTACGAGGAACGACGAAAGAGAACGGAGGGTATACCCTGGGCGTTTATCCTCTGGTGGATGCTCGCCGTTTTCACAGTTTGCATCTTCATAATCACGCTGCAATTCGCCTGGGAGCTCTCACTGTTCGCCCTGCCGTGGATGTTCTTCGCGCTCACCTTTTACTTTCGCGAGCCTAAACTGTACAGAACGGGACCCTACGTTCCGGTACGACCGACATACGCCAAAGCTTTGACGGTGCCGGATCCAAATCCTGATCCGATTCAGGCTCGAGAATCCCAACTCGAGTGGGCGGGGCTCGGTGGACAGTATAACGATTATTACGGGGACTATCATGAGGAAGGAGACTATGGGGACTATCGTGAGGAATACTATGAAGGTAGAGGCGGGCCTCTATACGATGTCGCTCGCGACGGCGGATATGAAGCCGGATATACATATGAGAGAGCAAAAGAGCCACGTTTGCCGGACCCTAGTGCGAAGAAGAAATCTAATGGGATGCCTAGTTTCATCGAAGATGCGACGTCAGCTAAAGACAGGGCATTATGGTATAACGATAAAGTGGGAGATCTGCCGGAAGATGAGCTTCGTTTTAGAAAATAACGCTGGCGGGGAGAAATTTATATTCGGAGAGAGTAAGTGCTTATGAAATATGTATTTTCGGTTGGATCTAGCTGTGTGGTGCTTCCAGTTTGAGTGGCGACCTTGTATGCATTTCAAGGTTCCCGTTTTTAATTATATCGTGTATTTTATGTAAAGAATATAAGTTGCATTTCTATTGATCTTCTTCCTCCGAAAAAATCTTGTTGATAATCTCAATGCAAACCTTGTGATCGACTTTACCACCTGTCGCTCTCATCAAATTTCCAATAAAGAAGTTTTTCAGGTTTGGGTTCTTGCCAGTACGTATTTGCATTGCCTTATCTGGATATTCCCGAATGATATCTTTTGCGAGTGCGATCAACTCGGTATCCTCCCCACGCCTTTGGCTGGTCCCTAGGTCGTGCTCTGCGATTAGGTCTGCTACCATGGCACTCGAGTTTTTGGCTTCGATCAAGAGGTCTAAAGCTTGTTTGGCATTGGCCGCTGTAAGGTTTCCTTCTTGTCGATGATATAATAGATCCGCCATCTGGGTGGTGCTAATTGGGTTATCGGACCAGGCGATAAAACTGGATGCCAGTCTGCCTCCCAGTTCGTGTAGCGTCCAGTTTCCAACCAATTTGCCAATGTGTTTTGCAGTTGACTGAGAAGCGGGACGCGCTGACAGGTCGTTGTAAATTGTTTTGTAGTAATTGACTCTTGCACCATCGTCTAGGTCCACCATCGTGCGGGCATCTTTGAGAGTCAGAGCGAATGGCTCATTCATAAGTTCGCGTATAATTAGGTCGGGTAACGGAGGTTGCGCCACTCGAATGTAGTCCACGAGTCCCTAACCCTAGCGCTTAGCATAAAGCTAATAAATTTCCAAACTTGTACAAATAAAGAACCTACCTCGTCAATGATAAGCGGGGCCAGCTCAGCGTCCGGCATATATCGATAATCGACTTCTCCTTCCTTTTTACGTAGCTTCTTCGACTCCCCTTTCACTGCATCCCAACCTCTAGTTTCGCCCTCAATTTCAGCACCGCTTTCTCGCACTGATATCTGACGTCTGACCTCAGCATCGATGCTCTCCTGCACGGCTTTGATGCTGTTGAGGTTCTTGATTTCGACTCTTTGTCCGAGACCTGGCAGTCCTCTCTCCTGTATTGAAACGTTGACGTCACATCTGACGCCTCCCTTCTCCATGCCATCTATTGCGGCGTTAGATGCCTTTAGGATACTCTGGATCTTTCTCAGACACGCAGCTGCATGCTTTGACGATTTTAAGCTCGGGGTGGTTATAATCTCCACTAAAGCCGATCCCGCCCTGTTCAGATCCACGAGTGTCCTGGCTGGAGTGTCTGGGGTTGCAGGCTGAAATATCGACTTGGCGGTATCCTGCTCCATCTGAACTTGCTTTATGCCAATTTCGACCGTCTCCGAAGAATCCAGACCGTCCAGCTCGTTCAGAACCAGCTTCCCATCTGAAGCGAAGGGATTATAGAATTGGGTTATCTGATAACCATTCGGTTGATCCTTGTAAAAGTAGTGCTTGCGGTCAAATGTGCTACGCCTGTTGATGCGACAGTCGAGAGCGACGGCGGCCCGGATCGCGGGTACTATCGTGGGGAGGTTGAGTTTCTACACCAAATCATGTCAATTACAACCTCTCAGAACTAGTGCACAAAGATACGGGTGAGGGACGGACAGGTTGTATACCGGGCATTCCGGCGTCGAACCTCGCGACTCGACTATTTGGCGGCGCATTGAAAGATGTAGCAGCGTCTAACACCAAAATATAAGCACTAGTTCAATTCACCAACCACGGATCGGTGGCTTACAAGAGAAGAGCTTCCGAGGGGCATTTAACTGCGCATGAATCTCCAAGCCAACAGTGACCTCCCATTTCTGATTCGTGTTCTCAGGTTCAGTACCATTTCCATTCCGGTCTGATTTCTTGGACCGGGCCCTTTTTGCAGGAGGTGAGGCATTGGACGTGTTGACTACGGCGGTATGTAGCTTCACCGTCCGATTGAAACAGGAGGGGCATATCCACGGACTTGAATACCTCGGTATCAACGGCCGACTGACTCGGAGAACGGGTGTCGCGGACGACATCGTGGAGGGTCGGTGTGGGATGCTGGGGAAAATCCTTTGCTCTGCACGCTCTGCCGTGTTGTCGTTGTCGGCGAGAACCAACCACACGGAACAACACAAGCCGCCGAACGAACATTCCGACGGCTTTAACTGGTCTCGTTGGCTTTAGCCTTGAGATAAATAGATTGAGCTCCACAGCTGCAGCTTAAAAATTGATAAAGGGCTGAATTAAGGCCTGGCTGACCCGTCGGTACGTGCACGACGACGACGACGAGAGAGAGATAGAGAATTAGAACCCACCCGCTTGCATTTTCGGGGTGTATCATTCTCCGAGGAGTCAGCATGATAGGTACCTCCTGAGATATGGGTGGTACATGCTTCGACTGCTGTGTACATCACCTCTCCCATTCACCACAACTCTAACCACGATCTCACCAGCGCCGGCTGAGCAGCTGCTCGATGTTGTCCCAATCTCGGGGACTTTCCTAGCGACTTTAAGCCCCTGCGTTTGTTCATTTGTCCTTAGCTTTCGTCATCCAAGCGTGTCTTTTTTCGTCCGAACCAAATTAATCACTTCGCAGGAGGTTGGTCGAAAAAGGTATCCCAACTGGTGACTGCGCAGATGGTCGATGTCACCAGGAAGCCACAAAGTACAGATTCGGCCGTCGATCGCTCTTTTTAGCAGAATCGAAATGCAAGTTTTCCAATTTGGCACACCAAAACGACGCATCCTTACCACGATTAGCCATCATGAACAGGGGTCCACCCAAAGAAGACGTGCGTTTGTTCTTCTCCCGTCCGAAAGTGGAATAAACATGTCTCAGATGGTGTTCCCGAGACCTCCAATCTCTCAGATTCGTCTTTAGCGCTGTTGGGATTATCGAATGATGGAAGAGAATGCTCAAAGAGGCCCAATCAAACCGCTCGGATTCCCATCCCATCTTGCATTAGCTTCTGGAGAGAAGAAAAAAAGTTAATCAAGGAACGGATATTGTACCGCATATCATTTGACGGCCACGTAAATGCGTTCCAGCCAGAAGGAGGAGATCAGGGAATTTAAACAGTGGTCTGAGGTCACGCAGGAGTGCTTGTGGAAAGCTTAAAGCAGCCATCCGTCTCTTCCTTTCGGGCTTGAATTAAGAGGCTTGTTCTGGGGTATGCTTCAAGTATATAATCCAACCTGCAACGCCAACCGTTGTCGTTCCGTTTCGTTTTTTGTATGTTTCCAGGAGGTCGTTTCAGCATCCACAACAGTTCGAAATCCAACCAAAAATACCCCCAAGAATAATAATAAATCGATCAGACGCGGACTCGAGAAGGAGAAGAGAATAGGATTTCAAGAGCACCGTTTCCTCCAACTCTCTCTTTTAAACTTTCGTATCCGGACTCCATTTTAGAAAACGATCCTCAACCTTGGTACTGGTACTACCCCGCGTGTCCCGCTCATATATCGTCGACGTTATATCTTCGGCCCCCGATTCGATCATTTCTGCTACCCCCTTGCCACTTCGTTATCGAGCATCCACCAAGCGATAAACTTTTAAAAAAAATTCAGAAGGCAACATGGCGATTGCGACACAACAGAACCCCATAGAGGCTCCGGCCAAACCCATGCCACAGAGTTCGCCAACCAGACTATTACCTCCATCTCCGTCGCAACTACCCTCAAAGTCGGAATGGGATGCCGCTCTACAACTCCCCATCTACGACTCGGACGGCGAGACGCACAAGTTCGGCTCCCTAGTCCAGCCAGATAGCGAAACAGATACCGTAATTGTCCTGTTCGGTGAGTGAACGACATCTCTCATACCATTTTGGTTTCTTCGGAACTCAATCGCTGACTCTTTGTCTATTACCGCTTACAGTCCGACACTTCTACTGCGGTCTCTGCCAAAACTACATCGAATCCCTACCCCCTCTGATCACACCGGAAACCCTCAAAGCTCACAAGACCCGCCTGATAATAATAGGCTGTGGAGGTCACAGCATGATCAGAGATTACGCCGAAGAGCTAAAAACACCGTTTCCGGTGTATACGGACCACTCGAGGGCGATATACAAGGCATTCGGTATGGGAAGGACGTTACAAGGGCCCGCGAAGAAACCGGCGTACGTTCGAACAAATGTCGTCGAGATGGGGTTGAAGGCGTTCAAACACGTTGTCAGGAGTGCCATGCACGGTGGTTCGTTCTGGGACGCCGGGGACATGAGCCAGGTTGGTGGGGAGTGGTTTGTGAGGAACGGCAAGCTAGAATGGGGTCATAGAATGCCCGACACGGCGGGTCATATGAGCGCCGAGGAGATATGGGACGTTGTAAAGTTTAGGAGCGATCAGATTGGCGAGACGCAGGTGAACCAAGGAATCGTGAGAGCTGGTACTATGGAGAAGCACGGGTCGTTAGAGGCTTCGGTAAATGCTAACGCGACTTGTGGTTGTAGTTAACGTTGGGCCGTATTATTATTACTATTATTAATTCTAATGACATTGTTTCTTGTATGTATTTTTGTGACAACTGGGCAAGAACCCGTGGATTCGATGCCATTTGGAGTACGTTAACTCTCTCGGATTGATTACTTTGTCAGCAACTAAAAGCAAGTGACACCTGTCACCCACCTGTAGCTGTGGGCTTAACATGGGACAATCTAAATTTATATATTTTTTATTTAACACATTAAACTTACGAGACAAGTTTAGACTCCTGTCATGACCCGCGTGCCCTCGGTCTAGCCGTTTCCTTGCTGGGACGAAACAGTAAATGAGATTGACAAAGGAGACACTCCACTGTCCAGCACCTATGTATGTGCCCATTAGGTAACATAAATCTCAAAATAGGTTGAGACGTTGACGTCTTTTCCACTTTCAATGATGCGCTTGGTAACGGGTCAATGTAATAGCCGATCAGCGGCCCTGGCTTTCGGGTCCACAGCCCAGCCCGCTATTTAGATTTGATTTTTCGCTTCAAGGCTGCGAGAATCCGGTCAAGGCCACCAATACGCATTCCTCAGAATCCAGTGAAAGCATGCGCGACGAGAATCGTTCTATTGGATATACTTTGCGCCCGTGATATCCTTCGCTGCCTGGCAAGTTCCGTTTCTCCAAAAAAAAATCCCACGTAGTTGAATTACATAAGCGATGCTGCGAATTTGGTGATAGAGGCGTGGCTCGCCCTGCAGAGTGAGAGAGCTCTCTAACGTTATGAAATCACGACAGCGCGCGCAGCAGAACTCGAGAGCCAGTACGATTTGTTCTGGTTATAATCGCAAGCACGTTCCGGGCCCCGGAAGCTTGGTTTGAGGCTAGTTCATGCCCTGCAAATTCGATGGCCCCACGTTTCCAGGCCCCATAATGTTGTAATTGGCCGTGATAATCCGACCAGATATATTCCCTTGATCAGCGCCTTTAGTATGAGTCTTCTTCTTCGCACGTTTAATAAGGATGGGGTCCTGCCTTTGCATTTGCATTCTTCTGAAGTAGCTCTATTTTTCATTCAATACATCCAACGTGGGATATATACACGGAAAAACCATTGTAACTGAGGGAGCCGTCTTTGGCGAGATCGGCTAACGTTATGACCTGAGGCTCCGTCCTGATCCTTCACCCAAATCGACAAACGGCTTATATAATTCAGTTTGACCCATGGCAGTCACAATATCTCAACCTCAGATCACGACACTACTCACCCCTAGGCCCTAAACAAACTTTCGATATCCTTTTTCACCAAAAAGCTTAAGTTGTACCACATTTTTACTCTCGTATTACGGTTTCGATTTAAGTTTCGACAAATTCAGTCATGGATATGTTTTTTTTGTTCATTTCATCTCGCGTTCTCTCGACGAAAAACTATGAGGAATATACATGCTCGTCACCTCACGATATTGGAGGCAACAGAATTGTAGGAACGGTTATTAATGAAGTGAGGAATATACTTCGTATTCCAGGTGAGTAAGAATCCAGAAAGAAAAGAAAAACGCCATGATGGGATGTTAAATACATAGTGTAAACCATGAAGCTAAAATAAAGGAATACATATAGGAGGGTCTCCAAGGACTATCTCTCCTCAAGTCATAAAATAAGGTTTTCTGCAAGTGATATAGATACCACCGGAAAAGGAAAACAAGATGAAGACAAATCAGACCAGCCAATACCAGAACTTTTGTACCAAGTTCTTTGGGATCTGTTCGGGCCAGTATTCAGCGTCGATGGCTGCCTTTCCGGAGTGCAGGTCGACCTCAGTGGGACTGAGCCACTTAGTGCGCTTAAAGATCTTCCAGAAGCCGAAGAAGCCGAAGAAAATTGGAATTCCGATATAGGCGATGATAAAGTCCTCGACTTTCCAGTTGCCCTTAGTAAACACGGCAAAACCGTTAAAGATGATGATGAGGGAGAAGAATATCAGACCAGCCCACGCGGTATACGGTTGACCCCAGGCACGGAAAGGAAGTGTACTCCTGTCAACACCTTGAGCCTTGAGGGCAGCGGTGAATCTTATGGAGGCGATGCAAATTACACACCATGTGAACAAGTTGGCGATGGTGACAATGTTGGCGAACCAGTTGAAGACATTACCGGAACCGGTGGAGACGGTCATGAAGGTAAGGAGAGAGATGGAGGCAGTGATGGCGACACACCAGATTGGAACACCACGCTTGGTACATTTGAGGAGGAAGCGAGGAGCCTGTCCGATCTGGGCCATGGCGAACAGATAACGGGAACCGGTGTAGAGGAAAGCGTTACCAGAAGACGAAGCGGAGGTGAGAATGACGGCGTTGATGATGTGAGGAAGACCCTTGATTCCGGCACGATCGATCGCAATAACCCATGGGGATTGAGCAGCACCTGGAGCACCGGTTTCCTGAGCCTGGAGGAGGTTGCGATCGTTGTACGGAACGAGAACACCGATAGCCAATGTTCCGAGGACATAGAAGAAGAGGATACGCCAGAAGACACGACGAACGGCCTTTGGGATGTTCTTGCGAGGGTTTTCAGCTTCACCGGCAGCAACGGCGACCATCTCCACACCACCGTACGAGAAGGCAGCGTTGATGAGGGTGTTGAACAACCCGAGGAAACGACCGGTGGAACCGGTACCAATGTACTCCTTCATGGCGCCTGGGTTTCTCCAATACTGGAATCCGTATCTGTGATGGTCTGGACCGCCACCGACATCGAGGATGAAGGCAAGGATGATCAAACCGACAATCGTAATGATTTTAATACTTGCAAACCAGAATTCGGCTTCACCATATACGGATACGGCCCAAATATTCAGAGCGACGATGAGAACGATAATAACAGCGACATATATGGCGATGTGGTCTGAGTTATGATCCCAGTATCCAATGACGACAGCAGCAGCGGAGATTTCGACACAAAGAGTGATTGCGGAATTGTACCATTGATTCCAACCGACAGCAAAACCGAGGGCTTCGTCGACATAACGTGCACCGAGTTGTGGGATAGCGCCAGGTAAAGGTAACCAAGTGACCATTTCACCAAGACATTGCATCATGGCGAAGATTGAGATACCTGTGAAAGTGTAACCGAGGAGGATAGACAAAGGACCGGAAGTGGCGAGGGCCTTGCCGACACCGAGGAAGAGACCTGTTCCTATAGTACCACCGAGAGCGATAAACTGAATGTGACGGGATTTCAGGCTGGAGAATCGGTCTGATTAGCGACTGTCCTAGCTAACGCTTAAACTTTGATAGGAATACTCACCCACGGGCTACATAGCCGTATTTCTCGAAATCTTCCGCACTCTGATAAATGTTGACGGCTTCATTTTTGGAGACCTCAGCACGCTCTGGTTTGACGCCAGTTTCGCTTGCGCGGTGGTCGTTTTTCTCGACGTCGTCGGACATTTTGGCCAAGTTTACAAGCTGCTCTGTTCGATATGGGAGTAGATGATTTGACCGACCCCTCTTTTATAGAGAAAGAAGGATTTCTATTCGCTCTTACGAAGAAAAGCGAGGATGGAGTGAAGCTCAAGACGAGACACGTAGGGTGATGAGGGGAAAAAATTTATGTCTGGACCGATGGGCGATGAGGAGGTTCTTATAAAGAAGAAGGGCGGTGGGCGGTAGGGGAAAGAGGTGGATGAGGTGGCGATCCCGCGATTGATACCATTTGAGGGAGCGTGTGATACAGAAAGTACAGGGCCACTACGACGACAGCCAGGAATATTGCAAGGCCACTCGCTGCTATCACCGTTGAGGCACTTGTCCTCTGCACGATATCCAGATAGAAGAAGCAATGGGTACAGACCATCGGGCAGAGGGAAAAAAGCAACTAGCTCGGAAGGGTCTTTCATGCATGTCGCAAAAGCAATGGAGCGCTAGGTTGCGAAAGGTGTGGAAGCTTGTGTAAAAGCTAACGCCCCCCGAAGGTACTGTATCGTCTGCCAGGACGCAGAACCCCGGAGCACTTGCCAATCAAGACTAATCAAAGAAAGGTGGGAGGCATGACAGACGCCAATTGTTGGGGGGTATTGAGGATACGGCATTTTCAAGATTTGGGTACCTCTCCAACTTGGTTATCGCCAATACCAGCCTTCGATTGGACTCTTCTGGAGTGAAAAAATAACCAAAAAAACAAGATCTTGTTGATCACACTGGTTATCCGTCGGGACCTTCTTCTTAATCTTCTTCACCATTTTTAGCCGTCTGTTCTTCTGGTCAGAGCAGCCGATATGAGAATTCGGCCGACACTGGTATACCCCGGGGAGGGCAGATCATAAAGGACTTCGGGTTCGCAGGAACTCGCAAACTGGGATAGGCTGGAACACAAAGCCATTTCAAATCGAGACAGCTCCTACAGGTCTCGGTCTTAGAATCTCGGGGTGATGGAGGACAGGACAAGCTGGGAATTTGGCTTTCGAGAGTGAGTGTTCAAGGACGTTGCCTTTCTCACCTGAGAATCCCAGATAGGCAGCAGCGTCAAAGAAAAAGGAAAGAGACATGCAGTTTCCACCCATGTTGGACCCACCGTCGTCACTCTCCGAGCTTCTGACAGGGATCAGGCGAGGCTTCAGAACACAAGCAAAAGCCAAATCGTGCCATGCCATGCGTCCTCCGCATTGGCTCTAAAGCTTGCTTGCTAACCAGAGTATTAATCCTCCGCTCGCTTTCGAAAAGAACATTGCACCGTCATAGGAAGAGAGAGAGAGAGAAAAAGAGAGGCTTTGCAGGTGCTCGGTCTGGCCGCCAGGCAAAGACATCACAGTGTACTCGACAAATCATTTTGTTTCCTCCGAGCAGCTGCAGACTAAACGACTAAACCGAAAGACTCTGCAGACTCTGTCGTCAAGTTCAAACATGGTAACATGCCAGCCAAAAACCTCGGCTGTTTTTGCGCAACACATGGTGCCCCGCCCCTCGTATTGATTTCCGACTCGAAGTCGGGTCGAGGCTCATGGACCCGAACACCATTTCCCTGCAGCGAATCCAAGGTCCAATGATCCAGCGGAACGAATCGCGATACCGTTATTGGCATCTGCTTATTCTCTTAGCCACGCCTCTATCAAAATGAAAAACGAAAAATTGAAAAAAAGAATACATCCCCACCAAAATGATTCTGCGGCACCGGTTATCTTCGGGGCGCGAAGCAACCCAAGAAAGACACCCAACCTACGCCACCCAAGCTCGTTGCCTAGATCCCATCGGTGCATCCTTCTGCTTGGCCTCACCGATAGCTCTATTCAACCACATCCTCAGGCAAGATTTTCGCTCCATCCATGCTGTGGAGACAGACCTCTTCGCAAAAATCCCAGGCTATGCAAAAGCTCCGAAAATTCTGCCTCCAGCGAATATTTTTGAACTGTGTTGGCCGTCGAACATTGGGTTGTGGAGCTTCACCCAGTCCCTTATCTGAGATCTTTCGGCTTGGTTTCTCTTCTATTTCGCCAGTGACGTTTTCAAGTGGGGGATCGCGCAAACTCCCATTTCTCCTCATGCATGCATGCACTTACCTCACCACTTGGTTATCATGATAGGGAAGGCCGAACTTTGTTGATTCCACGCGCCAAGTACTGTCGTCGCCCGGGACCCACCCATATCTGACGGAACCTGGGTCTGATGGCTGCCTTGATCCGTCCAAGAGTTATGAAGCCTTCTCTTGTGCTGCTTGTATTCTCTTTGCCTGAGCTTGAATACGCTCTTGTGAAGCTTGTTCGGCAGATTCGACTCCGACAAGCAACAGACTTGCACCTTAGCACTTCTAGGCACAAACACAAATCTTGGGCCTTGCTTTGCGATATTTGTTGTCTATTCCTGATAGATTTCAGTCGGTTTCAGCGGCTAATTCAATGCTACGCGCTCTCGATCTCGCGATTTCTGCGTAGTAGATTTAAGGCAGTGGTGGATACCAGCGCCGGCGATCAGAAAACCGGGAACTTTGAAATCGCAAAAACGCATGTGTGGATCACCATTTAGTTGCCATACTTGAGTATACGATATTGTATATTTTACCGCGCCGTTTTTGACATTCCGGGAGGGCACGAACTGTCCACCTGTCCATGGTTGGTTGTTGAAACATGGTAAAGCTTGCTATCAGGTATCAACTCTTCGCTCCATCGGGCAGGTGGAAACAACGCTGGGCATTAGGTATGCCAGTGGGGCGTATATTAATCGTGACTCTGGAGCTCAGTTTCGCCAATTCCACATCCAAAGCACTGGAAATACGAATGGATAATATCCATAAGTTTCAGGTATTATCATCTTTTGACAGCTTCACAATTGCGTGCGAGTCTTCGTTTTCTCGATGCGAGGCCCACATGCTGAAATCTGTACATGTACCGGGAGGGCCCGTTCATCCTGGCCAGCTGCTGGTCGGGGCCATCGAGGCGTGGGGGCAGCATTTCGTCGATTCGTATTGGTCGTCGCACCCCGGCCTCTGCGACGCCCAAACTACCGAAGCAGACAACGACAAACCCTTCTGACCATGCAACTCTGAACATGATGCTTCACACAACTAAGCTCAGACTATCTAGGTGCATCCTATTGCATGGTGGCCGTCTTGAAGATTTCATACGGAGACTTCTACTGGCTCACTTGCGATATTACTTAGCTCAGAAGCAGTAAGTAGACGCGCTGCATTTCGTAATGGAAAGAAAAACTTCTCTCGCACCTTTGAAACTGTTTGGACACCTCGGATCCGTATTGCAATATTGATACACGCGACCAGGTTACAATTTAGGCAGCCGACGCCTTTCCCCAGATTATTCAACCTCGTGGTAATTTAGGTAAACGGCGAATGCAAAGAATATTCGGTTGACACTGGATACAGAACCCCCTATTGGCTGGACGCCTCAGCGGAAATACTTTTGTCTCGGTCGATACTACCCAGCTGGGACATCTGTCTCGACGCTAACGCCTCCCAAGTGGATTGAATCCGGCACTCAAAGATAAGCGAATGCCCCACACATGCACGCAGAGCTGCACAAGATCATACGGCTGTCTATCCGCAGGTCGACAACCTCGACAGCATCCAATAATGTCATGATCGTTGCAGGGTATTTCTTTCGAAAAGCCTGCATGCATGCATGAAGGCTTGAAAATGCGATCACAGCAGGCTTTTTTACCCCTCCAGAATTCCTTCGAATCTAGACAAAACCTCCCAACGATCAAAACAGAGGTCGCATAGTTGGTAATGATTATCAAACGGTCCCTTCTCCTCTGAATGCCTTCAGTCTCGTCGGCCTTCCCGACAATGCAGTAGATCAGCATGATATACACACCACCACGGTTTTGAATTTCTTTCTTATCAGAAAATTATCGGGCATCTCCTCACGATCCTGCCCACCACTATCAATCCGGTCCAATGGCTTGACTCCTGCAAACTCGCTTGGCGCGGTTCCCTGTTCGGTTGCCTAGGTGTGGGTTCCAACACAGAATGGTCTGTTATACTTTTCCAAACTCGAGTTTTCGACCTTCCAATCAGTCCCCAACCGTCGCTATCCATCTTTTCTTGCACCCGATCGGTTGGTACGGGCCATACCTAGCCTTTGCGTAACGTGGTTACGATACCTTGACAAATATGTCCAGTCCCTGACTTTCCCTATGGGCTAGCTCAAATAGCATCTGGGTCACTCAAGTCCAGACTCTGGAATCTCAACTTTCGCCACAGTCCGATTTCCCGCAATTCTATCACGTCATTATGTCAAAATCGATTGTTCTTTGTTCCTTATCGTTTTAATGATCAACGAGATCAACTATTCGGGGTAAAGTCGGGTTTTCCGTTATGGTAAGCGCCGTTGCGTATGTATAACGGCTCTGCTGTCCATTTTCGACCCAGATCCAGAGCTCTTCCAGAAAACACTTCCGTTCCGCTATCATGGTAGCTGCCTTGAGAAGTTTCTCAAATTTTAAATTACTTCAACTTCTTCGATGTCCGTTGACCAATGGTATTCGTCCTATACTGGGATGAAGGGGAAGCATCCTAACCTTATAACATGGACACCCTTTCCTTCTAATCGACACCGACGCCCAGGTACCGTATCCTAGCTTGTGATCAACTCACGCACGGGTATCGGAGCCAAGTTTTCTTTCTTTCTCCACAATAGGTATGTATGCGTGTGTTCGTAGGCGCTTCCCTGCAGCCTCTTGTGATAAGCTTTCTGCATTGCAGGTACCGCAAGCCGAGATATCGGATATCCGGCTGAGATGGGGAAAGCTGCAGAGACGGAGTTCCTGTCGCGCATTCGCTACGGTTTCAGGTTTTCTAATAGTAGACATGTTTTTTTGTTTTTTTTTTCTCTCTGTCTTTTGAGGCCTAGGCTACTTCGAAGAGTCTTGTCTTAGTAGCCGACGGCTCGCAAGTCTCGAAGCTCTTATACTTGAAATTGTAGATCCAAGTCACGACAAGCAATTTGTCAAAAAAGTGTTACCAGACCATTCTTTATTTGGCGCACGTAACAAGTCTATTTGTCTGTTTCACATGCTCTGTGTACGAGCTTGATATCTCTATCATGGATTAACATCAATACTTTTGCCAGAATTTGAATTCCTTCAACGATTGAAATTTGGCCCTAGTAGGAGTGCTCACGGACAACGTTTTCTTATAAGCATAAACTAAATCGAACGACAAGCCATGCCTAGGCCTCCAAGATTTTGCGAGACTGCTGTAACACAATACTAATCGAACCAACCCCTATGATCTTGAGAAAATTTGCCTGTCTACCATCATATTGAGTGTTCGCTTTATTTCAAGAGTACGGATTTGTTAGACAGGGTTAGACAGGCAACCGAGATAAATACATGTTTCCAATAAATCCTCTGAATTTAAAGTTTGTAGTTTGGAGAAGTCATCCAATCCTAGACAAGACATGATATTATATTGTAGGATTCAGTTGCACAGACTTCTAATGGCCTTTGCAGCCCTATAGATTGCCCCACCTTCATCCAAGGTTCTCTCCGACTTCCGAAACGTGCTACCGGTTTTTCGGTTGTGATCGGGACTTGGTCTCAGAAAATTTCAGGCTAGCTTCCCAGAGTTGGTATGTCCTATATTTAAAGCTCCTTTAAAAGCTCGAGCTCCTAGCCTTCGAGAAGTAGGCTGCCGCTCTTTTTTAGGGTGTTGCATGGACCATGCGTTGGACAAGTCGATGTTCCATGTCAACCCGACGGTATCACAAATACATTCCTCTACAGATACACGAGCGTACCCAATAGCCTAGCGAATCCGTAGCCGATTGTTTAGCGCTACTTAGTTTGCAACGAAGGAACTCGTTTTTTTTTTTTTTTTGCGGTATTTACTTATATAGAGGACCGGACCCATCTGGGAATTCCAAATGTGCCCGTCTCGTCGAAGGCTAGGCAACATATGTTAAACAATAGGATCTTATCAATAACGCGCCCTGGAAAATCCGATATTTCTCATGGTCCAGGCCCCAGGTGAACTAGGTGTCAGAAAGACACCCGGATAATGTATCCCTCCCTAAATGTGGTGGCCTGAACACATTTGTTGTTCTTTGTATTATAACAATATAATAACCCTGCATTCATATTTGAATATGATGCTCTGCTGCCGATGGTAATATAATTTTGGTGTTGCCAGTCGTCCCGGCAGATACCTAAGTTATATCTCACCTAAGATTTTTCTACATCATAGTTATATATCTTAGCCTTTTCATCAGACGAGGATTTACAGGGTGAAATCGCCAACTACTTCAAACATACGGAACATGTTCCCTTTATCGGTTTAATCCGCAGTTATCAATCATCTGCTTCCCTTATGTGTTTACTTTCATACAATAATTGTGGGAATTTAGTGACTATTGCCGGAATGTTCCGAATAAACACTTGCATTCGTCCGAGAGCAAAGAACACAAGAAGCCATTTATCGTTGATTTGCGGCTATATTCCGTTTAAGCCTGGAGATTACCACCTTCAAGCTAGTGGTAGACTCTCGGTGGCACATTGGCACGTGCTTGGCTAACCATGAATTGTTACGAGCTGAATGCTGATATAAACTAATATGATGAATGTTTTCAATAAAAGTTTTAAAAGTATGTCTGGCCATTAAGGAAAGACCGTTTGGCTTGACTCCTAAGCCATGCCGATACCCTGCTAATTTTACAAGACGATTTCATATATCCCGTCCAGTTCCATTCCAGTCTCTCCAAAGTTTTCAAGTTATACAAGCTTAAGGAAATAAAACATTATGAATTAGTGCTAAGGAGTGTGTATCACAAGAGTTATGCTCTATCAGTGAAGTATCGTTTAATGTATATTGCTTTTCTTCCATTTCCAAGATATCGTACCCTAAAATTCGTAAACTCGTTTTTTTCCCAAATCACCATTGAACCCTTCGCTGGTTCACCAAATCGCAACAGCTCCCCGCTCACTTGTAGCAGGTGGATCTACCCTTCTCGACGATGTAGATTGTTTGTTTACCTTCAAAAAGGCTGTGACTGGGAGAAACTCGTTTGAAGAGCTCTTCTCCACTAACGAGATTTGAGGCAGCGTAGTCGATGAGAATGAAGTTGAAACCGACGGTCTTCTGGGGGTTTCGGGCAGAGTAGCATTTACCACAGTTCGGAGAGTTCCAGCCAGCGACTTTAGGAGAGGCGACAAGGTAGGTATTTGGCTTGAGCTTAGCTCTGACCTCTGCGGTAGTCGCAACTCCGAGCTTATTTCTCAAACCGTTGCCGCCGTCAGAGCAAGCAAAGTTGTTTAGATTTAGGTTCTTGCCAAAGTCGAAATTGCTGTCATATTTTAGGACGCTGGCGGAAGCAGCGGCGATGAACAGCGAAGAGACGAGGGCAGTGATTTGCATTTTGATTGTATGGAAAGCTTCCTAAGAGGTAGGTGAACTTTTGCTATATCGTGCAGGTATTTTTATAGTAAACCGAGAGAGAGGCAGAAAGCTGATGGAGATGAGGATGGTATTGGATATATTTTACGGTGGGCTCGACGACATTATATACTTCAGGGTAGAGACAGACATGCTTTACAATCACCAGCTGCGATTGCGATACTCACAAGGTATAAAAATATTCACCGGCAAGGTTACTTCAAAATAAGAATAATTTGACGAATCGGGATTAGTAGGATAAAAATAGCGCAAGATAACTGCTCGATTTCTTTGTTTCACGGACAGGTACATATTTTTTTGCGGGGCTGGCCAACCAGGCTTCATCTCGCGGCTATATAGAGCACTAGCGCCCTGTACTTCCCTTCGTTGCCCCCGACTATAAATCCAACCAAGCCTCTCAGGTATGGTTCGGAGACTAACCCGAGATCATGAGTGGTGATATCAAAATAGGGTTAGTAGTGGTGCTGAGGAGCTTTTATACAAGGTGATGTCCGAGTACAAACGGCCGGTATGGTTCCAAACGCTTGGCATATATCGTGATTCCGGTGGTTTTCGTATCGCTCTGCTCAACTGTACCTGATACGTACATCGGTTTTGTGGATTACCATAGGCCAGGGTTCTTTCCGAACCTAAGTTGGCAGTTCTAGATTTTGACATAGCACCGGTGTGAACGTTCGAGTTCGTAAGCCGACGGTCATTTACCAAAACTAGAAAGTCGAATATGTTGCGGATGACCCGGTAGAACGATTTATTCGAATTCTCGGACAAAAGGTCTACCGACGATTGCTGAGAATCGCTTTCAATTGCGTTAGCAGATGGCTTCGCTAGCAATGCCAATGCGCCGTGTCGGGGCTGAATGGTGTCGAGCTCTTGCTGTCGGCGTCAGCCAAATACTACCCAATTCCCCCAAATGATCAATAACGATCGCGGAGAGAACTTTGTTTTTTGTCTGCTCGACATATCGACATGGACTGCAAGTCATCTCGATGGTTAGTCGCAATCAAGGTCTGAGCGCCTCCTCAGCTGTTAAATCTAAAGCTGGGTCGAAATAGGGTTTACCGCCTGTCGCTCCAGGCGAGATGTACGTCTCTTTTCAGGGTTTTGCATGAGGAGTGTGGTGCACTGCAACCCTGCGAGGCCGTCGACCTTGTCTAACCTTCGATTGGATGCGGAATACACCGACCGCCTTATTTTGTGTTGTGTTAATGCGAAGGGCAGCTATCCTGCTCATCCGCCTGTTCAACATCCGTCAAGACGCACCTTCCTGACATCGACTCGGTGACGACGGCAACATGCGTCAGACGCACAAACACACACTCACACGCACCACTCTGGCATCTGCTCGGATCCATCGGCCATCGCTGTCCGTCGGCGTTAGTGACAGCCCAATCCTGAATTTAGGAAATAGCAAGATCGTTTTTTGATCGTGTCGATTGCTTCTAGCAGAATTGGATAATACATCTGCTCGCACCATTGATATTACCATAACGCAAGGATCCAGGTTGCGAGGCAAGCGAAATACTACGCAGCGGGATATACTACCAAATTAACCTATTTGAAGAGCGGAAGCGGTGAGGAGGAATACTGAGATTCGCAAGGATACGCCATCCATAGGTAGACCAGACGTTTTGTTTCTGGAAAGTTCTGCTGCAGCAATCCGATGTCTGGTCTCAGTAATCCGTTGGGTGAAGTGCATGCCATGAGTGAGCGATAGCACATGCGCGTGCCATCGGGGCTGAGGAATGTGGCGTGGCGTGTGCTTCTCGATCGAAACCGGCTTCTGGAATTCTCGGCTTACCGACCAACCGAATCGGCAGGGCATGGTGATGGTATCGCCGGGAATGCTGCAGATTGGCCGAACGGAACAGCCCGGCTCCTGGTCCTGGGTTGCGATTGGTCCTGAGGCGGTTGTACACTAATCCCTCAACGAATGGCACACGGGAAGTTGTGGCTAATTCCATGCAGAGACATTCCCCCCTTCTTACCCTGGGTGAGTTGTACAGCATAAAGTACGGCAGGAAAAACGAGATCTCGCAGGAGCAAATGATTGGGTATTTCGATTCCGGAGATGAAAAGGGTGAAGGGAGAGGGCACAAAGGCTTTCCGCAGAAACGAGTTGTCCCGAAAATAAATGTCGGGGGCTGCGAAAATATCTCATTCCGAACACCCAAGATGTCCCTTCTCCCTATTTCGGCCCGGCAAATTGCAAGATTTCGCAAGAACTCCGAACTGGTCAATTTCCGCGCGCTGGCATAGGAAGTGGCAAGAGTTCATTGCAAGTAATGTTGGAGATGTTGCGATGCTCTTTCATGATGAAAAGAAAAAAAGATCAGATGAAGTTCGAGGATGAGATGGCGAGGAGGGGCAGCTTTGTTGGGTTGAGCTCTCGATTCGAATCGCTGCAAACACAGCTGTTCTTGCATAACCATGCATAAGACAAGAATGTGTCTTTGGAACTCTGTTGGCCTCGTGAAGCAATCAGCAGCGGGCTCGGTCGCAGAATGAACAGGGGAGAAACAACGCTATGCTCCCTGCGGAATAAAAATTTTCGATTCGGTGGGACTGATAAGAAGTATATGCCTACAAGATGCAATCGTCTACAGCGGACGTACGACGGGCGCATTTTCGAGACGGGAAGATGGGCAAAACTAGCAAAGCGGTACATGTACAGACACAAGTACCGTGCTACGGAAGAGTACGTCAGGCGACCATCGTCATCGAGATTTGGAGTTAGGGCACAAGCGAAGAGCTGCCCATGAGCATCGAGTTTCGGGCGGCGGCGGCGAAAATTTTTTTCTTCTGTCGCCGTCGACTTTGGAGACGTTCGCAGCACCATCTCGCATCGCAATTATCTCATCTCTTCCAGCGAACAATATTCAGCCCTTTCGCCTCCAAGGACAACTTGATCACAAGGAACTTCCTAACCTATTTGAAGATATTGCAGCCAAGGCCGACGCTAGAAGACCCATCACTTCGCAATCTTGCAATTATTGACGGGGTCTAATTTGTTCCCCAAGCCATTTTAGGCGGTGCAGTGTGCAGCAGCTGGGAAACCGCAGAGTGGGAAAGCACATCGCTTCATCTCGCATCAGCCCTTTTATGGACAGCTCAACCAGGAAAGGTAACAATAATAAATCTCCTGCCCCAAATTGCAAAACGGGCAGTGCCAGGGAATAAACAAATTACTAACACCGACTGTCTTTCACCCCGTTCTGTCTTTTCCAGTCCTCTCTTCACAATTGTCACCATCATCGCCCGGGTTACGTAGTTGTTGTTGAAGAACCAACTACGTTCTACCCGACCACGTACGACATTTTACATTCGGCAAACCGTCGTCACGGGTTTTGCCATCTATCGCCAAAAATTTAAACCGGTTTTCTGCGGGGCTTCTCGGAATACGGCCCCCCTTTAAACTTCGAATTTACCGTCGGCATTTCGTTCGAACATTTATCTTTTTCTTTGTTAACGACGAAACGCTCTTCTTTTTTTATATTTTGTTTATCCTTTTGTATCTGCTTGTATCGGCATTGTGTCGAGCGGTAATCCGAAAACCATCTATTCTATGCGGATAGGTCCCGGGACGGTGTCCTTACGCAATATTGTCTAGTATTGTTAGGGGGCTATCGCAGTCCCCGACTTCACCGTCGTCAAAATAACGAAACTCGGGAGCCGCGGGGGCGTGTCCGTTGACCGTCAACGCGTTAAGACGAGCGACGTCCGAGTGGAAGCGATGCCGGTTGTTCAGCATCGCGCACGAAGGCTGTCGACTTCCTCCGATACCGATAACCTACATGCCGAGATTGAGACGCTGCAAGCGCAGTTGGATACGACGCAATCGAACCTTGCCACGCTCCGAGGTACGAATAATCGCTTAACCGATCGCATCCAGAAAATTGAGGCACAGCTCGACGACAATGCGGTACACGTACAAACACAAGAAAAGGATATCAACTCCTTGCGACGACAGTTACGAATAAGCGGCGCCGAGATTACGAGGTTACGAACAGAGAGGGAAGTGCTGGAGAAAGATTATGAAGGAGTCAACAGAGATGTTTTACGGGAGAGGGAGGAGAGGCGGAAGCTTATGGACAAGATATCCGAGTTGGAGGAACAGGTTGCCTCAGCTCTGCATTTGCACGTCGTGTCGAGCAGCAGGGCATCTGGAGGCGCAGAAGCAAAAGGTGCCGACGGAGAGCAGAAACCGATGACTTCATGGCTGGATCTTAAGGCGAAACTGCGCGAGGCCGAAAATGAGCTGGATGCCGTTCAACAGGAGCGAGACTGGTTGGAAGGTCAGCTGGAAAAGTTTATTCATGCAAAAGACACTCTGGATAGCAACTTTAGCATCAAAAACTTGCGTTCTCGCAGCAGCATGAGCTCACTCGCCGATAGTGCACGAAGTTTTGGATCCAGCAGCCGACGGAGCAGCGCATCTTCCCATGTGCCATCAAATAAGCAGTCGCTAGGGCAGGAACTCGGATTGGAGTGGAATGGAGAGTACGAATCTGATGTCGAATCCGACGGCTCTGGAGATTCGGACTCTACAGAGCGCGCAGACAACGAATCCGAAGCTGGTGTTGAGCCCGATAATTCTCTATCGGTTCCCCGAATCGTTGCCAATGATGATGCATCTTCGGTCGCCTCATCTTCTAAACGGGACCTGAAAGATTTTGCTTTGAGGTTAGATACATCTGGGCGCCCGTATAGGGGGCGATCTCGGGCGCCATCTTTTGCATCCTCGCATCGCGCACCCTCGATTGCCGCATCTGTACGATCTCGAATGTCGAATCGAAGCCTACGACCAGGAAGCCGACTTCACGATTTCGAAGACATACCACCCCCTCCCGTCACTGCCACCGCTGTATTCCACGAAATCGAACGACAACATGACGCCAAGGTATCCAGACTTCAGAACGATATTGTCACTCTCAGTACGGACTTGCAGGGAGAGATAGAGATTCTACAGCAAGAAGTCAATGGGGCCCGTGAGGAACGAGACATCTGCGTTCTCGAAATACAGCGTCTGAGCACTGAACTAGATGTTGCAAATGCTCGTCACGAAGACTCCATGATGGCTCTGGAGGCAGCTTTGGCTACGGCTGTAGCCGCAAAAGAGCAAGCCAAGTTATCCCCCCAAGCGCCAGTTCAACTAATCACTGGGCCTAGGGAAATCAAGGAGGTTAAGGAAATAGGCATTCAAACAGAAGAATATGAACCGGGCCCAATTTTACGCGAGATCATTCAGCCAGCTGCCATCGAAGAAGCTGAAGAAGCCGAAGAAGCTCAAGAACCGCTGACTCTCGATGAGCCGACACCAATTATACCGGTCGACCCCCCAGTCGAAGCGCCTACAGCAATCGAAGTTGCCGACCAACCAGTCTCCCATTTTACTGCAGCACTGGAAGCGGAGATGACAGTACTTCGAGAACAGGAGCAGGCAAGATTGGCTGATAACTTGAAATTGAAGTCCGAAGTCGATATTTTGAATCGAGATCTGAGAGAAAAGGATACATTGATGAGGGCTGAGCTTGTTCGGTTAGAGAGCAACCTAGACGAGCTCGTTCGAGACAACCGCAACATGAAAGACGACGCAGAAAT
This sequence comes from Dactylellina parvicollis, assembly GCA_036971385.1. Classification (NCBI taxonomy): domain Eukaryota; kingdom Fungi; phylum Ascomycota; class Orbiliomycetes; order Orbiliales; family Orbiliaceae; genus Dactylellina; species Dactylellina parvicollis. The sequence goes on along the minus strand of JAJTUD010000013.1, from coordinate 214,857 downwards.
CAACCATTACAAAGTGGAGAACCTGGCTGATGAACTCGACCGGACCCGTGAATTATTGCAAATCCAAGCCGGCGAGCGACGTGAGTTTATGGAGGAAATCGAGCAGCTTGAGGCACGCAACAGGGAGCTGGAGCTCCAACTGCGTATACGATTGGCGACGCCATCTCCCGTACCACCGTCTAGCCTTCATGAAACGATTGATCCCCGACCAACAGCCCATTTCAACGACTTGGCTCCCTTTATATTTCCTCTCAAAGATTCATCAAGTGCGAAGTCAGATTTTGACGACGCTTTGGATAGGTCTGATGACGACTTTGCGTTAATGTCAGACTCGGAGTCGGATGCGCCGCCACCTTCACCCCTACCAACAAAACACAGGCGACGCAAGTCCAGCTCTGCAAAGCATAAACGTCATCACTCCAAGAAGGAAAGAAAGAAGGAAAAGGAAAAGGAGAAGGAGATGGAAAAAGAGATGGAGAGAGAGGAGCAACTAATAGAGCCACCGAAAGAGCCACCAACACCTCGCAAGCAGTCGGTTTCAAAGCTACCCATTATCTCTAAAATCCCAACAGCATCCAAGATCCCATCTGCCATCAAGACTTCAAAAAAGAGTATGACACTGCCAAGATCCATTTCTTCGCAGCTTCCCTCCGCATTGAAGTCTCCCAGGTCACCAAGTCCGCCACCGGAGTCACAATTCGAACGTGAGTTCCCACAAGAGCAAACACGAACACGCTCGTCAACAATACCAATGAAGATTCCACGTCCGAGCATTGGCTTTCGTTCCGCTCAAGTTCCCGCAGAACCGCCACCCGACAAAACCTACTGGAAGGACCTCATGGTTGGGGGGTATGCGATGCAGCCTTCTGAGTACAACAAACATCGCCGTGATATGCGCAATATGCACAAAAATATGCAAATCAAGGTTACTGCCAAAGGCGTCGAAACAAAGGGACGAGTCGGTACCGCAGCTGGATTTGGTGTTGGAAACTATGCGGATCAACCAGAGCTCAAGCCTCTCTCGAAAAAGAAGGTCCCAAAGCGAAGGACGTCGTTTTCTGATGACGAGGCATACACCCACAAGGAACGAGGAAGTTGGTTATCCGGTATGTTTCGCAAATGATAGAGGGTTCCTAGTATCAACTTCCTTTCTTCTTGATTTAGCGAGTTTTATATATTTATTTCAGTTTTTGATTTGTGATGGTTTTGCATTTCTGCATGGTGTTCTATCGGTTATTTCTCCACACTTCGAGTTCCGTTTTTTCTTCTTTTTTTCTCTCTCCAAATATTGGCATATTCCCAAAAAGTGGGATATTTCCACGAACCCAAATATCGTCAGACCTTCAAGTTCTCATATACTTGCCTTCAGGGTTGTTTGCTTCTCTTTTCCTTTTTTTCTCTTTTTCTTACTATTCCTTAGCTTGTTATTTTTATAACTGGGGCAAGGCTAGGAAACTCGCTACCTTGTTTGCCTATTTGAAAGCCCCTGGGAACACTGATCTGATTAGTTATTGGGGTTTATTTATTCGGGATGGTGGGGTCGGGACAGCGTTGTGCTTTGTTCAAGGAGTTTGAAAGTCTTATCGAAATTTTTTAATCTGTCTATGTGAGGGGCGCAACGGTACCATTCCCGGTTTTTATCCCATATTTCTCCTGTACATATTTGTAGATAGCATAATACCCCTATACCGATTGCACTCTCCTATCTGCTTTTTATAACTTCTTTGGATTTTCTCAAGTTTCGTTGATCCTGTTCATCCTCCTACGCTTAATATCTGTCTGCCTGATCTTAGGCTATCTGGGTGGATCTCTAGCATGTTGCAAATTTTCTATGCCCTTCTTTTTCTTTCGAAGATCATGTAGCTGGACTCCGGTTATTTTGTCATATTCCTAATCCTGCCAACATACCAAATTGCAACATGCGAAGCATGGGATTTGATTAATTACATAATATAATCTTGTAAACTACTCTACTATAACCTTCTTATGCCGCAAGCTGTGAATGATTCTTCTTCCAAGTTAAATTAATATTGCCTCAGATTCTTAGATATCACACAAGCAAATGGTTCCCCATGTCGCCGTAAAGCATGGATCTCGTATTTTAAAGTAATACCCTCCACAGCTATACCTTGCAATTTTACATATAATTCACAATGTTCGAGAACCGCAAAGTTATAATACCCAGTACTTTGGTCAGCGCTTTGGTACATTAATCGATGGTACAATATCACAAAGTATCCGATTTAGCCGGCTGTTAGCCGCCAGACACACCATATTCTTATATTGAGTAACAACCTCATTGGTCCTATGAATGATGCGATGCACGATGCTCCAGTATTAATGGACCCATGGTAATCGTTGACAAAATACCAAAAACCTGAACAATCCTACAGTATCAGACAATCCCAACTGTCTTCAATCTACAAATCGAATCAGTTTTTACCTCTTCGAACTTTGAAGTGTTGTTTGGTCATCCTCAGGAGCAATTGCAATTGCCGTGAGTCGCGTAGTGTCCATCGGCCCAATGGAGAGACAATTGTTTACTCGTGGATCAGATAACAGTTGTAAATCTTACGCGGATTGGTCCAGGCGAGCTCGGCTGCAGATCCTCCGAAGATATATTAGAGGTGCCGTTGGCGCATTGTAGTATAATATGTAAATTGTACCTTTTGCCAAAAGTTTAGCTTGGTACGGGTATTGAGTCTTTTACTTGGCTCTGTATTTATTTTCAAATGCCTAAAATCATACTCGCAAAAGATGCGGCGCCTTCCGAAAGACTATGCAGGAACGTTACATGTAAATCCGATGCGCACAATGCGCAAACACATCAAGCCTAATATTTTCGGACTACAATTCTCCGCGAGAGGCGTTTTCGGTTGGGTTTTCAATTCTGCCGGTTCATTATTTAGCCCCGAATACCCCAGCAAGCAAGTTCCCACATTTCGAACTTTACTTCGAGAATGATGTCTAAGAATTCCTGTTCAGAGGGTTTATCACGGCTATTGAGAGCCAGTACTTCATATGTTCGATCCGGAACGATACTCTTCTGAACCTGGGTAAATTGAGCGCTGACCCACAACAGCCTTAGCTCGAACACGTTTCTCCACAACAGGCAGTGCAATGTATATACTTCGTAAACTTCTCAGCAACCCATGACGAAATTACATAGGGATCTTCAGGATCTGGGGTAAAGGGTTTATGTACTGTGTATATTCACCCGGAACCTCCATTGCCCCAGTAAGCATTTTCCCCTTTCGGCAACGACTCTCCGCAAAGTTCGATATTTCAAGGTCATGGGCTTGGAATAGAGGACCTGTTCCAAGAGGTGGAGGCGGAATTGATTCTATGAGCTTCTTCCCCTGCTTTCAAAATTTTGGATACAAAGTATAAAAGATGGACGAATCGCTGGGTTGCTCCTGCAAGGGTTTCTCCTGTTTACCAAAGACATCGCGACTAAGGTTACGATCTTTTGATTCGCCAATTAAATGATGCGGCGCTTCTTCGATCTCGTTGGTGTAACGGCCATTGCTTTAGCTAGTAGTGGCCTGGTCAGTGCGCTTGGACAGACACCGGTTGTTGGATTTACCTCGGGATCAAGAGGCAGTATTCAACTAGCAGGACCAGACGCAAACTCTATAATTGTGTTAGACGGCCGAGGTTGGTTAAAGTTAACATCTTGGGTGAATATAGATCGCTCAGACTAACAAAAAATTCCTGTCATATATAGATTGGCCCGGCGTCATTAGAGCAGGAAAGGATCTTGCCGCAGATTTTGGAAGAGTGACCGGAACCGACTTGGAATACCATGTCCAGAATACAACCAAGGGTCTTCCAAAAACCGAATATGCCATCATAATCGGAACAATTGGTAAGTCTGCATTTATTGACGGCCTCATCGCCAAAGGAGATTTGGACGTATCCAAAATCAATGGCACCTGGGAGTCATATACCACCACCTTGTTACTTCGACCTTCTACCGCCCCAGGAATACACAAGGCTCTGATCATTGCTGGTTCTGACAAGCGTGGTACAATCTACGGCGCATATGATATTTCCGAGCAAATCGGCGTTTCTCCATGGTACTGGTGGGCAGATGTCCCTGTTGTCCCTCGGTCCAATATCTATGCTTTAGATGTGGATCGTGTTCAGAAATCTCCTTCTGTAAAATATCGAGGAATTTTCTTGAACGACGAGCAGCCCGCCTTGACCGGTTGGGTTAATGCCAAGTTTCCCCGAGGACAGTATGGGCCTGGATTTAACAAAGATTTCCATTCGAAGGTCTTTGAGCTTTTGCTAAGACTCAGGGCTAACTACTTCTGGCCGACTACCTGGAACTCGATGTTCGCTGTCGATGATCCATTGAACCAGTATACTGCTGACTATTATGGTATCGTAATGGGGGCCTCACATACTGAGCCAATGGCCAGTTCCACCAAGGTAGGCCTTCTAGAATTCTCATTATGAAGTTTCTAAAACTAATCTAGCAAACTAGGAATGGAATACTTTCGGAAATGGCACTTGGGATTTTGCTGTCAATGAGAAAAACATCCTTAATTTTTGGCATAAAACCATCAAAAGAGCTGAACCTTGGGACAATCTTATCACTGTAGCCATGCGTGGAAACGGCGATACCGCTCTTGACAATGCAAACCATATTTCCCTACTCGAGCGGGTAATTTCCAAGCAACGAGAGATCATAGATGAGATCTTCGATATTCCAGTCGATAAAGTTCCACAACTGTGGTGTCTTTACAAAGAAGTCCAGGGTTACCCTGAGCAAGGGTTGTCTGTCCCTGAAGATATTACTTTCCTTTGGGCCGATGATAACTGGGGTAATGTTCGTCGTTTACCGATTGGTGACGAAAAGGGTAGAAAGGGTGGTGCTGGTGTCTACTATCACTTCGACTACGTCGGTGACCCAAGGGATTATAAATGGATCGACACTGTGTCCCTGGCACAGACATATCAGCAACTGAAACTATCCTACGATCGTGGAGCAGATCGAGTTTGGATCGTTAATGTTGGGGATCTGAAAACTCTCGTAAGTGGAAATTCTCAATGGAACAAAGAGATCTGTATACTGATATTTGCAAAAGGAAACTCCAATTGACTTCTGGTTCTCTTTGGCATACAACGTTTCTTCGGTTACATCCATCGGCGTTAGCGGTTACCTTGAACAATTCGCAGCAAAAACCTTTGGATCGCAGTATGCTAAAGATATCGCGGCAATCCTGGAAAAGTACTCTTTCCTTGCTGCTAGGAGAAAGTACGAACTGCTCGAACCAGGTATCTACAGCGTTATCAGCTATAGAGAAGCAGAGTCTGTGCTCGCTGAATGGAAAGCTCTCTCCGATAAGGCCGAGGACATATACAGCAAGCTGCCATCAGAATATAAGCCTGCTTTCTTCCAGCTCGTGTCTCATAAGGCTAAAGCTGGTTATATCGTTTACGATATATACATCAACATTGCTAGGAATCAGAGGTATGCTTCTCAACGAAGGAACTCCGCCAATTACCTTTCTTCGTATGTCCAGAAGAGGTTCCAAGATGACTGGGAGTTGCAGAAGCAGTGGGACGAGTTGCTCGATGGCAAGTGGGTTCACTTCTTGGATCAAACCCATTTTGGTTATAACTATTGGTAAGCTACTATATCTAAAAACTTTCGCTTGTTCTTGAGATGAAGAAAGGTGTTAACCGAAATCTAAGGCAACAACCCATGAGAAACACCATCGGAGGACTTTCATTTGTCCAATTCCCGCAGAACTCTCTCGCTGGCGCTTTAGGTGTTGCCGGAGAGGGCAGCAACGGCTCCATCCCGGGTGATGATATCAACAACGCCGGAACATTCAACAACGGTACCATCGTTCTCCCGGTCTTGGACCCCTACAATTCTGTTGGATCGAGGTGGATCGAGATCTTCAACAAGGGAAATGTGCCATTCAACTTTACGATTAAGCCAGCGAACCCTTGGGTCAAGGTTTCGCAGTCCACTGGTAGTGTTGGCTCGACACAGACTAGCAACACCGATATCAGGGTTGAGCTTTCTATCGACTGGGCGAGCGCACCAGAAGGTTACAATATTGCCTTCATTGACATCCTGTCATCTGTACCATACGGAGACTTCAATGTGCCATCCATCCACTTGCCAATCAGCAAGACCTCCGTGTCATCTGGCTTCAAAGGATTTCCAGAATCCTCGGGCTTTATTTCGATTGAAGCCGAACATGCTACCCGAAAGAGCTCTGCTTATGAAGTGATACCCAGCTTCGGACGAACAAAGTCTGGAGTTCAACTCAAGGACAATACGGCGAGCACCCAGAGCGCACCAAGCGGTCCAGCTTTGGAGTATGATATATATACCTTTACGTCTCCGGCCAAAGGTACCAATATCACTGCCTATCTCGGCACAGGGCTGAACAACTATCCCGGAAGACCCTTGAGATACGCAATCGCCATTGACGACGAAACACCACAGGTCGTGAAATATGTTCCGGATGAGAGTTCCCCGGGGAATCTCCCTCCCGAGTGGCTCGTCGCTGTTGCCAACACTATTTGGACATATAAGACTACGCATACTGTGGCACCAGGGAAGCACACGCTCAAGTTTTGGGCGCTTGAACCGGGTGTTGTTCTTGAGAAGCTTGTGATTGACCAAGGTGGTGTGGTTCCTAGTTATTTGGGCCCACCGGAGAGCAAGATCTTGTAATATGTGTAATTATATGTAACAAATAGACGGGCTGATGTCGGAGGAATATTGTTCCAGCCAAAATATATCTGTACAGTACTGTAGTACTAATAAGAACCATTGATAAACTCTGCTCGTGATACCAACTTGATCCTTCACCGTGCAATTCATATTTTATATGTGCCAAGAGTCTAAACTGAGAAGCACGTTCGAATTCGAAGACTTAGATTGTGACCATCCGGTATTTTCCAGTAGAATGGGACGCTCAGATCTAGAAAGCACTTATGCCGGTTCAGTTTTTGCCTTGTGTTGTACCTGGCCAGCGAGACCAGATCAGTTGCTTTAATGTCCCGCGAAAAGGTGTTGTTTTGGAAAATGCAACACTGGCCACGACTATCCCACGCCGCCGGCACCCGCGTGGCACGCATTGGTTCGCGTCTTCCCCATTCGCTTCGATCCACAATCCCGTTACGAAGTATATCGTGTCCTATCATTTCGGTATCACAATGCGTACGAGGGGCGATAATCTGCCGCCTTTCGCGAACATCCCGACGGCGGACCAAACTGGAGCCCACATCTTCCGATCGTTACGGCGACCGATTGTTTGGGTCATCGTGGTGGGAATGGTCATAGCATGGTATGGCGTCACCGGTTTCACAACTGCGGTGAGAAAATGGGATGCGGTTCGGCATGACCCTCGGAGACATGTCCAGATTTATACGCCCGATGGAGCGGCATATCTCCCTGTACGTATAGCATATTGGAAGAATCCACCGCGGCCTTAGTATAGTCACAGTGCGAACCTATTTGTCTAACAGATAATCAATGATATATTCTAGATTGTCAACGAGCTTTGTGGCCCAGAAGTACACGCCTGGGACGGATGTTTCCCAAGATATAGCCACAAAAGGCGAGTTCATAAATGCAAAAGGAAGATTCGGGCATTGGAGGATTGTGCCCATGCAGCGTAGGTTCCTGAAAGAACATCCCGCTTCGAAGAGGCTTGGTATTGACATTTCGGTGCGCCAAACTATAGTCAAGAAGCAGAGAAAGCATGCTCTCACTCGGATCCAACCCTCGGCCAAGATGATATATACAACTGTGCCAGAAAATTGGTGCATGAGAGCAACTAGGATCGAGTGTATTCCTTTACTTGCATCTTTATCGTTGAACTCGTGTATACTATCGCTCAATGCAATCCGCAAAGGAGGCGGTACTACCATATTGCGATATTTTTTTATATCAGTGCCTCTATGTATCAGTGAATATACCGAGCTCCTTTGGTCTATTTGCTAGTCTGCCGTGATAAGGGCTTGCCATAAATTCTTCTGCATATTTCCCACCTCAACATCTTCCTCTTCCATATTTTTGTTTTGTATTTTTGGTCCTGCTCCTCCTCTCCACTACCACTATCACCAAGCCCTCACCATCTGCTACCACTAGAGGCACCCCACTTATTAGCCCTACTGTCCGTAGAGCTATCTTGTTTCCGAATCACAGCCTTTCCAGATACCTCTCGACCTCCAAGATCTTCCCATAAAAACAGCTATGCCTCCGAAACTCGGAGACAAACAGGCTGGCCTCGGTGCCTCACGCTATGCCCAACCAGCGGAACGTTCGAACCCATTTTACGCAGGCCCGTTGGATCCACGTCACCGTGACCCTACGTGAGTCTTCCCCCAAATCAGACCGAACAAGCATCGAATATGAATTTTTGACCTTGTCAACTAGGGCTGTCGTTCTCCAAGCATCCACTGGTAATCTTGAAGCAGATCCTGTATCCAGAACCTACCAGACTTGGCACAGAGTAGAAGATACCGGTTCAAAGATCATCTTTCATCTCGACGAAATCAACTGCCTTGTTCGTGGATTCGTCAACAACAAAGATGGCTCTGTTAAAGACACCATTGGCACAGCCACCCAGGCCACCGCCAACTTGTCTATCATCCTAGACAAGGTTTTAGTCTTCGGGAAAAATCAAGACTTCGTCGTGACCGATAAAGGCTACTTCCTCGAGGACGATTCCGTCCTCCAGTTCTCAGTAGAAGGTGATGGACGGAAAGGTCGAACCCCGGCCTTTGGCGTCGGTATCAAAAATCTCGAAAACGAGAAGCCCGATCGATACAGTAAACCAAAGGCTACCATGCCCCTAACAGAGAAGGACCCAATTGAGCCGGCCCTCCGCGAAACCCCTATCAAGCAATCAACTTCAGACGTCCAAGTTGTCGATAAGCCTGCCGAAACTACCATACACAAGCAAGACGGAGGTAAGATGACGGCTATTCTAAATCAGTGGTGTATTACTAATGGTATGGGTGCCAAAGAGACCTCCCGCTGCGTCCTCCTCACCGGTCTTCCCTATGGCTTCAAAGTCTCAGAGCTTCTTGGGTTGATTAAGCCGACAAAAAATACGTTAGTCATTGAGCTAAAGATGACGAGGTCCTACTCCGGTTTGATCTACTTCTACACTTCAGCAGGCGCTCGAGACTTTGTCGCACAGTATCCTAGAGGGTTCATTCCAGTTTTGCATACCGATCCGGAGCTTGGACGCATGGAATGGCGAACAAAACTTGAGCTTTGGGGTGACTATGAACCCGTCAAGGGTGAGGAATTGATAAACCAGATTGAGAAGTTTGGTGTAAGTTACTAGCTCATCTTAGAGCTTCCGTATCTTTTAATAAAACTGTCCTCGTTTTATGGTAATGCTCATGGTTCGCAGGCCACCCGATACCTGCGTATTCGTGGCCGAAAGCCAGTTACCATCAAGGGAGCTGATACTCTTTGGACCCTTGATGATTATCGCGCCTGTATTCCGCACCAAGTTTATGATGGGGAAATCTACAAGGACGAGAAGACCGGGGTAAGCAAATCCAAGAGAAATTGAATGTTACAAATTAGCTAATGAAATTCAATCACTAGCAAGAGGTTGCTGATCTTGAATTTTCGTCAATCAGCTTAGCGATTGTTGCACACGCCAAGGTCCGAAGGATGGAGGGATTCATTGGCGCTGAATTCAAGTCTCTTCCAGATCCGTGAGTTTGGTTTGTCCAGTCGCCGGTTTATAAGTCGCCATCCAGCTAACAGCCTTTGATGTATAGATATGTTTTTCGTGCCTAAACCATGCATGACATGGCAGCCCTGTCCTTTTACGTTTTCTTTTCACGTTTTATTTCCAATATCTTCCCAATCGTCGTCTCCTAACCATGGGTTTGTGGGGTTTCCTTCCTAAATTCCCTCGTAAACACGCCATCCGTTATCAATAATTATCTAGGATTGTTTCTCTGGAACCTTCGGGCTTGATTATTTCCCTTCTATCAAACTTGTTGGTTAAAAGTAATATTTCTTTTACGACAGACACACGAATGGAAATAAAAAATAACATCTTCCCGCCTGAACTTGCTGGTTAGTTGCAATCACAGCCCAAATGTTGGTGTTTTGAAGGATTACACCTGATCCCACACGAAGAGGAAGGTGGGTAACCTTGCCGTCGTCCAATCAGCGCGAACAGCAATCTCCACATGCGCTGCGAGTAACAGCGCAACGCATCTTGAGTTCTGGCGGCATTCGGAACTTGATGGCGTATTGCATTTACCAATCGAAATGAGCCGAAGAGATACGTAGATACCAACAGGGCTCTGGATTTTGACGCCGATGCCGACGGAGCATCGAGCGAGTCTCCGTCGCAAGGCGAAAAGGCCAAGTTTATTAGGGGCAGGGAAATGAACTATCGATTTGGAATCTTTTTGTTGCAGCGCAGGGACCTTTCCTAAAAGGTGCAACAAATCCTGCGCCGCCTGGAATAGGAAATTGGTACACCATGGCCCAATGGTAGCGCCTCGCCAGTTCTTGGTATTCGTACTTGCCTCCCAGCATTTTCTCCCCCCAAAGATGGTAATCTTTTACATGGAGCAAGGATTATCAGAGGCGGCTAGGTCTGCCTATGAGCCAAAAGCAACCTCATTTCTTCACAACGAACACGATGAAACGGCGGCCAGAGGTTGTTTAGATTTAGCGCAGATTCAGCCTCGCCGTGAACAGGGAATAAACAAAAGGGTTCGGGTTTCCGTATGAAGATTCATAAATTTCACCCTCTCCCTCACGAATAGGAGTTTTTTTTAGCCCTTACGTCTGTACTACTACTCTATCAACCTCAACTTCTTGTAGCCTTCTTAGTTTCGATAGCTCGGTTTGCAATCGAACGTATCCATAATTGTGAGTATTGTGTCGTACAGCGTCGTTGACATTGACATTAATCTGGAAACTCCAATACTAACAACCGGAACCATTTTTGGGGCCAGGTTTCTGTTTTACTTCCAGGTCTTTTGTTTCCTGCTTTCACGAGTATTAAAAAATGGAAGTCAACCACGAAGCAATGAGGCAGGCGGGCCATGCAAGCAGTGTGAGTTACCTTATTATTTGTTCAAAGTATTGTTACATACATTTGCTGATTTCAGAACCATATTCCAGCCTACACATGTACAGCCTGCAGGGAATAACCAGAATACTATGGAATACGATCCTTCTTCGGCACCACAAATCATGGAATCGAACACAAACCCACCGATGGGTTTCCGATCTGGAGCTGTCCCAGATCAATACGAATCGTACCCTGAGGTTATGCCCCCACAAGGACTGAGCCCCTCTGGGTACCCTCACTCCGCTCAACCCGTTTCTCCACAATCGACAGGGCTGAGCCCTTCCTCTGGGTATCCTCACTCTGCTCAACCTATTTCCCCACAGTCGACACAAGGTGGTTCTTCATATGATAAATACCCTCCCACGGCTCAGAATCAGCCGTCGGTTCAAGGCGGGCCATACACCGATGGACCTATGGCTGTCGAGCAGGAGAAATCGTACTACCAACCAACATATGGTGTCTCTCAGCCGCCACCGACACCTTACAGTAATACCAATACTCTTGTGCCAAATACGCAAGGCTACCAACCCGATAAGACCGATGGGACTCTCCCACCGCCTGCGGCATATAGCGGTCCACCAGCCGAGAAGAAAATTTTAGGGCTCAAGAAGAAGACATTCTGGATCGTCCTAGTGGTCCTAATCCTCATAATAATCGGTGCTGTCGGTGGTGCCGTAGGCGGAATTCTGGGGAGTAAAAAGAAGAATAATAACAGCGGTTCAAACTCGTCTGGCTCCAATTCAGGCGGTAACAACAATACCAATAATGGCACGAGCACAAACGGTGGCAGCAGTAGCGGTTATACTCCATTTGCTCTTAATACGGGTACCAGGGTCCTTGAACTCAAATACCAGCAAGACCAAGGATCATGCAACGATCCCCAGAACGCTGACGGTTCCGGCTTGGTAAACTGCTACGCAACCTCGAAATATAGCATCCGCGTCGACGGAAGTGTCGCAGACGGATACACAATCTCAAGTATTAACGTTCAGGGAACCTCTTTCAGCAACATTGCAGGAACCCCACCGACAACGAATGATCCAACCCAGGCCGGCAGCGTATGGCTGTTTGTAGTATCATTCAGTGCAGGCGGCTCTTGCGCGACTGACAGACTCACAAGATATGCGTTAGGCCAAAACGACAACATCTACGCTGTTGGAGAGTAAGTTCTTATATCCTTCATTTCATCTATTTAATTTGGCGAGATTTTTCAGCGCTAATTCGGATTCTTTCCGTAAAGAGTCTTCTCCCTTCAGGGTTCATGCTCACTAGCCAACGGCATCACCTACTCCGCTGGTACCTCGTGTACTTGTGTCGGCGTCTCGACTACTGCGTAATAGGTTATTCAAGCCGGGTCGAATCACCTTGACCTTATCGGACAAGCATTCTTTGTTTCATTTTTTAATTTTTTTTGAAAAGCTACCCATGTCGCGACTTTCAGCCCGCCCAATCCTATCATATGTCATTGTGTTAATGCATTTCCTTGAGCTCTTGTGTTTGAACTGTATATTGTTGGATGTCCGTTGGCGTTCGTATACCGGGAGTTGTCTCTGCTGCAGTTATTTTACTTGGGAATCTGTAATTCCTTTCCAAATTCGTGGATATATATATTGAGAGGTGGTCAATGATCTGTATATAAAGATGTTTAGAGTGTACAAGGTAATTTGTAAGCGGTAATACTGTTGAATTTTTATTCTGGAAATTAATTAAGTTCTCAAAGATCTTGCTTGGCATGCAAATCAATATTATATGTATGGCTTGGCCGCCTCGATCTTGAGCTTCGCGTATCATCATTTGCGATCTCTCATCACCATTCTTACTCTAAGTTTTATTGAACGAAGATGTGAGCCGCATATGCGCGTATCTCCTTGCAGAATACAATGCAGCCTCGTTACTTCAGTTTTGGGTATGGTTCCCGCAACGTTTTAGCAACCAAGACAGCACGAAAAAAACGAGCTAGCGAATGTCAGCTCGGTGTCTCAGTAGAATGCTATCAACCTCGAACATCGCACGGAGTTCTTGTTATTCCGGTTCGCAATCGCTCCTGTTGAAGTTTAACTAGTTTGCGGGTTGCGATTGTGGGCCGCGTCGTGTTGCAGAACGAACCTCAAACGAATTGAAACATCGAACGCTCCACAACCCGAGGGCCCCTTCCCCTCCACCACACGCGCATGGCAGGCACAAATAAACGATTGCCTCGCCCACACTTGCTGACCTGCCGAAATGAGAGCCTCAATAAACTTCAGACGCAGAGTGCTTCCACCCAAGGAATGAAAACCGATTCGCAACATCTTGCGCTCCTTTGACGAGCAAACCGACATGGGCTCGGTTTGTGGGCCTATACAATTACTTACCAGCTTGACCTCCTTAACAGCCCCAGTAACCACGAGGGCTGATCGATCTTGATCACCCTAGGTTAATTTGACAGCATGTGGAGTTATTCATGCAGGAGTAAGAACTGCCGACATCTGAGGAAAGTGCCTATTTACAGTGTTATACTCCGTACTCCATACTCCATACTCCGTATATCAGTCCCCACAGCCTTGAGGCTGGGCAATATTCGCACAAGCCGGCCTGGCATGTCTTGGATCTTTGATCTCGAAACGAACAGAAACAATTTCTCGGAAAGTTGGCTGTAGTTAGCCTTCGGCCCCTCTTAAACCTGCCATCCAAACCGTTTATTTCACGCCAGCCAGCTGTGCCAGGCATTTCAAAGGGGTTATGTGATTCAGTACCTGGTCAACTATGGGAACACTACCCCACTGTTGAACCCATCTGCTCGTAATCCCCTCATGAACCGCTCAGTTTCACATATTGGCTGGGAGGCCCAACAGGTGGGAGCCGGACTGGTCCGAGAAAAGATATGAATGCATAGCCATAATATATAATAGTTGACCCTTTCCATCGGTCTTGGTCTTTGCTCTTTTCCAGATGCTATTGTTCCTTTGAACCGAAGTTTTTCTTCAAGTCATTCCTTTGATCTCTTTGCCTGTTCTTTCCTATTCCAAGGTGCATTGATTGCCCTTGTTATTCGCTGGTCGTTCTTTTCAATTCGATTTGATATCGATTCTTTGTGTATTTTCTTTGAATCACGGCTTTTTCGATAGAAGCATTACATTCTTTAGTTTTATACTCAGATCTTGATACTGAATAATTCAAAATGAAGACCTTGTCTTTTCTTCTTGCGTCTGCTCTTGCTCTGAGTGCAGTCAGTGCTCAGGTACGTCACCAAGTGGAATTCATATATCTAAAAGAAACATCGCTGACAAGCTCAAAGGATATCCCGAGTAACAGTACAACTACTGCTAGCACTCCAGGTGCTACGCAAGGCACAAATGCGAATGATAGGATCCTGCTAGAGGAAAACGTCCAGGATGCTAGCTCGAAGACCGGTCAAGTTGGTGATATTACTCCGGGCCAGGTCGAGTCATTGACGTAAGTTTTCCCAACTGAGAGTATATTATCATTGACTGGGACCATATATTAACATGCAATCGTAGCGACGACGCAAATTTCATCAACTTCTGTACCGGCAAGGTTAAGACCAATGGTCTTCAGATCAGGACCGGGTCATGTAATGGAATCGTCATGGGAGAAATCCCAGCTGCCGACAAGATGATATCCACGTTGCTTCTGTTTCCCAACCCGAAAGCTGATTTAGGAGAAGGGGAGGACTTCACAATTACGCTGAGGACTGATAATTTGAAAGCTGGCTTTTTCACAAGTACGTATAAATAAATATGTTCCTGCGTACTTGATTCCAAAATAGCTTATGCATGCATTTAGACGCCCAGCAAACCTATTATTCCTCACCGCAACAGATTGATCCTGATACCGGTAGCATCATTGGTCACACTCATGTTACTGTGCAGCTTATTGACGATGCCTCCGGTCGTCCACCACCACCAGGCGTCTTTGCCTTCTTCAAGGGCATTAACACGCCAGCTAATAACGAGGGTATCCTCTCGGCAACTGTCGCGGGTGGTCTCCTGGCTGGCGACTATCGTGTTTGCACTATGACCTCATCTAGCAATCATCAACCGGTGTTGATGCCTGTTGCACAGCGCGGTGCGCAGGACGACTGCCAAAGATTTACAGTAAAGCCAAAGGGACAAGGTGGAAATAACGGCCAAAATCCAAATGGAATCAGCTCGGTTTCGCCTCAGGCTGTCAGCACCAGTAGCACGGTCTCTTCCCAGGCTGCTAGCACTAGCAACCCCGCGAACGGAGCCAATACCAATCCTCCAACTAACGGAGGTGGCAGACCTGGAAACAATGGTGGCAGACCTGGGAACAACGGTGGCAGGCCTGTGAACAATGGCGGTAAACCAGGAAGCAACGGAAACAGTGGCGGTAAGCCAGGAAGCAATGGAAACAGTGGCGGTAAGCCAGGAAGCAATGGAAATAGTGGCGGCAAACCAGGAAGTAACGGAAACAACGGTGGTCGCCCAGGAAGCAACGGGAACAATGGCGGGAACGGGAGGCCCCAAACTCGCACTTCCGTGAAACCGGTAAACGTCCCAACAACTACTACCAGGTCAAGCCCGACGACTACAACCGTGGCAAGCTTGGAAGATGTCAAAACAACGACCAGGTCAGTGAAGACAAGATCTACTAGGTCCAGGAGGACGAGAACTCGACGACCCCAATCCACCAAGCCCGTGAGACATAGGCCTACGAAGACTAGGTCTGCCTCCGCTGCACCAACTGTAAGCAGCAGTTCAACTGATACCGCAGCTCCAACTGTCGTCATTAACCCTCCAACTTTCCCCAACGACACTGTCAGCACAAATACAACATTGAAAAGAAGATATAATGTCCCGGCACCAGTGCCTGTTTATATTAATTAGGTATTTAGCTATGTGCGACCTTTTAATCAAGTAGATATCTTTTATAAACCGTATATATTGTTGTGCTCAATAGATTTCCCTTTGCCTATTTAGCTCCTAGTGTCATGAAAGGTCATTTATATCCCCAGAATTGACATTGTAGCAAACGATCCGCAAATTTGTATAAATTGGTTGGATAGATATGATTTTGAAAAAATATGGTTCTAGACATATGCCGTATGCGAGCTATATTTATCATTGATCTGCTCCATCTCCCCTTCGGGAAGCCTTCTTGCTACTCAATTCACGCTTTTCTTGGAGACGCTTCTCGTGAAAAGACCTATCGCTATCGATATAAACGAGGCTCCGTCAACAAAATCCTAAGCGATAACGTGAGGTAGTTATAAATTTGGTACTACAAACAATATATTAACTTACAGTTTTACCACACGCTCTTTCTGCTGCGCGCTTGTCACGCGAGGTAAGTTGACAGAATTGCTGACTAGATCGTGGAACTTTTTCCAGCAGTCGTCCGTATTATCCCTTTGACTGCGAGTTCTGTCGGAAGTGAGGAGAAATTCCGTGCCATTGTTGGCAAGAAAAGCCTGCTATAAATTGATTGGGATTCAGCAACTTTGGATTGAGAAATCATAGTGTCATATCCTTACTTTTTCCTTTAGTGCATCGATAAATACCTTCGGTATAAATGGTTCCATTTTTTTGAAAGGAATCCGCACTGTTGCTTTGGTGTTCGTTTTATTGACGTTCTGACCACCTGGGCCTGAGGATCTGGAGTATGTTATTTCACCCATACTACGGGGGAGTTTCGCCTTGGGTGTGTATTTGTAGAAGTTTTTCAGCCATTTTCTGGCTTCTTCGAGTTCCGTTTCGTCTAGTTGCCTCCAATCGCGGCGCTGAAGCGACATCGAGAATGGTTTCCAGGCAACTCGTAGCGTTCGCGGCAGCAATCTTTGGGAGGTTAAGCCCGGGTTTGGGTGTGATGCCAGACCCTTCCCGAATGCAAATTCTAGCCGCCTCATTGGAATGTTGGGTTTCTTCTGGACTGCGGCACAGCGTCCAGACGGGCTATTTGTCGAGCTATCGGTATTCGTCTGTCATGGAAGGTGACAGCTGGTCACAACTGCTGCAACAATGCATGCTATCCCGCCGCAGGGGCTAGTGGTAGGTCCTGGCGTTATTAAAGTTGGAAGTAGTGGCGATGCGACCAGTTTCGCAAAATATTTGGTGGTGGTGGTGGTGGTGGTGAATGGCAGTAGCGTAGTAATTTTTTTGGCGGTGGCTTAACCGACCGATTAATTCTTCCAACGACATCATATCATCTCCCCCATCTCCACCTCCATCATCGCGCATTCCCCCCATCGACATCATCTCTTGGACCCTGCCCACCTCTTGCGGACATCAAAGTTCCAAGGCTACTAGAAACCGGCCCCAAAAAATCATTGGCTCTTCGTGGCATCGCTAGCTAGCTTCGTGTCTCGAGTGGCTGGTACCCACGTAATTACTAACTTGCTCAATCACGCTGCCGCAGCCAATTTCCAACATTTCAACATCTCAACATCAACCCTCCCCCAGCGACAGCCGACTCTCAACCAACAACCCCGACAGACACGACACCAACACCGACACCGACACCGACATCGACAACCGACACCCTCGTTTCCCTCGTTTGCTTCATCTCCAGTCCTTTTAAATTGTAGTTAAAAACCACAATAATATCCAAAACCCAGCCGTTGTTAAGCCACGCCACAACTCCAGCCCTACCAAGAGCTCTAAGCAACGGCCGTATCAGTCAAAGCTTCCTCCTCCCGATTGATCCAGCCGTGAAGGTAACATCATCCCCGATTAGATCTCATAAACTTTAACACGGTCCACACTACCACCTCATCCATCACTCTATCCACCTTGAATATACTCCATCACACTTCCTAGAGTGCCGGACTATAATCCTTTGAGAACCCTGATGTCCACGACTCCACCGAGGCCGGGGTCGACCGAACCCATATCTTCGGCCTCGTCCGTTTCTTCGGACTCAACCAGCGAGTTCGAGCAGGATGAGACTTTTGACCAGATGGAAGCCTCACTGGTAGCGGAACCAGCAACAACAGGCTTCGATGAAAACGCGTATACGTCCAATGTCGACGTCAATCTTGTCTTGGAAACCGATGTCCCATCTGAAGATGAGCAACCTCTCACGACATCCGTTGCAAAAGAACTGTCACCAGTTTCTCCAGTCCCACTCCACATCCCCGAGCCATCCAAGATCCCCCTGCTGCTTGACCCAGCCTTAAGCCGTACGATCCCAAACGACGAACAGATACCGCTTGACATAGGCTCCGCTCTAAGCGACCCTTCTCTAGCTGGTGCCAACAATACCGCGGACGAAGACGAGATCACAGGGCCTCAGCCTACTCTTCTTGACCCGACGGCAGCTCTTGTCCAGTCACTCAATTCGATAGATGCCAGCGGAAAACGTGTGTATCAAACTGAGTCCTCCAGCCAGCAAAATTATCCGTCAATCGCCCAAAATGCAATGGATGAAACTGCCGACACTACTTTTGCCCCGTTTGATGCAACCGATGCACACATGACGGGAGTCTATGTCTCCAGTGAAACTACTGTAGAGCCTTCGCAAACGATAGAGATGAGAGACCAACATGCTGTATCCGGGCCAGCCTCAGCTACACCGCCGATTAACCTTCAAGCGCTCCTCGCCAACATGGCCAGTCAAAGCCACTCTGCTGTAAACGGCACCACTGCTGTTGAATCGGCTGACTTCACCGTAGCTCCCAGTAGCCTTTCGGATGTAACCAATGCTCAGCTGCAGATGATTTCACCGACTTCTTCTCTACCTCCGCCACCATTCCCGCCTTCTAAAGCCTCTCATGCATTACCAACCCCTCCTTCTCAGGCCTCTGCATCGATTAGCCACCCCACTGGCCTTAGACACCCACTTCCTGAGAATCCAACTACAGTTGCCTTTACCGATAATGACGAGGGAGAGATTGCTTTTACCCCAGATGAAGAGAAAGCATACGAAAATTTCTTGAGCGTTGAACGTGACTACGTCGCAAAAGGCGAATGGAGCCGATTTCCTGTTGGTTCTCGTCTCTTCATAGGTAATAAAACTCTCATGACTTCGACTCTTCATATAACTGAAAAGGAAGATCTAATTTGGCCAATAGGTAACCTATCTTCCGAGAGGGTTAGTAAGCGTGACATCTATCACGTTTTTTCAAGGCATGGGAAGTTGGCACAGATATCCATCAAACAAGCATTTGGATTCGTTCAGTTTTTCGACGTCAGCTCCTGCTCGAAAGCCATACGCGAAGACCAAGATATTCCAATCAGAGGCCGAAAGATGCGTACGTATTAAGTTTTATATTCCATCGTCTGATGTTTCCTATTCTAACGTTCCACGAAAACATAGATCTCGAAATATCGAAACCACAGCGCAACACCAACGGGAGGAACAATGACCCCCAGAGTAACAGTCGAGCGGGCCCCGTCCGTAGGTCTAGATCACCTGAAGAACCAATGTCTCCAAGAAACCGGGGCTCGAGCTATCGTGGCTCTGCGTTTGGAGATCGCGGAGACCGTGAATCTCGCAATTCGCGGGACGGTGGCGTCCGTGGTCGTGACGAGTACCGCCCGAGTGATCGTCGAATGTCCTCACCGCGATCCCAATACGGTCGCGACAGGGACGACTACTATCCTAGTAGAGACTATAGAGATCGTTCACGCTCTCCCAGAGGACGGTACCGAAGTCCTACACCACCGCAGCGAGGATCATTTGATCGTCATCGCCAACCGACCCAGCCAATCGATGCCTTGATTGTTGTTTTCGACGAGCTTGATCCCGGTTATATTAAACATGTTGATGGCATCTTCAGAGATCGAAGATTGCGGACAGATGTTCTTCATATGACAGCGCGAGTCAATCTTGAAAGCCATATTAAGGAACAAGTCGTCCAAGGATGTCAAGCTGTTGTATTTTTGACAAGGGCGACTCAGCACGCCAGCAAAGTGTCCATTCAGATCTTCAAAGGCGGCTCCAACAACCCGGGACAGTACGATGGTAAGTAACTCCCCACTTGTCGGTTAAATACTTCCTCGCAGTGGGGTTGAAAATCGCGGCTAACAGGACGTAAAGAGTATGACATGATCAATCCTGATGCCGCTGCCGAGCTCGTCAGACGTGCATGCGGGACTCAGTCTTCCCAATACACTGTCCCAAATGGTTACCAAAATACAGCATATCACAGTCAGCCGCCACCGCCGCCTTCTGGGTATCTTGTATCCAACCAAGCGGCTATGTACCCTGTAAATGCTCCGCAGCAGGCGCCACCCGCCCTTTCGGCACCTTTGACCTCTGCAAACTTGACAGGAATCCTCCAAAATCTTGATCAGGCGACACTCCAGACTCTTCTCGCCCAGCTCCAAAACCAACAACCGCAGCAGCAACCCGGTGCTAACGTTTCGGTTCAGAACCATTACATGCAAGCTGCTCAAATGCAGAAGCCCGCCGATCTTTCTGCGATGCTCGGGGCGGTCCAACAACAACAAGCGTATGGCAACTTGCCCTCCGGGATCGATTATCAAAATCCTGCTTTGATTGGGCTCCTTGGTGGCATCAACCAGCGAAATCCAGGGTCCATGCAACAACCCCAGACGAACCAGCAGGTCCAAAATATTATGAGCCAGCTGACTGGTCAGTGGTCTGGTGGACGTTGAAGCAATGCCGACCCGGGGCTGTTTCTCCCGCTGTTATATTCTTGATTGTTTCTATTATCTCTTTTGATATGCAACGCCCTTCACCAAGGGTTTGTTCTCATTCTCGGTTTACTTTGAAACCCATTAAAAGTTTCCTCTTCTTATGGTATGAATATAGATGGAGCTTGTGGACATGGGCTTTGGGATATGACTTTTTCTGTTTAATTTGTTCCTTTTTCTCACACGAAACGGCTAGGTTACTATGTTGAATAGACGGAAGAAGCCCATGCCGACCGTTTTATCTGGAGAGTCATTCTCTTGTTCCTTTTTGCGTAATGTGCTACTTTGATGATAACCCTTACCGCTGTATGTATCTGCGCAATTTCTCAAGTGTAAGACGTTCATGTTGACAGGTTTCTGCAAACCTTTTCAAAAAAATTTACAGTATGAATTCCCATGACGAGCAAACAGGTACCTATTGTATCTTTCTATCACGAGTGTCAAAGTAATCGATAATTGATAACAAAGCGCCAGATAATGTCCGTTGCTGCACCCTACGCCGGTTGGAATTTCTACATTGAACTCCTAGGTTGAGACAAAACGCCCTGATAACCTTATCATATCGGTGAACAAAAAAAAAAGAGGAGATAGCTCGAAGGTTACCAGCCATCTCTACATGTGGAGAGCTGCAAGCCAGAGACGAGCTAAGCTGCACGGGAGCTCGCTAGACTGAAAAGATGGTGTGACTCGACCTTTTTAGCTTTTTCTGCAGGTTTTCTGGAGAAAAGCTTCTGCACCAGACCAAGCTCGTGCAAATTTTGGTAATCTTTTTTATTTTTTTTATGCATATGCAGGTGCAAGGATTTCGTTGCTCTTTCTCGATATGATTTCCTTCACAGGTGGAGGAGGAGGAGGACTTTGCGCGTGGTGCCTCAAGAGCTCTGAACCATACACCGCTCGGGCGAAAGAAAAAAACCAAACCCGACTACTTCACAACACGTGCGTCGTGACAGTTGGACCAAAAGTGAGAGAGGGGTTATTATATCACAAGACCACATTTTTATGATATTTCGCCTCTTTTTTTTTCTTCCCCGGGTTTTTGCGACAGAGATAGAGAGAGAGAATTATCTCAAGGTGTGCTCACACGACACGTTGGGGGATCTTTTTTTTTTTTTTTTGGAAATGGGAAGTCTGTCGTGTGAACGAAATTACAGAAAAAAGGAGGAGGCATTAAACGATGCGAAATATTGTTGCAATTTTGTTCCCCTTGCCTAAACCGGTATACCGTTTCGAAGGGTTAATAATTTGTAAGCATTAATGTCAAATATTAAAGATCTTACACGGTGGTCGCTAAACAGCCGTCGGCGGTATGGATCTTCGGTGCTTTTCTAAAAATTTTGGTTCCACCGGTAGTAGTGCCATGTATTAGAGTGCTTGCTTTTCAAAAAAAAAGCAGCCGCCCGGGACGGCCTTGAATAACGGATCAGGTCGCATCCGATTGGGCCTTTTAAGATTAGCTGGGGGGAGGCAAAAGGGTAGGAGACGAGCCAAAAGGCTGAATGGGACTCCACTTTCCTTGTCAGAAAACCGAGCAGGGCCTGATCGTGACAAGCAAAATTCTGAAGAAAGAAAAAAATCATTAATTAGAAGGGGCCACGGGTTTCGTGATCAGGCCATAGAGCATGGGGGGACCCTCTCCTTGTTAGTACATAGAGGCACGGTTTGCGAAAAAATTTAAAAATCGGAACTTTTTTTTCTTAATCTTTGAATCGCGAGACAATTGTTGTAAAAGGGAAACCACGGAGCTCGGGCTCGGGGTAATAAAAAGTGACGGAGTCAGAAATCCTCGGATGCTTCGGAGCCGTTCGCATCCGATGCCATTTTCGTTAGCTCGCTTGAATATCCAAGAAAACTTTTGGACTTCTGATTTCTTGGGACGTGCACTGCGGTGAGATTTCAATGAAGCAGGAGCGGAACGAATTGGACCCTTTTACGAAGTACGGATCCCGATTTTTATTTCATTTCGTTTTTTCATTCATCCGATGTTTCTCGACAATACAGAGTTGACGAGCTCGATGAGGAGCTGTCAGCGGTAGCCAGACCCTTTTTTTTGACTCTTGGCCTTGTCGATAGGGGGGGACCAGCTCGATCTCCAAAGACGATCTTAATGGCATGCAGATATGGCCGATAAGAGACACTAGATCATACACAGTAGTTCATCTTTAAGCAGTCTAGACGATAGTTAATTGGAGACGTGAGATTATTGACGGTAGGGGTGGGCTTTCGTCGAAATGCTCAAAAACTGATCGAATAAACCCTCTTCCCGCTGACCAGGCAAGCCTCAATATCGGCATTTGGGTTTGAGACTGGTTGACGATGCTTATTGCTTACATGATGACAAGACTTCGTACTGAGGATCCAAAGGCATACTAGCACGTGTCAGTAAGCTTGCAGATTGGCCAAACCCTAATAGTCCTGCTGCGTCTTCGCGTAATACATTTTGGCACCAGGGAAAAGGCCCTTGCTCTAGCCCGCCGGTTTTGCTCGGTTGGTATGCAACAATGACGATATGGTGGTTCAGTAGACGCAAAAAGGAAAACGGGACTACCAGAATGGGTGTGTCTGGGTTTAAGGAAAAGTCTCCACGATTCCCGCGGGGCTGCCCGCACGAGTTTTTTGCGCCTCGGAGGAGCTTGGTACTTGGTTGCGCGGCCTTTTCTCAAGATGATAGGACATTGCATATTGAGGTTATGGATTACTGGAACGCTACATTTTGCTGCGAGAGGCGTTTGTTCTTTCCCGTATCGGGGATAGAATTCCTCAAGGTTCGGGCTTTTGTATCCGATTTCTGAAAGTCCCGTCGGGCTTGTGCCCTGGAGCGGGAATCAAATCAAGGAAGGACAAAATAAAACACCAGAGTTGAGCTGACTGACAGCTACATTCCAAGGGAACATGATGTTGCCTTTCTGGTGCTGGTTTTCCTTGGTCGCATTCTTTTCGGCTCTCCCTACGTAGCATTATTACGTGAGCAGAGAGGACTTGATTGCGCATTTCGGTGTTAATTGGCGCCAGCGATTGCTTAGAAACCAGGTCGGGCCAAGAAACCAGAAAACCGACCGAGAGTCCCTTTCAAATTTCAAAATTTTAGCTCGCAGGGGTTTGTTTTTCGGTACGAAAAGAAGAGGTCTCGGAGTTTTCAACTTCCGATTCACCCTTTTTTGGGAGAGAAAGAGTTACTGTTTCCGAGCCGCCAAGCTGTTGCTGAGGGAACATTGGCCTGTTGCGGTCGCAAAGCGGTCGCATTTTGTTATGATCTTGTCTTTCAACATGTGCGGCTTACATGCGTACCGATTGTGAAGTTCACGACGTTTTTCACGAGCTGAAAGAAGCGCACCAAAGCTTCATTGTGACAACGGAGGTGCGCCGGGACCAGTATTCTTTTTCCAAAAATACATCCGACTTGGTGGAGGGTATTTCCCTTCCGTCATGCGAAAAAGAAGTTTGGTGGTGGTAGCTCTCTTGCGGTTGCGTTCTTGCACCGGGGAGCAGAAAACATGCCGTTGAGTTCCGGGCACCCACACTTTCGTCACTGGGCTGTGAATCCAAGGCTGTGATTCGTTGTAGATGCATTCTCGGTAGTTTCTTTTGGGTGGAAGTAGCGAGGCTGGGACAGGCCACTAGTTGATAACATACTGTGTAGCTGTACATGTATCTCCCCACGTTTGGAGAGACGTGGCTGCCAGAGGACGCGAGGGGATGCATACTTGTTTGATATGAAGGTTTGCGGTTTTCGATGGTCGAGTTTGAGCCTAAGAGGTGGAACTGGTACGATTAGGCTACTTGTTGCGCGCGAGCCCCATGTTGGGACGGTCAGCTTTTGCGGCCTGCATGAGATCGGCCGACCGTGGTCAGCGCGGGTACCCCCCAGGTAGCATCTACGGTGATGCTGTAGAGCAGGTGATTGCCGGGCTCTGGTTGGCTGCGGGCAGAGGCACGAGAACAGCTAACGTTAGATTGAGCTGTGTGTCTCGCGGACGGTAGTTGGATGTAGTTGATTCATTTATTCATTCATTGCTCGAAGCCAATCGACATTTGCAGAGAACCTGCTCTCGCTCTCGTCCAGCTCGTGCCGCTTGGCCCTTGTAGTTGGTGTGCATGTGCATGAAATGGATGAAGCTTGGAGGATTTGATGGAGCAGGGCTGGGCATTAGTGATATCTTGGCATCGACGATTGTAGCCGCGAGCCTCCGGGTGGACTGGACTCGACAATGCGATGATACTCGAAGACGGACGACCGACGACTCTTTCGGTCAAGTCAGCATCCTCTCATGAAACAGAGGCTGCCGGCTTGCCGTGCGTGTACGAGGGGAGCCCTCGACTGTCGCGATGCGCTGGGAGCCACCTCAAACACTTTAACGGCTCGTTTGCAGGGCTGCGGACGAAGAAGCAAGAAATTTAAAATCACAATCAAACGAGAAGCAAGCAAGCAAGCCGCCCCCAGCGAGCAGGCATTACGACTTCTCCCTCCGCAGCGTCAAGTACACACAGACAGACAAGCCAACGAGAGGCGGCCGTGATCATCAAGTGAGGCGGGGCTCATCATCAGCCTGGCGGGTGGGTTTTTAGTCAGGAAAAGCCTCAGAGGGAGGACCGTTGCGTCGGACTGGGGACGACTCTTGGGGGGCGCTTCAAGCTTCCTTGTTCTGAGGCTCGAGCGATATCCGTCGGCTGAACAGGCCTCATCAAAGCCAAACGGCGAGATCACGTTGGTGACAAGACCGCATCCAACGGTATTCTTCAAAAGTGAAAGAGTCGACGTCGACGAGAGGGAGCGGTGTGTCGATTGTGCCAACCCCGGGTTTCTTCTTTGAAACGAGCAAGTGCTCTGCGCTGCGACGCTGTTGGGTTCATCCCCCTCCGTAGCTCGTACCGTACCCAGCTCGTACGGATTACATACATACGTACGTACGTAGGCCGTTGTCGTTGTCGGTAAAGAGGGCAGCCCTGCGCCGTACGTCGGTATTTGCAGACAATAATAAATAATTTGAGATAAACCCGTGCTCGTGGCTTAATTTAGACGCAGATTCGTCCATCTCGCGATCCCGTCGGTTCAGATCCATCCACCTTGTCAGTACCGTAGCTCTCACCTACCGCTTGCCGCGATAGAGTAGTAGTGCCACCATCCTCATCGGCATCATCATCATCATCAGCAGCAGCAGCAGCAGCATCGTAACTGGATCGCATTCCTCGCGAGCAAGCACCAGACGGGCGCTCGTTTTCGGCCGGTGTTTAGCAGTCGGATCCGGGGGGCCACGAGTGGACCTGACCTGGCTGTCAGTGCGGTTAGCGCAGCCAGCAGTTGAGAGGGTTTGCCTGTCTGCCTGCTACATACTACTGCTGCCCGGACGAGTGCTGTTGGCCTGTCTGTCGGCCTGTCTGTCTCTGGTTGGTCTGTTCTGGTCTGTTCGTGTCTGGCTGGGCTGGTTGGGCCCGGATCCGCAGCACCCGACCGACAGGAAAATATATTTCTGGCTTGCCCCTTCCCTTTTCTCTCCCTCGCTTTCCCATCAACCTTCCGAACCATCGTCACCACCACCACCACACCTCTTCTCCTTCTCTCACCACCACCACCTTTCTGCCTCCTCTTCTTCTTCTTCTTCCGTCAGATAACTCTTACCGACCACCATCACCACCCCCCAGAGAAGAGAAAGACAGAACGGAGAGGTCCGTGGTATCATCATCATCATCATCGTCCTCCCTTTCACCGCGGGTTCCGACAAGTCCCAACTTTTCTTCCCTTCCCTTTAAATCTCCATTACATCACGGTCACGACACCAACACACCGACGCCGGGGAGATACATCCAACGACACAACCAGTCATGTCGACCAAATACTTTGCATCCTTTAGAGATGCCGCCTCTTCTCCGACACTCTTCTCTCCAAAGATTGCCATCCACTGGCCGACAGTTCCGATGGGCGTCGTCATCCCTCACAGGTTTCGCCGAAAGATCAGGTCGACTCTCAGAAGTGGCTCCTCCCCAGCTTCGTCGATATCCCGACTCCAGTCTTCCATCGATCCTGCCGACACATTGAAGGCCTTGCGGTCCCACCAATGGTCCGTCTACGATGCTCAGTACCTCCTCATCATCGTCCTCGGACTCTTCTGCTTTTCCGTCATCGAGGTTCCCGGGCCTTTACTCAAGACCTTGATCGCGACTCTCCTCTTGGGTTCTCTCACGATCCCTCTCACCCGACAATTCTTCCTGCCGCTCCTTCCGGTGCTGACTTATCTTATCCTGTTCTACTCGTGCAAGTATGTGCCTTCCGATTCACCCTGAGTCAAATCACACCCCTTTGCCGTGAAACCGAGAAATCCCGATTTGGCTTATCAGCCAGGTCTCGCTTTCACCGTCGTGCTCGACTTTTTTCGTTTACAAGTTGGATAACAGTCCAAATTATCAAAGAGAAATGTGTTGCTAACAAATTTTTAATTTTTTTTTGTCACAGGTTTATCCCAGCCGACTGGAGACCTCACATTTGGGTTCGCGTGCTTCCAGCGCTTGAGAACATCGTGTACGGAGCCAATTTGAGCAATATCCTATCCAAGCACCAAAATGCCTTCCTCGACGTTCTCGCCTGGATTCCATACGGCATTCTTCACTTTACCAGCCCCTTCATCACCGCTGCGGTCATGTTCATCTTTGGAGGCCCTGGTTCCCTTCCGGTCTACTCGCGAACTTTTGGATACATGAACACTTTGGGTGTCGCGACCCAGCTCATGTTCCCCAACGCTCCACCATGTTTGTTCTCCCGGTTCTCCTTCCGTTTCAAGCTCCAAGCGTCAATCTCTAATGCTAATATTTCCGCTCTCCAGGGTACGAGAACAAGTACGGTCTTGCTCCTGCCAATTACGACATCCATGGTTCGCCGGCAGGTTTGGAAAGAATTGACAAGCTGTTCGGTTTCGATCTCTACACCTCGACCTTTACAGCCTCACCAATGGTTTTCGGAGCTTTCCCTTCTCTGCACGCCGCGGTCGCCACGATGAACGCCTTGTTCCTCGGTCATATCTTTCCCCGTGGCAAGCCTGTCTTCATCACCTGGATCGTTTGGATCTGGTGGGCCACTCTCTATCTCTCCCACCACTATGCTGTCGATCTCATCGCCGGAAGCGTTCTCTCCGCCGTCTTCTTCTACATCGCCAAGGCCAAATTCCTCCCTCGTGTCCAGATGGACAAGCGATGGCGCTGGGATTACGACTATGTCGAAGTTGGAGAGACCGAATCTCAATACTCTTACCTCCTTAGCGACATTGACACTAGTGTTCACAAATACCACTCCGATAGTGACGAGTGGACCGTTGCCAGTGGTGCTTCTGGAAGCTTGTCGCCAGCTAGCGAAAGCCAGTCTCTCTGGGAAGGCGAGACTCTCGCTGACCGTGAATCTGACTTTGAAGTCCGGTAGTGACAGATAGCCTTCGGCTATGCGCATGGCATCATGGGCGTCTGCAGGAACGCCTCCCTGAAGCTTTGCCCAGCTCCATACTTCCCAAATAATTACACCCTTTCTTTCTAGACTCATGCATTGCTTTTTTTTTTTTCCCTTTGCGAAAGGTTTTTTATGATACCCAAATTCATCACTCTCGTTTGTACAAAAGAAAACCGGCATTTTTGTTTTATACCAACTCGTATCCGACAACCGTATCAGCTCGGATCACCCCTTTTTAATGACGACGACGACATCTCTCGTCAGCTTCTACCGCGGAACATCACCGTTTACCTTGTCAACAGACCTTTTTACGACCACCTTCTGTACCATACACCAATTCACCCGTTTTCCGTTCCGGTGTCCGCTTGTCTGGGTCATGAACCAACAATGTTCACTTTTTATTTTATCTTAACGCCTGCCTGTTTACGAATTTCCTTTTCCTCCGTCTACCTCATCATCAATTGGAGTTTCTAGTGTTGCCTCCTTTTTGCAGCGAGTCGAGACCTTCCAAGGAAACAACCTTTCCGCAACCCTTTTTAATGCCCTAATCCTGTTTCCCAACACTTCTACTTCGCTCTTGAGCCCTTTGATTTTTCTATTCACGCATGGGAAACGGTGTTTTACTTTTTACGATTTTTTCCGATGGATTAGATGACGAGTTCCTTTCACTTTGCGAACTCTGAAGATTTTAATGGCTTGGTGTCTTCTTTCTTACACTTTTTGCTCTGTCTTTCTTCCCGGAGGGGGTTTTGGCCGCTGGCTAATAATTAGATGCGGGGCCTTTTTTTTCATTTCTTTGACAGGGTATCAACTGAGATTATCATGGCTAGGAAAGAGAAGAAAAAACTAATAATACAAATACGAAGCAGCTGAAGAGGAAGAGAAGGAAAAGCGAAGGATGACGACTTTGAGAGGAGAAGAGTTTTGTTTTTCTGGACGTTCACAACCAAACTTTTGTCTCTCGCTCGTCTTTTTCGTCCTTCTTGAAAAAAGCTACAAAACAAACCTCTGTAGTAATTAATAGTTAATAACCACAATGGAACAAGGACTCTCTTTCCACAAAAACGATGGAAGAGGTCTGAAATTTGAAATCATCCCGTTCGTCTTTACTCGCAAAATCAAATACATTGGCAAAGTGATTTCGTGTTCGAGCATTCGAGGTGGTGAGGTGTATGTTGAGTAAATCATTTGTGAAAGTAGAGAATATGTTTGTATAATGGACCGACTACCGCTTTAAACGCTCTAAATATATCATGTATGGTTCCAAAAGCAAGCCATCTACCATCGTGCAGTTCTATGTTATGTACAGTTATATACAATGCAACCAAAAGATCCTTCACTGCTTCCAAACTAGGAAGAAGTAGGTCGAGCGAGCCACCTCTCCCATACCGTTACGCCCTTCTTGCTATCCGTCAACCACCGTTGCAGGTCCGCTCGCAACATCTGTTCCTTCCTGCCGATGACTCCTCTATTCATTTTCAAAATGCCCAGGTTAGAAGAATGAACAAAACAATAATTGCCGGGTGTGGCTTCTTTTCAACGGGGTATATAAGAAAAAACTTACATGCCACGATCCAAGCAGGCAATCTCCAACTCTGCCGGACTCAACTTGAGCACACCGCCTCCCTTTGCGATCAGGGTATCGTCGGTGGACAGGTATACTTCGTACCGCTTGAGCCGCTTGTTCAGCGTGAATTCGAACGGCAACGGGAGATACTTCGAAGGCCAGAGTGCGGCGTGCCGTCCCACTACGGTCGAGCAGTGCAGCTTTTCCTTCCACGTCAACTGTTCCAGTCCTTCGACCGGCCTGTTGACGCTCTCCGAAGGCAGGAAGGTCTCAAACGAGGCGGTAATCCTACGCTGCCGCTTCTTTCGATCGGAGAGAACCTGGGTTGGGATCTTGCAGGTTCCGGGGACAATGTTGGAAAAGACGGCAACGACGAGCGGGGTAAATTCCCCGCAGATGGTGAAGAGGATGGCGAAGAGCGGGATCCGGCGGAAGTCGTGTTGGTTGCGTCTAAAATTTTTTTGAAGATCATTTGATGAGCATGGAGGGACGGACTTGATGAGAAGTCAGAGTTGACAGAGGGCGAGACTCACTTGAGCAATTGTAGATCCGACCTGGTTATCCATTTATTCTGAACGATACCAGCGTAACCTCTGTCATCCTTCCATTTCGCCATGACGGGTCCCGACAGACGGGGATTGGTCCATGCTGCATTCTTCAAGCCGGTCTTGTAGAAGCTCAGATAGCCCTTGCCAATTTTGAAGTAATAGCTGAAGACGTTCTGGCCAGGCTCACGGGGCGGGGGAAGGTCCAGAGGTGCCGGGAGTGTGGAAAGAGGACCGTTTATAGGAGTGTCGTAATGAGCGTTAGTGCGAGCGGCGGCCAAAGCAGCGGGAGAGGGAGAAGGAGGAGAAGATGATGAAGCTTGTCTAGTCTGCAGAGGTCGCAGGAAGGCTGTGCTCTTCGTCTGACGGTATATCGGGTGGCAGCGGCGGACGGCCCTTCCGCTGGCCGTGAATGTTGTGCTCATCCACGTAGGTAGGTCCTCTCGGGTGAAGACGCAAAGACTTAGGAAGGGAGAGAAACAGACGAATGGATTGTCTCTGATGAGACGGGAAGGCGCCGACCCGAGGGGCTGCTGCTGTTGTGGTAGGTTTCACGATTTGTCCCAATGTAGCGGTATCTGGAGTCGGAAGGACAATTTTTTTTCGCCCAGCCGATTGGTTTCGGCGGGATCCCTGCAGGAGGAAGCGGCGGGGATATATGCGAGCTTGAGCCCTGGCGTACTAGTTTCTTGGGATATTGGAGCTGAAGTCGAAAATATGCAAGAGGCTCTTGGCTGGGGGTTAGCGGAGGGTCGGGACTCGTCGACGAGGGGCTGCAGTGGAGACGAAGGGAGATTGGAGTCCTGCGCCGAGACTGCGACTGCTTGTCAGCCAGCGAAACAATGTGTGAAGCTGAGCGAGGAGGGGCCTTGGTATTCACAAGACCGGTAACTGCAGTCACAGACAGGAAGGAGACGGCCAGAGCGGTGCAAAGCAAGGAACGTCGATGGCAATCTGGCAGCGCCGTACAAGAAGCCGGCGGGCTGCCGTCCCATTCTTCGAACGGAGACCATCATCGAACAGCAGCAGCAGAGGGACATTATGCGACACGAAACAATCATGGACGGCGGGGCAGGCTGCTGTCACATACATCTACCAATCACCCAGTTCTCCAGCGGCAAGAAACCACCCAGCTTGCCTTCCAAACAATCGCGAGAGTCCGTCCTGCTCGATCTCGAAACCAGCCGCTACGCAATCGCAATCCTAACGACTCTGAGGATGGCCGGAGATGCCGGTGACAGGGAGGAGGAAGGGGTCGATGAGGGCCTTCAGAAGCCGTATGTGTCTGTCGATAACGGAAAGGTACGTCGTTCTAGTTTCCCCCACTCAATTGCGATTTCAAGACGGTGACGAGGAAGATGAGGTGTGTGAAGAAGTGAAGTGAAGAGAAGAGCGAAATGCGGCTTGTTCAGAGTTTGCAGTCGTTGGCTGCTGGCCGGCTAAGCGAGTTTAAGCGAGGCCGCACTCAAAAACTAACCTCAACACCATCCCACAGAATATCAACCTCAACCTCAACCACGACAACGACAAGGATACTTTGAACCCACCCGCTGAAAAAGCGGAGCGACAAGACCGGGTCCGAGATCAAGAGTCAGAAGACGACGACGACGACGACGAATCGAGCTTCTACAGAGGCCCTTCTCCCGGAGCCGAGCCGTACTATCGCCCACCATCCCCGCCCAAACGTCGCAACCAGCCTGCCCCTCCCCGCTTCAATTCAGGAAACCCTCTCCGCCTCGGACGGGAGGCCCTCGCTCAGGACAAGCAACTATCCGACCACTCTCCCACCCTCTACCATTCCGATTTCATCCAGAGCTCTGTCTCCGTCCTAGCCGCTGGCCCCTCTGGTTCTGCACCCGCAGCTACCCCTCCGAGCCGACCGCCTATCCTCAAAAAGCCTAGAGCCCCAAGAAAGCGAGACCGGTACATCCCCGCTAAACTCAAAAGCTTATATCACCGCTACATCAAAGGCACCCATCGCCGTCTCGACCTGTTTCAATCGGAACCCAAGGTAAGGTGGAAGGAGAAGAACCTCTACAACAAATTCCGCCAAAGCCGCCCCCCAATCGATACCTCTTTGGCTCCGGCCTCGGGAGACTCCGACTGTCCCGACTACGATCCTGTCTACGGTGCCCCCGGCGTTGTGCCTTTTCATCCTTCCTCGGCTTTGATCCCTCCCTCCAGCGATCACGCTATCGGCCTTGGCACTGCCATCGACCCCAAGAAACCTCTACAAAAGTACCAGTCTCTGCTGGCTGACGTTCCCTACCCGGCTTCAGCCAATCCCAGGGGCACCAGCGCAGCCGGCCCGTCTATAATCGCACCTCCGAGAACAACAGTTCAAATCCTGCCTAGCCGGAATACTCCTACCCAATTACCCTCCCAGGACACGCCGAGCTCGCCCAGTTCTTCTCCCAAGCTCACCGAGAGAGAGGTTCACCAGCCGGAAGCGTCTGGTTCCGTCTCTTCATACTCTCAAGATTGGAAAGGCAAAGGCGTAGACAGAAACAACTGGAAAAAAGACGGCAAAGATGTGTGTAGATTGCGTATCATCAACTCACCCCACTTGACATTATGACTAACAATGATATCCTTCACAGGGCGGAGACGAAAACAAACCCACGGGGTATTCCTGAAGCCCCCTTCATAGAAAACGTGGAAGATTTCGTGACCAGTAAACAAGAGATCGAGCCCGCTATTAGAAAATTCAGTGAAATGATTGCGTAAGTCAAACGCCTGACCAGTGGCGTCTTCGAATGAGACCTAATTTTTTCCACTTAGAAAATATACATACATGATGGAATCCAACGCCCGGCGCGCAGCTGGTCTGAAGGATAAAATCCCTGATATTAAGAAAACCTTACAAATGGTCCAATTTTTGGACGCACGGAACAAGAAGGGGGACGAAGAACCCGTGTCCACTATGTTTGAACTTTCCGATACTCTTTATGCAAAGGCTTCTGTTACTGCTCCCTCCGAAGTTTATCTCTGGTTAGGTGTAAGTTATTTCTCTCTAAAACTAAAGTATGGTGACACGCTAACGGAGCGGGATACCTATAGGCGAATGTCATGCTGGCTTATCCAAACGAGGAAGCAATCACCATGCTTAAGCAAAAATTATCTGCCGCCAAGGAATCACTTCAAAATTGCGAAGAAGACATCGATTTCCTCAGGCAACAGATAACCGTACGTCAGACCCTTGCATTTTGTGAAAATTCTTTATGCTAACACCCCCGATAGACCTTGGAAGTCAACACCAGCCGCATGTACAACTGGAATATCAGTTTACAAAGAAAGGAAAAGGAAAAGGCTGGAGCTACTTAATTCTTATGAAATTACGATCATTCTTCTTTTTATTGGGTTTAAAATTCTCTTGTGCATTAGATAAAGGTATCGGAAAATAATTGTGGTCGCTTCTACCTTTTCCGTATTTCCTTTGAGAACAGCCTATGCCCTGTTTCCATGTTTTATTTTTTATCATAGCATGATACCATGAAAAGTTCTAATGGTTTATTATTATACTTCCTTTGCTGCGAGACAAGTATTAATGTCAAGTATCATGGTGGCCTGATGCGACTTTGCCTCCCCTTACCTGCTAAGAAAAGTAACCGTGTGTTGCGTGTTGTATCCAACACCATATAAAAAAAAACACAAGGTTCAAATGTTCTTTGGAATATAAATTTCGAGACTTAATAGGAACCAGTTCCTGAGGCCAACCGATCACGACAAGCGCAAAAATTCCAAAATCCCAAAAAATAGACCCGACCAGCCCATTGAGCCACCGTATCGAAGGAATGGTGCTCCCGTGTTGGCGACGCAACTGAAAAACAACAGCAGCACTTATGCTCCGGCGACGGCATCATGTCGTCCTCCGAAATCGATTTTGGATCGGAGGGCTGGTTCCGCGGCAGAATCCGAAATCTAGCGTCCAATTGAAGATTTGCGCGGCGACGGAGAGGCGCGCATATTCCACCGCTCAGGAACCGTCCACGGAAACGATCCCGGAACCAGCGCCGGCGGAAGGCATCGTCCCAGATGGGTCCGCGTCCTCGGCACCGTCATCGCCTACGGAGCAACAGCCTACTCTCGCGGGTAATTTGACCGCTATCATAAAGCACGGGTTGGAGAAGCAGGAAAGGGAAAAGCAGGAAAAGCAGAGAAAGGCGGAAACCTTCAAAAACACCTACTTTAAAAGGCTTAAAATCTTGGGAAACTGGGTCGATAAGAAGGCCGAGGATTTAATTGTTAATGCGGACTCAGCATCGACTCAAGATCGTACATCGGAGACTGCAAGGAAGGGACAAAACTATCGTGCCTGGAATGGTATCGAAGTCGATAGATTAGTGACGGGGGAGAGTCCCTGGAAAAAACAAAACTATAGGAAATGGAGCCCGGGAATGAAAGAGAAACAGGCCCAGAAACAAAAACACGAAGCTTTCAAGACCGATAAGAAAGTGCCCACCGATACTCACCTTCTAACCTTTGACAAAGTTGGCGAGCGATTTGTCTCCAATGACTCGGCGGCCAAGGTGAGAAGTGCAAATTTGGAGGAGATGATAGATCGCTACAAGGACAAGAAGAGCTTTCTCCCAAAGTGGCAGCCGGAGGATATCGAAGGGTTGGACAAGAGTCCCGTGCTGCTGGAAAGACTGGAGTCGGCCTCGCTTCTAGTTGATCAATCGCTTAGAAGCCAGCTCCTGAGTCGATATCAAGTAAGTTGGCATGATAGTCGTGTTTGATTTGTTGGGTTGGGGTGGTGATTAACGGTAATACCAGGGTGTGACACTCGGAGAGCCGGAGGAAGACATAGACGCGCAGAAAATTGCAAAGGCGTTTATTGATCTCAAGCTGCCCGACAAGATCGATGAAGCCGACTCAACATTGGGCACAGAAATGTCAGACCTCTTCCTTGGTTTGCCCAAAGATGTGGCGGAGGAACTCCGCCGTGCTCGAAAAGCAGGAGTTTGGGCGAGGATAAAAATAACAGAGGATATTCTAGCTTCACTTCAAGCAACCGAGTGGGATCACTTCTTTCAAATTGTGGGTTCAAACGAGATTTTCCAAAATCTGGATTTGATCATTGGCTTCCTTGATAGGGAGGGCGCAGAGATAAGCAGAAGCATGATTGACAAGCTACTCCTCAAACTGAGCAAGGCTGGCCGGACCCGGGAAATACGGCATGTGATGGCAGTATGCAAAAAAAGTACGAACCCTTCGTTGTTGACCCAACCAGTGAGAAGATTGGTTTTTCCATTGGCAAGTTCTAATCAATATGATATCTTTAGAAAAAATCCCCGTGTCCTTTTCTTACATGCTGCGCGCCTTCCAATTGGAATGCAGGGTTTTCCCAGAACGGCTAAAGGAGATCACACACTATTTACCTGAGATCTTTGAAAAAGGCTTCGATGAGCGAACCTATGGCCACTTGATGCAGCTGTACGGGCAGAGCGGAAGAGGAGATCTAGTTATCGCCTTGTTCAACAATTACGAGAATTTTGTCATCACCCGTCCCCTCCAAATGCCCTTTATTCACAATTCGCTGCTGTTCACCTTCACCCAGAACGGTTTGGCCGAAGAAGCGGAATATATCTTTCAGGCTATGAAGAACCAGCTGAATGGCGCGCCGCTGCCCGACTACGATACGTACGGATTCGTGGCCCAAATTTACGAGCACCGTCCCGACTACTATCAAAAGCTGCTGAATCTGGCGAGAGATTACCTCGGAACCGGCATGCCTTTTAGCCCCGCACTATTCGGGGCTCTGATGAAGGCTTGCGCGAAAGCGGGGCGGCTGGATGCCACCACGTTGATTTTTGACAACCTTCTTTCGCGGCCGCAGCTGAAAGCCACGAAGGGTCTGTTTGGGGATTACCTAAGAGCTTTGATGGTAGCCAAAGTCAATCCCTCAGACGAAGAATCCGTGGCTGTAGGCCTTCCGATGTACGAAAAACTACACATCGACCCTTCATATATCGTGGAATATGATACGGGTCTCTCGACATCCCTGCAGCAGGACCAAATGAATATCGAAGCGGAAGAAGAACCGAGCGGCGAATCAGAGGTGGAGGTATCGAATGCCAATCATGAAAAGTACCAGATTCCTGCCGCACCGGTGGCGCCCACAACTGCCGGGGAGCTTCTCGCTCTGGCCGATCTCCAATACCAGCACATCCGCAGGTACCAGGCTCCGGTGATCGCGATGAACAACCAGCGCCTCTTCCTGCGCCTTCTGGTCAGCCATCGCTTCTATAACACCTTCAAGAAAGCCTACCGTTGGTTGGCTCTCGCGACCGGCTTTCGGGGCAGGCAGTCCATCTTTCCGAGTTTCCAGAATAAATCCAAAGTTTCCATTGCCGATTACGCAAAGGGCGCCGAGCTAAACACACCGATCGATCCCGAGGAGCGATACGAATTTGATTACCTGCACCACCCGCTGACCTCTATCGAGATATTTCCGGCGCTGAGAGCAGCCTACGAGACGAAAGATATCGAATTTGCGAGGATGGCCATCGATGACTATGACAACCTCGTGAAAAATCATTCCGATAAAACGAGAGTTCGGCAGCAGGTCAAAGAAGGTTGGGCCCTGATGGCAGAGGCCATGATTATAAACACGCTGGCGATATGTGACGATTTTGACGGTGCGTTCAGGAGATTGGAATACGCCATGAATACGATCCCGTGGAACGTCGAACGGCCAAGGTTGTTTTCCAAGAGGCTCGGCGTGTTTACGGGTCTGCTGGTGAGGAAAGGTTTGGACAGTAAAGTCAGACGTATTTTTGAGAGACTGCAAGCTGTCGAAACGGAGATGTACAAGCTGAATAGGCTCGGATTTAATGACACGCCTAATTTGGGTCTTACGGAATACTACTAACCGGGGCTAGGCTTGAAGAGAGTTATCTGTATATATGGGATATGCCAGTAAATAAAAAATTAGGCGTCTGTGTGATCTTATCAAAAGAATTCTGTTTAGACCTTTCGATGAATCTACCTAATCCATTATACATATAATTAGATGATTAAGCTATTGTTGCATTTTAGATGAAACATAGAAATCATATCATTGTTACGAGCAGCTAACAACTCACTACTAGCAATTTACCTTGCATAATTAAGTATCCTGTAAAATTTTGGCTATACGCTAGCATACTTCTTCCTTTACTCTCTAACGAGATTTCAAAAGATCCTGAACTCACTACGAACATCGAAGCATCCAGGCCAAGAATTTTCACATGTTGGGGACTTTGCGGAATGTCCTAAAGCCTTATCCCTATCCTGCAAGCGGCTGGGAGGTGAGTTTTACTCGCAGATGGCATCTAGGTGCGCTTTTGGTATCTAACTGTATGTTAAGCCCATATATCTACGGTTTTGTAGCCTTATGAATACACGGTAGATGGCTTGCGAATCCACCACGCTCAAATGGTAGAATTACGGCAAAAGATGTTTCAAATTTTGATTCAATATATATAAATTATGGACAAAAAATCTCAATCACAGGGGATTTCTTTTTAGGCTCTCGTGAATTAAAAGGCTGATCGGCTCTACAAGCTTCAAAAAATTGAAATTAATCCGATTAAGGGAAATATCTAGAAATAAGTTAGCGAAACAATAGGAACTAGTAGGGGTAACCAAAGCAACTTGAGAAATCCGAACTCACCTGGGCTTATCAAACACATGATACTGGTGACCTCTCACCCCTTCGCCGTTGAAAATCGCGGGGAATCGATAGCCTTCAGGAACTTCCGACTCGTCGATTTGGTCTTCGGACGACTCCTTTCCGTCGATGATGAACTTACCCACCTATTGAGTCCCGTTAGCACCGTGAAATCAATTTACCCACCGTAAACCCCCAAAATACTACTTACCTGAAGCTCGGTATCCGTAATGGACGACCTACTAACTCTAGCGTACCCCACCCGGTGCAGATCTCTATACAGAATATACTCGCACCATCTATCCCAGTCCGTAGCATCGATATCCTTCATTCTGCTCTCTGCGCTCACGTAGTTGTTATAATTGCCCTTCTTCGGGTCTGTAACCAGATAGCTGAGCAGGATCAATGGCCTAGGACTGTCACCCATGAGCTTGCTAATACCCAAACTCTGCAATCTGCGGTCCTCAGCGTCTTCTTCCTGCCCACTGTGGAAGACGAGAATGTCAACCATCGTTCCGTACATATCCAACGTGGCAAGAATCGCAGGTGCGAGCTCTCCTACGGGAGATGGGAGCAAGTAGTGCGTAGAGTTGACGATGGGGAATTTGGAGAGCAAAGCTGCACCCCACGTGTGCTTGTTCGGACCGGGTCCAAAGTCCGCGTACATTCCAAGATCCTCCGCGAGGAACTGGGTCATGTCGCGATTACCCATGATTATACGCTGCAAGTCGGATTCCAAAAGCCCGACAACATCCAGCTCCATCTCTTTGATGAGATCTCGCATCCTGCGCTCTGAAGACCACATATCGTTGTCCAGAGCGAAATGAACGGTCCAGATTCCAGCGGTGACCATCTTTTCCTTTTCGTGATGTGGTTTGTAGTCATATCGTGGGAAACGGAGGTATGCGATCGAGATGGCCAGAAGCTCCAGGCCAGCGAGCGCATAAACAAAGTACGACCTGGAGGTCCGTCTTGCGCCGCTGAAATCACTTCGAGGTTTCATGGCCGAGCCGGTGCCAGAGTTCTTTATGATCACAGACAAACCAACACCGATGAGGGTCATCATGATGGTCATGACTAGCCATGTTCTTTCGCGAAGAAGGAAACCCCCTGGAACAAAAGCGTACGCAACGACCCAAACGTGGGCCAGGACGAGGAGGTTGTATACCATGAACCCGGTCCCAAAAGTCGCACCGGGGGGATAGCGTGCGCAAGACTGGATGAACGAGGGTGTTACAGCCATCAGATATACGGTAAGAACAAGAGCACCGTAGTATCCCCACCAGCCATGGAAAGATTGCAAGAAAGCTGCGCCAACACAACCAGTGACGAAGAAAAGAGGGCTGGTGGCAAGATCTTGCTTCACAAGGCCGATCAGGAATCCGCCACCCATGGCGATGATTGTGTAGGCGCCATGAGGGGCAGCCAGTGGCCCTTTCACCGGATACCCATCCCAAACCCAGGTGATCATGGTGCTGGAGTCAGATAACAAAGAATGTAGAGCAAAAAGGAGACCGCCGAATCCGATGGCGGCAAGATATTGAGAACCATCCCGTCCAGAGTACATTGTTGTGTCCACGGCTGGCGCAGCTGACCGGCGGAAATGGGTTCTGGAAATCGCAAGAACAGCAAGAATCAAACCAATCTTGTTCCATCCACCATTTACAGAATTCATCAACGGCCATATTGGGTTGTTGGTATGGTTTGCAAACTTGGCAATGCTGGACATGATCAGACCGAGAGAGAAAGCCGACGTTTTGATATCAAACTTGTTTGTAGTACTTTCAAGGCTGAGATTTGCTGCCCACGCCAGACAAGCGAAAAATAAACCCGTTGTGGTGAGGAACAGACGGATTTCGGGCGTGACGAAGAAAAAGGCAACTAGGGTGGCGAGGGACCCGGCATATACCACGCGAACATTCGAAAAAACGGCTCTTCGCACAGACTTTATGCAGAGAAGATACGGAGAAATAGTCGCCAAGATGGCAACTTCGTATCCGGAGATACCCATGTGCCATAGAGGAAAGTCTAAAAAAAATTGTTTAGATATGTCTCTCAAACCTTTGAGTGTGGGAGTTCATACACCAAATCACGACTCCCAGCGATGTTAGAATAGACCAGAAGGCAAACTATTATGAATTAGCATGAGCGGGTACTCGAAATTCTGGGCTCTAAACGGGCAGGCATACTCCTAGATAGAGCTCACTCAGGGTATCAAACATGATGTCCCACGAAAAGGCGTTGGTGAACTCCTGTGCCAACGGCCGCTTCTCTTTCCTATCACGGGTCGTCAACATCCCTCCAATCACTAAACGGAGTTATTTTCAAGTGGATGTTTGCTTACTTTGAGTCCTCGGCATAAACGTCAGCCAGCTGAGTGGTTCTATATCTCACCAACGTTTCACTTTTAGAGTATATTCTTGTTGGTAAAGGATCTTATATAACGGCTTCTATGATAGAAAGGGTATATGGATTGAATAGGATATAGAGGTATCTACATCACATACCCTTTGCTGAGATTCTTAGTGTCAACAAGACGTAGCTCGAAGCCTTCAAAGTCAATAGCCGTAACCGCATCAAATCCAACGTCATATAATATCAACGACCATTCGAAGAAGGCATATATCGTGTAGGCTACAATCGAGGGTCAGCATTCCATGTTTCGGATCGTCAAGCTTGCATCGCAGGACAACAACAACAACAACAACAACAACTTACCTCCAGGAACTTTGTGGACTTTGTGTTGGATAAAGTAGTATATTAACGGTACGAGGGTGCCGAAGAACAGACTGGCGAGTATTTTTCGATACTTGACGGCCTTGGCGTTGACAGGCGATGTCGCAAGGCATCCGAGGGTCCACGGCAGAGTCAGCACAAGGTAAGAGATCATGAAGATGTCGTGCCAATTGTGATCGTCAGTAGACGTGATGTAAACCCAACCTCCACAGAGAAGCGTTCGTGCGATGCCGGTAAACGCGACGAACTTTGGCAGGGAGGCGCCGGGTCTCGCTGTCAGGTAGTACCATAGCACAACGAGGAGAAACCGAGGTCCTATATCGTAGTATCAGCATGTTGGTCGGCGGTGGAGCTCATCCGGTGAGACGTACCCGACGTCAAGGCGATGCAGAGCTGAAAGACCGATCTCTCCGGGTAACGATCACCTATGGTTGCCGACACCGATGGAAACCACTCTTGCGGGTAGCCCTGGTGGTAGAGTGTTAGAACTCTATCAACTCAAGCGGACGCGGATCGATCCTGGCTCACATAGTATTCATTCTTGACGATTTTAAGATAATGCAGGTTTCTGTATCGGTGGAGTACAACAATCAGCGATCCGCATCGTCAGACAAGCCGGTTCGGGATCCCATACAATCCAACAATCAAAGCTCCAATGAACCCCACTATTCAAGCAGCAATACATCAGTCCAATCGCGTTCCAACCACAGATGTGATACCATTGACAGGGAGGACGTTGAAAGGGTTCGTTTTTCCGTACAGTAAGCGAGCACAGTGTGCGTATGTGATATGTATTTCCCATTTAGCTGTCACACGCGAGAGAGAAGATTAGCACCACGACTGTGCGTCATACCAAGAGGGCGGAAGGAAAAGGCAGACTTACGGAGATGACGGTGCTCCCTTCCTTATCCTTCATGTCGTAGCGACTAACGCCGTAGGAGGTGGCGGGGGGAATCGGATGCTCTGAACGCGAGGAGGAAAAAGCTTGAACGAGGGAGAAACACAAACAAGAAAGGCTAAGGAGCGGACGCTGTCATGCCACAATGCAAGAAGGCCCACAATGAATGCCGGAATCAAAGTGGAGAGAAACCAAGCGAAAGAAGAGGAAGTGCTGGACAAAAAAAAAATGCAGCCGAGTGTACCAGGCCCGGCTTATGTTTCTTGGTATGTCAGCGGCTTGGCTCGGGTCTTAATTAGTAGTAGTAAACGGGGACGCTGATGCTTTTGATGAGGACGAGGACGATGCTAAATGGTGAGGACGATGGACGATGCTGCTATGCTGCCGGGCGCGGAAAAGAGAGGAATATACGCACACATGTAACGCTGGTTTATACGATGGCGTATTGTATTCCCATCAAAAACACTCCCTCAACCGCCACGGAAGGAGGCCACATGCTATGTAGCCACGGTGCAATGCCCGTGTCTCTGGGTTTTCGCATCGCATTGCCCGCTTGAGCGAGTCTCGCCATTGTGAGGCATCCCGTTCACCATTCTGAGACGCAGCCATTGCATAGGACGCTAGTTAGAGTCGACCGAGGCAACTGCGAAGGGCCCGGCCAGACGACTCGCGTCCGGCTCAATGCGCGAGTCGGCCTGGGACACGCTGTTGCCAGGCCCCTGTCTCGAACGCTCGCAGTCGCCAAATTCTACGCGAGCACCACCTAGAACGTGCACACGAATGTGGGTGCACATGTTGACGAACAGCCGTGATAAGTCGCGGGAGACATTTGTCGGTAGTCTGGGGATCGCGCCCACGAGAATGGCTCGCGATGTCGAGAGGCTGCTATCACTGGCCACCGTTATGAAGAAGAAGAGTCTATCTGGTATGTCTACGCGCCCTGCTCCTGCTCCTGCTCGCTGCCCATAAAATACGACCGGAACATGTGTTGTTGCGTTGAGATGCCGTTGTTTGACACTAGCCTCTTTCGGCCTAGCCGGCCCTTCCTCCCAAAATTTCAGACCCGTAAAAAAAAACCTTGGGCCAAGGTATCACCGTCCTCCAAACATGTTCCGTCGCCAAAAGTTATAGCGACCCGTTATCAATCCCGCTTTCTACCATTCTCCCTCCTCGAGCCGGGTGTATACTTCGCGACCGCCCTCACGATAGTCAACCATGTCCGACCGGGCCCGCTTCTACCTCGAACAGGGGATTCCCGAACTCCAGGAACTCGAGCGCAAGAAGATATTTACCAAAGTCTGTACGCTTCCACCCCTCCCGCGAAGAAAAAGAATAAACTAAAAATAAAACTAAGAAAAATAAAGTACCCCTCGATCCTAAAATACTAATAATCTCGTTACCCCGAACAGGAAGAAATTCAATCCATCTCCCGGAAACGCTCACAACATGAACACCGCATCGCCGCGGCGCGGTGCAAGCCAGCCGACTTTCTCTCCTACGCAACCTACGAGATGAACCTCGATGCGCTGCGACAGAAACGTATCAAGCGATTGAACATCCGGATGAAAGGCTCGACCAACCATTTAGGCTCCCGCCGGATCCTATTCATCTTCAAGCGCGCTACCCGAAAGTTTCACGGCGATGTACAACTCTGGAAAACCTACATTGAGTACTGCCGTTCGCAAAAGTCGTACGGCTTGCTGAGGAAGGAAATGGACAGCCTTGTCAAATTGCATCCCACCAAGGCCGACCTGTGGGTATATGCGGCCAAGATCGCAGTAGATGATAACGACAGCATGTCCGAGGCGAGGAAATATATGCAAAGGGGGCTGAGATTCTGCAAGCACTCCAAGGAACTATGGGTCGAGTACGCCAAGTTCGAGTGTGTGTTCATAAGCAAAATTGCCGCGAACACCACTCGGATATTGGGGGTCGACGAAGAAGAAGAAGAAGATGCGCCAGACCCGAACGGTCTCAGCTTTGACGACATGGAAGAGGATTCCAGTGTTACATTGGAAGGTGACGAGATTACACTACCCTCTATCACGGAGGCAGAGCTCAACGGTGAAGAACCCGAGCCGAAGGAGGATGAGGCATTAAGAAGGCAGATTATGGAAAAAGCGAACAAGGACGTCCTGGAGGGTGTCATTCCGATAATCGTGTTTGACGAGGCGGTTGCCACAATGGCCAACGATCCTTCCCTGCCGATAACGTTTTTCGCACTATTCGAGAGATTCACAGGTCTAGAGTGCCAGAAGCGATTGCTAGCGCATGTGGACGTACACCTCATGACGACCTATCCGACGGACGCCGGTGCTTTGCTCTGCCATATCAGGGAGCCGTTGGTCGGGGTGCAGGCTACCGACCCAAGTTTCCCGGCCGCCCTCAAGGTTGCATTCAAAAGGTTCGGTGAGGGGAGGGCCAAATCGGACGATAAGAAGGGTTTATATGATGGATTTGTGAC
Source organism: Dactylellina parvicollis (assembly GCA_036971385.1). Taxonomy (NCBI): domain Eukaryota; kingdom Fungi; phylum Ascomycota; class Orbiliomycetes; order Orbiliales; family Orbiliaceae; genus Dactylellina; species Dactylellina parvicollis. The sequence continues at coordinate 170,842 of JAJTUD010000013.1, read as the reverse complement.
TATATTATGCGATATCCTTGGCAAGGAGGGAACCATGGAGGGCGGATTGGATCAAAGCCTTGAAAAGGCGGTGAGATTGTTCCTGGGCCGGGTTGCTAGGTACAGCCAAGAGGACGGGTTGAAGCTTGAACAGGCCGATCAAGTGAAGGATTTAGCTCTGTAGTTGGTACATACGATCCTAAAATGTGTACTTTAGATTTGTAAGATAGCTTGGGGAGTTCTCACGGAGTTTTTCTTTTTAGTTTGGTCGCTCTCTGGCGGCATATCAATCTATTGATTCGACTAGCAACATATCACAACAGTATGTGAAATACCGGGTGCTCGAATATGTCAGCTAGTGTCGATACATTTTTGACCGGAGAATCTTGTCACCGGGATGCATCCCGGGGACCATTTTATCTCAGCACGGGGAATAAGTGTATTCGAAGTTTCTTTCATCGGTATTGAATCGCATTCTCAGCTTGATTTACGATGCTACGATTTGGTAGGAAAGAGAATTTCGTGAAAACCAGGCAGCTCCTATTGATTCCTAGGTCAAGCTGTAATATATGATACAGGAATGGAGAAAATATGTAACAGTGTTATTCCTTCTCCCAATGCTCCTCATATTCAAATGTTGACCCGCTCCATCACTTTCCACCCTGCATGCCATCGTCTATCACCCGGTCAACCCAACTAAAGGTTTCGTCGGGAAATATCGAAAAATTTTGTATAAAAAAAAGTGGGCTCGTGAATATGAAAATCAACTTTTTGTTGTGGGTCGTGAGCATCATTATAAGAAAATGTGGAATGCCGCAGGTGTTGTTGTTGTCGTTGTTGGAATGAGAAGAAGGGGATCGAAGGAATCAAAGGAAGAGGCGATGAGCTTAAGAGTCGAAAACGTAGGTGAGGTGGCAACGACCGCAGTATTGTCGGTTCGACATGGCGGCCATGAAGACACCGGCACCGCACTTTTTTTGGGATAAAAGCGTTAGCGTATAAATTTCTGCAGATGATTGATGGAGGGGTGGGGGGAATGTAAACTCACAGTCTCGGTGGGGCACTCTCTCCTCAAACGTTCAATCTTTCCATCGCTGTCGACCTTATAGTACTTGAGGACAGCCAACTTGGTCTTCTTCCTCTTGTGCTTGATCTTCTTGGGGGTGGTGTAGACCTTCTTCTTTCTCTTCTTGCCACCACCACGCAGACGGAGGACCAGATGGAGGGTCGACTCCTTCTGGATGTTGTAGTCGCTCAGGGTGCGACCATCCTCGAGCTGCTTGCCGGCGAAGATGAGACGTTGCTGGTCGGGTGGGATTCCTTCCTTGTCTTGGATCTTGGCCTTGACGTTGTCGATGGTGTCCGAGGATTCGACCTCGAGGGTGATGGTCTTACCCGTAAGGGTTTTGACGAAGATTTGCATCTTGTTGGATTACGCCTCACCGAGCGAGTAATCTGAGAGGGTTGGAAGAAAAAAAGTCGTGAGAAAAGCGAAACGTTGTAAACCAAAAGCGGTCTCAGCAATCAAATTGCGTCTGAGGAGAACGAGTCAGCCTCTTGGAAAAAAAAAAAACAAAAGGGAAAATTGAAATTAAAACATCGTGATATCACAATGGGTGTGTGGGTAGCTGTGTGGTTAGCTGCTCGGTTGGCAGCTACATACAGCTATATACAGGATGTTGAAGCTGGAACGGGACGTGTGATAAAGGGGTAAAGCTGCAGTATCGTGAGGGGAATGGGGGAGGGGTAGCTTACCTTCGATGTTTTTGGTGGTTGATGGTGAGAGAAAGGAGAAGAAGGAGAGGGGATGATATCGACGTCTCTTTTTCTTCTCTCTTCGGGTTCGAGAGCGTGCTACAGATTTCTAAGCCGGGGCCAGCTGGCGTTGGTCGGCGCTCTGTGTGTGTGTGTGTGCGTGGGTGATGCGATTAGATTAGATTAGATTAGATGAGGGTTGGTTGTAGCCCTAGTTGCTCGGTGGAACAGCAGGTCACGTGGAGATTGGGGACGACCGCCAAGAGATGCTGGCAACGCAAGAGGCAGCGATCGGGGCTAGACTAAAGGGGGAAAGCGTGGGCATGGCAACGCCCGCGGCCTGTCTGTTTGGATGCACGGCATGCAGTTGCCCCACCAGACGAGACGCCCGTGGTGCGGCGGCAGCCCTCATCTCAATTTCCTTCCATTGCGCGCGCCGTGTCAGCTGGCGAGATTAATGGAATCTCGAGGGGCCTCCCCCGGGGTAACCGCTCTGGTGGCATCTGACGCTTGCATATTTCCGCTGGCGCTCGCTCGCTCTAGTCCCAAATGTCGCCCTTCGAGGCGAACGTCGACCCGTAGATGGACCGTTCGTTCCAGGCCGCAGCGTTCTCGCAGCGTGCTCGCAGCGTGCTCGCTAGTCCGTCGCTGTCGCAGGGACGTGATATATCGCCATGGACGCTCGAAGCCGCGACGGTGCGTGCCCTGGGCGACGGCCTACACAGGACGCGTCTCCAGGGCCCTCCCCTCGATAATGAGGTAGTTGCCATCTGCCTGGCGGCCATGCGGTCATCGTCGTGATGCGGTCGGTGGTGGTGGTGGTCGTTGTGGTGGTCGTCGTCCGGGGATGGAAAACATCCGGGGCCTCACACTCTCGTTGCGGCCCATCCGCCCAAAACTAACCCAACAATCAACTCGGAGAGACTCTTGATACCTTCCACCCAAGCTCGCTTTATTATTATTATCTTGATGCATCCATCCGCCATCCATCCATCCATCTCCTCTTCCCTTACTTCTCCCCATCTCTCCCCTCTCCTACCACCCACCGCTCCCCTTCACCCCTCCTGGCAGGGAACACAACCTCCAATCGCTCTTTCCGTTTATGAGTAGATGACAAGCGCTCTTTGACCTCTTGACTTTTCTCTCCTTCTCCTCCTCCTTCCGTCTTGCGACCGTCCTTGAAACATATATCCATATCGTTCCTGTGGAACCGTACCCTATAACGCCTTCCATAAAGCTGAATGTATCATCATATCGACTGTGCAACCGTAAACAAAACACAAAAACAATTCCGGAGCATCGTCCTCCAGTAAAAAAGCCGGACCCGTACACGCTCGAGGCACCCAATTGAAACACCGCCAGCACCAAACCAAACCAAAAAAAAAAAATACCAAAATCGCAAGGATAGATCGCAATACACCTCGGAGACAGAAGAGAAACTCAACAGAGCCTTGATCTCTTCCCAGAAAACAACCATCGCTCACATACCCTCACGGCCTTCCCGTGCTTCCGGTACAAGATATATACCAAGCCGCATAAACAACACATACTCGGAGCCACCAAATCGATACAAAACGACTAACCGCAACAAACAGGAAAACGACAATTCGACAAGCAAAAACTATAGCTGATTTTCCAAAACCTCGAAAACGGACATCGCTGTTGCACGGTATATCTCCGAGTGCTTAATTGCTTCTTGGTATTATTCACGTCACTGCGAGTTTTCTGGTTTCTGGTCGTGAGGGATATACACATACACTATCGACACATTTAACACACTCAATCTTTGGCAACACGCATACCCATTCTACTTCTTCGTTGAACGTGGAATTGCCAGCAGGATTGAATACGCTCGGCACTAAGCCTGACTAGCTAGAGACCCTCGGTTGCCTTGACTGGTCAACTGAGGCTCGCTGCACTATACCTCATCCGAAGTTCTCTGAATACCGTTTTTGATATAGTAAACCTTTCTGGTATGATATACACAGAATTTGTCTCTCTCTCTCTCAACCGTGCGCACATGATTCTGATACAGGAATTCGCAAACCAGGTTTATTTCATGTCAGTTCGGTGTTGATCGAACAAGGGAGTATTTGAAACAACGTCAAAGATGTTACCCGCCCAGAACCAAGAATCTCGGACTACAACAATGGCCACCGCAACATTCCAACCCGGGCCGGCCAACGCCAGCATTCCGCCATCGGTGCTAACCCACCGTCGGCGCGTTTCAAACATTGAAGGTCGGCCTAGAAAGCGACAGTACACTCAAGAATTTCACCCGTACCCGACAGTGGCACCCGGTCACATTTCGAGACATAGAAAACACAGGTCCCAGCCGGTCAACTTTTTGGATGATCCGAATCTCTTGATCAATTCGAATGGGCTATCGTACACAGCGGCAGCAAACGCAGCAATCATGGGTAGGAAATTCGCAAACTTTTTGCAAGAGAATAGGATACCCGAAGATATGGCGCAGAACTTTGGTGTAAGACAGCGGTCAATGTCCGAGGTGAACCTGCAACAAGGGTTCCTACAGGATGTTACCGGTGGCATCACCAATGCGCAAGATCTCGTAAACAATCAGTTACATCAATCCGGAACGCCTAGAGGACTGAACGGGATGAGTAGGTTGAATATCATAACGCATGGTCGATAGGCAATCGCTAACAATACCTGCAGACTTCATGCCTATTACACCAGGAAGCCCGTTCATGGGGATGATGCCGCAGCAGGCACCTGGATTCTCACAGCAAATCTCCCAGCAATCTATGAACACTCAGTTTATATTATCACCAGAATCAACACTCAAGCCAGCGAAAAGAGCGTTCCCAACTCTCTCAACAAACATAAGATCAATACCACCACCACCAGACCTGGTTGAAAAGATCAAAAGTCACATGAGACGACACTCGGTAGATACGACACCGGTCATGAGAAATATGGACTCATACTTTGTAAACATGGGTTCAACCTCGAGTCTGCCGTCGCCGCCGAATTCCGCGCCATTGGTGACCACAAATGCTTTCGACATGGCGCCGATGCCAAATCCTCAAACGTCTGCCATCTCACACATCAGTGTTCCCGAGGAGGGAATTTTTGATGATGAGGAGGACGATGAGAGCTACTTCTCCCCATCGGGCTCTAGCGCCGGACACAGTCCTGTCATGCCATCCAGTCCCCACATGCAATCGATAGATGGCATGCTAGCAACTGACAAGCTACACCATGCTCTGCAGAATGTGGCTTCAAGGCAGGGCGGCTTGGACTCTGGCGATTCGATTCACTTTTCAACGGAGAATATTGATGATCTCGATGACGAATCGCGAGTTCCCGGTGGCTTCGTCAAATCATCTGGCATATCTAATGATGAGATTTCGGCGTACATCTCCGGACCCGAACAATCGGACAACAAATGGGTTTGTCTGTTCCCGGAGTGCCAAAAACGGTTCGGCCGCAAGGAAAATATCAAATCTCACGTCCAAACCCACCTCGGAGACCGCCAGTTCAGATGCGAGGTCTGCAAGAAATGTTTTGTCAGGCAACACGATTTGAAGAGACACGCAAAGATCCACACGGGAATCAAGCCTTATCCGTGCAAGTGCGGGAACAGCTTTGCCAGACACGATGCATTGACAAGACACAGGCAACGCGGTATGTGCATTGGCGCATTCGAAGGTATTGTCAAGAAAATTGTTAAGAGAGGAAGACCGAAGAAGATCAAAGTCGAAGGAGAACCGGAAACGCCCAAGAAGAGACGAAGAAATAAGAAGCGCGCTAGTGGAGCTGAAGGTGGATCCTCATCTGGATCCAGTGCTTCGATATCATCCGGGTCCTCCATTGGTGCGTCCTCGCCGTCAGCATGCGACGACAATGAAACTTGGGAAAACCCAGCATCGCCGCTTTTGAGGTTACTAGAAACTGTGCCAGAAATCGCTTCGAATCAGCCCGCGTTGATAGGGAAGCGCAAAAGAGATACATCTTCAGAGCCCGAAGATGAAGAGGAAGAGGAAGATGAGCCGGCAAGCGCGAAACGTGGAAAGTTCGATACAGTTCCCATGAGCTCGTTTACTGAGTTCGGAGCCGGAGATTTCGTCCTCCCGCCAACATCGCCACTGTATTCAGCACCATCGACGCCGAGCGATCTCATAAACACCTCTGCATCCAATGGTAACCAAGATAACGGACTTGGCTTCTGCGATCCCTTATTAAGCTCTTTCGACGAGGACACGAGCTTTACCCCTGAAGGATCACCAGATATCGCCGTTCTTCACAGAAAATACGCAAGCGCCTTCAATACACCCGAATGGGAGGGACTCTCCGGCCCCGCAATCGCTGCGGATGAAGTTGACCTTCGGGAAATCTTAGGTCTGCCCGACCTAGAATCTTCGTCAATCACGGCAACAGGATCAAGCGACGTTGGCTCCGCCTTTCCGTTCCTCGGAAACGGTAAAGACATGAACCACGATATGACGTTGTCGAATCTCAACTCTCTGAACAACGGATTCGACCTCGGACTTGGTGACGAAGGATTTGATTTCATCAAGCCAGAGTTATTGCAGGAGAGCGATGTTTTGGATATGCAGTTATGGCAGAACTTGCAGGGCGATTACTAAAGAACCAAAGCCCCAAACACAAATTCTGCAACAAAACACAAGTCGCATTTCCTTTTTCATCACAACCCTGCAGGAGTTCTTTGCTATTTTAGGCTTGGTGTTATTCCAAAAAAAAAGTATGGTAATGGGCAACAAGCAAAAAGTTGAAGAGTACATCGATCAGGTTATTTCCTTTTCTGGAGTCCTTTCGCATCTTTCGGGGAAATTGCATCTTTTTCTTCAAGGCTTTTTTAATCTCTTCTCATATTCAATCTTATAGGGACCGGAGCAAAAAAATGGTTTGGTTTGGTCATATTTTCTTCTGGCATCATTTGAGTTCAGTCTTGGGATTTCTGCAGCTCCTATACTCTTTATCCAAACCGTACTAATGACCTCCTTTTTGATATTTTTATCCTGCGTTTGATTTCCAAAGCTATTTCTTTTTCGATGCGTCTACGTAAACGACCACGATATCGCGAGTTTTCCATCTTGCACTGTTTTTACCATTCATGTCATATATAACTTTTTATAACTTTCGAATAAGTAACGTGACAAAGTGACGAATTGAAGTCTATATCTCGCGAAATATTTCTTGTTCCATTATAAATTATCATTGTCTAAGAATAAATATAAATCCAACTTCAGCAAAGGTTTATAGCGCCTTAAAATGCGGTTTCCCCAACCTGGACCCCAGGTGGCCTTTTCGACTGCTTTAGAACTTTACGAACAAGTTCGATAATCTCATCCTCGGTGCCTATATTATATTTGAGATTCAACATACGAGAGCCCTTGAGTGAGTTGGTGCGGCTGAAAGACTAGCATAAATTATTCTTACCTTCCGGTCCTACAATCATCACAGACACAGGTTCCCAGACCTTTTCCTTCGTCACCTTTGACTTCATCGAGCGCTGTCCGACTGAGCATGTAGATGGAACGATCAGCAATATTCCGAAGAAAATTTGGAACTCGCCAGCGATGTTATTTACTTGGTACAATAACACTAGGCAAACCGCCCAGTATACTATAGAACGTATTATCAAAGCCAAAGCTTTGCAGATATGCGTCTAGACTCTCCGGAGGGCTATTTTTCGGCCCGTTAGCTAGGTTCGCTACGAATGTGGATACCAGTTACGGGAAACTTGCATCGTATCATCCCGGTACATCGTATCCGGACCACCAGCCGGGAGCACCATAATAGCCCCATCTTTGAAAACATGGGAGTTGAGAAAACTTTTGAAAACTTCTTTACGCTTTATGGCGTCTTCGTAGTCGGCGGTGGATACATTAGAGCGTATATCCCTGGTTTTTTTTTTACTTTCCTCAGTATAATTTCACATGATCACGAACAACATCATGGCATTGAACGAAAGAGAGTTACAAACCATTTGTGAAGCACCATCGGGTTGATGTGCGGGTACTTTCCAAACTTTTTCCTGTAGCCTTGGTAGAACTCGGACTCGTACGTAGGAGTCCCATATTTGGATATGCGCGACGGTCTAGCCACCCGCGCCAACATGAAACATCAGCATGCCGGTCAATGCAATCCGCGCAATGCAGGAGTTGCAGCAATCTCACCGAATACAAGTAGTCCGTATAGGATGAATTATTTGTCGGTAGCCCGGACAGTCTCCACAGTTTGTCAATATCGAGATCGATATATGGGATGGATGTGAACTTTGTCATGTCCTCCACAAACTTGGACATGATGGATCTTTTGGACTGGATCAACGTCCCAAACACCCCCTTCGGCGTTATTATCCTGGAGAGCTGATTTCAAGCGTGATGATATTAGATCGCACGTATATACCTTGCGAAAATCCGGATCATTGATGTTGCCTACCTTTTTTTTGGTGGCTGTTTCGTTTTGCGGAACATACCAGACCTGCTGGAGCAGTTTCAGGTTGTGTATATCCCGTGAGAAAAACCCAAGGGTATCCATTATGCTGCATGTCAATTTTTTAGTGATTTGGATGACGATGAAACTGTGTAGGAATGTACCTCGAAGCCGGCATGACCCCTTCAAGCTCTGAAACCCCGAGCGTAGGCCGCAGTCCAAAAATCCCTTGCAGTGCAGCCGGCCATATGATGCTCCCGCAAGCTATATATTTTTTTTGACAAAGTCGTTTCGTAGCTCAGCAATCCGAAGCTTTTGCGGCTTTTCGATCTCCGGGCCTCGGAATGACCACTTACTGTCTGTCCCCACCGCAAAGTCCACCCACTCGTACCCCGCTACCGCAACCGCACTCCCCGTACTGCTCCCCGCGGGATCCAAGTACCCGTCCGCCCGTGGGTTAAAAGGGCACTGGAACTCGCTCCAATCTCTCGCCGTCTCGCCCGTTGCGAACTGCGTGGTCTTTGTTTTACCGATCACCACAGCTCCCAGGTCGAGTAGCTTTTGTATTGCCGCTGCGGTCTTATTTGCAGGACCGTGGTACGCGGCAAATGCTCTGCTCGATGCGCTTGTCGGTAAGCCTTTCAGGTCGATTATATCTTTGACGGCGATACGTTTGCCGGCAAGAGGCAGCGTATAGCACGAGGAGCGGTTGGAGTAAAGCCGAGAAGGGACTGGTATCAAATCCGTAAAGGAATGTTTGAATCTGAATGTCCGAAGAATTTGAAACGAAATTAGTGTCGAAGTATTTGAAGAACCGCTTTGTATAAACTACTATACCCCGTTCTGGAAATCAAAGATTGAGAAGTTATAATTCAGCAAGAGACATGTATCTTACCCGTCATGTCCCCCCACAACCCCGTACATGAAAGCTCCATACGGATCAGGGTATAACCTCATGGCCTCGTATATCTTTCCTTGGGATATAAAATATGGACCGTCCGGTATCGACTCATCCGAGCTCAAAAAGGAATACTGGTTCACACCCGCGCTTCCCAGCGACTCGACCGTTCCACTCAGAATCGCGGGAGCCTGTTGCATTTTCGGATCCAGCGCGAACAGCACGGACCCGACGAACAATGACCCGAACACGTCGTCCGTTCGAAACATGTATTCGAGCATCGACCGCAACCATTCCGGCGTGAGCTGGGACGCCGATAGCGGACAGTTTAGTACGGTTATTGGCTGCACTTCTTCGCTGGAAATGTTGAACGTCAGATGGCCGTCCGCATCTGTGATATTGATAGTTACACCGTCACCAACCGTGGCCACCAGCTTTTCGGATACGAGATACTTTACGTTACTCGATTCTACGATAGACATCACTGATGCAGGCGTGCTGGCGGTTAGTGCGATGCTTTCGATCGCTTGCTGCATGCCGCGGACGTGCTGTAGCGCAACATTGGCGACGAATAGAAAGCCGATTGCTCCCAGCATTGTTGGAGCTAGAGCTGCAAGAGCGGACGCAGGCGCACGGGAGGAGGGCTTTAAGATCGGAGGGCTCGAGCGTTACCCTCGAGACAAGACAAGTTTGTCAACCGTGTCTGATATAACAATCTTGACGATTCAATCCCGCTCGAGGGTTTAGTAGCACTGTGCACACATGTTTAGTACAGCTACATGACTTCAATCGAACCAAGGGCGAACTTCTGTGGAATGATGGGTGGGTTTCTGGTATGCTGCCGCGCCAACAAGGCCTAACCTCAAGGTTGCTTGCTTACATGCAAATCCCCCTTGCGATTTCTTGGACGTAACTTCCTGATGAAGTCATAAAAGTGTTCATACGACGATTAGTTTAAGCTGGCCATGTTCTCTTTCAGCTGATATTTGTCGTTAAGAAAAATAAACATAAAAAGTAAAAACTCTCATAATTTGGATATTAGAATATGTGCCCGAGTTGGAAAGGATGACTTCTTGCTAGAATAGTATGGAACTGCCGGCTTTGGCTCATGCTGGGAGGCTGGAAGCAAGGGGTACCACGGCCAGGGGAGAAACGGAGAGAGGACGCGATAGGATCTGCAGGGTGCAGAGCCTTTCTCTAAAAAAAATAAATTATTAAAAACAACAATGCGAGGGATCCGTGAAGCCCAGCCCAGCCCAGCCCATTCGCACATGTGAGTCTGTTCTCGGTGATGGGGGCCATATGCCAGCCACGGTGTATCTCAAATTGTGGCTTTATGTACTCGGGGAGAAAAAACCTCCGAACTTAGATTTCTGCAGGTAGCATAAGGTGGAAATTAGAATATTGAACAGCCGATATCTAAAAGTATTGATTTCTATTGCTATCCAGATTCGAGCGGGGTTTAGGAAATTGTAGTTTATCATTGCGAATTTTGCAATTCAATTAGTATTATCTATAATCTATAATAGCGAATAACGGGAGCGAGGAAGAAAAAAAAAAAAAACACCGGTCGCAAGTACTCCAAAGGGTTACTCTTAAACGAAAAAATAAAGTTATTCAAGGTGTGTAGGCTGGAGGAAGAAATTTGTGTGGAGCTGAATGATATGGTGGACAATCCAAGGGTTGACTGCGCGGCGGCTGTATTCAGAACGTTTCCTTCATAGAAGATCTTTGGTAGGTCGAGTCGGGCCGGACATTCTACATGCATATATGGGTTTGGCCCAAAGCACGTTACCTGCAATCGTCAAACCGGGCCGGTCAAGTATGATATGTCAACAAAGGCCTTTGTTAGAAGATAGGAGGTAATTTACAGGAGAATTATACAATAGCGACAATGTTTGTCAGTGTGTGCAGAACAAAAGAGTAAATCGCTAATGTATAAGGAGCACTAAAAAAGGGAAGTAGAATAAAAGGCTTGAATCCATTTTGCAAAAGAATTGAAAGATAGAAACCGACGATTGAGGAAGCAACAACAAAGGGACTGGGGGAAAAAAAGGGTATACGCCATGCAAAAACAAATGAACTCTCGGAAAACAGGACCAAGACCTTCTCTATGGTGTCGTCAAGAGTGCCCAAATATTTGACTGCATCTCTATCTACGCCTTCAACAGCCGAAGGTTATTGGGAAGGATGCGGATATAAAAAGGGCTCTGGCTTGCGGCATGTACGCAAACCGAAGAGCAATCACAAAACTCTTTCTAGCTTGATCGTGGGTTCGTTAGGCATCGGGATTTGTGACCTAGTGCAATATAAAGTTAGTAAAGGTGTTTGGCTGGTTAGAACAGGGGCACTGCATACCTTTAGTATCCGCCTCGAAAAGTCCTGGTTGTCTGCAATACTACCATCGCTCAGCCTTCTGTGCTGCAACATGACGGGATCCAGTCTGCTGTCCTGCTGTGGTTTTCGGATGGAGGCGGTAAACTCCTTCGCGGCGAGGGCAGCTCTATACTCTTCTTCAGCCTGGCGTCTCCGATTTCTTCGGACTACCAAAAAGCCGCCAACGCAAAGGGCAATGATGGCAATGACACCGACGACTGCACCGGCGGCCATACCAGCCTTGTTTGTGCTGCTGGTCTGACCTTGTGCGGCATTTGTCCCCGCGGTAGCGGTGACGGTGACTCCTGATCTGACAACAGTCTGGACCGATGGGGCCTCCGTAGATGATGATGAGCTGTCGCTTGATAGAGTGGAGGAACTCGACTTGGATGTCTTGGAGTTATCGGCTGGGGGGCTAACTCCGGTGTATCCAAACGACCAAGCCGACGCACTGCCGCAGACTTGTTGAGGGTAGCCCTGGCAGGGAGCGTTACATTGTGACTTGTCAACTTCACCGTCCTCCGGAAAAGCGTCACCGCAGTAACAAGTCGATCCTCTGGTGACAGCCCAGATAGCCATCTCGGCGTCCCTGCATTGATCGTGACAGAGACCTTGTGTTTGGTATGTATTGGGGCCCATGTTTTTGAGGTCGCCTGAGTTTTTGTAGCAGCCGGTCGACTGGTCCTGGGCAGCGACAGGAGCGATTGCTCCGAGTGCCAGTAAGGCGGCCACTATTGTCGTTAAAGTATACATGTTGATGTGTGGGTGTGTGAAAGAGCGTACGAAGAGAGTGAAATGTCTTCGGCAAGGGAGTGTCGAAGGGGGTTGGTGACAAGGAAAAACTGATGAAGGATCTATAGAAAACGTGTTGAATCAGTATCGTGAGTTATAAAGAGGAGCGATCGGTCGAGGTGCTGCCTGGCCATGTGGTCCGAGAGATCCGCCCGGACAATCGATAGCCAAATGCGCGCCGTCCCTCTCATTCAACATCCGCACAACGCATGTCTGCCTACCTTTCAGTTAAGAGGTCCCTCCCTTTCCAATATATCAGACGCAGAGTACTCCACGGTCGGATGGGTCGGATGCGGACCGAAAGATTGCTGGAAAAGCGATGGTCGGGAAGGTTGGTGTTGAAGTTAAAGTTGAAGTGGGAACACACTGCTTTGTCGTTCCAAAATGTCTTGATGCGATTCCCCTTTCCTTCTAGTGAACCAACGCCTTTGTTTTATCGATACCTCGCAACAGCAAACAAAGTCGTCTCTTGTCGTTACAATGATGAATCCCTCTGGAGATAGCCCTCTCAAGTAGCAGTGGTGTAATATTCAGAATCGTTCGGCTTGTCGTGGTTGCTTCGGCCCTTGTTAATTTTTTCCTTCTAAGAAAAAAGCTAGGTGAGGGAAAAAATAACACCGTTCAGAGACGAAAGGAGGGCGACGAAATGGAAGAAAGAAAGAAAACACCAAGAGAAAGCAGAACTCGCGAAAAGATCGAATATTTGTCGGAAATGAGAGTGTTGGTAAACGAATGGACAGAGAAGTAGACCAGCTGTACCCTGTAGTTGAAGAAACTCGAGCGAGTGACTGACGGTGAGGGTTTGAAGGTGGTGGTTGGTGGTGGTGATGAGGAAGGAAGAGGAGGAGGAGGATGGGGGTCCCTTTGGTTTTGACCAAACGGGAGGAAAAAGGAACAACCACAACCAAGCACATACAACCACCCCAGGAAAGGAGTCCAACAGCCAGCCAGCCAGACTTACAGACACACACACACACACGCTGCTGCTGCTGCTGCTGCTGCGGGAAATTGGCTGGCACACAATCTTCGCACTTGCCAGGGCGCATGCAGTAATAATCGACGTCTCTTTCCCTTGGTGGAGCAGGACGATTGATGGAAGATACGGATAGCCACGGACGACGAATATTAGCTGCATGTAGTTATTCTCATCCATCGAGGAACGATATCATGACCTGATCACAGTCGGTCTCCTCGTCCATTCTCGATTCTATTCGTGGACGGTGCAACAAGTACCGCAGTTGCTTGCTGCCAACATTGCTCGATCCACATAGCTCGTGATAGTTGGTATGTAAATATGAACCACCCAGCACAGCCTCTGGCCAAAATCACGAGAAATCCGGCATTCTGACTAGTCTACATACACACATATATATAGCATCAAAAGCCCCGTCGCCCTCCGATTGAAGCGAAATTGGAACGCGCAAATGCGTATATCTTGTATGTATGTGCATATACACGTTCGCACATCTCATTCCTGCGCTGCCGGTGCGACCCACATTTTGTCAGGACGGATCAATTCGTCGGAGCTGGTCACTCTGGCTGGCCGTGGCCCTGGCTGCTGCGAACGCACGGGACGGCTGTCATAATTACCGCCAGTCGCCCGCCGTTTCTTCCTGACAGAACCTGCGTCGAGATAAGGATACATGTCCAAAACAAAGTACATACTTACATACTCATTCTAGGAAGGAGGCGATCTCTTCTTTATCTCTCTCTCCCCTCCCGTATGTACCTGTGTACATGCTCGACACTTGAGCATCGGACGCCAGAAGCAGGTGTAAATCCGACTGCTACCGAGCGAAAAAGACCCACTACCGGCGAACTTCTCGTATTTGTAGACGTCTACGAAGAAATGGCAGTCCGAGATGGCGCCCGAGTGAGACGGCATCTTCCTTGGGCCCCCTCCCAAACGAAATAAAAATCTCTCAAACGGGGATCGATGAGGCAGGTGAGAATAAGCAAGTGGAAGGGAAGACAGGATTTCGCGGCGCAATTTCGCGTGTTTGAGATGCGACCACCCCCTTTTCCGCACCCCAGTCCATCCGCCTTGGCTGCCACTAACGCTGCAAGTGCCTTCTCCGAGATGCGTTACGGAACGGTAAGCTGCCGTTCTGCTGCTGCTGCTTGCTTCAGACAGATGAGCCCGGTCTGGTCGCACAAGATAATATTTGATTTGAAGGAATCGGTGAGTGTTTGCGAAATGCTCTGTCCTGCGATATATCCTCATCCTCGTTGGCGTCCGTTGGGCTAGGAGGCACCGCCAATTTGTCCGGTAATACAAGCCACCCACAAAATAAATGAAAACACGCATGAACGTCGTGGACAATCTCCATACACCAACGGTCCACGATTCCCGGGTCTCCAGTTTCAGATTTATCAATAAACCAACATGTGCCAGCTAAACACACTGCTATCTCCGAGTGGTGTGTTGTGGGAGACGTCCAGTTGATCATGCTGCCATTGTAGCAGGCAAAGCAAAAAATACCCTGACGAGCTGAAAGCAGGTACTCCCGCACTCTGGATAACCGTTACGGAACCCGAATCCGTCGCCCAGCAAGTAACCAGAAGATCTGCCTCTCCATTCGAACGAGGCGTCTTCCCATATCCGTAACACCAGTGCCAAATAGTTCCCATAAACGCCAATCGAACCATCTTGAAACCTCCCCGCCAACGCAACCTCTATAGCGTTTAGCCTCATCTATCGCAAGTTCGTTATCGAAGAAAACCTAAAATCTGTTTCGACCGAAAGTAGAAACACATGTACGGACGGACGCCCAATGCGAATTCATAGGATCAAATGCCACTTTTTCATTCATGAGACACAGCGCACCATCTCCCCCCCCCCTTCTCTCCTCTAACCAAAAGCCGTATACACGTACAACGCTTCTGAAACCTCATACCCCTCCCCCATATTCTTTCTCTACCTTACATACATACATACATCCATCCATCCATGCACGTGTGGCTATGCCGCAAGGCATCCAGATCATCGCCAACCAGACAACTCATATCTATGTACTAAAGTAGTATGGACAAATCCCAAACCCGGGCATATGCAAAATTTTCGAGGAGAATTCGCCTATCGATTCCGGGGACTCTGTGGCTGAGGCCCTATCAGATTGTACCACACATCCATGATGTTCCCTCTCTCTGCCGGCAACATGCTATACTGCAACGAATATAGATCTCTTCGATGGATTGGCGGAACCTGCAAAATATCCCAACCGTAGATTTTATTAGTCTTTGTTTCTTCATTTTCGAGACATTCCTCTGAAAGTGGAAGCACAATCGAGAGATGGGCATCTCGTAGGAGGAGATCCGCAGCTCGGGTTTGTTCTACAAGATAGGGGAGGTAAGAGGCTCACAAAACGTCCAGTGACCAGGCAAAGCAGCACCCGCGGAGAAATATAATGTTTCCGCAAGCGACCTCCCAGCTGAAAATACTGTCGAAACATTGCTCGAAAAGATAGAGGCACCGACTGGCAAAAAAGAATTGATTATGTGTCAGCAATGTATCACCTCTCGCTCAAATCCGTAAGGACGCATTGACAAGGGGGAAAGTACCTGTAGCATAACATAAGATATATGACCACACTCCTTCGGTCTCCCCTCGCTTGGCAGTTTATCGATATCCAGCATCTCAAACTCCACCCCACCAGGCAGCCTCTTCGCATCCTTCGTTCTCAGCATGATCGCAAACAACGGAAAGTGGTTAAGACATGCGAGCAGCGTTTCCAACCCAGCCTTGATACCGATAATGATCATTCGCGCCACCGCAAACGTGAGGTAGTAGACCAGGACCGTCGGTAGTAGGAAAAACAAGAGTGTGAATAGGATGGTACCCACGAGGAGTTGATCGATGTCATAATCGCATGAATCAATGCGGTTGCGAAGAACATTGCGCTTCTTGCCCCTGAAAAGATGAAACAACGATATGATGGTTGTGAGCTGCCAGTGATATATCCTCGCCGAGGCAATGTAAAACGAATATATGTGCAGCGTCAAGATTGATAAGAGATCCGAGAATATGGATATGGGCATCGTTGCACCCGCAAAGCTCGAGAACCCGATTACCCAGATGAGCCTGGCAAGATGAGGCCGCACACTCGCCATCGATCCGGCCCAATAATCAACAACCCATAGGAATAAATCTCCTAAAAAACAGGCGAGTTCATTGTTCAGTTTCAGACCGGCAGGTTTGCCTTTAAGCCAAGAAATCGTCTCGTGCAGCCCATCAATCGTATAAGTTCTCAACAGGGCATCCAGCCAATCAGCCACGCCAGTGGAATTTTCAATGAGGAAAGATCCCAGCGCAATTCCAATGATCACATCGTTCGCAACAAGCCACAGGCTGTTGTAGAATCGAATATAATCGGGATGAACTGAGTTGGCGCTTTCTAGATCGCCTTTGCGTTTCCTCAATTTCCTATACTGGGTCGGCCAGTAGCATAATTGCTGGAGCCTGATATCCAACTGTTGCGCTATACTCGTCAGCGATGACGACAGGATTGAAGTACTCGGCGGTGGGCAGACTAACCAGTCGCAGAAACATCCTTTAGGGCAGCAACGTCGGGCCGTAGCCTCCACTCCACGATCCGAAGGACAAGCTCATTAGCCGCCCTTTGGACTGTCAACATGGAGACAAAACACCTGATCAGAAGCGGATAGGCTAGGAGAACTAGACTCCACAGTTTATTGACCGCTCGATCCCAGAGGTTTGTCGCTTGTTCGACAACCCGTTCACCTACACTCATGCTCCTCGTTCGACCGATTCGGTACGTGACATTGAGAAGAGTCGACATCTCCCAAGAGCAATTGATCTACGTGTGAATTAGTATACTCTGGCAAAATTGTGCACAAGCTTAGCAGCAGCACTGACCTGCCCGATTATTGCATCCATCGACTGTTCCTTCACCGTTAACTGACGTTGCCGTACCGAATGGAGCCTAATCTTATCGGACAGCTGACCGTGCAACGGCTTCACATACTCCACCTCTTTCTGTGACGCCTCTTTCACTACTACGATCTCCTCGTCGAGGACAAGCGATATCGGTTTCAAAGACATGTATTGCATACGCCATGGCGATGGCATTTCAAACATCACAACTTGCATGGTGATATTGGTTTCCTTTGGGCAGTATATCGTCGGGTATAGCGAGCTTTCAGTGAGCGTAGCGTGAATATGCCTGGCTTCAAATTTCTTGGGCGGTGGCCCGTTTAGTGTACCTAAAACGTGCAGCCTAGTTCGTTTGCTCATTTGGAAGAGTTTCGTAAGGGAAACGACGGGTTTCTTGAATATCGCGCCGTTACGTAGGGCGTGGTCGATAGCTTTGCTCTAGAATTTCAACGATTAGCAATATGGCTTTTTCAGCCTGGGTTATCCCAAAGCCACCTTACATCGTCAGCGTTGAGCAGAGCAACCACAAAGATATCAAACTCCGAGTTCCGCCATCCAACCAGCAAACCTGAATTTTCTTTCCTCGGCAAACCGCACGGCCAGAATATCCGCATCAAAGTTTGCGAGGAGTCCATGGCGAGCGATTGGGGCTACTTTAGAAGCTTCCTCTTCTCCTCAATTGCTCCCTGGCGGATATTCCACCGCTGCTGGCTCGTGAGTGCTAACGGCCGAGTTAGATTAGCTTGTCTCGCAAAGGAGGGATTACAATGTAATATGCGCGTACCAGCCTAGTTTCCCTCGCAGCGATTCTCTCCAGAGGAATCAATATCAGAAAATAAAGAAAACTTAATAAAGCAAACCCTTTGAGCACTCGTCCCTATCATGCAAAAGCTCCAATTAGCGTTCCCCCCTTTTCCCGCCATGATTACTGCAACGAAGCCTTACGAAAGCCCCGTTCTCCCAGGCGAAGACCAAGAGTTCGAAAGCACGTGATACAATCGAGAATTTTGCGGTGAAGTAACCAGCGACAAAGACAATGAATGTCAGTGTCAGAGAAGGGTGCATCAATAAGGCAGCATTCGAAGGGCGAGGGGTATGTATTCGGAGGTGTTTCGCAGGTGGATAGCGGGTGAGATCTCGAACTAGCGTAATCGACTCCAGTATGTACGCGCTTTCTGTAAGATCCGCGTTCGGAGAGGTCCGTAGTGTATCGAGGAGGTGGGATGGTGGGAGTGGGAGATTCCAGATCTGAAATCACAATGGCGCTGTGCGATTTGATGCGGGCGACAGAATCTATAATGGTAACCCAAAAGTCTGTACCTGAAATATATACATTTAAAAACAATCAAATAGGCGGTGAAAGGAGTTGACCAGATGGGGCGACGATTTGTGGGAGAAGAGGTGACGATACTATTCGGATAGGTGTTATGATGGGGATAGCTGCAAAGTACCAAACTCGAAAATTTGGGTGAAGTGTACTTTGTAATTTGATGACGTTGGGCTCGTCCAATGAGAAACGCCCCTCCTCATTTTACTCCTGTTGAGCCTCCGCGAATGAAATTAGCGGCACTTGTCTACTCGACGAGATAGTATCCGGGACGAAAACTCTAGAAAAAGATGGTATCGAATACGAAGAGGAATTTCGTAGTTTACATTCTACTGATAGTTTTGTATCGTACATCAAATCCGCCAGAAAACTCGAACAAACGGCGACACAAGATGACATGAACTCGAAATATAATCCGGAACGCCAAACAAACCTCCCCAGGGTCTACGAAGCACGTGCGGAACTCGTCTTCTCCAGCATCCGGAAAAATAAGTATTCCAGGTGGCGGCTGTCGCATAAAACCAGCCAACGTAGCTGTAAAGAGGTGTACCAACGGAATCAGGTGAGGTTGTAGAAGACCATGGCACCAATGCGCCTTAAAATCTTCCTCTGAAGCCGCCTCTTGCTGGAGCACTTCCTCTGCCTCTGGGGATGCCGCGTCCTCGGCCGCCAGCACCGCCTCTCGGTGCTCCAAAACCACCACCACGTCCACCCGGCGCTCCAAAACTACCACGCCCACCTCTTGGAGCTCCCCTTCCGCGTGCACCACCCCTTGGACCACCTCTTCCGCCCCTCGCACCGAAAGCACCTCTCTTTGCGACTCCTCTAGGCTTTGCAGCGCCTGGAACTTTAGGTTTTGGTAGGAACCTACAGAGCAGGTATATCATTAGCATAATTATCAAAGCTAGCCTCTAGAAACCCTCTACACCGTGTTAGACTTACTTTTCCAGCGGTAGCAGCTTGTCTCCTCCAATGTAAAACTTGTCGCCTTTCTTAAATGAAGTTGCGACAACCCCTTCCTGTGGTTTTATAGTGAAATATAACTGGTTGATGGGTCCAAGAACCTCATCAACTTTACCAACGGCGGACTAGAGAGATGGCGCAAAATGAATCAGCATGAGAATAATACCAAAGGGAACATGAGGGCTAGGTTGAACTCACCTTGTTCTCGAGGTATATCGGCGCATTGAAATATGGAATCTTTGTATTTGTGGATTCACAAACCATCTCGCCCTCAGAGGCGTGAACGAAAGATCCCATCTCTGAGCCCCATAACCGCTTGTATCAGCACTATGTCGTTTGAAATAGTTCCCAGCTCCCGAACTTGATTGAAACCTACCGAAAACTTGGTCTGGAGGACCGTACGACTGTGGTGCACCACCTCTTCCACCTATCCGTTGGTACGCAATTAGTCTCAATTCTGATTTCTATAAGATCGGAGTTTCGAAATACCTCTGAAGGACCCGCCGCCTCTGCCACCACCGCCGTAACCGCCACCGCCGTAACTACCACCTCCTCCTCCACCGAAAGAACCTCTTCCTCTGGGGGCACCACCTCCTCTTCCACCTCTAAAGCTCATTGTTGCGACGTCGGAGAGCGAAAATAATTCGGCGACAAGACAAATGCGATTCAAAGTTGACGAGGATTTACGCCGTCAACCGTAGCGGTGCAGGTGTTATAAGTCGCGAATTGGTGGGGGTGTCGTGGCAATTGATCGAATCGAGTTTTTGGCGTCGTATCCACAAAAAAAAAAATCAAAATTTTTCTGATCTTTGAGAATCCGGGTGCCAAGAAAATCGTGCGGCGATTAGCATTAGCGCGCTTAGCCAACACCTCCACCCGCTTTTAGCGGGGCGGACCGCAATTAATGGACGATTTGTGTTCTCACTTGGATATATTATCAGGTGAACGATTGATATTATGATTAAATGCTTTACAATCTCTTGACCCTTATCTATACATATGCAAAAGAAGAAGGAAAAAAGCAACGGACAAGATAGCCAATCTATAACCAGTTTTCGCATGTGCCGCAAGCAAAAATACACTCGCTATCTTTGAAAGACACGCCTTTAGTCAAACCGGTTTATTGATCAGTCTGGCAGGCCTCCGACCGATGCTCTTGTCGCTGCTACAACGTCCCAGATCAAAGCCCCATGTCTCCGTACTACTTCGGGCACAATCAGAGCTTCTATCTCGGAGTCCTGCTTGCTAGAAAACTTGCCATTCGTCTCCTCTTCCGTATTCTGAGGTAAGCGAAGCCAATATGAAGACTCCGGGTCGATGAAGACTACTTCATACTTTCGGGTCTGCAGCAAGTTACCTATGACCAGATGGTGGGAGTATCGTTTCAACGCCAGACGGCACTTTGTGAGTAGAAGCTTAGAGTCTGTTTCCAGCTGTTCGAATAGTTAGCAGAAGCCTCTGATGAAAAAAAATTTATATCACAAATGAATGCAGTACCTTGAACGAAACAATCATGGCCGCGGGGGCCCAGGACTCCACCAGCCTCTTCAAGAATTTGGGCACGGGGTCCAGATCGACAATCAACTTTTTGCCAGCACCCGGGGCGGCGGGATTGATGAGCTCCAACTCACCATCCTTCTCAGCAAAATCGCCGCTCTGGATCTTGTGCTCCGCCATCCTTTCCCGAGGGACGAAGAAATCGCTGACCGCCGCGGCTAGATAGAAGAGGGCTTTCCCTCCCAGCGGCCTCATTTTCATTGCCAGTTCCCTGAGCAGGAAGAGGTAGGATGTTATCGTCGTGAAAGGAAGCAACAGCAGCAGATTCTCCCTCTTGGCGTGCTTGTATTTCCTCAGCACCGTGAGCATTTTGGCAGCGTATTCCTCCCTGGCCATGACGGAGCTCTTCCCGGAGCCTGCATTGGTCGGCGGGGCTTCGGACAGAAAGTCCAAGAAGCAATCGGTCGAGTGGCTATAATGCCGACTGTACGGGAGCAGGCTGAACTGCCGGTGCAGAAATATGACGGCGTACCCGGCCTCTAGAAAGTACTCGGCGCTAGTGGCGCCTCTGGTGCCGGCGGAAAAGTTGTCGATAAAGCGAACGGTCTGGTTCTCGAGGGGGACGGTGGTGCCGCCGGATGTGACGAGGACGACCCGTCGCTGGTGAGCGCAGTGGAGGTTGACGAATTCCTCGGCTACGCGGGAGAACTCTTCGAGCTCCCGGGGCGGAGGGTTGGAGTCAAAGTAGGAGGTTTCATCGGTTTCGACGGCGGGTGTGAAATTGGGAGCGGACCGGTCGATGGCGTTTGCGATTGCCGGGGAGCTCGGGGTCTTGTGGGCGGTGTTTAGACTGGAAGTACCGCCGGTGGACATGGCGGGCGGCGTGGTGTGACGTTGCTCGGATAAGTACCAAGTATGTATGTATAAGTATGTATATGTCAGTATGTTAAGGACGTATCTGTATGTGTATGCGAGTAATCGACTGGAGATGGGAGGGAAACGGGTTCAGCTCGTCTCCATCTCCCTGCGACGCTGGCTGGCTTCCGATATATACGAGTATGTAAGGGACGGTACGGTGCTAAGACGATCGGGCATCCGGCCTGGCTGGTGATGTTCAAATATGTCCATCGAAAGAAAGCAGCAGCAGCAGCAGAGACTGTCTGCCCGTCTGTCTTCCGCGGTTCCCGACACCCGAGTTTCCTAGCGCTTGGACATGCCCGAACGCCGTCAAGGCCGTTCGAGGTCACTTGCCCCCAACAGCCAGCCGAAGGAAGGAAGGAGGGTTCGAGGTCTCCTTGGCCCGTCCGGCCACTTCGTCCGATTTATTCCTCAATTCTCGTTCGCTGGCTGGCCGGCCGGTGCGGGGTGGTGGCTCGTGCCATGCGGGCGAACGAGCCCCACCAAACCAGCCAACCCAACGACGCCCCAACGCAGACTGACCAGATTGCTGTTGTTTCCCTGCGCCAGAATTCAAAACACTCTCCTCCCTCCGTTGACTCACCACCTCCACCATCATATACCCTCCAATTGGGCCCGTGGACTCTGTCAGAGACCCTCGCATTTATTACCACCATCTTTGTAATCCCGTTCCAAAATCAATTGCAACTTTCTCCAACGCGAAACCAACAAAGCTTGCATAAACGGACCGCCCATCCATCATGGACGCTGTCAAGGACGTTGTCGACAAGGTCAAGCAGGTCACCATCGGCTCCGAGCCTGCCCCGGAGTCTGCTGCTTCTGCTTCTGCTTCTGCTGGGCCGTCCAAGCCAAAAGGCGAAAAGAAAGAAAAGCCAAAGAAGGCTGCTGCCCCGGCTGCCCCGGCCGTACCCTTGGAGGTGACTTGCCCACTCGCATGACCGATCGCACATGTATGCCTTCCAATTGGGACTCTAACCTGTTTGAAATCCAGCTCGACCCCCCTCCCGCATACTTTGACCATCGCATACAACTCTTCGAGAAGCTCAAGGCCGAATACGATCAAGAATGCGCCACCAAACCGAGGGAGAAGATCACCATCACCATCCTGCCGGACAATCGCACCTTGATCGGTGAATCGTGGGTCACCACGCCGCTGAAAATCGCCATAGAAGCCGGCAAGGGTGTCGCCGACAAGACGGTCATCTCAAAGGTCGACGGTGTACTGTGGGACTTGCCGCGTCCTTTGGAGAAGGATTGTACCGTCGAATTGCTCGACTTTGAAAACCTCGAGGGTGATTATACGGCCTCGCAACAGCATGTCTAGCGGCGCCTGGGGCTAACTATCACCAGCTAAAAAGGTCTTCTGGCACTCGAGCGCCCACGTCCTCGGCGAGGCTGCCGAGCGACACTTTGGATGCCATCTCTGCCTGGGACCCCCCACCGATGATGGTTTCTTCTACGAGATGGGCATGGCAGAGGACGGCCAGTAAGTAACCATGTTTGTCAGTAGGTTCCAGATGTGGAGCTGTTTCTCACCTTTCCGTTTCTCCGGACAGAACCGTCAAGCCAGAGGACGTCAAGCCTCTCGAAACCGTCGCGGGTAAGATCATCAAGGAGAAGCAAGCGTTCGAGCGATTGGTCGTCTCGAAAGAGAACCTTCTCGAGATGTTCAAGCACAATAAATTCAAACAGGTTCTTATCTCCAGCAAGATCCCAGACGGTACTAGCTCTACCGTCTATCGATGCGGTCCGTTGATCGACCTCTGCGTCGGACCACACATCCCCAACACCGGCAGGATAAAGGCTTTCGCTGTCATGAAGGTGAGACGGACGCTATATCCATACAATGAAACACATTTCTAACCGACTTGGAAATCATTAGCATTCCTCTTGTTACTTTCTCGGCGATGCTGCGAATGAGACCCTCCAGCGTATTTACGGTGTCAGCTTCCCTGATAAGAAGTTGATGGACGAACACAAGAAATATCTCGAGGAAGCGGCAAAAAGAGATCACCGAAAGATCGGGAAAGAACAGGAACTCTTCTTCTTTGACCCCATCAGCCCTGGGTCCGCCTTCTTCTTACCCCACGGAACTAGAATATACAACACCCTCATGGCCTTTCTTCGAGAAGAATACTGGAAACGTGGATACGAAGAGGTCATCACTCCCAACATGTTTAACGCTGACCTGTGGAAGACATCCGGCCACTGGCAAAACTACCACGAGGACATGTTCATATTTGACGTTGAAAAGGAAAAGTTTGGATTGAAGCCCATGAACTGCCCCGGTCACTGTATCATCTTTGGCCACCGTGAACGAAGCTACCGCGAACTGCCATGGAGAGTGGCAGATTTTGGCGTCCTACACAGAAATGAGGCCTCCGGTGCCTTGACCGGATTGACCAGAGTTAGAAGGTTTCAGCAAGACGATACCCATATTTTCTGTACCAACGCGCAAGTCATGGATGAGATTATGGGACTCTTCGACTTTTTGAAGACCGTGTACGGCAAGCTTGGTTTCACCTTCAAGTTAAACCTGTCCACCAGACCGGACAAATATCTAGGAGAAATCGAGACCTGGAACACCGCCGAAGCTCAGCTCACCAAAGCCTTGGATGCCTTTTCTGCGGAAAGCGGTAGCCAGTGGGAGCTGAACCCCGGTGATGGCGCTTTCTACGGGCCCAAGATCGATATCACCATCTCTGACGCCCTCCGTCGTGAATTCCAATGCGCCACCATCCAACTCGACTTCCAACTCCCTCAGCGATTCAACCTCCGCTTCAACACCGGCAAATCCTCCAAGAATGAGGCAGGTGAAGAAGTAAGCGTGTACGAAAGACCGGTTATGATCCACCGTGCCATTTACGGCAGCTTTGAACGTTTCACCGCCATCCTCACAGAGCACTTTGCAGGCAAATGGCCATTCTGGCTGAGTCCTCGACAGATCTTGATCCTGCCTGTTACCCCTTCAAATAACGATTATGTGATCGAATTGAAAAAGATTTTCCACAATGCCGGGTTTTACGTTGATGTTGACATCAGCGGCAACACGATGAAGAAGAAGATTTTGCAGGCACAGATGCACCAGTATAACTTTACCTTTGGTAAGCCCATCACTTCTCTTTAAAACGATGAAATCGTTTGCATTCGCACCTTTTCTATGAATTATAACTAACATCCCACCCTCATTCACAGTCGTCGGTGCCGAGGAAGCCAAAAATAGGGCTGTGAATGTAAGAGATAGAGACGACCAGAGCACCCAGCAGAGAGGAAAGTTGCTACCGATTGAAGTTGCTATTGAGCACCTGAACAGGTTGAAACTCGAAAGAAAGCTCGAACAAGTCGGATCGTTGGATGAACCGCAAGCGTGAAGCGGGAGCAGATTTTTGAACAAATATATATATATATCTCTCCTGTGTATCATTGGTATTACTCTGTTGTTTTACTTGGAACGATGTAAAAATCTCCACATGAGAACTTTGTTCTATATGCAGAATGGTACTATAGCAGCCAAATCATAGGCCGTTATCGGCATGATTGCATATTTTATTGTTATAGAATAAGTTCGTAGCAGCATCGGTAGCAGTACCCTCCAAAAAAAGACTCCTAGTTTGTCAAGACGAGTGTTTTGGATGTAACCGGAAGAGAAGAGGGACTTGAAAGAATAAAAAAAGGCCGAAAGTCTATCCATACATATATACAGTTCGAGGGGTAAAAACGGCTAACTATCAAATCCAGTACCGCAGGGGTCTCAATATGGCGGGGGAATAATGTGAAACAAAGAAGCACAGAAATCTTACGGAAGAACCCCCTTTTTCGAAAGACCCTGATATAAAGAACGGTTATGCGCCGATAACCCCGCCGAACAAACCTCGCAGATTGAAAACAAAAACAGAAAAAGAACATCTAGTGCAGCTCTCCCAGCCATCAGATGGCCGAAATGAACATTAGGAGCCACAAGGGTGGAGCCACAAAAGGGTAACCGAGTTCCGAAAGATCAATGTTGGAAATGGAACTTGAATCCACCACCGCCACCTGGGAAACCTCCGCCAGGAGGGCCATCACGGAAGAACATTGGGTGGCCACCACCGCCAAAAGGACCGCCATGTTGGAACGGCCGCCGTGACTGATCGTTCGGGTCATCACCACTAAAGAGTTAAGAATTAATCAGTACCAAAAGCTTCCTGCAGAGGATAAGGAATAGCAGTATGGATGCATACTTGTCAAATCTCGCTTTGAGTTCATCATCTCTCAAAACCTCATAGGCCTCATTGATTGCCTCCATCTTCTTTATAGCTTGATCATGTGTCAAACCGCTAAGTTTTAATTTATCAGGATGGTACTTCTTGACCATCTTGTTGTACTGCAGCTTGATTTCTCTCGAGGTCGCTTCACGATCGACACCTAAAATCTTGTAGTAGTCCTTCGCCTTCGACCTCTTGAGCAGAATGTGCGCTTTCTGCATGTACTCTTGAACCTTGGAGTTTTGACCGTCTATTTCTTTGGCGTGGTTCAGCTCCCTGATAGCCTCCTCGAACAATTCCTCGTCCATCAGACGTTTAGCGTTGGAAATTATGGCGGGTATGGAGTTAGGATTCAGCTTAAGCGCCTCGTCACAGTACGGGCGAGCTTTCTTGTCACTATTCCCTTCAGTGTAGGTTTCGCAAACGAATTCTGTAAGAAACGAGAGAAGGTCGTTGGGGGTGTGTTCGTTGAAGAGGCCTTCTTCTGTGAGAGTTTTGATGTCATCTTTAACCTCTGTGATGACGCCCGGCTCGTCGCTAGTGCCAACAAGAATCCTAGCAGCGCCGATGAACTGGCGGCCAGCCTTCATTTCAATAGCCTTGTTGATCGATTTATTGTAAGATTTCAGGCGGCGGAATGGTTTCTTGCAAGGTTTAGAGTCTGGATCGTAGTGGAGGCATCTGCGGATTTGAGCCATAGCTCGGTCAAAATCATTGAGCGAGTAGTAATGAAGGTTGGCGATCTGAATGTGGGGCTCGGTGAGGGCGGTGGAGAGGGTGGAAATGTGACCCAAGTCGCCAATTGCTGGAGGATATTCATTGTTAGTGTGGTTCCATCGGGAACGTTAACAGCTGGGGGGGTCTCACCTTCAAGGACTTCGCCTTTCTGGATCCTGCATTTGAATCTAACCTCTCTTAGGGAGAGAATACCGGGTGCGATCTGAATAGCTTCCGTGGCCGAATCGGTACACTGCTGCCAATCGTTCTTCTGGTGAGAAGCATGAGCTTCCTTGACTAGTGCTTCAGCTTTATCGACATCTGCCAACTCGTTTTTCCTGTCGCTGTTGCAAGACTTGAAATCATTCTTCGCGCCCGTCCAATCGCCAGTTCTAAGCTTTATCTTTGCACGCTGCAGCAGGGCTGCTTCGAAATCCGGCTTCATCTCTAGAACTTTGTTGAAGTCATCGACGGCTTGAGAAGTCCTGCCCAGCGACAGGTAAGCGGTTCCTCGCTTGAAGATGGTGAGGTAATTGGAGGGTTCCCGTGTGATAGCAGCGTCGAAGTATTGGAGGGCATCGTTGGACTGGCCCTTCGCGAGGAGAGCATTGGCGGAATCGACGAGGGTTTTGACAGGGACATCCTTTGGGACGTCGGCGGCGGAGACAGGGACGGAGAAGGACAGCGCGCAGACGAAAGCCGCGGCCAGGCAAGTGCGATTCGATGGTGTCAAGCGCATTTTCGAAGTCGGGCGGGGGAGGGAGAGTGGTGGTTGACAGGTTCTGAAGATAGATGCCAGTGTCGAAGGTTGATAAAGGATGACGGCCAAAGTGGCCAGTTTATAGAAACACCGTTTCGGGCGGGTTGTGGCCAAGTTGCAAGTTGCAGCAAAACTCGGCTGCGGTTTGGTGCCTGGCGCCGATATCAGCACCTTTTCCCGAACAGCCTGCGAAACCATCATCCCAGCCGCCGCGCCGCTAGCTGCTTTGGACAGGACTGGACGGGGAGGACGCATAGCATTGCATTGGACGAACGGTGTCAGGATAGGATGGAGCAGCACGAGCAGCAGTAGCAATCATCGCCATCATCATCATCATCATCATCATCATCACCGCACCGCTTCTTATCGACACCGGATGGACCTGCACCTGGACGACGAGTGGGCCAGTTCCGCCGTCTTCTCGCCCTCGCTGGCTCGCCAGCAACAGCACCAAGGTGCGTATCATGCCAAACAGAGCCTCTCCTGGTGATCGACCCGCTAACTCAATTGGCAGCCAAGGAGTGGAACTATGTCGACCAGTGGTTGCAGCAGAGGTACCATCCACGACCGGTGCCTCCCTTTGAGAGGAACGCGGACACTCTCAAGGCCCTTACGGCCCTCGCCACCGCGAATGAAGCCGCCGATGAGGAGAGGACCCTGCGCCTCGAGTTCAAACAAACCGTCTTGAATAACAGCAAGCCCAAGAAACCGGATGACAAGATAATCCGTATAAGGGAGAGCTTGAACAGAGATGCCAGCAAAGCTTTGGACTCAATGGCTGGAGCTAGTGTCAAGCTTGGGGTTGATTCCGGGAGCATACCTCAGTGGGTCGACTTTTTCAACTCACCATCGAAACGTCGCTGTATAGTTGGTTGACCATGCAGCTTTGACCAGAACCCGGGAAGCTCTGTTATACCTGACAAAGGAGGAATGTGACGTCGAGCATTCGATAATGCCCGAAGAGCAGATTCTAGATACCCTCGTTACCGATATTGAGGAGGCGGAGGCATCCCTACGCAAATTTCAAAGGTATCTACCATCTTTGTCACCGTCTCTAGACCCTGACAATTACTAACGCGACATACTTCGCCGGCAGTGGCGCCTATGAGACCCCCAAAGATCTCCCAGCCAAACTGGCAGAGTGGACGAGGACCATCAAAATCCTGCAACAAAAATCTATCGAGTACAAAGACCGGGCTACGTCGCTTCAGGTAATTAGGTGTCGCCTTTCCCCCCTCCAGAAATATTTGTTAATATCCCGTGAAAGAACGCTCACCGGAGAAGCCAGCCGAAGCATACCGTCGAGTCGCTCGTTGAACTAGAGAATGAGGTGTTGGACCTCCAGGAGCACGTCCGCAGCTTGACTGGCCAGGTGAAAGCGTATACTCTCTTACCGCCGGATCCCAAGGCCGCCCAACGAAAAATCGAGGAGGCCAAGCAGGAGCTCGAGGGATTGAAAAGCCAAAGGGAAGAGCTGTACCAGGGGATAGCACGTGCCTGATGGGGTCGTCGATTCGTCAAGAGAGCAGCGAGTCTCTGAAGTCGAATGTCGTCAAGGTTTTATAATTAGAGCAATAATCCGCGAAGTCTCAGCGTGGGTAGCCGAAGATACATATATTGCGGCATTGAGAGCTATGGACAGAGAACCAATAATCCGTTGCGTCATACCATGACCGTGACTTCCCACGCGAGCCTCACCTGGAAGAGATGTCTTGGGTAACTGCGTTGCATTGGAGTTGGCTCGAAACCATGGGTTCCAATTGACCATGGCTTTCGCTTAGCTTCCAGGCACCACCATACAATCACCAGAACGTCGGCACAAGTGCAGGTGCATGTCTTGACTGTGCGGGATTCCTTTCGCCTGGCTGGTGGCTTTCGTCTCCTGCAGCATACATCGACATCCAGTGAACCCAGAAATCATTTACGTCCCTTGTCCATGCAGAAATTCCTTTGCTATAATGAGCCCCTTATCACCACGAAGCCGGCCATCGTGCAGGGAAGAGCCGTTATTCTAGGTTTCATCCTTCCCACCACCACGCACCCGGGAAGGAAATTGGCCACGGAAATTCCTTTCTTCTGTTCGCCGCAAAAGCGCCACCAGGAAGGTACCAGAAAATCTTATCTTTGATTAGTTGCAAAACGAATCAGGGCACAGGAATACCGTTCCTGTAGCGAATCAGTGCGGACCAACGTTTTCGTCGCATCATGTTTTCCCTCTCGATTTCAGGGACTCGTTCGCTTTCATTCTTTCCTGTTAAGGCTTTGAACTCTTCGGATTTTTCCCATCCATTTCTATCCTTCCCGTAGACGATAGCATCAAAAACAGCATATCCTCCTTCTCGCGCCGGCTGCATTTCATCATCGTACATCTACCATCTGCCAGTTCCACCGCGATCGCACTCACTCACAACCGTTTGGTACCACCCACGGTCCGCAGTCCTGGTTCTCCACCCGAAAGCAAACAACTAGGCGAAAACCAAAGGGACAAAAACTCACCACAAACGGTCGCCAGAAACGGTGATACCTCTGAGATCGCAGGGCAACTATCCGATCTCCGACGCATCCATTCGGGCAATCGTTTTGAGAGCTGCCGCACATGGAAGACGACAGAATAGCTATCACCGTTTGTGGAGATGGTGGAACAGGTACGGCTTTGTTGATCACGACACCCACTCGCGCCAATGTTTCACATTGCCTACAACCCTTGACGAAAGATGCATCTGCATTGCATTTGCGTCTACAATCACTTGATTAGATGCTAACTCGAGTCCTTGAAACCCTGCAGGTAAATCATCGATATCGTTGCGTTTGGTGCGAAGTAAATGGACACATGAGTATGACTCGTCTTCCTTGCATACGGAAGCTTGATTTTAAGGACGACTCGGCTAATGTTGCGATAATTCTAGTTATGATCCGACGATAGGTACGATTGCGACTCAATTTCACACGATACTTGAAACTATTGATACTTATTTTGTTATTTCGTCCCATAGAGGACAGCTATTCGGTTACTAGGGTCATAGATGGCATGACATATCACCTACACCTGACCGACACGGCTGGCCAAGAAGAGTACGCGGTCCCAATTACATGGCCATTGAATAATTGATGAGACTAACGTATGGTTGCCGTTTTTAGATATCGTGGTTTATGGTCGGCGGCAAACACACGGGATGCAGATGCGTTCCTGCTGGTTTACGATATTACAAATCACGACTCTCTTCTCGCTCTCGATTACTTTAACGATCTTATAGAGATGGAATCCGAGGAACGGCCGGCCAATAAACCACCGCAAATCAAATTTGTAGCTGGGAACAAGGTTGACTTGGCGCATGACAGGCAGGTCGCGAGCGCGCAAGGACTGAGTTGGGCAAGAGATCATGGATGCGGGTATGTCGAGTACTTCGAAAAAAGCGTCATGGGGGGGTTAGACTGACCAGAATCAAGGTTTATGGAAACTTCGGCGAGGAATATGGTTAACATTGAAGAAACATTCGCCCGTAAGTTCTTAACTCGAAACAAATTTCTCATACTCGGTTAATCTAAAGTAATTTTTGAGCGGGCAAAAGTGATCGTCCGAAGGGTAGTCGC
This sequence comes from Dactylellina parvicollis, assembly GCA_036971385.1. Lineage (NCBI taxonomy): Eukaryota > Fungi > Ascomycota > Orbiliomycetes > Orbiliales > Orbiliaceae > Dactylellina > Dactylellina parvicollis. The sequence goes on along the minus strand of JAJTUD010000013.1, from coordinate 139,705 downwards.
AGCAAGACGGGGTCAGATATCCCCACCCGTCCGTCAAGCCCACATTGCAAACACCGGTCTCCAGAACTATCCTACATCCCACAACGATACCGAAAAGGGCCATCAAGTTGAAGATCCAGGAAACTCTCGAAAGAAGAGCTTTTGGAAGAAAATTCCCTGTTGCACCATCATGTAAGGAGGCCCTTGACGCGATTTTCGCTACCGTTGAACGCTGCAGACTCTCGAAATTTTCAATTTTTGAGGAGCATCGATATCGGCATGCCTTCTCCTCGCAATATATCATTCTCGCATCTCAGTTTCGTCAGCAACAGCATTCCCAGTCCGCAAAGGACCGTTACCATACACACACCATTACCGCCCAAAATTTCTTATGTCTCATCCGTTCGTTACGATTTACCGCCATTGTCTTCAAAACAGAGTAACGGCTTTTCGTCAGTTATATTTTGTTCAAAAATTCCTTCCTACCTTCACGCAACAGCGAGCCAGTTACAATTGCCAAAGTGTCTCGAGCTAGTGAGGCGTTCTATTTTCTATACATAATCCTTTTCATCTTCCTTTTGTGTTACAACTTTTTTTTAAATTTCCTTTTTCATTCATCTCATTTCTGATACCACTTAGTTTTAAACAGGAGTAGAGGTCTACCGTTTCTGTTCAAATGTATTTCCTTACCTGTTTTTTCTTCTTTCTTTCACAAAAAATCGGAGAACGGGAGGGGTTCACGGCGAGATTTCATTTGCATCACCATCATCAGTTGTATTCAAGAAAAAGAAAAATCTAAGTGCTGGGTATCATACAAAATTTCTACTATTAACGCAAAGAAAGTATTAGAAACCGAACCTTGAAAGATGCCCGAGAGGGCCAGTCGCTCTGCAGATCTGGTCAAAGCGGTTTGGAAGAGTATACCTACCGATCATCCAAGTTTTTTTTCATAGAAAGTAAATGGCATGTCATGGAACTGTGAAAGGTTCTACCTACCAATATCTGTATTCAACATCGATTCCAGCCAGCAAAACAGGCGACTATTCATAATTTAAGAATGATAAAAATATCAAAAAGGATAAGCCAGACTCCTTCGCTGCGGTCCGATAGATCCTAAACCCCCCGTATCCGACCATGTGTGTGCTCCAAAATTCATCAAAAACGCCTGGTTAGGGAGGAAAACCTCCTCCTTTGATGGTTCCAAACCGACTTTAAACGCCAATAAAAACCCTCCGAGTCCAAAAATTGCCCACACCCCTACGCCTTCTCCAGATACTCTTTCAGCTCTTTATACTCTTCCCAAGACGCATCCGCTTTTGTTCCCTTGTATCTGGTAACCTGTAAGGTCACCTTTTGCCAATCCGCTGATCTGCCTCCCCATCCGGCTTTCCTCATCAACGAAACCAATGTTTCCTCCTGTGTCCAGCCTTGTTCAACGGGGACGTCTGGGAGATATGTGGCGCCGAGACGACGACCGTGATAAGTGAAGGCTATGCGGAGGCCGTGAGTTCCGAGGGTCCAGTCGAGAGCGTGGGAGGCGGGCTCAAAGTCGGTTAGGATTGAGACCCTGCGTGTCAAACAGTCAGCTTGATGAAACGTCATTAGCATCGATGAGCTGAGCATACGCGCATTCCAAAGACGATAGCTCCTTCTGGTCCACTGGGCTGAACCGCGTATCGTCGAATGCTCTGCCAGGGGAGGGGGGTTATTCCCAAAATGTTAGCGGCTTTTTCGTTGGATTTTTTTCTTTTTGTTTTAAACAAAAAAATTTAAAAGAGCGGAAAAAGGTGACATACGCCGTGAGAGCGTAGGATTTTAACCCTTCCTCCAGCTCCAGGCCGGAAAAGGTGCCGATGCAACCCCGCAACTGCTTCCCTCTGGACTTGACCAGATTCCAGGTAACAAATAACGGTCGCTCAGGTTTGGAAACGCCGTTTGTGATAGTGTGGCCGTTGACAGAGGTACCATTAGTTGCAGTTCCGTTCGTTCCGTTCGTACTACTGCCGTTTGTCAATGCCGATTTGCGGAGCGAGAGATCATGGTAGGCTGCTTCGACCTCGGAAAGCGAGAGGGGGGACTTCTTGGAGAAAGAAGAGGCGAGGACGTCGAAGCAATAGAGGCAGTGTGATTTTTCGGCCATGATCACGATGAGGAGTGGAAAGCGTACGGGTAGGAAGCGAGCTGAAACGTTGCGGGGTTGGGTGACGTTGGGAGAAAGATGAGGGGTGGCGGGGAGATGAGGCGAAAGTTCCCCTCGGAATTTATACACGCCGATTAGTAACAAAGGCGTTCCGAAACCATGTTACCAAACCCACGTGCGGTAGACGCAAATTAGAGACACCACGCTAAATATCACTGTTGAGATCACTCGAGAGGTAGAACTCGCACACCATTGGAGATTCTATTGCTTTTAATTATAGTAAGAAGAAGAAGAAGAAGAAGAAGAAGAAGAAGAAGAAGAAGAAGAAGAAGAAGAAGAAGAAGAAGAAGAAAACAATATCAGGGAAACAAGATGTCTCCCGTTGTATCATATGCTCACAAGACAGAACCGAACTAATTCCCAACTGCGATACAGCTCGTATACAAAGTTGGCGCGCTGAATTCATGCATGATAGCCAGTAGCGCTATCTGTAGAAGGAAACGAAAAACCCGGGCCAAGATAGAAAAGAAGAAAAAAGTCGTCAAGCCGTCGTATAAAGAAGAAAAAGAAGGAGAAAAACAGGAGATCATGCACCTCTCACCATCTAGGGTTTAGGAACCTTCAGACTCTTGCTCACCATAGCGCAGCCATGAGCTACAAACAGGAGGACAGCAGGGTGAAATTCCAGCACTGTATCCTCCAGAATGATTCCCAAAGGTAGATGCTCCAAAACCCAATCATTTTTTACCCACCAAGCCGCCACAGCCATCAAGCCTAGTGACGTAGGAGTAGGTGTTCCCTCAAAGTATTTGGATTTACCGGATGCATCTTTGGGGACAAATTGGACGGAGACGTTAAAGCGAGCCAAACGGGAGAGTCCACATAGCACGAAGAAGGTCAGAAGGACTGTATCGAGGAAACTCCGGAATCCGATGGCGAATGCGAGGGATGCGGGAGCCACGCCGAACGATATCTGTGTCGCGAAATGGGATTAGCCGAACCGATCTAGAGATGCAGATGAGGTGAGAGCGGGCCGGGGCTTACCAGATCTGCAAGGGAATCGAGTTCTTGGCCAAGGAGCGATGATTTCTTCTGCCATCTGGCGACGCGGCCATCCATGAAATCGAAGAAAAGACCGAAGGGCATAAATGCCAGGGCCATCCAGACGTTTGTCAAGTCGGACGGTTCTCCGAGGCAGTAGCGCAGGGAAGAGAAGACAGACATGATACCGCAGAACCCTACCGTTACACCAGGTCAGCCCTTGATAAACTCTCGAACGCCTAAACGGGACAAAGATCTCAAAAATTACCGTTTAATTCTGTGATAAAGTCGGCGGCATGCAGCTGGCTAGAAGGTCCGAGAAACAGCGACTGTTAGCGAACGGGTCTCCGATAAGCCGGTAGGATAAAGAGAGCTCGACGGATGGAACCGCGCCACCCGGTAGCGCTCTGAGGGGGGGTAGGTAGTACCGGAGCATGGAGAAGTGGCGGTTATCAGTCTCGAAATCCTTTATTTTGGCATCAGTTCCTACACAGAGAGAGATTAGCGGTTGGATCGAGAGCATCGCAATGGAAGCTGTGGGCAGGTTGCAAACCTCCGTTGGTTACAGCGGCGGAAGGAGGAGAAGAAGACGACGAGGACGTGGGACGTTGTCGCGACATTGTTGGAGCTCAAACTTGGCCGGGTTTGTGAGGACTCGGTGTTCGAAAGGGCCCTGGTAGCTGTAGCTGACGAGGAACGCAAACGGAGTCCTGCACGGCAAGCAAGAGGGGAAAAGAGGAGAAGAAGATATTTCCGAGTAGGATGTCGGTCGGGGTCGCAGAGGCAAAGGTGGTGACGATGGTGTTGGTGGTGGGGATGGTGGTGGTGGTGATGGTGGAGCAGATGAAGGGGAGAGAATCTGGAGAAGGAGGAATGGAAGGGGAGCGAGGTTGAGTGTGGCTTGTCGTCAACCAAGAAAACACATCTGCCTCTACGTCACCGGACCACTTTGATCCCGCCGCAGCCCAACACCATCGTCACTTGCTATTTGAGTATTCATCATCATCATCATCATCATCATCATCATCATTTATATTGTATATGCTACATACGCTATCCAGGTACTCTTGTACAATGGTCATGCTACATGGTGATGCGGCCCGGTCCACATGTCCAATCGGGCCACACTCTCCCGTTTTTGTCGCCGTGAAGGCCGACCGACTCGTAGTCACATCGTCGTCGAAAGGACTCCGGAGAGTGTTCATTTCTGCGAATATGAAATCCGACAGGCCCGCTGCTTCGGATTCCAAGCGGCCGCCCGGCCGAACAACCGATCAACCCTGACTCCCAATTCTCCCCACCGGGGCAGCTCCGAAGCCTGAGACAGAGTGGAGATTGTCGTGACGGTGGTGCGCGCGATCAAGAACCTCCTCGCCTGCTCGCATCTGCATCCTCTGTGTTCCTTCTGGCTTCGTCTAGCATCTTGCTGATACCCTTGTTATCGAGAGCTTGCTGTGTTGCAGAACGGGTGCGTGCGTGCATATCTGTCAGTGAATCTTCGTAACAGCCGCGGGACGCCAGGAGGGACCGACCTTGAGGCAGTGGGAATAGTCGAGGAACAGTCTCTTGCACGTCTCGTCCTCCGTCCTCTCGCCTCGTAAGAACTCTGCGGGTTTGCTTTGCAGTCAGCGAACGAGGAGCCGCTGCGGGGGTTCCGACGGGTGGTGCTTACTCTCCGTGTACCATCTTATGAAGCAGGCGTCGTACTTTTCCTTGGCCGGCAAGCACTCTGGCGACAGACTCGCAGACATCTTTCTTGTAGCTGGCGCGGGGGAAGGCGTCGTCGAGGGTTGGAGAATGACGAATTATTCTCAGAGCCAACTGGAGAGAAAACGTGCCTTGCAGCGCCCATGTGGGCCCAGCCCAGTCCAGCCCAGCCCAGTCCACCAGAAAAGACCCCGAAATTTTTCTCTCTTCGAAAACCAACACCAACTATCAACAACCTGCCGAAAGACATCGCTTCGCTCGCAACCTCCATCCATCCATCTCGACAACCAGCCGTCTCAACAACATGCTCCCGTAGATTACTGAATCCATCCAATCGAACCTCCTCGAAACACGACGCAACAAAGACCAAACATAGCTAGCTCGGTTGGCTAACGGCTCCGACCGCTCCACCATCAACATGGATCCCGCAGAGTTTGCAACTTTCCAAAAGGACGCCTCGGGTAGCCTCGTCAAGCTCGTCAAAACCGCGAGAACCATATCAACCGGGGACATCTCCTTCAACAAATCTTTAGATACGGCGTTTGCAACGGCTCTGGACACCGCCAATGGCAAAATCCTGGGGTTGATCAACGCCCTGGCCCGAAATGCTACTGACGGGTCGGATATCAGGTTCGAGAACTTTGAAGATGCGGACAGCGTCGAGACGAGGTGGTCCGTCATCTCCGAAGTCGTCGACTTCCTCCTGGAGAAAGCAGTACGGGCAACGTCTTCGGATCGTGTGAGAGCAAGAGTCGCTGATGAATCGGTATAGGACCTGTGCATGGACGAGTACACCGGAACTGTCAAGAGAGGGGTGATGCAAACCACTGGTGCTGGAAGCAACTACAAGTCGGCCAGGACGGATAAGCGCACGGCCGAAGGGCGAAAGGCTTTCAACAAAAGCCTGCATATGACGAAACCCCAACTTCAGTTCAAGAGACCCTTGTCACCTCTCGACTCGAGTCCCTACAAACCGCGCCTGGCGAAGAAACCACATGCGACCAAATCCCTCGAAGAAAGCCTGATCCCCGCTCTGGTCGATCAGAGAGAAAAGTACCCACACCCGTACCTGGAGGAGATATCCCAGCATAGTTTCCCGGACAGAGCTCTAAGAAAATCGGATCCCATCCCGCACAAATCGTTCGATTCCACTTCCCCGATATGGGTCGATTCTCCTGAAACTCTGAACGAGATGCTGCAACAATTATCAAAGGCGGAGGAGATTGCCGTTGATTTGGAGCACCATGACTACCGAACGTACATTGGTCTGGTTTGTTTGATGCAGATCAGCACGCGGGAGCAAGATTGGATTATCGATACACTCAAGCTAAGAGACGAGCTTGAGGTCTTGAACGAAGTTTTCGCGAATCCCAATATCGTCAAGGTAAGACCACCTTGGCGCTCCACATCAGCCCATGCTTGCGTGTTAACTCATGATTTAGGTCTTCCACGGTGCCTTTATGGATATGATTTGGCTACAAAGGGATCTGAACCTGTATGTCGTTGGATTATTCGACACTTACGAGGCCGCTAGGAGCCTGGGATTCGCCGGACATAGTCTCGCCTTCTTGCTCAAAAAATACATCAACTTTGACGCCGATAAATCATATCAGCTGGCGGATTGGAGGGTCAGGTAATGATTATAACCGTGCCCATTTTTAATACAAAAAAACTCAAATAAACCCCGAGCTAACATTACGTGTGTGTGTGTGTGTTCGTTTTGCACAGGCCGATTCCTCAGGAGATGCTGGTTTACGCCAGATCCGATACTCACTTTTTGCTGTACATTTATGATAATATGAGGAACGAGTTGATCGACAAGAGTAATCAAGAAGAGAACAAACTTGACATTGTCCTCAAACACTCCAAAGAAACAACGCTCAAGACCTACGACACGGAAGCTTATGACAAGATTAATGGGACTGGATCTCGCGGTTGGCTATCGATTCTCAAACACAATGCGATCCACTTTTCGGACGAACAGTTCGCCGTATTTATGGCGGTACATGCGTGGCGTGACAGGGTTGCGAGGGAGGAGGACGATAATCCAAACTTCGTCATGTCCAAAAATCATCTCTTGAACTTTGCCAGACAGATGCCTGTAGACGCGGCAGCGGCGCTGGCTATCTTCAACAGCCCCCTGCTTAGATCTAGACTGGCAGAGCTCGTATCCGTAATCAAAGAGGCCAAGGGAAACCCTGTGCCTTTCAGTTCGATACACCATCTTTTGGCAATAGGTAAATACTGGACACCACAGGCTAAAGGCAATCCAGCCGCAGAGGACTTGGCCATAATGCCGATGCTTGGCGCCGAGGATGCGAAGGCGAAAACAGAAGAGTCACAGTTTTGGGGCAGCACGTTTGGCGGGAGCCGTTGGCAGGTTAAGGATCTCGTTGATGGTGTGAGCGATATCTCGCTGGCGCTACCGCTGCCGAAATTGACTGCTACAATCTTGGAGGATCCCACGAGCGGTGGAAACTCCGTTGCGATGCCGCGTGCGGAATACATCAAGGATAGGGAAACGAGGAGGGAGATACCTGATATTATCGTTGTGAAGCAGGTCGGCGGGGGACGGAAGCGCAAGCTTCAGGAGGTTGGCGAAGAGGCGGGTGGGATTGGAGAGGATGCGGCTACACCACCCCCTAGTTCTGGGGACCAGGATAAGGAGGAGGAGGAGGAGGGGGAGGAGGAGGAGGAGGAGGAGGATGAGACGGCGGTGCAACTCTCGAGGTCCGACAAGCGAGCAGCGAAAAAGGCAGAAAAGAAGCGCAAGAGAGAAGAGGCCAAGCATAAACAAGAACAGAGCGGGCAGCGGTCAGCGAACGATGAGGGGTTTGAAGCATTTGACTACGCATCCGCACCAACCGTGATGAATGCGAAAAGGGACGGAGAGAGCGGTGCATTCGATGGTAGCAAGAAATACGATGGTGGACTGAAAGGATTGAGGCGACGACAAGCCAAGGATGGTTCCAGCTTTACAATGAAGGCTTGATTATGGAAATGGGGAATCACCCTGGCAATTGTAGATTAGGCGTAATTATATTCCGAAACGATAGAATTGTCAGTCGCATTCCGAGATGAGAAAACATCCGCCTCGGCCGGCGATTCGTAGAGGATTCGTTGGTTACGTACTCGAGAGCACTATGAAGAAAGACCTTTCGACGGTCTGAGACACGACTGGCGCCGCTGCACCGCCGTTGGGAATGTCCACCGGGTGCCCAGGAGCCGGGAGGCATCAGCCAGCATCAGCACCAGCCAGCGAGCAGCGGATGCGATAGCCAACCACGGCGGGGTGCAATTTTGACTGCAGCCATGGCATCCGCTCCGACCAGGAAATTTCCGCAGCAGCGAGCCAGTAGGCCAGCAGCAACCAGCGAAACTGCAACCAGCAACCAGCAACAGGGTAGGATCGGGTAGGATCAGCCTCACTAGCTGCGAGAATGCGAATGACGAGCGCGGCACAGGCGGTGGGCATGCCAGGAGACCCCAGCCGGCTCCTGAATGTGTTGAGCCGACCGAAGATATTTAAATAAGGGAAAGGGACGAGTCTTGGCAGCCGTCCTTTGGTGCTTGTCCTGTCGACTAAGAAAAGGGTCTCTCCCAAATAAAAGCAACTTGGACGTCGAACCCACCAGGGACACTCTCTCTCTTTATCACCACAATCATCATCACCACCACCACCACCACACTCTTTCCGACCGAATACCCCGATGAACTAACCAGTCCCTTCGCTCAGCTCGCTCTCCAGGATGATGGGCCACAAGCTGTCGCCGCTCAAGCTTTCCTTGGGCGCCCTCGTCGTCGTCTCCTTTCTCTTCTTCACCCTATCCTCGTACAGGGTCTCCAGCGTAATCCCGATAAAAGGTGGGTCTCTTCTCTGCCCGTTTTCCCCTTAGGCACCAGCGTCTACGCTACCGATTCGCTGCCCTCCCATCCCTCCCCTCCCCGTTTCGTCTGATCTATATTAACGACAGCCGGCCATCCAGGTTTAGGTTGCGCGCGGACGAGAATTGGCAAGGACGAACTCGATGTCGAACAGATCGAATCCGATTTCCCCATGGACTACCACAACCCGAACTCTTGGTTCAAAACTCCCGGACAGCCAAACATCAAGCAACTGTCCAACATCCTCTCGGACAAGGAGAAGGCTTTGATGGCCGGATTCCGTGCTTCAGCCCAGTTCAATCCCAAACATCTCCGAAAGGTCGAAAGTCTCTACGGCATGAATCGGACGGGTACATGGCAGGACCACATCAACTCGCTGGACGAAGAAGGACTCGCGCCACTGTACGTTACGTTATTCTCCTCACAACCGGGCCTGATTTTTTTCCTTCTCTCGCAGACCTTGGTAGCTGACACGTTTTGCGCGCGCTCTCTCTCCTCTAGAACAAAATGGGTCCAACAGTACATTTACGACCACCAACATCCGACAACTTGCGAGGGCAAGAAGTTTTACGTTATCGAAAACAAATGGCATCATCACGGCCTGGGAGCGCTCGTCCGTAGGGTATATTTGGAACTGTCTCAGGCCCTGCAGGCGGACAGGATCCTGATATTCAGCGATGGCAACGCACCCGGAAACACGCTCGTGGAAAACGACTGCGCGAAGCATAAGAAAAAGCGACCGTCCCTGGAATGTATCATCGAGGAGCTATCGCCTTGCGCTTCTTTCGCTACGCCCGAGAACTCGGTCTCGTCAATCTCCGGGTCAGAGATGCAGGGTGGTGCCGGCCGCGATGTCCCCGCTGTTTTTGCAATGGCCTTGGTATCCTTCATGCAAGGGTCCGACATAGTGCCCAGCGGAACGCTGGTGAGATACTGGTGGCGGTCTCAGCTCTACGGCTACGTCCTCCGACCGAACCGTGCCGCATTGGATCGTATTGCTGAGATGAGACTGAATCAAACGCTTCACTCGGGCGTGACCACCAATCGGAAAGACCCGTCAAAAGTAAGTTTGTAAAACATGATGTGTGGAATTTGTTGGACTCTACGACTAACGGAATACCAGCCCACAGAGAAGAACGTTCCCTTTCCTCTGCCGCCCGCTACAATATCGATGCATATCCGACACGGAGACAAGGCTGGCGAAGGACGTCTGATCACCACCCGAGATTACATTGTCGCCGCGGAACGATTCCTCCTGCGAAATCCTCTCAAATACGTCAAGCGCGCCTTCATGAGCACCGAGGATCCCGGCGCGATAGAAGAAGCCAGAACCACGCCTTTCGTGAACCCTGCAAAAAGTCATGGCACAGTAGATTGGACATGGTACGTCAGATTTGTGGTTTTGTACCCTTTGGGAAGGTCATCGCATCACTTTCCGAACAACCCGACTAATTACTATGCGATATGCGGCAGGTATTACTCGAACATTCCACGGTTTAATGGCGGACCGCGCGACAACCTTGTTCTCACGCACAACAAGACTGACGCCTTATTGATGCACATTATGCAACTGTTCATGGCTGTCGAGTGCGATACGTAAGTTTACACCCAAAAGTGCACGGTCCAAGTCGCGGCCAAAACTTTATAAATGAGAAAACTCTAAAATTAAATTAAAAAAACCACAAACTAACATTACAAACACCACACAGATTCGTTGGCAACCGCAACTCGAACTGGAACAAAATGATTGATGGAGTCCGATGCACGTTAATGGACAAATGCCAAGCGCCATACTTAGACGCTGGCTTTGTCGCAGATTGGGTAAATTTCCCATAAGTATGACCTTAACGAAATTGCGAGCGGTTTTGTCGGAGTGAAGTTTTTCTTCTTTCCCCCTCCGAGTTTAACTCTTTTCTATTGATGATATACACCGCAACAGCTTTATAAAGCGGCATGGCATTTCGAGTCTGTTTACTATTCTTGTCTATGTTTGGGAGTATATAAATTCTTTGGTGTTTCCTTTTTCTGGGGTCTCCGTTGTATAAAGGTTGATAAAAAAGCATATAACTTATAATTGAATAATGACAATACAACGTTACAAGTACTTTTTCGTGGGACAAAATGTCCCCTGGGAGCGGATCTGCGTTTATATATATTTCACGCAGAGAGTGAAGAATCCAAGAGTGCTCATCATCTCTACCATTCGTTGAAGGACTGTGCGAAGTCCAGACCGGTGGCTCTTTCTCACCAGGATTGATGATAAGGGGTCGAGAGAGCTCGCTGAGACCGACTTCCTACGGTAGAGGATTGCTCCAACGTAAAGGATTCGAGTTGAGAGCTGTAGCGAAGCTGCTTCGAAGATACCCTCCCTGCATCGAGGCCGCGTACTGAACAAAAAAAGCCACAATCGAGCTCGATCGCATAGAGTATCGAGTTAGCTTTACATGTACGAGCAATTATATATAGTTGGCTCTGTGCTGAGTAGCTCGGGTTCGAGACTGACGAGAGTTATAACATGCTACGCAGGTATGCAGCTTGTCTAACTCCAATTGTTTTTTAGTCCCTCCTAGCTGTAATATCACATTCCGTATACGTCTATGCCACCGCTCTTTCCGTTTTTCGTCTGCCGAGGGCTATCCTTAAAGACACGATCCAGATCTGCCAGGACGCCATGCATATAGGCAGCCATTTGAGATGCATAGATGCATGCACTAGGTATAGCGTGATGACGATATCAGGATACTCTACACTTTGGGCCCTCGAGGCGTGTACGGGGAGGGGCGCGCATATACATCAACTGGGGCACAATACCGTTGCGTTTCGGCTTACTCGGTACCTCAGGCCCACCTCCGTACCTATCGGTGCCTCATAAAGGTTCCTATAGATAGCTATTTTCCCGCACCGGACTGTTTGATACAAGCTGTGAATCTGAAATAAAATTTTAAAAACGGATGGAGCAGTTGCAACCAATCGGGCCATTCGGATAACTCGCATCCGATCGGAGAATAGTTTCCGTCGAAACCCTAATTGCGGAGAGGGTCGGATATGAGTAAGGTCCAATTATCCCCCTCTCTCTCTCACTCTCTCAGCTGCGCGTACTTGGGCAGGTCCAATATTGTATTTCCACATTGCTCAATCTCAATACCCGTACGTCTTCTTCCAACGTCACTGGTAGAAACGCATCAGGAACAATCAAAATCAAAACTAACCTTCTGACGGCGAAGTGCGAAGGAGAGGCTTACAGCGAAGCAAAGCGATATACTAACGACTATTGATACCTAAGCCTAGGCTACGGCTAATATCTCCTCGTATCGCCCAAAGAGCTCCGGATAAGACTATAGATGTAAACGACGGGATAACCGTATCCTCAAACGGTGGGTACCAACGAATTTGGTACAGCTCTTGAGGTCCATGATGTCTATAAAATTTGGAGGGTTTAGATTGTCTTGTTCTTCTCGCTTGAATTGGCTTCGTATTTGAAAGGCTAAGCTTCGCGGAATAAGCCTCTCTGGTTTTCTGTGGACGAGGCTTGATTAAGAGTATTCATGGAAAGACTGATCTTGCATAAGCCCTGGCTTGACATGTAGCACCTCGGCCTCACTAATGACCAGTTCGCTTGAAACCGAAGGGAGGATAGGAAATAGTGCCCTTTCTTCTTTCCTTCTCTCCTTCTCCTTCTCTTTCGCTGTGACGCCATGTCGTGTGCATGTATAATCGCAGAGCTAGTCAAAAGGGTCGATCCGCCTTTCGTCGGAGTATCACAGGCGCGCCATCATTCTAGTTCCGCGGAAACTGGAGGCTTTTTTTTCTTTCGATCCCACCGCTGCAGTTTCGTTTCTGTCGAACTGTGCGCACATGGACAGTGTCTCACAGGCGGTATCCACGCGCAGCTGGGAGTATTGGCCATTTTGTAATTATTTTTTTTTGGCAAGATCTGTTTGAATTTTAAAAATCGCAATTCTGCTGCGCCAGGGCGAATTTTAACAACTGCAGCCCCCCAGCGCGCGCGTACGAGTTAGGCACCGCAGGGATGAACCCTATATATCGCGAGATGAACCCAAATTTCATGATTCCGTGTGATCCTTGGCGAGACCTTTAAAGATCGCGTTTGATTTCTTGTGCAACTGTTGGACGTGGAATTTTTTCATTTTTTTCCATTCGCGATATGTGCAAGGTAGGGTTGCAGGATCAAATCACATGATAGCTCCACACACCCTCAGCGATGGCATCGCGCATCTTTCTCAAGCAGGGATAGCTCCGCCCCTGCTATCCCGTGACCTATCGAATTCTTGCATTTTTTTTCTCTCTGTCTCTCATTTCCATCTGCAGGTGCATGGGGTGTGGTCTCTCATCCGAATTAAAATGTTGGTCAGGAACAAGGTATGTAGCTCGAACGAAAAATAAGGTGCTCACTGAGGAGTACCTTGGTCGGCTGTTGTATCTAGCGTTTGGAAGTATCCGGTACATTCCGGAAAGCAGATAGACGCCCGTCTGCCCCTGCGTCTTCGCGTACATGTACGTAGAGGCTTGCCTGTCCATGAATCGGTGGAGGTATTCGGCACACGCCCAGGAACAAGGTACCCACAGTGGAACCGTCCAGCTGGATTGCGTTTTGGCTGCTCTCGATTGTCGGTCCTGCTCCGTTTGGGCCAACTGCTCGCTCAAGCGAGAATTGGCATCGAATGGAGGTAAGAAAGTCAGCATCTGCAGATATTGTCCTGGGCAAACTGATGAGATGGCGAGATGCTGGGGAGAAGATGCGGCAATAAAGCCGGGAGATCTGTAAATTAAACCAACATTTGGCTGCGAGAGCACCAGTCTTCGGATACCGGAAAGCACTTGGCGTTCCAGCGAAGGAATTCAGGCGGTCTCCGATATCATCTTGGCCTGGTCTGATGATCTTGTCGATGATTGCAAGTGCTGCGAGCTGTTTGTGGTAGCGATGAGATCGAGCTAGTTGGCTAGAGAGCATCGATTGCTCTTGGACCTTCTGCAAGGAGGCAGCGCGCCTATCGCTGCCGTCGAGGTCACTCATGATCATTCGCGTCCTCCTCCTCGATACATAACGCGATTGTTGCGCAATTGACCATGGCCAACCAAGGCGGTGAGTGCCATGCCCTTGTGAGCAGAGGGGAGCGGATCGTCACCATCGGAATTATAACTATTCCCAGCTAGCTGGCTAACGGTGAACGCCAACGGTGAACGCCAACGGCCTTCGTCCTGAGCTGCTTCCGGGATTGTTCTGTTTGGTTTCTGCAGGCCCCTGCCCCTGGCTTTCTGCAATTATACAGGTCAGTAATTGAGTACCTGTATATCTCACGATGTATTACTTACAAGTAGTTTTAAATGATATCGTGGTGAGGACAGTAGCAATCTTACTTGATTGAACTGACGAGACAGGGTCCGTCTCGTTCTCGTCACCAGGAGCACAGCAGCAGCATCCCTCTCCCTCTCCCTCTCCCTCTCCCTCCTCCTCCTCCCCCTTCGCACAGGCAGGTGTTTGCTGCAATTTCTTTCAATCTCGTAAATTGAAATTGAAATCGAGCCCAAGCAAGCGCTTTCCTCCTCCTCCTCCTTGAACCTTTGTTTTCTCACCCAGCCCAGTCGACTCTGCAATGAACGGTCCACCCCTCCCGCTTATCTGGTCGTGATATATAGACGGGTTATCAAGCCCACGCCGAAAACAATCGTGCCTTCCCCTCTCCGCCGCGTTCCTTCGTTCCTCGCCTGATCTTATTTGACTGTCGGTTCCTTTTCTTCTTCCCGTTCTTTCCGTGCCCTTGACCTCCGCTCCAGCACGTACACTTTTCCCTTTCTTTCTTTCTTTTCCTCCTTCCCCTCCCTTTCCAATTGGACTCGGTTGGTACCTGTACGGACATGTAGCAGGCGCAGGCACAGGTACAGACAGGCACAGGCACAGGCACAGGTACAAGCCGGCTCGCAATCCAGGAACACCCAAGACGCTCTGCAAGGAACACCCACAAACCCACCACCACCACCCATCCGGACATCGCATCGACACACCGGGGTCCGAACAGGAAGTCGCTGGCATTTCACATACCGTCCGAAGAACTACAGGTAAGGCGCACCACCTTGTATGCCCGTCTCAATGCACGCTGCACCGCAGGTCGGTGCTAAACTCCGGCCCCAGTGCAGTGCAACATGTATGTCCGTACTCGTGTAATGTATGTATGTCTGGATTGATGTACACACATGCGCTTGAGAAAGAGAGATGCCATCGAGATGTTAACGTACCCCGAGCCGTGCGGCTAGCTAGCAGGACGTGCCCAGCATAAGTGACCGGCTGGCCTAGGATCAATTTGGCCGCTCAGTACTGGCATCGGCATAGCGCTTTTCGAGAACAGGTTCTGGCCTCTCCGCCTTCTATCGCTGCGTCCCTCGCTATCAATACCGAAGTAGTTATCGCTCGCAGCAGGGGACATTGCTTGCGGGTAGAATCTCTGCACCATCCGCCCCACACGAAGAAAACAGCAAGTCCAGCCAGCAATCTCGCTTCGTTCCTGCCCATCCTCCCACCCATCCATCCATCCATCCATCCATCAGTCCACCGTCCTCCTCTTTCTCCTCCTCCTCCTCCTCCTCCTCCTCCTCCTCTTCTTCTTCCTGCTCCTGCTCTGCTCTTGCTCCTCCTCCTCCTCTCCTCGCTCGCTCGCTCGCTGGCCTTTAATCACTACCCCCATTTTGCCCTCCATCTCTTCCAACGGAGCCCTCCAGCTCGCGGCCTGACCCCGTAATCCACCCCCATACGCTGGAAAAAGGCATCCTGAAAACCCTCCCCGAACTAGACCTCATCTCGAACATAAAAAGGCGTACGGGCTCGCTTTGGTTCGAGCTTTCCCAGCAGGGGGCGTGGCTGTATAAAAGAAATCCTTATACCTGCTGCTCGAGGTACCTCCATCCCCATCAACACATTGGAGCCAAGCGACAGCTCAGGAAACAACAAACTTTTGTTTCTCCGTCTTGACCGTCCCTGTCCATCTCCAACCCGACTGCGGGAAGCTTTCCCCCTACCCCCTTCGAAACTTTATTCTTTCGGGCATCCCGCTCAACCGCGAAAACAGCCCCGTCGTGAAACAACAGCCGGCAGCTTGAATTCAACGCGAAACCGACGCCAAACAAGTTGCACCCCCGAGGAGACAGGGAAAGAGAGAGTAGACAAGACATCTGGACCTCGCCATTAAATTCTCGATTGATCACGCAGCCGTGCTTGTTTCTCAGGTACAGAGACCGGCATCGAACTCACAAAAAATATCATATAAACCAATAATCATCCTTATCGAACATCTATAACCATGGCGACGATGCTGATACCGTCGAGGACTTCGACGTCCTCGTCGTCCTCATTCGCCCCTGTCACCCGACAAAACACAATGTCCTCCACGGATGGACCACCGAAATCCATTCGTCAGTCCAAGCGGTATTCCATAACAACTCTGTACATGTCCATGTCTGCGGCCGAGAAGGATATTGAAATCGAGGACGAACTTGCGAAAGCTCAGAAGGTTTTGCGGGATCTGAAAACCAAGATATCGTCTCAGTCGAAAAAGAACTTCGTCCTCGAAAAAGATGTCAGATACTTGGATTCCAGAATAGCCCTTCTCATTCAAAATCGAATGGCGTTGGAGGAGGTAAATGTTACCGTGAATGCGATTTTCAAGCTGCCGACCGGATTCTAACCGTAACACTCTTCAATTAGCAAAACGAAGTCGCGAACCACCTCGAGGCAGGCGCGGAACTTCAGGAGGGCCAATTCCCAAATGATCAAAAAACCCAGCACTACGGTAATCTGATGTTTCTTCTCCAATCCGAACCACGACACATAGCAGCTCTCTGCAGGCTCGTCACCATGGCCGAAATCGATTCACTGCTTCAAACCGTCATGTTTACTATTTATGGTAACCAATACGAGAGCAGAGAAGAACATCTGCTTCTTACTATGTTTCAAGTCCGTTTGGAAAATTCCGAAATAATCTGCATTTGTCCATGTTTCTAACCCAATTTTTACTACAGTCTGTTCTCTCCGCCCAATTCGAGAATACTCCCGAGTACAGCTCCCTCCTTCGAGCCAATACCCCTGTTTCACGCATGATGACTACCTACACTCGGAGGGGCCCCGGTCAGAGTTACCTCAAGACAGTACTTTCGGATCGCATCAACTCCCTGATAGAACATAAGGATTTGAACTTGGAGATCAACCCCTTGAAGGTTTACGAGCAAATGATCAAACAAATCGAAGAAGATACAGGCACCCTTCCAGCTCATCTACCCAGGAGCGTCACCGCAGAAGAGGCTGCACGGAATGAACAGGTTCAGCAAATTATCGAACCGAGGTTGACTATGCTCATGGAAATCGCAAATTCATTCTTGACAACCATCATCAACAACCTCAACGAAACCCCCTACGGCATCAGGTGGATCTGCAAGCAGATTCGATCCTTAACCCGAAGAAAGTACCCGGACGCTAAAGACCCAGTTATTTGCACTTTGATTGGTGGATTCTTCTTTCTCAGATTCATCAACCCTGCCATCGTCACCCCACGTTCTTACATGCTCGTGGACGGAACCCCCGCTGACAATCCAAGGCGTACTCTCACACTGGTAAGAACTGCGATGCTCAAGCTGAAACCCGAATGATGCTGATTTGCCTCTCTCTTGTTATAGATCGCGAAAATGCTCCAAAATCTTGCGAACAAGCCATCATATTCAAAAGAGCCATACATGGCTAGTCTGGCTCCTTTCATCCAACACAACAAGACAAGAATTAATAAATTTTTGAATGATCTCTGCGAAGTTGGGGACTTTTATGAATCTTTGGAAATGGATCAATACGTTGCGCTATCGAAGAAGGACCTGGAACTGACAATATCCCTCAACGAAATCTATGCAACCCACGCATTGTTGGAGAAGCATGCAACTGCACTGGTACGTGCTTATCAAACATCCAGAAGAATTATTTTGATAACGCGCAGCTGACATTATGCATTTTTGAATAGTGTTCGGATGCACACAATCCTCATATAAATAAGCAGCACCCACATCTCAAAATCCTTCTCGATGAACTTGGCCCTGCCCCCCATCAACTTCCTAGAAAAGACAACCGATCTGTCATCTTGCCATTATTCAGCAGATGGGAGCAACCGATCGATGATTTGACTGCTGCCTTGGACATCACCGAAGAAGATGTGCTTTTCATGCAAGCAAAATCTATATTTGTTCAGCTTATGAGAACAATTCCATCGAATGCTTTGGCAGCTCGGAGGCCCTTAAAGTTGGATAAAATCGCGGATCTAGCTGCTGCTTCTTCTAGGGATGCAGCCATGGTACGAAAAGGTATCCATGTTATGGACCTTCTCAACCAACTGGAGGAAATGGGGGTGCTTAGCAAGCAGGACGAATATTCGTTGTTGAGGGACGAGGTGGAGCAAGAGTTGGTACACTTGGGTTCCTTGAAGGATAAGGTCGTTCAAGAAACCGTAAAGCTCGAAGAGGTCTACAAGACCATCAGAGATCACAATGCTTATCTCGTTGGTCAACTGGAGACTTACAAGTCATATTTGCATAACGTCCGTAGCCAGAGTGAGGGCAAGGTTCGGAAGCAACAGAAACAGCAGGTTCTGGGTCCTTACAAGTTCACCCATCAACAGTTAGAGAAAGAAGGAGTAATCCAAAAGAGCAACGTCCCGGATAATAGGTAAACTTCCGTCTAAACTTGAACCAGTACTCGGCTCAAAACTAACACTCTCTTTCACAGACGGGCCAATATCTTCTTCAACATAACATCTCCAATGCCAGGAACCTTTGTCATCTCCCTTCACTACAAGGGACGAAATCGTGGCTTGCTCGAGTTAGATCTCAAACTTGATGATTTGCTCGAGATGCAGCAGAACAACCAGGAGGATTTAGATCTGGAATACGTCCAGTTCAATGTTCCCAAAGTTCTCGCTCTTCTCAACAAAAGATTTGCGCGGAAGAAGTGGTAGTTGACGATTCCCTTCGGTTTCGTCAAGCCAATTCCGATCCTTTCTCCTTCTTAATCTTCTGCAGGTAAATGCCTTCTCGGCTTTACTCTCTTCCCTCAACACGGGAAGCTTACCTTGATGATACCCATTTAGCATTTTTTTCGCCTATTGCCTACCGCAGCCGATCTCTGTTTTGGCATCATTTCACTGCGTATACTGTCAAGTATAGTATATCCCTGAACACTCTCTTGTTATATTACCCCCTTTCTTGTTTCAATACTCTTTTCGTCACGCAAATTTTGATGACTACTACGAAGCTCTTACTCGGCTCCTTTTTCGCATGACGACTGCACTCCCCATCACAATTATCTCATTAATATCTGGCAGCGTGCTTATCTTGAGTTTTGCGTTTTCATAAATAAACCACTTGTAGCTGACGCTTAGCCCTTCTTCCCTGGATTGTTTCTAACGCATCCGGTCATAATTTCGAAATCATTACTCTTAACCCTTTTCAATCATGCTCTGCTTTTTTCCTTGTCTTCTTTCTTTTTTCTCTTTCCCTGTTGTTATTACCATACGCAACTTTAATATTCCTCTCTCTCTCACGGTGCAAAAAACATTATGTTATCATTGCTGCATTATCAAGCGCTTGAGCAGTCGTTGGTCATCTCCTCCTCTTTGAGCATGGGCCAATTTGGCACCTGCTGTGATGCCTTTTTTTACAACACCCTTTTTCTTTTTTTTTTTTTTGTCGATCCAAATTTTATGGTTTGTTTGTTGTTAGGTATTTGAAGGATACGGTCTAGTTTAGCTCAAAGAAAATTCATGAAAAAGGCAACAAGGCTAACAAGGATCCAATGCCCTGTACATGTCAGCGGGAGGATTTAGCTTTGTTGTTCATGATGTTATTGTTGGTATTTTACAATTTTGTTTCGTCCAAACAATTATTGATATTGCGTGGGGGGACAGTTGCTCATGCGGAACCGTTTCTCCACGTGTTGCTGTTACCATTCTAGCTTCGGACACTGCACCCAAACCATACCAACCAAAAACGTTGTTTAGCTGTTTAGTTTGGTAACGAGACTGCACCGAGACACGGTGACAGGGTAATCACATAATAATAATACATTTGCAATATATTGCTGGCTGCAATATGTTCCTACCAATTCCCGCGCCGTGTTGACGGACCTTTGGCGGCACTGATTCTAAAGTGGGAGGGGTTCAAACGACTCTGTTCAACTCAGTATGCATAGTTGGGAATTGTCTTGTGCAACCAATAAGGATTTACCAGAGGAGGGTCCTGTCCTAACGAGACTCGCATTTACCTTGATACTAAAGCGCTTGTGTGTTCAAATGGTTCAACATGAATTTTATATACCGAAACAGTTAATAGAATATACAGGAACAAAATAAATCTCCCATCACCCCCCAATTGACCAATATAAAATGTTGCATGCCTTTAAAACGCCGCTGGTTGCACGAAAGAACCGCTGAATATATACATGAGAATCGTGATGTCGGTCACCTGCCTTTTTCTTTCGAATTTATTAATCTCTATCAATTACTCCACTTTGCAGATGGTTTGCTGGATTTGTCTCGTAAACCAAACGATGACCGCGCCCCAGATTACAAGCGGGTATCACTTGCCATATGCGCCAGCATCGTATGCGAGCTGCATAATCATCATCAGTGCCTCGCTCTCTTCTACCGTGAAAGCAAACGACTCGTCGGTGGTCAAACAGCAAATGTTGCTTTCTTTGAGCTGCCACTGATCTGGCCCGGAATCTGGTTCCGGGCTGGGGTTCTCGCGAAGGTAGTTTTGGAAGTTATTCGCCCTGCGTTTCTTCCGACCTTCTTCAAATTTGTTATCCAGAATCCAACCATTGAACCAGAGTGGCTTGCCATCGAGGTCGAGATGAAGAAGCTGAGGAGCACATATTTCGGCTTTCGGCTTGGGTGCATCAACAGTATCAGTATTTGCGGATGCTTCCGCTGCAGGTTGGTCAGTTGGTGTTGGGTCTTGTTCCTTCAGTTGACCCATGATACCGGCGTTGCCTTGATGGAAGGCATAGTCAGTGTCGCCGACAAGTTCCCATCCGAGCCAGAAGGTTTCCTTATCACCTATATGGTTCCCCCCTTAGTTAGTACACTGAAATCTTATATAGTCGTAAGGGTGATTTCAACCTACCATAGACCATGTCATAAACGCCAACAATGCCCTTGGACTCATTGCCATCACGATCTGGACCGTTCATCCTGGTGACGAGAAGCATAGCGACGAAGTGACGCCATTTATCGACAACGACAACACCCGACTCCTGCATATGCCCACTCACACCGGTCCAGAAACGGGACTGCCGAACGTTCTTTGAGATTGGTTTGGGGATGATTTGCTGCAGCCACCTCTTTTTGTTTTCTGGCATGATGATTCGATCTCTGAAGAACAAAGCGCCGGTTTTCTTATACGATTCGTCATCGAAGAGAACTTCGGGGTTCTTAAAGAATAGAGAGTCTGCATCGATAAAGATGACTTCGCGGAAACTAGAAAGAAGCATAGCAAAGGGCTTTGCAGCCCATCCGGCAAGTCTCCACCCATCATCGCTAACCATAGCAGAGATATCCCGGGTGACAACTCCCTCGAATTGCTCAAGTTCGGCGCGATAGTCCTCGCTGAGATCGCTGTCGCCGAGATACATGATTTCGATCGGAAGTTTGCATCCGAGTTTTCGGAATGATGGGATGGAAGTGATGAGGAAAGGTGCCTGCTTGTCCCCTGCCGATAAAACGATACCACGGCCGCCCTTGTACATCTGGGCGTGCAAGCTCATGTGATCAGCGAAGTATGGGGAGATGTATGGAAAGAGCAAGGTAGCAAATCTCTGGAGGAAGCCGCGATAACTTTCGTATTGGTGGATGGTTTGCGCGATATTCTCGATAGCTGTGTCTCTTCGGAGTTCCTGGACAATATCGTCTCGTACATAGGCTTCGTTCTCTCCCAACACCAGATGGACTTTTTCCCAGGCTTCGAAAAAGGTCTTGAATGCTCTTGCGCGGAGACCAGTTTCACGAAGCTTTTCCTTGCCCGTGCCTTCAATTGGTCGGAGTAGTTCTCTGACATGCATTTCGTCAGGAAGTAATTCGAAAATACGGTTGAGGGCATGTTTGAATTCGCTATTGCTCTTGGTGAGCTTTTGTTTTTTCGCTGGGGGCGCATCCGGAATATCCTTGGCTTCAGCTCCTTTGGACGGGTTGTTGCCGTACGTTGCTTTCCCAGCGGGCTTGGAGTTGTCTACCTCATCGACCTTTGGCTTGACATATGTAGTGGTCTGCTTTGGCTTTTGGACGAGAATATGCTCTTCCTCAACCTCCACATGTTCGACAGACTGGATTTTTGCCGCAGGTTCAGGTTTGACTGATACAGCCGGAACAACTTTTGATGCGTCCAAGTCTTCGGCCTTCCCAAAAATTGCCTTTGCGTGTTCGGTGTGACGAGAAGCGGTTTTCGGGTCCGCTGTTGAGATATAGAGGATGTAGGTTAATGCCAGAGCCAACGCCGCAGCAAGCAGCTTGAATACGAAATTTTTCCTCTTATCCAAGTATTGCTGAGAGTGATATCTTCCCTCCTTTGGGGGAGGCGGGCTGCCGAAAAGGGACAGAGATCTATTCATCTTGCCCTTCATCTTGCCGCTTCCGTCGAGAGCGAGGGGAGCCGTTGGTTTCTCCGTTGTAGCTGTGGGGGCCGGAGGGACGAAGGAACGACCCTACAAAACCAAAACTCAGGGTGTCCGAAGGTATGATGGCTACACACAGAATGTGTGACGATTCTCAGGAGGGTTGGGAAGAAATTGGCCTTTTCTGCGAAGGAGGAAGTGCCATTGACTATATAGAGGAAGGCGCATAATGTCCTAATAGCCTTAGATTTCGGAACATGACACTGTGGTTGCAGAGCGGAGATTGCGGGCTTGCTAGATTTGATGGCAAAAAGCAACAGAGCGATCTCTTGCACGATACCAGAATCAGCAGGGATAAGGGGTGGCCCCTGGACTGGATCCCTCTTGCCGGCATTCTAGCGTGTTGCAGGCCACAAAACTGATGCGTCCCCTTCGGAGTAGCGGTCTTCGCTGCCGGTCATTTGCAGACTTGGCAGCAAGTAGGGACCTGCCGACAAGGAACAGCACGCGATGAGGAAGAGCTTGACAGCTTTGTTGGAGCGGTTGTGGAGAAGGCCCTGACAGCTAGGCAGCTTTTCTCGAACTGGAAGACGAGCTGTCACGATACCGGATAAAGGTTGCGGAGAGGATAGCCATCAACGGCCAGAGAGAACGTGTACTTGTATGTAGACGAACGGCAGCTACCTCCTAGGCCCGACGCCCAGAGGAGAAGGAGAGAGACGGGTCAAATGCAAGGTCGTCGCACGACGATAAGATGGAAGAACTAATCTGGCAGGCGATAAATGTACACATGCATCGAGGACTCGATCGTAGAAGCACTCGGATGAAGTTATAATCATATCATAGGCTTTCGAGATGAGACCAGTGGCCCTCGCTGCGAAAACCATGAAGCCGTATCCGATCTTGGATTCGGTGTTGTGCGGTGTGGCTCACCACGATGGGCGTAATGGCGGCACGCGGGATCGGCGTGCGATTTGAGCATGGCCTTGTAAGTGTACCAAGCAAGCAGATTCGAACCCAGATGACTGTGCAAAACCACAGAGGTCAATTTGAGCTAACCCAGAGTGGCGGAGAGCCTCTGTGTGGAGAGATTGCAGACCCAGCCATGGACCGTGGCGAGAGTATTCTCCGCAGCCCGAGGATGCATATGTTTGATTTGACTGACCAGGTACGGCGGCGGGATTCGATGGAGATTCCTGGATTCGACGCTGACTACTTTTGAGCAGCTGGTGCTTAGTCACATCCACACATCCGTTCGAGACAAGATGCCTGGCGGGGTAAGCATAGTTAGTATTTCAAGTATCTGAGGCTTCAAGTCCTTACTTCCTTGGTATTGGTATATATACAAGTACCTGTGCATCGCGATGTCCGTCCGCCCGCCCCAAGCATGGGCGATGTGATGAGGATGAGCCATGCGAGGCTGACCCGAAACAATGATAATAAGAATAATAATGTGTTGGGATGACACAGAGCACCGTTCCGATCGCCGTGGATGCGGATCCTCTCGTTGTCGTTGTCATTGTTGTCGTGCTTCCTTCCGGCTTCGCCCTTCTTCTCCTCCCTCCTCCTCCTCCTCCTCCTCCTCCTTTTCTTCCTCCTCTCCTCCTCTTATAAACCTTTAGTCCCCCCCCATATCGACATTTCGGGTTCACCCCATCTACTTCGTATCTATACACATCATCTAATCTCATAATACCCGTCTTCTCAATTTCCATCTCCATCTATCCGCCGTTCGTTCTTGTAGTTTCTGCTGGAGCTCCACCTTCATACCCTGTGATCCGTCTTGACGTCAATTGGCTGTCCCTGCCCTACCTATATCTTGCCCGTCCGCTTGGATTCAGTACTCCCCAAATCTTCTTCGAGTGCCTCCGATTCACATCCGTATAAACCGAGAAGGATCTAGTTCGCCGACGGTCCACCCGCTTCGCGGTCCCCACTACTCTCCATCTTGACCGTTCGGACTCGCTATATCCGGTCGAAGTAGCGCCATCTACCTATCCTCCGCAATGTCTGCTGCCATTCCAATCCCCAAGAAGACTTCCAAAAAGGCTGCATCGCCCTCCTCTCCAGTGCCGTCCGATGACATGTCTTCTCCGTCTACATCCTCAAATTCGCCGTCCACGGCCATATTCGGCCACCGACGGCGTCAATCGCTCTTAAGTAAGCCCACCTCCCGGTCCTCTTGAGAAATGTTCGTCCTAACGAGTTCACAGGCTCCTCGCTTTCTAAACAAGAGCATACCGTCTTCGATCTCGGAACCAGGGATGGTACTGCTCGCTTAGTTACCTGTGTCAAGGCCGGCCAGGGCTTTGACTGGAACCAAGAAATGTTCCTGCCCCATCACTCCGACATCACAGTACCATCCCTCAACGAGCGTGTCGACGTTGTTCATGAGATAATCTTGGACGATGGAGACGACGGGCTTATGGACATCGATGACGTAAGGCGCTCCGACTAGAATGAAATTAAACCAACAGAATCTCAGATTGGGATGAAATAATTACACTGTATGGATGCCGAGTTATAGCAAACGATACAGGAACCGTTTTCCTTCTTCCTTTTTTTTATTGGATTACCTTGCCTAGTTTTTCCATGGGGCTCAGCTCATTACGTTCAACGGATACATATGGCGTCTTTGTTATACCTCCTTTTTGATGGAGTTTTGGTTTTCTTTTTTTCCCCGCAAGACAAAAGGAGGAGCACGTCGACACAGGCATCTTGCCTCTCAATCATCATTTTGAAAGCGGTTTAGCGACAGTTGGGATTTTCTTACTTTTCTTCTAGAAATTGATTACCTTCTTTCTTTCATTCATTTGTCTCACCAGAAGATGTTATGTCATATACTTTCCCCAAAACAGTATTCGTTGTTTTAATCAAATATCGATGGGACAAATCAGAATCAGAGAACCTCCAAATACCGGTACGCCGGATGCCAAAACTCCCTTGCTGTACTGGTGATCATTAAGTGCCCAAAATAAAATATAAACCCAAATTGAAAAGACCACAATTCGTTGAGATATTCAACCATCATCAGTAAACTTCATTTTGTCTGATGTATGTGCTCCAGGATTTGCTGTGCCTTTGCCACCTGCCCTTGTGCCGTCGTGAGAGGACCGTCCATCTAGATTGTACGATCCGTTAGCAAGATAATATTATTAAGTAAGAAGGGATGGACAGGTTTCACTAACTTTCTTTAGAACGGGGAGCAATCCAACCGCATCCTCCCACGCCTTCTCCACCTCTTCCTGCCTCATTAGCGGTTTGATACCCCAGTCAATCATCGCCGTGTTAACATCTTCGTCCGTCACAGAATCGTTATCTTTCAGTGCTGCTTCAGCTAGTGCTGCTTCCTTCTCAATATCCGCTGCGAGCTTTTTCGCATAGGCGGCCGCAGCTTTCTTGGGGACATCTCTCCGTAGTTTTGCAACCTCGGCTGTAGCAGTGCCGACTTGCGCGATCAATTCGTTGACACGAACGCGGAGCTTGTCATCGTAGGGCTCGTATTCTATGATCTTGTTGTTAGAATGCCTGTTCTTAAGCTGCGTTTCATGGATTAGGGAAGCCGTACGGTTATCTTCCTCCGCTTTGAAAATAGAATCCACGTTTCCGATGTCGTTACCGTTTATCGAGATGCTTTGATTAGCAGTGTCGAATAAACGCCGGACATACTACTAGTCAGTGATGTATATTATCCATTAGCTCCCAGTGTATATTTGAAACGTAGGTAAGCGATATTTCCAAGTGATTTCCTTTTCCTTCTTTTTTCTTTCTTTTTCTTTTGTTTTGCTTGGGTGGTCCTACCTCAGCGACCAGCTCTTCTACTCTTTTACGGTAAGCATCGTCTTTAGCGTTAGCGTTTACGGACGGCGGAAAGTGCTGTACGAGTTTGTCTTGGGAGAGCTGCTCGACGCGGTTCAGGAGGGTTTTGTACTCGGCAATGGTGTCGAGGCGAACTTTTGGGTGTTCCGCGTCTGCCATTTGCGGGCGACGGGGGTGCGATGGGGTTTTGTTGAGGTATTGTGATGAGGACTGAATGCTGCTGAGTGGAAGAAATGGGAGCTCATCAAGGGTTGGTCGGATTTTAGTGTTGTTTTCCTTTTTGCCTGCTTCGGGAAGTTTTGGGACAAGGCCCGCCGGTATGGCGCCTTAGCTTATGATATGAAGTATCAAATATTTGTTCAGACACAGCCAAGTAAACGAGTGATCTAGTGATCATTCATTAATGATGTATACGATATCCATGGCTATGTCTAATGCACTTGTGCGGTTTATGGCTCTAGTTCATGGCTCCAACATTCTTGTCCAGCCGCGATTGATCTATCAAGCATGGTTATGGTAGTGTGTAATTGCAACAAAATAAATATAAAATAAAATAAAAAATACGGTAACGAACGAGATCTGCGTAGCCAGACTCATCAAACATCAACCGGAAACTCTCATGATCATTGACCCCCGAAGAGCCATCCCACAACCCAGACTTAGCTCCTCACATCGAAACTGCTAGACAGGCCAAAGCTTCTAAGGGTTCATTGTAAGCTTCTAAGCAGTGGGTTCTGGAACCGGAGCAGGATCTGGGACTGTATTCTCTGATGCCGTAGTGTCTATGGCTGACGTCTCAGATTCTTTCTTTGGCTCCCCTGATTTGAAGAAAGATCCTTGGTATTGCGCCTCGTTCCACGGTCCAGCGTCACTCAGTTGACAGCCGCCTTCGCAATTGCATGTTCCACCGAACTCCACGGGTAGATTTTCCGCCGGAATCTGATCAAGAAGCTCTTTATGGTAACCAGAGCCTAGGATATTGATCTTCTTTTGAGTCACAGGATCAAGCCACCCTTTTACCATACTGAATGCACCCGAGAAACCCCATGGTGCGTTTATAATATAAAGCTTACCAAGACTAGACTTCATATCAGTATCTGCAAGATATTAACACTCAAATCACAGATATGCTTACCGTTCAGGATAGTAATTCTGGGAGATGGCCGACGCCCTCTTCAAATAACCATATGCGGATGGAATGCTCGTGACACCAACCCCCTTCAAATCCATAATGGCTATAAACGTAATATTAGTAGGCAGCTCGAATACCAACGGAGCAAACAAGAGCTGTCATACTGCAGCAAGTTTCTAGTAGCTTTCCTGCTTTCCTCGAACACGCCGGGAGGCGAGGATCGGCAAACCTTTCGTATTCGACGGCCAAGTTGGTCAACATGCGTTCCTCGGTGGTGATCTTGTTCCTACAAAATGAGAGATGGGTCAATAATTTGTGCACCATCTGAGATTTTTTTAAAATAGGGAATTTGTCGTACATGGCGGTTAGATCGATTCTCCCAAGCTGTTCAATATAAACAGGTCGCCCATCCTACAGTACGCAATCAAACGTTAACTTCATTCATTGGGAAAGATCAACAGATAAAAAAAATCGGCGCAAATCAAGATATGGGGTTTTGGTATACCTTGTCCGTTTTATGGTAATACTGTGGATAATAACCGAATATCTTCTCTTTCTCTGGGTATGTCCACGTCGGGACTGTGTCGTCCAACTTGGTCTCTTTTCTCCACTTCTCGGCGTTCACGTACATAGTCTTCGCCAGGTCGACATCGAATTTCCGAGCTCGTAGGTATCTCAACTATGAGAAACGAAGGAAGTTAGAACCTCCGAGGGGAGTAATTTGGTGAGCGTTGTTCGGGTAAGAATCCATACCATAGTATTCGTGTCGAGTCTCTCGGTGTATCCTTCTTGATCCAGCATTGCCCTCAGCTGATGAACCTGGGCATCGTGCAAATCGGTCGTTTGCCCAGGATGACCGGAGTGTGGTGCAGCATCAATATTAATGTGCGGGAAATTATAATCATCGGGCTTTTCGCTGGCCATGGTTGTTGCTGGGTAGTCGGCTGATTGCTATAGTTAGTGGCAAGCAAGCGGGTTAGTCACTGGTCGAAAGAACAAACGGAAGAATCGTTAGTTGCCGCCTGGGAAGAGAACTCCGGGCATTTACGATGGGGATGAAGAGTACTTGCTTACGCCTTAGTGGTCGAGATTCTTGGGGAGGACGGGAGTAGGGACAAGGAGAGCTGTTGTCGTGGTTGGAACGGAGCTGTGAGGTAGCTTGGGTGTTCGGAGAGGTGTTGTTCTGGAAGAGAAATATGTGGCGTCCTGGCTGCTCAAGCTCAAAACACCAGGACAAACCCCTTTTCTTCCTTCCAAAATGAAAGTATGTGTATTAGTATGAGCTTCAGCTTGGTACATTTGGTCGATGTATTCAGGACAGGAATGGTATCCAATGGTATTCGTACCGATCGGGTACTATGTTTTTTACGTGCTCCCCAGCGACCATTTTAAACCAATGGCTGCCACATGTTTCCTCCAATCAAGCATGTGCTTGCGATGACACTAAATCCGAGTTTGCATTGAATACAACAGAGGTACAGACGCCGATGCGGTCCCAAACTGATATGATACGTGCCCGCGCTCTTAGATATTAGAATGCGCATCCAATTTATTCCACGGTGTTCCATAACTTCTAGGCTTCCTGGTACATCAGGCAAAACAACAAGATCTCCAAAAGCCTGCAGCTGGTCTACAGAGTACATACAGTGAGCATAAGCACCATCCCTTTAGCCCCCACTTTTTTTTTTACGTTCAAAGCTGACCCTATTAACACCTACGCATAGGCAATATGCTCCTACTCGTTCTCCTTAGGAACGGCGCGAGTCAAAAGATGACCTACCAAGATCGATAGAAGCACGAACACTGCTGGAACTACTTCTCCTCCTCTGACGCCGGGCCTCACCGGGATCTAAATTGGTGAGGCCTGATGATTTTCCAATCAAGTTTAGAACATCTGTCAAGGACACTACCCCAATTAGGTGCCCGCTCAAGCGGGCGCCAGGCACTGAAGCCACGCTTAGGCTCGCAGCAGTTGGAAAGTTAATCGCTAGAGGTGAGGCAGCGGCTAGAGAAGGTGGCGGTATTGCCGTCGCTGGAGGTATAGTTGGGGTCGAAGGTGCACTATTCCCCTCATTTGGGGCATCAACAAGCCACATTCTAATTGACATTAGTATCCGATGCGATTATTCCTGTGTGATGGCATGGAAGTAGTCACCTATGAGCTCTTGTTGCGATGATTTTCGCCACGGTGTGGGCGAAAGTTGAATACGGGTTAACATAAAAGACAGGATAAGAGTCTTTGCCATCATCCAAGCCTCGGTCCGACAAAATCACAGAAAGGAAATGCAAACAAGAAGATTTTATCAATGGAAGAGAGCTTGTTTTGGTGAGGTGCTGTACGATTTGTGTTAGACATAGGATATTTACTCCACGTTTTGTGGGGTTCCTTCATACCTTTACATCTGTGGTTGATATGTTTCCAACCACATTGTGGTTTGTATCGACCACCGCTAGAGATGATATACCCTCGGAATTCATCATTTCCAGGGCTTCAAGAACTCGCTGATCCCCACTAGGCTCAGGGTAAGATTTTGGTTTGGAGAATTGATACCAACAGGATTGTTCCTCGCTTACTTGATAGATATAACTTGTGTAGACCCAAAATTCAATTCTCTCAGTGACAAGGGCAGAATTTGATCGAATTGCGAGAAGCTCTTAGCATTGGTCCAGAAGAATTCAATCATTCTGAGCTGGCTGATAACCCCGATGACGCTATCCGTTCCTTCTCGTACAACTGCCACTCGATGGACACCACTGCCGAGTACCTCCACGACTTTCGCAAGTCCTTCAGTTTCAGATACTGTGATAAAGGGATCTTTTTTCCCGAGGTCCTTGACGAGTTTGACAGGAATATCTCCTCCGGAACGACTTTGGATGGCAAGGTCTTGGAACGTATGGCCATCCGTATCCGAAGGATCTCCTTTCCATACACCGAGAACCATGAGGAGGAAGGCGGTCAGATCGCTATAATCGAAGGTGCCAATCACAGCCCCACTTTCGGATTTTATCGGTAACGAAGATATGCCGTGTTCAACTAGGAGCTTCAGGGGACACTGACGTAAGTCTGATAAAGTTCTTGTACGGGCAATGACCAAAACAACAAACCAAAAATTATTTAAGCAATACCTTGCATGCATCTTCGATTGGTATGTTCTCTTCGACGAAATGTAGCTCTTGGTTCGCAACGAGTTCTTTGCACTGTATGGTACGCCAATCTCGTGGCTGAATATTGCCATCCGGACGAGGTGCAACAGCTAGCAAATCTACAAAGGAAGCATGAGAGAGCGAAGGTTGACGGGATGGCGATCGAGGGGTAGCCCGGAGAGAAGTCTGGCTCGATGATGCCGACATCTTCTGGGCCCCAAGCTCTGGCGAGGAAGACGCTTGAGACATCGACATGGTATTTACTCTTTTTTCTTCTCCTTTTTTTCTTCCGGGGCTGTTTTCGGTGTGGGTAAGCTCGAACTTTGGAGGTATCTTGATAGAACTAAATGTGCAATCGACTTCGACGTTTTGGACCCGGTAGTCAACCTTGCGATTCTTTGCTTGGGACCGGAGGTGCTGGCGGTTGGATTGTCTACTTTGAGTCTCAGCAAAATAGATCAGCCACACAATGTGTCTCTAATTCAGAATTCCAGCTATTGTGAGTGGCACCGATGTTGGTGTGCGTTTGCAGCGCCAACGTGGTTTAGCAGCCAGGCGGATAGCAAGATGTACGAGAAGATGGTTGAGCAGTGTTCGCAGAAGCTTAGCTTCAGCACCAGGGGAGCTTTGACGCTATGCCGCTCATCGAACTCCCATGATCTGATACTCTCACCTTCGTTCTTTGACCCTCAGAGGAATGTAATCTTGTGAAATCGGGCGTAATAGTGGGTCAATGACGGATGACGATTGTGGAAGAGGTGGGAGGCCGGATGGGTCTATAAGTATGGTAGGTCATCATGTTCGCGAGTGCCGCCATGCTGAAACAGGCAACGGCAGCGGGGTCTGTGCAACCTGCTGGCAACACAGTCAACCACAGAATATAAACCCCGGCTGCGAGATGCGTTTCCAGCATCTCGTGTCTATCTCAATATCACCCGCGGTCCGGAGTTATAGAGTAAGAGCATGCATGCATGGAGGCTGTCCGAGTCCAGAGAACCGAAGCGTGGCGCGGCCGCAGGATATCGAGGTCTGGAACACTTCGTGACTAAGTAAGCATGTCTCTCGGATTTGGTGTGGCTTGGTCATACCATACAGTCCATGGGCGCCACATTGCCATCAGGTCGTGGCTATGCTGAAGTCGACCGCAGGTTTCTAGCGGGGGTTTGAACTTGGGGCTGTGTGCGCCAATCCGACCAGCATGCACCTGGCGAAAAGCAGGGATGACGTAACCCAAATGCCTCTGGCTGCCCGAAAACCAGCTTGAGCCGATCAATGATGGTGATAGCGACGGCAGCAGTTAGCGTCTTCTTGTCTCCCTTGGGGAAGTTTGGCAACTTGCGGCATCTGAATGATGATGGGTAGGACTTTTCCTGTCAGAAAATTCCGCAGGACACAAACGAACCGTCGTGCGTGCGAACTGTGACAGTCATGGTCACACGCCTTGAAGATATATATCATCAACCTGTTTTCCCGCTCGAAACCTCGCTCGCGATCGATCAGATTCCCGGTGAAAAGCACTATTCTCGCCTGAAGTGCCCAAGCACTGTCTGAAAGTGCCGTTGGTCTTGATCTTGGCGGCGACTAGCTCTTTGGTCGGCTGCAGTAGCTGGTAACTAGCAGCTCAGGCTTCGTTGTGTGGAGACAACGAGCAGAAACCAGCATCCTTTCGTCATAAAACCCTCCGCCATTTCCATCGTAACTTCCAGGGCCCACCTCCCCTCCCTTAACCAGACGATCTTTCAAGCGATAACTCAGGCTAGCCAGCATTTGTGGCGCCGATACTGGGGTTTTTTTTTTCCCCTTCCTTTCTTCCGTCGTCTTCCTTTCCGTCTTCCCAAATATTTCGCTCCCCTTTCAGACTCTCTCCCAACACACTTTTCTACCTCATTCTTCCGAAAGATCGGACGGATTCCACCAAAAAGACCCTGGAAGGTGCTCGCATATCGATCGAAGGCAGAACCGCCTCTCCTTGAGACCATGTCAGCGTACGGCGGTAGCAACCAACCTCACTCGAGGTCGCAAACACCTGTCCCTGATATCGCGAGATCATCGAGTTACGCTCCCCAGCGTCCGCGAACAGCAGACACTACAGGAACCGGCGGCGCTTACAGCTTCAAGTCAAATGAAGGAGAAACTAGATCTGTGGACGGCAGCACGAAGGGTGGAACCGGCGAGCCACCTTCGCGTCAACCCTCGACCCTCAAGAAGAGAAGTTCCTTCCGAAGAAGCAGCTCTTTGAAACGTTCCGGATCTCGTTCCCGAAGGTCTACAGTCGGAGAAATGGACAGCGAAAACCCAAACTCTGCTTTCCATTCCCCGGTCCCGTCACACGGCAATCCTACCGAAATCTTAGCCAATCGATTTGCCGGTTGGAGGCGGATCCTGAAAGATTATATTGCATATTTCAAGGAGGTCCAGGTTGCGTACGAGGCGCAGGCCAAAACCACGGGCAGGCTATTCCATACGTTGAACAGCGCTATCGAACCTGAGATGTTCCTCCGATCCGGCGGCATACTTGAGACAAATGTTGTCCTCAAGGAACATCACAAATCATCTATGTTAGCAAGTGAGCAGTCGAAACAGATTCAAATCCAAATTATCAGCTCACTCAGTGGGTTAAGAAACGACCTTAGCGGCAAAATCAAAGAGATCAAATCATTGTCCGGCGATTTTAAAAACACCTTGGATAAAGAAAGAGAAGGAACCCGCAGGGCAGTCACACAACTAGGAGACGCCCTCCTAGCTGTTGATTCAAACCCTTCCCTGGCTTCTGGGAAAAATGACCCTTACATCGTTAAATTGGGAGTTGATAAGCAATTGCGACGACAACTGTCTGAGGAAAATTACCTTCATCGGGTAAGCGAATCCACATCAGCATCTGTAATGACACGGGCACTAATACCAAACAATTAGGCGTATCTGAATCTCGAGAGCAGTGGTCGTGAGCTTGAAAGCATTGTTGTTTCAGAGATCCAAAAAGCATTCGAGTCCTATATGAACATACTGCGGATGCAAGGCGCTGATTTGACCGACACCGCGGAGCGATTGCAGACTCGAACCATCAATCTTCCAGCCGATCACGAATGGACAAGCTTTGTAGGAAGAGACCCTGATTTTGTCGATCCAAGAATTCCTGTCAGATCTTTTGATACTGTGGAATACCCGGGATGGAACCACCCGGCTGCCGTTGAGGTCAGAGCTGGGCTCTTGGAAAGAAAATCGAAATATCTCAAGTCTTACACTCCAGGATGGTATGTATTGTCGCCTTCGCACCTTCACGAGTTCAAATCACCAGATCGAAATCATGATATGACGCCTGTCATGTCACTTCATCTACCTGACTGTGCCATGGGCAGCCACACACAACCTGGCGCTAAATCCCACAAGTTTGTGGTAAAAGGTAGACAGACAGGCGCTTTGCATCGGTGAGTACAAAGGGATCAATCTGTTAGATGTTCTCTTTATTAATAATAAATGTAGTGGCCATAGCTGGGTTTTTCGAGCTGAAACACACGACGCAATGATGGGTTTCTTTGAGGATGTCAAGAAACTTATCGAGCTCTCTGGTCCTGAACGCAATGCTTTTGTTGCATCCCATCAGAAACATCATGCCTCAACTGACGGTGCTCCTACAAAAGAAACCGGCTCTTCTAGTTCTGAGAATGGACTAGAGAATGATGAAGCTGATGAAATTCCATATTCTGCAGATCGCAGTGCATTGATTGGTTCGGAGCCCTCTTTTCATGAACTTCGACCCGAGGGTGGAAGATTCCCTTCCGATATTGACATTCAACGCCGGCGTTCACTCAGATCCGCCACCAGTGGTGCCTCCGATCAGTCACTAAGCGCCGGGGCAGGCGTTATCCAGCCCCAAGAAAGTTACCCGGCAGGTCTTGGAGGCGAATATGACGAGCAACGGTTCAATGCGTTTGCTGTCGGGCGACCGGGAATACAGCGCAACCCGTCCGCCTTCTCCTATGATGCCAAGGTATATATACATAACTCTTAGCCGTTGATGCCCTAAAGGATAATCTTTTAACTTATTACCTCTGATAGCACCCACCCACCTCAACTTTACACGACGGAGAAAATTTTGAACCTGTTTTGGCGGATGTCTCCCCCGATCTTGAGCGTCGCATGTCGAAACAAACAGATCCGAATGATATCCTCGAGCGTAGAGATAGCACTACTTCATGGACACGCCACACCCCTTCACGTAACCCTACAGTTACCTATGGCATTGACCCTGTGGCAGGGCAGCCAGATTCATCTGCTGTCCATGGTACAGGCAGTGACAGTCGACAACCACCATTTTCGGAAAATACAAATTCGAGTCTTGCAGCTTATGAAGCTGAAGCAGCTACTGGAGTTGCTGGGGCTGGGGCTTATGAGCTTTACCGAGCGTCTCAAACTTCTCCGGGGGCAAGTAGTCATGAAGCTGTCCCAAGAGGTGTGACGTCCGCCAATATTACGAATCCAGCCAAGCTCACGGACGCTCCGTTTGTTCCTTCACAGGTAGAAGGGGGGGCACTCCAGAAGCCCACCAAGTCATACGGTGACCTTCAACCTCTGGGCGCTGAATCTTCAATCCCCCCCACCCAGCGCACAAACTCGAACTTTACAATCTCTGATTTTCATGTCCCTGGTGGTTATCCGAAACAATAGAGCTGTTTAGGATAGTATAATTCTCATTCTCGCTAAAATGGACGATGATTGGCACATTCATTTTTCTAGAAATTTTACCTGTCTCCTCTTAACACTACATCGACTTGTTTCCCCTTGTCCTCTTCGTTTTGTCAACCTCTTCAAGGTGAAAATGCGTCCCTATATCTTTCGTTATGATTAGCAAATTCTATTTTCAGGCCTGAAAAAACGTGGGCCAATCTGTGGAGTTTTTTTTGTGTTTTTCCCCTCTTGGTCGCTCGTTCGCGTGATGACAAAACGTGGAACGAGCCAATCTTTCGAGCCTGCTTGGTAACTATTATTGTATGTACATCTACGTCTACTGGACTTGTTATTTCAACCGAGCATTTGCACTCTTTTATTGCAAATTTTGCCTGCACTAGGCTTTTCAAATGATTGCCCTGATTGCCATGATTCAAGCATATTTTCTAGTGAACGTGATAACGCAATGGTCCCAGAACACGTTTATGTACTTTGAGCCTGGTGTCGAGATGTTGCAGCCAGCCAATAGGATGATGCCAGAATGCTCCACATGGCTGCAAGACCGAAACCAAAGCTGAGGATAAACGACTGGCAGGGCTGCATGCACCATCCCCGCTCCATCTCACCTCGATTCCGCACCTGAGTACAGGTACTTAATCCCCAGCGCAAGAGCACCTCATTCTTTCCTCTCTCGATCTTTCTCTCTACCTTACCAACCAGTCTCCGAAGCACTGGAAGTTGATTCTACAGAAGTAAACTCCTCGCACAACACGATACCTGACAAAGCAGGAACACCAAACAATAAATATCTAACCCTGAACATCGACGTCATATTCAAGACCTCTCGCGCCTTTCTTCCTGCAATCGCAGCCTTTCCGACCGACTTCTGTGCCATCGCAGCGCTGTATCGACGCCATTTTTGCACCATCTAGCAGCTTTTATCATGGCGTCTCCACAGCCGCCTGCCGCCAGTCAATCCCCCAAACCGCCCGGTCAGCAACCGCAGATTCAAGCATGTCGTTACAAGACCGGGAAAACTTTGGGATCCGGGTCGTACTCTGTTGTCAGAGAGTGCGTTCATATGGAAACAGGAAGATACTATGCGGCGAAGATTATAAATAAGAAGCTGATGGCTGGAAGAGAGCATATGGTCAGATATTATCCATTAATGCTTTAGCATGGTGCAAGGGCTTGCAGCTAACCGGCATTCAGGTTCGAAATGAAATTGCGGTACTCAAAAAGGTGTCCATGGGACACCAGAATATCCTGACCTTGGTGGACTACTTTGAAACTATGAATAATTGTATGTGGGCCGCTATCCTAGGCCGGAGTTGGGTGTCGCTGACTTAAATCTTAGTATACCTGGTGACCGATTTAGCTCTCGGAGGTGAACTCTTTGATAGAATCTGTAGGAAAGGTTCTTATTTTGAGTCTGATGCAGCCGATCTGATTCGAGCAACTTTGTCTGCCGTCGCGTACCTTCATGACCATGGGATAGTCCACCGTGACTTGAAGCCCGAGAATCTGTTATTCCGAACCCCGGAAGATAATGCCGACCTACTGATCGCGGATTTTGGATTGTCGAGGATTATGGACGAGGAAAGATTTCATGTCTTGACGACAACATGCGGCACGCCGGGCTACATGGTAGATGCCCTTGTATCATGCTGGAAGAGAGCAAAAGCTAACACAATCTAGGCGCCTGAAATATTCAAGAAGACAGGTCATGGGAAACCAGTGTAAGTGGGATGGTATCATTATGCAAAAACTCCAATAATTAGTTGCTGATGATGTGTAATATAGTGATATCTGGGCTATTGGTGTCATCACATATTTTCTCTTGTGCGGTTACACACCTTTCGATAGGGATTCAAATCTTGAGGAGATGCAGGCCATTCTCAAGGCGGACTATAAATTTGAACCCGCACAATACTGGCAAGATATCTCAGAAAACGGTATAACATCTTGTTGCAACTCGAATGTACGATTGATGATATGGTTGCTAACGAGAGTATTGATCTAGCGAAGGATTTCATCCGACGATGCCTAACTATCGATCCCAAGGCAAGACCTTCCGCACACGCTGCGCTCGAGCACCCCTTTATTATCGAGGAACAGCCAGAGAAAGAAGCAGACTTGCTGCCCACTGTTCGCAAGAATTTCAATGCCAGGAGGACTCTACACGCTGCTATTGATACAATTAGAGCTATCAACAAGCTCCGGGAAGGGGGCATGATGGATGGAGCATTGAGCTCCGCTCCAGAAAACCAAAAGGAGAAGAAGCCACAAGTTCAAGCGGCACCTGGAGGATTATGGCAAGGCTCCTCACAAGCTGCCACCGCTAAGGGTCTATGGCAGAGAATTTGATTATCATGTTTGAATGTTTCAGTAATGATTGTTGTGAACTGATTAGCCTTGCTTGTTGTTATCGCCGGTGGATATGATATTGTTCCCTGATATATTTTGTCTCATGATGATACCAATTTCTGATACATTTAGACTTGGGTCAAGGTTCTATGTTGCCGTGGTCTACTCATAATGCTTGAGATAATGGCAAGTATGTACTCAGTTACCCAGACAAAAATCAAATCTGCCCATGATCATGTTACTGTTGAATTTGATCTTTGCAAGATACCAGAGGTGATGCCTATCTTTGATGACATCGAATTAAAATGCTAATGCAAAACTTATTGCGTTGTTCGTGGTTGAAGGCTCCAACCAAGCAGGGGAAATGGGTTTTGAGAGGGCGAGAGGACCTGCCGGTGTGCTGGGGGAGAACCGGAAAAGGGAAAGAAAAAAAGAAAAACAAGAAAAGAAAAGAAGAAGAAAAAAAGTCGATATGAACTTGAAAATAAAAGTTTACAGACAGAGCCTTCAAACCGAAAAACGCCCTCTCGCTCCGCAAATATTACATCAACAACTGCAATACAACTTTACTCACTGCCCAATTTGCCCTGCGTATCGCCCACAAAGACGCGACAACGGTCGTCAAAACTTCAGCATGCCAAAGGACTTAAAAAAGCGTGGCCGTCGCGAGGCCAAACGACCGAAATTCAGTCACGATGCCGACAATCATGAGCTGACGAACGAAAAAGCACAAGGTCTCGCATTAAACACACAGGTTTTCGTCACTGGTGAAGATTCTACTGGGACCCACCAACTGCCGTTCGAATCATCGATCGCTCCCGGTTCCACGTTCTACGGCTTATTGGATGAGCAGGAGCAGGAGTATTTCAGGAAAGCGGACGAGATGCTGGAGGCTAATCAATTTAATAGTACCGAAGGTAGGGTAATGCCCTCTGCTTTTTCAGATGATACGATGAGATACTTCTGGCTGAGGTTGACTCTTGAATGGATAGCTGATACAGGAAACGGTGAAATGGTTTAGAAAGAGAAATATTTACCCAGAATGTGCTCAAGGAAACCGAAAATAAGGAACTCAAGATGGCTTGTAGCCAAGGATGCTCACGGCTATTAGAGAAGCTGCTCTTCTTAGCAAACTCAGAACGTATCAATGTGATTTTCCAGAGGTTTCGTGGACAGTAAGTGATCCCAACTGATTCCTGAGAAATTATTTTTTTTGGGAGAAGCTAAAGGCTTTAGTTTCATTACTCTCATGTCACATCGATTTGCATCACACTGCTGCGAATCATTATTCACAGCTGCGGCTTCTATCGCAGCTGCCGAGTACCTGGAGCCAACTGAAAGTGAGTACACTAGCAATGATGATACACACGTATCTACGGAACATCTATTTCTATCTACCATCACAGAACTAGAGTCGTCAATAGACAGCCTACTCATGAACCCATTTGGTGCACATCCTTTGAGAACTTTATTCCTTGTTCTTTCTGGTTCACCACTGGACTCTCTGTCTTATAAATCGTTGGTACATAGCAAAAAGAAGGAGAAGATGCCGCTTATGGATAAAACTGAAAGCACGAGAACGCAGGCAAGGCCGGTACCTGAGTCGTTCCGGGAAGCTCTGAGTAAAATCATAAATGCGATAACCGGTGATATAACCCGCGAGAGTATTCGGAATCTTGCAACGGATCCACTAGGAAGCCCAACGCTACAACTATTAATAGAATTAGATCTAGGAAGGTCGAGGAAGTACAAAACTAAGATTGAGGAGTCGTTAGTAGGAAAGCTGCTATTAAACTTGCCTGGGGAGGAGGAGAGGGACACAGAGGCTACAGGCTCATTTGTGAGGATGCTTCTCCAGGACACCGTCGGTTCTCATTTGCTGGAGCGGGTGGTGACTTGTTTACCCAAACGGACATTCAATCAGCTGTATGCGCAGTACTTTGAAGGGCAGATGGGAAAGCTAGCGGCGAACGAAACAGCAAGCTTTGTGGTCATAAAGGTTTTGGAAAAGTTGGAAACAAAGGAGTTCAAGGCAACTGTGGAAGAATTAAGGCAGGATCTGCCTTTGCTACTTGCGAACAACCGAGTTGCTGTGATTCGATCGGTCGTTGAAAACTGCAGTAAACACGACGTCGATGCGAGTGGATTCTGCGATGCCCTCTTTGAAACTTGGGGCTCGGGTGAAGCGGGGGTAAAGAATCCATTGCTCAGCATGTTGGAGATTGAACCTAAGGATCTCGAGAACTTGGATTCCATAGGACTTAAGGAAAGCCAAAAGAAGATACCAAGGCAGTTGCACGCTTCCCTGTTGGTGCAAGCCTTACTTACAGTTTCCGGAGAGTGTTCGGAGAGAGTGAAGGATCGGTAAGCCATATTTCCCCTTTCTTGGTAGTCTTACCCACTGATATGATTTCTATAGTATTGCTTCATGCCCTGGCCGAACTCTCGAGCAACTTTGCAAACACCATACGGCGTCTCATGCCATACAAAAGAGTCTTGTGATTAGCCCTGCGGATATTGCATTCACACGTAAGTTTGTAGGCTCGCTCGCTGGCTCAATCGTAGACCTGGCTCTGCATCCAGTGGGGTCACATGTCGTCGATACGCTGTGGCAGGCTACAATGAGCGGTCTCAAGTTGCAACGGCAGAGGATTGCAGATGAGCTCTTGGCTTCTGAGAGGAGACTGCGTGATTCATTCCATGGCAGAGCAGTGTGGAGGAACTGGAAGATGGACACCTACAAAACCCGGCGATACGACTGGAATAATCTGACATTTGGATCGATCGCGAACGACTCTCAAGGTGTAGAGCTCAAGAAAAGCGCATTACAGGTAAGCCCCAAATTGGCGGGATTGTAGTGGGGGGATATGCTGATAAAAATATTCAATTCTAGATCGCTAGCGAGAGGCATGCAGCTGCAAAGAAGGCGAAAGAAGACAAGGAAAGCGGGGATCGCGGTCTGATCGAGAGGAAAGAGAAGGGGTTTATAGAAACTGCATACGCAAGGAATTCGAAGCGCAAGCATGACACCAATAGCTAAGAGGATAGAAGCCTTATTTGCGTAGAAGCAGAAATACCATCAGAAATTGCTTGTCAGGTATACCATTTATACTCCGATGTCTTGGATATTACTTGCTTGGGTGGGCCCATGACACCCACCATGAGCATATGCATACATATTGGTAGCATTGAAGACCTCAACCTCGCCAACAACACATCGTCGCCGAGTGACGGTTGTCACGATACTGTAAAATGTACAAGCAGGATTTGTGCTTTTTGGTGGGCCGGACCCTGAGGTCCCTTACATGCGGAGCTGCAAATCCAAATTTTCATGCCGTCAAGTGCATCTGGAGGAAGGTCCCGCCAAAAGTACCAAAAGCCAAGTTTCCCGCTAGCTTACCCCTGGCGCTCGGGAGAGGTTGTCCTGGTCGATTTGACCTGCAGCATCAAAAACCTGTTTTTTGATACAGACCATTACTTCCCAGTGCTTCCTTAAAGACTTACTGGACTTACATGGATATACTTTTTTTCCCTTTGGCTACGTGGCTGGCCTATCCCGCTCGGAGAGCGCACGAGGAAAATAAGTTGAATAAGTAAGTGCTTAAGTATAAGTAAGGACTCATGTGGTACCTGTAAAATTCTAGCCGTGTCATAGGCTTGAATGAACCGTAGTGTAATTGGCCCATCGCCTCAGGGCGCCCTATCCCAACCTCCAGTCCTCTCATCTTCCAGCTACACCTGCGCTTTATATTCCAGGCTTCAACAGACTTCGTTACTGGGCTTTCGTGGATGTGCTACGTTCGAGCATTTCCATCGGCCCTGCGTCCCTCAGGTTTTCCTCAACTTATTCCCATTCTCGCCGCCCTCGGTAGTCATTAGCTTCATTACCCACCACGCATCTCGATCCAGTTTTCGCCACCTGAGATGTTGTTACCAGTTGATATCACCTAGTCCGCCCGGCCCTCGTTGCAAGGAAGGAGGTAGTCGTCGTCGTCGCCAGGGTGTTTGTATTGGTGGCGGCTGCACCTCTAGCAGAGCTCGAAATCCCCATCCTTGAAAAGTCGAATTTCTCGTATCACCCATCCTTCGGACACTGGAAATTGCCTTTGCCATTATTACCTCCTTATATTGTCCTACATGTCCATCGGCGAGCAACATATATACTCTCCCAGCAAAAACACAGCAGCGCTGTATGTGTATCTGCAGTGTTTCCCGGCTTCATCCCATCTCCGTCTCAGGCCCTCAATCCAACCTCCTGGCTTATGAAAAAGAAAAGTTAACGACGCCAGTTATTTCGGCTGGAAACAAGATCAGAGCTGACTCTCAAGTTTCGGACCAGGTACATATCTCACCCAACCTGGTTTGCCGTTTTCATACGTCCTACACTGTCTCTGCCGCTCTCGTAGAGTTTCCATCGTACGATATAAATATCGATCCTCCCAATACTCTCACAATCTCAACAACTTGAAACCAGCCCCTATACTCATCGGTGCATATTTATCTGGCTGGTGAAGAATCCTTTACACGACATCACGGCTAAGAGACTTCAAGGATAGGATGTTCTCGACTCCTCTGTTTATAATCTAATCGCGTCTACCCGCTTGGCTTGTTCGTTCGTTTGTCAAAACGAAATAGTGCCTTCGTCATCATCGAAACCATTTTCTATTCAAAGTCACATCATTGGGCCCTCTGGTGTTCTGCACCGCCATGGATCCTCACGACTTAGATGAGATATACGGGTATCTCCCACAAGATATGTCCGGCAGCGTTATCCCTACCTCAGATCCAATGCAGCAAACCCTCCGCCACCAAAGCATAGCTGGAACTAGCATGGAAGGTCTCACTGGCTCTGTTCTAGATAGTGCAATGGATACAACGGGGGCGCTTCTGCAACAAAGTGATGTCGATGACGCAATAATGGAGGAGAGCATACAGGAGCTTCGGAGACAGAGTATGGCCGGGTTTCCGTTGAGCTATGTTAACTACGCCGGACTGGCGGATCCACACTCAGGACTCGACTTAAGCCTCCAACCGCTGAATACTACCGGTCTTCAAATGGGAAGCTCGTATGATTCTCCCATGTTTATATCCCCCCAAACAAATTCAGCTGGACCGGGACTGTTGGATATGACTGGTTACAATGACAGTTTGATCATGCCGCCGCAGCTTCAAACATTCGATCCAGCCCTCCCTTCGCAGATAACTAGCAGGCATAACTCGCTTGTAGATGTTTTAGATACAAACAGTGCTGTACCATTGGCTCAACAACAACCACGATCAGAAATCGGCCTATCAGATGAAGGGCAGAGGTCTCGTAAGTGCATTATGTCTATACAGTTACAAACTCGGGTGACAGCCCTGACTTGCTATTTTCTAGTGTCTACCACCCAAGAATCTCGGCAAGCTGTGCCCTTCAATACCATGAATATCAAAATGGAGAACATATATTCCAACAGCGGTTTCGACATGGTTGGAGTTCTCGTAAGTAAATATCTCTTTTCGCACTTTTTGATCTTGTTTTTCCGGATGAAGGCTAAAAGGTTTCTGCTGATTTAAGATGCGAGTGGCAACGAGACCAAATCCGAAAATAAACATCGGAGCTGTGGATATGTCCTGTGCTTTTGTGGTGTGCGATGCTAGGAAATTCGATACACCCATAGTATACTGTAGTGCAACATTCGAGCGCCTTACCGGATACACAAAGCACGAGATTCTCGGAAGAAATTGTCGTTTTTTGCAATCCCCGAACGGAGATGTCGAAAGAGGCGATAAGAGAAAATATGTCGATGAAGAGTCAGTTAGGTATCTCAAGCAACAATGCGATGGGCTTGATGAAGCCCAAGTATCTCTAATCAATTATCGAAAAGGAGGCCAGCCTTTTATGAACTTGCTTACGACAATACCTATTACCTGGGATGGCAATGATATTGTTTACATAGTCGGTATGATTTCCGGCTTGGTTTCTGATGAGCATGCCAACGCATACTTTGGCCTACAGAATAACTGATCCTGAGAGTAGGATTTCAGGTTGACCTTGTAGATCACCCCGGGTCAATCATGAACAAAAATCGAGGTTTGTTGAACCACTTGACTCAATACCTGAATATGATACCTGATCCTGACCTAAAAATTATATATACAGACGGTACCATCCAAATTAATTATCAACATAGAGAACCACCGAGCTTTTACTTGCAACCCCCACTCGAATCAAGACAACAAGCCCCCGGAACAACAATTAGCAAAGAGGATGTCTCTAGGGTTTTGCAGTCTCTGGGTAGTGTGGATACTGACATGGCGCGAAGGCTATGGGATAAGATCCTTTTAGAGAATACTGATGACGTGGTGCACGTACTTTCTCTCAAGGGCCTCTTCATGTACTGCTCGCCTTCAATACAGTCAGTATTAGAGTATGAACCGTCAGAATTGGTTGGAACAGCACTATCATCTGTTTGCCATCCGAGTGACATTGTGCCTGTCACAAGAGATCTTAAGGACACTTCAACTGGAT
Organism: Dactylellina parvicollis; assembly: GCA_036971385.1. Taxonomy (NCBI): domain Eukaryota; kingdom Fungi; phylum Ascomycota; class Orbiliomycetes; order Orbiliales; family Orbiliaceae; genus Dactylellina; species Dactylellina parvicollis. The sequence goes on along the minus strand of JAJTUD010000013.1, from coordinate 95,664 downwards.
CTATGGTCAATATCGTCTTTAGAATTCGAAGAAAGTACAGCGGTTACGTGTGGTTCGAAAGCCATGGATCCCTGCACATCGAGCAAGGAAAGGGCCGGAAATGCATCATTTTAGTAGGTCGCGAACGTCCTGTTTACAAACTGCCTTGGAAAGAGGTTCAGATCAATGGTGGAATTGGTGAAAATGAAATGTGGACGAAGCTTTCAACAAGCGGAATGTTTCTTTTCGTTCCGAGTCACGCAAAATTGCTACTCGACCGAGAATCTGAAGAATTAGTTGGTACTAGTCTGCAAGCATTGATGCGGCCAGACTCTCGACTCGAGGTGAACAAGGCATTGGATTCTACCAGAACAGGGAAAATAATTACAGTGAGACATGAGCTACAGAATCGGAGGGGCCAGTTCTTACAGGCCGTTACAACTTTCTTCCCAGATCTAGAGGAAAGTCATAGAAAACCGACTTTTCTGATCGCCCAAACAAAACTGGTCAAACATTCGAGGCATTCAGCAACAAGCAGCACAAGAGGTGCACTTAGCGATGCAGGAAGCATAACTCCTAAGAACCCAACCCCATTATGGTCAGCCGCAACCGGGAGTACACCATTGGACCGAACACTCGTGCAGGGATCAGTTGATGATCAGTCTACAACACTCCACGATCCAAACGCCCCGAAGGACTCTAATTCCGAAGAAGATGAAAACCTATTTGACGAACTCAAAACAACTAGAAGCAGCAGTTGGCAGTTCGAGTTACGACAGATGCAGAGAACCAATAAGAGGCTGAGTGAAGAATGTGCAGCCCTACTCCAGATGAAGAAAAGAAGGAAAAGGAAAAAGGGTGCCGATGCTTTAGAAAAGGATTGTGCCAATTGCCATACGAAGAACACCCCGGAGTGGAGGAGGGGGCCATCAGGCAAAAGAGATCTTTGTAATAGTTGTGGGTTGAGATATGCCAAACTGGTAGGTTCACCCTGCTACGAAGCTGAAGTATCAAGAAGATTAACACCCGATAATTTACAGGTTGGAAGGGTTTCCCCAAGAAACACACAAGGATCGAATTCAAATGTAGGCGAATCACAACCGATGGATACTAGTAATCTCGATGGACCGTCGCCCTTAACGGAAGATCCGATTTCTCGCAACAACTCGGGAGCCGAACACACTAGTACAGCTGAAGACAATACATCATCATCTGAGCATCTAACCCCGGGCGATGCTCAAGGGCAAGTGTTATCTCCAGCTACTGTGGGACAGTGAACCATCTCCTATTTTGGAAAGCTATTCTTGATTTTTATCATCTGGGATTCATTAGGATAGTTCTGAAAGGGTTAGGCGTTTTATTTTGAAATGGTACTATTCACAAGAATATGCTCTCTTGATTTCAAGGGTTTCTATTGAAAGGGCAGGAAACACACAATGTGGTAGTTAATTCTTCTTGTGTTTTATCATGAAGACGACAGTTACGATCTTATCTTTCAGAAAAGAGCCTACAGAGGTGTTTGGTATTTGTAAAATGGTGTTTTTTTTGGGGAGGGGGTTTTTTAATGAAAAAAAGGTGCATATCCGCACAGATGAAATCGGTAACTGAGATAAAAAATGGTGCTGGTGTCTGTTCACGAGACTAAAAGTATATGCGGCGCCAGGAAGAGGATAAAACTTGAAATGTGTTGGGGACGAGATTGTGGTTCATTGTGCTCTTGTGGATCTTTTTTTTCTCTTCTGGCTGGCGAATTTGATACCAAACGAACGATGGCTGGCAAAGGGCTGGCAAAGGCAACAGAACCATGATCCCACGGCGAATCGTAGCCGTTCCACTGCCACCTTCGAGTACGTCTCACTTTTCATTGATCTTGGACGGTCCATTTAACAGATTCCGAGTAGGGTTCGTAGCACGGCATTCTACACATTTGCGCCTGTCTCGACATTTCACAACGGAAACGCCTAGCTCATCCACGAACAATAACGGCTTGCCCTCGTTGTCACCAGAAGGTCCCCTCATAATCGATTTTGAGAAGCAGATCAAGCAGTCCTCGGGGCGGAACATATTCTCGAGCCGATTGCCCCTAGCTACTCAGCGGCCAGATGATACACCTCTCACAAAACTCGATCAGTATCAGCTTCAAAAGTCTGCGAGTATGGATCGATTCTATCACACGCAAAACCATCAATTGGTTTCTCTGTTTATTGCAAACTTAATTACTTGCTGCATTTTCCGTGTCGCATGACTAATACATCAGTGTAATCCAAAATAGGAGAAAGCGCAAACAAAATCGGAGCGGTTCTTCAACCTCATTACAAACCTCACGAACTCATTACGAACCCACCTTCTCCAAGCGAAGTCACGTTAGAAGTTCTTCTTGCATCCGGTGCACATCTCGGTCATGCAACAGCTCTGTGGAACCCTGGCAACCAAAGGTACATCTTCGGCATACGACAGGGTATACATCTTATATCATTAGATGTCATCGCTGCACATCTAAGACGCGCAGCTAAGGTAGTCCATGGTGTGTCAAGAAACGGTGGCATAATTGTCTTTGTAGGTACACGGGAAGGTCAGGAGAGAGCGGTTGTGGAAGCTGCAAGAAGGACGAGGGGTTGCCATATCACTGAACGCTGGGTTCCTGGCACAATTACGAACAAAGACCAGCTTCTCACCGACCAGAAATTACGTGTCGTCGATGCCCTCGATCGAGAGGTAAAACTAACGGAGGAGCAGAAGAAGGACTTGCAAGAAAGGCTAGCAGGTATAAATGAGAAGGATGGCCAGAAGGACGTCGTCCAGGATACTGTTCAAGTGCCTCACGGATTCGGCGCTATCAGACCAGACTTAGTGGTCTGCTTGAATCCATTGGAGAACCAGACGATGCTACAGGAATGCGCTCAGTATAGGATTCCGACGATTGGAATTATCGATACTGATGTTGATCCTACTTGTGTGACGTACCCAATTCCTGCAAACGACGATAGGTAACACTCTACTCGATCTCTGCTTTCCAGCCTAGTCCGGTTTATGTTTATGAGTTGCGCTTACTCTGATTCTCACGATTAGTCTGCGGTCTGTTCAGCTAATTGCTGGGGTTCTTGGAAAAGCTGGGCAAGAAGGGAGGTTGGCTCGATATGAAGGCGAAGAAGAGCGTCAGGAGGAACTCGAGCAGAAGCGAATGCGTGATCAAGAGGCCAAGCAACGTGAGGATGGGGAAATGGCGAAGGCACAGATGCATCAAGAGGCAGAAGAAGCGGCTTCTGAGGCCAGGCAGCGAGAGATAGAACAGGAATCAGAACTCTAGCTTAACTAAAGCGGATTGGGTTCAGGGTTCGAGACGGTATATAGGAAATCATGTATATGTACATAATCTGTTGTATTGAAGATTTATCGATTGATCATCATAGAAAAGTATGTCAAGAAACTAAGATAAGTTTAATAATGTTGGGGGTAGGGAGCTCCTTCACGTATAATCACCGCCAGTTGGCGAACCCCACAGAGCGGGAAGGTCAATTAACGCGGGATATATCAATTGATTAGTCGCAAAGTGAGTTCCGCGCTACGGTTTAGTGATAAGTCAGCAAGCCACCCGGGGTTTTTTCAAATAGGAAAAGCGAGCGATTGGTTTTGGGGTCTCTTACACAGCAAAGGTTCCTAAATAGACGATTAGTAATCGCCAACTTTAGCCACTTGAGTGCATTTTATTTCATATGAGATATCAGAAATGGCCAACTCACCCGCAGAAACTGGCATTGCTCTGACCAAAGTCGGCCCAATTCCTTTCCAGAAGCCTTTCATGCCCCCAGCACGCCAAGTTTGAGCAAAGCAATCCCTCATGCTGGAATACTTTTGATCGGCGCCAAATTTATCTGATTGCATTTTAGACTTGACGACGTCCAGGGGGTAGCTGCCTAGCCAAAGCACCTCCCCCGCAATTCCTCCATACAGTGCAATCTTGAAGGTCGATATCTCTTCTCGCTTCTTGTCTCTTGCTTCGAGATTCATGAGGTACTCAAATGTTAAGAACCACAAGCCATACGCTTGAGCTTCACGGAGTATCGTGACAGCTTCACCGCGGTAGATGCCCTTGAAAACACCATCCTGGGCCGCAATTTTTCGTATGCAATCGAGAGGTCCATTGTACAGTCGGTCTGCTCCGTGCGGTTGGGTTTGGAGTCGTATCCTTTTATCCACTGCAGGATTAGTCTTTCCCTACGGATCAATGCGTATGCACATGCCGTCCTTTATGCCAATTGGCATTGGTAACATCATGGCAATCAAATTAGAGATAGAACAAAACGGGAGAGCTCTTTCAGACCTGATATGTTCAATAGGACCAGATATGACGCTGTTTGCAATTCCTGCAGATGATCCCGCAAGGAAATATTGTCCGAGAGTAAGCTCCTTCCGGTCTGGATTCTTATCTTGGTTGTATCTTTCGAGGATACGTCGGGTCTGATAAAAGGCGCCGAATTGTATGCTAACCTGTAGGGGTTGGTGGGGGGCATGAGCTCAGGCTGGGGGGTAACAGAATGGTGCACCATATTGCGAAGACAATATGTTAGAGCTCCGATGCCAGGGAGAGACCACTTACACACGCTCCGACACCTACGAGGGGAGTCAATGTCCCCTTGTAGTATGCCAATGGGCCTTCTTTCCTCCAGATGCTAGTGGCAGCGTCAAGAGCACCGGAATACTGCGAAGTCGTCTGCAGTCGAACTTTAATTATATCTACAAGAGACGATGCATGAGCCCTGCATATTCGTTTATCGACTGGGACCGTTTTCCGGTTTCCCAAGTCACAAAAATTTTCTGAGGATACGGCGAAGATGTGATGTGCAACTAGGAACTCGACTCGTACCAAAAGGTTGTCCTGCACGAATAACTCGAATTTATTGATTAGTTATGCGGGCTAGGCTTGGAGAATTCGAATTTGAGTAGTGCTTATGCAGGGCAACCTAGTAAGACTTGAGCAACTCCACCCATCGCACCAGCAAACAGGTCCTTCACCGTTCGCATCAAACCTTCCTCCTGAGCTGTCGCCATCTCGATACAGCGATAACTAAAAATGTGATTTGGGGCTTCGGGGAGGTTTCTAGGATACGGGCGGGAATTTGGGAGGGACGGCAAGGTCGGTTGTTGGCACACGTAGTAGAGTTGCAATTGTCTCTGAAGGGGGCGTATTTCGACAGGAGCCAAATGAGGTCATCGAAGGGCGAAGGGAGCTGGAAAGGAGAATGGGAAGAAGAATCGGAACCGATGGCGAGCACGTACTTAGTAGGAGGAGGAAGAGGAGGAGGACTATCGCTCTGGCGTTTTCTGCCCTGCAAGCCCGTGTCTCGCTTTAACTTAGGCGAAGACGCTCTCACGGGCTAGCAAGCTGGGCCCGATATCGCCGGCCGACCAAACCCAACAACACAGGGTGTGTCCTCGCGACACTGCTTGGAGAAATGATGTCTTTGTTCTAACGGCGGCGCGATGCAGGAATGGCGCAGGTTCCTGGTGTGTGTATATACACAGGTGAATCCCATGGCGAGGGCCGAGGGTGATGGGAATGGGGAACGGGCCCGGAATGCATCTGGTCGCTCCGGGGAAGCTTAGCACCTCCCGGGGGACGCTGGACCAGGGAAGGACCATCGGAGCTGCAGCTATCGATAAGGTCGAGCAAGGTGTGTAGGGACCAAAAAGAAATTATCTTCGAGGATGAGAGACACGAAGAGCGGAGGCAAGTGGTCGTTTCGTCGGGTTACACATACCGTACGGACATGGCTCGACTTGGGTGCTTGGTGCTGCGAGAAACTGTTCCGTCGCACCCGAACCGAGTGAGGTTTTAGTGGTCTCACATTCGGCCCGGCTGTCGGCCTACGAGCCAGAATACGAGCTGCTATGACCTCACCAGGCATGAGCCTGCGTCGGTTGAGACCTTCTAGAAGGCTTCCACAGCACCGATCTGCCGTTCGCCGGTTCATTTCGTCCAGGTTCCTCCTGTCAAGCGTGGAGCCTCGTCGTTCGACCGGGTCTGCATGGCCATGGCCTGGTTCATCCCCACTCGCCAACTGCGATAGCGCGGAAGATGCCACCCATATCAGCATGTCAGTTGCAATCATACGATTTAAATTTGTTCTGCTTTCCCAAATACTTGCTGCACCGCAGCCATGTAACGTATGTACGTAAGCACGAGAGCTCATGAATTCAAGTTATTCCGAAATGCTTCGTGGGAGCTCGTGAGGCCTGGCACATAGGGCACGATTGATTGAACCGGACACCAGGGCCCGGGAGGGCATTTCGAGCCCCGGTTAATTCTTCTCTTCTCCTCCTTCTTCTTCTTCTCCTTCTTCTCTAACCACAAGCTGCTTCAGAGGTTTTGACCCCTCCAGGCCCGGCGGCACAGGACGGTCGTACGAGCCGCACGATGTCTTGCAATCGTATGCTTCATCGGGAAGATATAAACGGCTGGCGCGAGGACCCTTGATCACAACGACATCTCGCACCAATCGATGATCCCATCAATCCCTGTTGGAAGAGTTCTATGACGACATATCCGTACGAAAGACCCACAGGGTAGCTTGACTCTGGCGCCAAATATGTACTAAGTATGTTTGTATCTCCATCAACGGGGAGAGCCGAAACCGAGGGTGCAAATTTAGCACAACATTCGAGACATACCGTTCAAGCAACCGTCAGGGAAAAGAGCAAAGCAGGATGCCCTGCACGCCCTGCACGAGAATGGAAATGAATGATCGATGATATGCGCGCTTGTCACCTCGTCCACACAAAGGGCACATATTCGTTGGCACTTGAACTAGCGTGTTATCCGATTATTCATCATTTTTCGGCCGGTTCTCGATCGAGCTGGACTGAGGAACTGCAAACCATCCCAGCGACCGACCGGCCGACCGAACGTTCGAACGACCAAACTCACCCGGGATATCGCAACCCTTGCTGGGGAAAAAATATTCCAGCCATTCAGACGGCTCGCTTAAGATTGTTTTTGCGTCCTTCCTTCCCCTCTTTCTTTTTTGCAGCATGCAGCCCACCGAACTCTAGCTGTCCCGAGAGAGTGCTCTTCATTTTGCATCCCAGCCGGCAACAGTCCGTCGACACACTCACACTTAATCATTCTGACACCTATTATATCATTTCTCTCGAGGGGAGCTCGGATGCTGATATCTCCAGATTTCCTTGGAGACGTTCTCGACTGTTAAAGCCCTCCACGAATGTATAACCGAATATGGACACGATAATATCATGTCAAGCCGTCAGTTGACTGCGCATACATAGCAGATCAGATCCTTGGCGACTGAAAGGAGCAGCACTGTCGGGGCTCGGATGTGAAAATATTCCGGTCAGCTTGACTCGGTAAGAAAACATCCGAGTGTTGGGTCCAACGGACATCGAGAGGCCCCGAAGCCCTCGTTCACACCACACTGCTTACGAATACCTCTTGGGCGAGGTGCGTCTGATGAATAATGGGCAGCCTACCGATCAATTTCGTGTTTGGTCAGGGCTGGCTTTTAGACCAAACTGGGTCCCGTTTTCACCGACTTCGCCAGCCAAAGATCAGTGAGCGAAATACAGTCGAGAAGGGCCTTGCAATTGGGTGCACTCCTTTTAAACCCTTGATCCGGGCTGCGGGACTCGGCACACCTTTGAGTTTGACTCACGAAACCTGCTTCTTCAAATCTATCGTTATACGACCAGATCTGCTCGCGTTTGTAGATATGTGCCATGGGAACAATAAGCATGGGACCGTTTTACATATCAGAAGGGCTCGAAAGATCAAGGCGAACCTCGAAATTAAAAACGCTCGGTATATCGTAAAAAGCCGTTCCGTGTCAAGTTTCGTGTTCTGATGGCGCAGAAGTGGGTGGGATACGACCCCGTTTCAGAAATTGATGAACTCACCTAACAACAATATTTACCGCGTCGGCATTTCATATTTACAGCTTGCGAGCATGGCTGAGTTATATTGCACTGCATTGAATCTTCGCGGAAATAAAGTATGCTTGCACGTCCCGTTCGCAGTAATGGGAGCATCACTTATTTTGTGCAAACACCAAGCCTCAAGCCTCGCGGCTTTGGCTTAGGAGATCGTAGATCGATAGCTTTACGTTATGGGCACGAAACAGCATATGGCTGAGTCAATTAGGTAGGCATCGAGAGGCCGAGGCACTAGCTAGCAGTAACGTGAAAGGTGTCTATGGATGCAGCGAATAAATATCGCCGTCACACACGTTGCGCCTGTCGGCTGTACCGAGATTAAACTGACTGCAAAGCGATTGATGTCAGCGACGAGCTGCCGTTTGCTGACAAGAGCGATTATATCGCAAATTTCCCACAAATAAACTCAAAAAAGCAGACTATTTGCGAAAGGGGATCCGATTACTTGATTGCGGAACGAGCATTCGAGAACAGGATCAGGACAACTGTAGATAGATAGTCGTGGAGTAGAGTAGAGCTCCTCTGAAGTCCCGCATTCCCAAAAAAATAAAATAAACCCAAAATTGATATCGTCGCAATAGTCTATCAAGATTGTTTTCCGTTTTTGTTTTTCTCGTCTCGCGTACCCTGCGAAAGCCAATGCATCTGTGGCTCGCACGAGCCCGCCGACACTACTTACATCAGCGTTCGGATTTTCTTTTTCCTGCTCACGCCAACGGGAGCGGGTTTCCTGACCACCCCGATGTTGAATGGGTCGGAGTTTACGGCGACTGAGCTGGGAATAAACGGAGAGTAAGCTCCACAGCCTGAATCCGTCAGAGGATGGCGGCTGGTTTGTGCGGACAGCGACCAAAACTAGCAACATAAAATCTCCGGCCGATACACCGATTGTCACCGTCCTCTATATCGGAATCACGTTATCTCCTGCTGGGCCTGTGAGAGAGCATGTGTCTGAACAATCAGCACCAAACGGTCTGAGAGGAAGCCATACATAAAGCAAGGAAGTAAGCCAGTATAAGCCAACCCGTCCTCCTTTCTTTGCCAAAAATGTGCTTTGAGAAAAAAAAAAATAGAGCGATCAGTGTCACAGAAGCAAAATCCGGGGCCGTTAGCTCAAGTCCAGTACCGGGCACTCTCGTCCGGGAGTGTGAGGGGGTCAACTGTTTGAGCTCGGGAAGCCGGAGCACCGCCGGTAGGCCATGAAGTGATGATGTATGATGTTGTCGAAGCGAATGCAAAAGTTACTGTACTGTTACAGCGGTAGCGCGGATTATTATTCGTGTGCAGATGTTCAATTGAGACACTCCAGCCCTGGCTGCATGTGTGCAGCTTTTCCACCCCACATGCACGAAGAGTTCTTAGCTGGATTAGCAGTAGTAAGCCTTGGACATTGGGCAAGGAAGAGGTCTAATATAACGAAATAACAAAGGTCTGTGGGAAGCTTGTATCATATCAGCGGCAGCTTTTAAAAGGCGCCCTGGCTGCCGGCTTCTGGCATCAATCCGAGTCCGAAAAGTCTATGCCATACCGTCCGCCTCCCCAACAATTTAAGTAATTCTATATATACATTACAATTCCCCCCCCCTTTCAGATACTTCTTTTTTCTATCTGCATAACTGCTATCTGAACACATCTGGCTTTCTCATCGCATTGGAATTACAATCGCTCTACTTTAACTCCACATTCGGCTACAACGTCTAAAACACCTTTTACGCCTACTTTAAGGATATTCCGTGTAAAAACTGACCGGATATCAACATCAACCGTTTCATATCCCGTCGAATCCCTGACACTTGATACAATTCAACATCCACAATGTCGAGCACAAGACAACATTCTCCCGAGTTATCAACCTCTCGAAAGAGGGTTGGTAAGGCTTGCGATAGATGCCGATTAAAGAAGTCGAAGGTGAGTTCGCATATATGGCACGATGCTTTCGTAAAGGCAAATAACTGATGAGAGTTTCGATTAGTGCGACGGTGCCCTTCCGTGCCAGAGATGTATAGCAGATGATCAGATATGTGTCTTCAGCGAACGCAAAAGGTCAAAGGATAAGACATATCCTAAAGGGTATGTGAATGCGCTACCAACAACCTTATATATGAAACGGCCTTTGACTAATACGAGGAATGAAATAGTTACGTCGAGCTTTTGGAGAGTCGTAATCAGGTCCTCGCCGAAGCCTTGCACAAAGTTCTATACTGTCATCAAAACAATATCGATACTTCAAATCTATATCCCCGGGACGGGAAGATAGTTTTGAACGAGGTTTTAGGAAGGTTGGATACATTCAAGGGTCTCCCATCATCATTTAAACCCACAAAATATGTCGACGACGCCCTAGAGCATTTCGAAGATGAAAATCACATGAGTTCTCGCTGCGAGCGCCAAGCATCCGAATGTTCAAGCGTACCTTCCGCACGAACATCTTTGGACCTTTCGAGTGGTGGATCCGGGTCGCCAGCGACACCAGATTTTACCTTTGACGGCCGGTATCTTTCTCAATCTTCCAAAATACCATACTTTGACCAGAGTGGCGCCCTTCCTCTTTCGATCTCCCCGTCGTTATTGATGCCGGACTTCTCATATTCGCAAGCGGCCATGTCGTTCGACACAGCATTCACCATGAGCGACCCTTTGATGATGGACACGGATTGGCTTTAAATGCGACGCCATACGGCAACCAACTGTACATCGACCCGGACAAAATATCTCCACTTATCTTAATGCCACATAAGCTACTATCGTTAGATTTCTCATTCTGTTATTCTGGTCTCTGCGGGTCATGGAGGGGATTGCCTGGGCAGGTTTTCTTTCTTTCTTTCTTTTTCACATTGCGGGCGTTCATGGGAGAGAAAAAAATTGGAATATACTGGCGTTCAAAGGGAACCTTGCGGTTTCCGTCGACAGATCATGTTTTGGTCTTGTATGTATATCTACTCTGTATTTTTGGAGGTGTCAAGAAGTTGTGGGTTTTCCAATATTGGGTGTTTTTTGACGTCATACATATTTCCTTACTTTGTTAATATAATGAGCTGAAACAACAAAGCAATGCTACGCACGGAGAGAACTGAGTTTCTAATTTTCTGTATAAATCATTGTATATTGGCTTGGCTTCATGTTAAAATTATATCCATTTGTGCACGGAAACCCAATACAAATGTGGATGGCTGAATTATTACGATATCCCATTTGATGTCGGTACTTGAAACTTACAAGTGGCCCGGGGTTGTTATCCCTTTTACTTGACGCTGTGTATCAAGAGTCAGTACGCAAATATACGCGTATTGTTCTTGTCAGCAGGTCTTGGTTGTGGCTAACTTTCGAGTCTCGTCAGCGGTTGGCAGCTTCGTATTTCGTACCATTTTTTGGATTCTAATCGAAATTAGACTTGGTCAGAGCATTCCAAACAGCACAGCCCGCTTTGGCCTACATATGTATCAATTTGACACCTGTGCGCCTTCAACATATCTATCCCAGTATTTTTGGATCTTTAATTTCGGTATCTTGGGATTAAAACATCCGTATTTGCTGAAGTCTGATATGTCGCCTACAGACGTTTCCATTGATTGAATATGCATGCGAGGTACCGCTTCAGCGCCCCGAAGTCTTAGGTCTTGGGCTAAAATATTAATGTGTTGGGAAACAGCGGAAAAAAATAGCCTGTCCAAAACTGCACTGCACCGGATGTCTACCTTCTTGATCAGATTTACCCGGCCCGGTGTACCCCTCAATTACCCGTCATTTATCACTTGGGTTCGGTCTTGTGGGGGAATCGAATAAAAGCTCTCTTGAGGTTGAGAATAAACCCCAATCATTTCAGCATAACCATTCTCATTCCTAGATATCCACCTTCGAATTCTCAAGCCGACAATTAAGACGTCAATTGCAAAGTCAGCTAAGTTCCAAAAATGACGAACAGTAACGAAATCGTTTCAAGCGGCCCCTTCAAGTTCATCTCGCAGGGAGCAATCGTACAAGAGTGGCGGGTCGGCGGGCAAAACATTGTCCTCGGATTCCAAGACCCCGCGGAGTACGAAAAAAACAATCCCGCTTTCTTTGGGGCAACCATTGGCAGGTAAGGCTAGATATAAAATTCAATTGCTCAAGCGTAGGCTCCTTTACGTTTGTGCAGCAAAAGATCATGCGCTTTTGAACCGAAGCTGCTAGTTGGGACCCAAACTCTGCCCGTTTCACGCCCACCTGTGGATCTTTACGGGCAATATATTCGCGCTGCGGCTTGGTTGGTGTCTTGGTGATTGCATAAGCTCTCCAGACAATGCAAAGACGCTTCTGACTTGAGTAGATTTTTAACATTCTATTCTCCAATGCTCGTCCAAGTTTGTCACAACTATGGCACACCGGGGACCTGCCGCCGTGAATCCCTGAATTAGTCCCTTGGGGTAGATCATTCGCTGACAAAAAGCTGAACGGCATCAGAGTTGCAGTAAGGCACCTGATCCTTTCCCTCTCTGCGATTAGGAATCCAAACATGGGTATTCGGTGATAATATTCTTCTCGTCCGACAACGGCGCTTAGAGTCAATTTTGCTTAACTAAGCTGACATGCATGCCCAATTGCGGCCTGGCATATTATTAATGGATGGGATCCTATATTGTGAACTCACTAACCGTTTCGCCATGACTGGGCACGGCTTTAGAATCGATTGGCGAACGCCCAAATTAAAGATATCCCGAAGAAAGGGGACATCCATCCTTTACCTGTGAACAACGGCCCTAATACTCTTCATGGTGGCATTTCAGGGTATGTATACGTGGTATTAGTCATACCTCGGACCATAGCGAAGACCGGATTACACATCATTCCAATGCATGGTTATGCCGTTGATTCTAGATCCGCCATAGAGCATTAGTGTGCCAGTGCACAGATTTCAAGTTTTACACTTATCTCAGAGTGCATGTGCATGCGTGCGGGTCCTACTTCAATATGTTGCATTTCTGACCTCGCAACACATACCCGCCCACCCATCAACTTACCTGTCTTGACACTATCAATTAGATGCGGTTTACTAACAGAGAAGGGTTCGCGATACAGATGGGATAAGAAAATATGGATCGGACCAACGAAAAAACTTTCGTCAGACGGCTCTGAGGTCTTAACATATTCGTACCATAGCCCGCACCTCGATGAACAGTTTCCAGGCGCTCTGGATGTCACCGTTCAGTATACAATCAAAAATCAGCAAAATGATGGAGCAGACGTCACAGTTTTGGAGATAGAATACGAGGCTCAGCTTTCTGATGACAGTCCTGAGGATTGGGCGGTTCTTTCCATCACAAATCATAGGTAGGATTTGCTCCTTACCCTTGTCCCTGGCTTCATACCAACAGTATGATACACGATCGGTATTTTTTATTTTTAGCCGCCGGGGCAGGTGTCAGATGAATAATGAAACCTTCAGTGGACTTTCATACTTGTTCTTCTCGAGTGCTTACATGGAAAATATGTGGTTAGTTATTTTCATATTGGTGATAAAGATACGATTGAAGGCACATTGGTGGGCATTCCCTTCGACAAACCTGCAACTGAGTTTTTCTTCTTCTTCTTCTTCTTCTTCTTCTGCATTGCGAATAATTCTCGAGAAAGGGCCTAGCCGCGATTGCCACTATTATTAAGGTAGTTCTCATGTTCGCTGATATATACCGCACCCTTCTTTGATACCTCAGGTAACAATCCCGGATAACACGAATATCGAGACCAACGATGTTGATATTCCGACGGGAAATTTTAAAGAGTTCCCAGGCATCGAGTCCGGAAAACCATTCGAGCTTGGGATCGAAGAACCGGATATTGACCATGGATTTGCGCTGACCACTGACGTGGCGAATGTGCCACTTGATACGCGAGGTAAGACTCCGTCAATTCCTTCTATCGGCCAGCGCAAAGCCTTTTTCGGAGACTTCCCCGCTAAGTTTTTTTTTTTTTTTTTTTTTTTTTCAGGCTCTGAGGAGAAGACTTGCATCAAACTCTCCCATCCATCTACCGGCATTAATCTAGTTGTCTCAAGTACCGAGCCGGCTTTCCAATTGTAAGAGATACCCTGGTGCCTTGTTACTAATTGCTGACCACCGCACATGTCCGACCCTATTTGGTGTGGAAATAAAGGAGATAATGTACCGCTGTTTTCTCTCAACAAATATAACGGGGACAATGATTCATTATGAGAACAAACGATCGAACAATGGGCTAACCCTTGTTCCACGGACCCTTAGCTATACCGGGAAATACATTGACTCTCCTGCCAGGCCTGACGGGACCCCGGCCTACTCGAAGCGAGCAGGATTTTGTGTTGAGCCTGCCCGCTACACCAACGCGGCTAACGTGCCTGAGTGGAAGCACATGGTTCTTTTGACAAAGGGAGCGACTTATGGGAGCAGGACCGTTTGGAAGGCGTGGAAAAACTAGGGGTGCATCTACGTATGCATCGTATCTGCTGCCAAGGCGCAGACTGTGTGGCCATTATCTCGTCAGCATCGGCACAATATCGACCACTGGTAGGTGGGCTGAGGTTGGCCATTGCCCTTTTGGGATCCCGCAAATGCTTGGTTTCCGTTCGCAGACGTCAGACTATCAACGCAGCAAAGCTGGAAACTAGAGCATGTCATATGTATACCGACCAATTTCACTAGTCCAATTGTCCTGAGCCTGTACCTATAGAGTGTGACCATAAGACGAGTCTTCTGCACGACACCATCTCCGTCTTTGAAAAATTTACCTGTCAACAGCTGTTGTATGTGGATATGTGGAAGCATTTGGCTGCTGAAGCTAGAAGGGGTTGACGTCAGGGATCCCGTTCGCCCGCATGGTGTCTCTTAACCGACGCCAAGTATCCGATGAAACCTCCCACGCCTCTCAACGAACCCAATGTTAACTGCCAAACAACCTGCGACTCCCGCCCTCGTAGATTGCACCATTAACCTTGAACTGCTAGAACCCAAAAACTGCGCTCTCTACAAATAGCAACAATGGCTACTTGCGTATTCTGCAAGATCATCAAAGGTAAGCCCACGCTTGTGCTGGCCGTTACCTTCGCAGATATGTCGCAATGTGGGGTCGAGTCCCCCGCGATGGCAACAAGACACCAAGATTAGAATGCCAACTGCCTGCATGGCCTTTATAAATCTCACATACAAACTAAGGGTCGAATTAAACCTCATAGGGGAAATTCCGTCTTTCAAGCTTTTCGAATCCTCCAAGGTCTATGCGTTCCTCGACATCCAACCGTTGAGCAAAGGACATACTGTGAGATTCCACGGTCATGTAAGAAACCACTCCTGAAGAATCCAACTAACTAATGTCGCCGGATCCCTAGCTTGTCATTCCCAAGACACACGGCGAAAAGCTTTTCGATATTCCTGATGATGAATTGGCCGAGCTGCTACCAGTAGCGAAGAAACTCGCGTTGGCGGTTGGCATCAAAGATTTTAATATTTTGCAGAATAATGGAAGGATTGCTCGTAAGATCCTTTACCCGGAGATACCTGTGTCTCCACAGCTGACCGAGTAATTGGCGTAATCGAAAAGATCAAGTCGTCGATCATGTGCATGTTCATGTGGTACGCATCCCTACAGGCTCTTGCTTGATGAAGAAGCGTCGAAACTGATTCCTAGCATCCTCTAGATCCCCAAACCAAATGAGCAGGAAGGGCTCGGGATCGAATGGCCCGCCCAGAAAACCGACATGGACTCTTTGAAAGCGCTCGCCGAAGAACTCAAGTCAAAAATATAGAGCGAACGACGTTGATTATACCCTTTCTCGAGTTTACGACCAAGTTGGGATTGTTGCGGCAGGTGAGCTCAATGATAAATAATCTTTATTTTGATAATTTTTATATATGACCCAATCCGATGAGACATCCTTAGTTAGATATTAGGGGTACTTAGGTACTTAATTATACTTGCCCAGATAAACTCACAAGGCAATGCATCTCAGATTCTCTTGAACAATATACTAGAAGCCTTTCATGATTCATCCACATTAATTAAACCCACGAAGCCGATATCCATTACCTTAACCCTACCCCCCCAAAAAAAGAAAATAATAAATAAAAACGAAGTTACGCCAAAACACCTCGCTAGATATGATAAGTCATAAGACCTGGCACAGTGAAAGAACAGAAAATAATAATGTGAAAGCATCGCATTCCTGCAGCCCCAAGTAGCAACATCTATGCCGTCAATCCGAGCTGCACGTCCCGTGGTTTGAGCTTCGTTTGTCACTATTACAAGCATCAGATTCAGACTACCTCCTACCTTTACCCTTGAACCTCCCCCCTTTACCCTTATGGTGCATTTTCATCCTTGTGAAATTCTGATGTTTATCTGCTTTAACCATTGTACTTTTCTTCGTACTAGTTGCCCGTGGAGCTACTGGAGCCTTTGCTTTTTGCTGCTTTGACTGTTTTGGTGTTGCTTTTGGTCGTTGGGAAATGACTGCTGAGAGCTCGTCTTCAGAGATATCCGAAATATCTTCATATTTATCTTCGCTATCCTTATCGATGCTGTTGGGTTCAACCTCAGAGCTTGCTTTAAGTTCTCCTGCTGGGATACCGTCTTCGTTGTCCGATTCTGCAGTCACAGGGTCAGATGACCTTTCAGTGATTGGCTTAGTGATTTTCGAGCGGACAGGTCGCACTAGAAATATCGTTCACGTTAGTAACCATCTTTTGAAATATCCAAAATAACAAGCTTGGAACGTACTCTTGACTCGCTTTGTTTGTCGCTTCTGACCCTTCTTTTTGTAAATAGGCCGCTTTGATAATGCTTCCGCCTCGGCACTCTTAGCTACACTTTCAGGTACTGCGGGCTGTCTATCTACCAAATCCTGACCAAGGTTATGTGGGACCTCGGTTCCGATAGCAGGCGGTTGAGGATTGAGTGCACTTTGCTCCAGTTCTCGTAGAACCTCCATTCCAGGATCTTCTTCATTGTCTTGCATATCTCTCAGTTCCTTGGCGAGGGTGCTAAGCGACTTCATTTTCCCAATCATTCCTCTATTTGGCAGGAAAATCTTCATTTCAGGCGTCACCGGGCTTCCAGTATCCTTGAATTCAAAATTACAGCTCCTCTGGCGAAATATTGCTGGCGTAGCGAATGGATCCGCTTCATCAGTCTTTGTCTTGGACTTTCTGGATAACGGCGTTTGAAACTCATAACGGCGTTTACGTGACGGGGTTGTTGGGTCGAGAGGAATATAAGTGTCTTCATCGTCAGAATCTTCGATCAACAGATTGTGGGAAATTTTAGATTTTTTAGCCGA
Source organism: Dactylellina parvicollis (assembly GCA_036971385.1). Lineage (NCBI taxonomy): Eukaryota > Fungi > Ascomycota > Orbiliomycetes > Orbiliales > Orbiliaceae > Dactylellina > Dactylellina parvicollis. Next base: position 78,461 of record JAJTUD010000013.1, on the reverse strand, counting down.
TTCCGTCAACTTTGAGAGAAGGGCCTCGTCTTCTAATTCTCTGGATCTTTTTGGTGGTGTAGGGGTCATGCCTGGCAGTTTATCGAACAAGCCTATAACTTTGCCATTCTTTTGAGGCGTAGGGGAGACGTATCCCTTATTCATCCACTTTAATCGACGGATTGTACTAGCGCTAGGGGAATTGACAGAATTGAGTAACTCGGGACGGCTGGTGGGCGTGAAGAAAAATGGGTTTGAAGGTGTCTTCAGAGGTGTCTGTATTGCGTGCATCGGATATTTGTTGGGCGACTTTGGAACCAAGGTTTGGTCAGCCTGTTGCGAGAGAAATTGAGTGTTCGCGTTCTGAGAGTTATCGGGGTTTGATAGCTTCTTCAGCTTTTGGTATTCGGAGTATCGAGCGGCTGTGTATATTGTCTTAGAGTTTAGTAAACCAAAAACGAGACTATGGAAACCACTTGGGATTCTCGTACCCATCTTTGTATTTGCGCTGATATCTTGTCTGGTTGGAGGGTTGCCATCGTTTCTGGATGCAAAATCCCTCTCCCATGTTTTAATCTTGAGTTTTAGGTGGCGGAGGCGGTCAGTGTCCGGTTTGGCTGTGTCGCCAGAATAAGTGGCCATTCTGTCTATCTGACTGCTTCTGTTTGCTGTAATTACTGTGATTCTGGCATGTACCGCGGGTAAGTGCGTGGGATGATGGTTGTGGTTGAGGATGTCGCAAAGCTGTTAGTTGTTAGTTGTTGTTGTTCTTCGCGTCCTATCAGCGGAAAGTGCCTCTCCTTGTTGTTCGCCGAATCAGGAAGTGTGATTGCTAACACCACACGCGTCTGGCGTTGGAACATTTCTGTCATTTTTTTCATCCTCACGAGATACACACAACATTAGTGTTCCGGCAAACGCAATGGTGCCCCGCAGTGCCGCTGATAGCGATGGCGACGATACTATGCAGGATGTTACTGCTCTACCGATTGATACATATGACGCCGGTGACGAAAACCCGGTCAAAGCCGAAAAGGTTGCTGTGAAGGATGAGCTTGAACATATGTTCGACGACGACGACGACGATGACGACATCATGATCGATGATGCCAATGCCTACAAAAATGGCGGCTACAACAAAGGCAATATCGCGACAATGTATGTGTAGAAGTTGGATACGCCTGCTCCATGACCTCCTGCTCGGAGCTAACCATTCAACCTTCTATCGATGACCAAGCCCGGACATTCTTTCATCAAACCCCTCGGATCCGGAGGTCATGCTTCAATTCTACTCCCGATTGTTCCCCTGGCGCCAGCTTTTTAGATGGCTAAACCATGCGGAGCTTCCCTCCACCGACTTTGCGAATCGAGAATTTGCTTTCACTCTCCATAATGAGGCCTATTTGAGATACCAGTGCTACCCTACATTCGAGACTCTACGTCGGGATGTCCTCAAGCTGAACCCCTCTCGGTTCGAGATTGGTCCCGTGTACTCCGCTCGCCCCCGAGACAGAAAACAGGTGCCAAAGGGCTCATTTAAGCCGCTAGAGAAAGAATTGGTCTTTGATATTGACCTTACAGACTATGATGAAATTCGGACGTGCTGTTCAAAAACCAAAATCTGCATCAAATGTTGGCAATTTGTGACGATGGCAATAAAAGTTATTGATGGAGCTTTGAGGGAGGATTTCGGCTTTGAGCATATTATGTGGGTGTACTCCGGTAGAAGAGGTGCTCACGCCTGGGTTTGCGATAAGAAGGCTAGGAAGTTGGATGACGCAAAAAGGAGAGCCATTGCTGCATATCTAGAAATCGTAAAGGGTGGCAGTCAGAGTGTGAAAAAGGTCAACTTGGAGCGACCGTTACACCCACACATCCGGTACGATCTTCAATCCTTTAAGATGTGTCTGGTCTCTGCTGACGCGCACTTCGCAGACGGAGTTATGAAATTCTCAAGGATGACTTCAAGGAGAATATCCTTGAGAACCAGGACCCCTTCCGGTCCGAAAAACAAGCGGATAGGCTACTACAACTGCTGCCAGACCGTCAGCTTAATGAAGCTCTGCGCGAGAAGTGGGAGTCGACAATAGATCGGGCCAGCAGTGACAAATGGAGGGACATAGACGAAATGGCCAAAGCTAGCGTATCCAAGGTAGCCATGACACCCAAAACTAAATGTTCGATTAAATCAATATGTTAACCTGAGCTCGCACAGACCGTGGTTCCCAAAGTGTTACTAGAGCACAAGCAAGATATAATTCTCGAATACACTTACCCCCGCCTGGATGCCGAAGTCTCCAAACATCTAAACCATTTGCTAAAGTCACCTTTTGTTGTACATCCTGGTACTGGAAAAGTCTGTGTGCCTATCGATACTACGAAGGTAGACGATTTCAACCCAGATGATGTACCTACAGTGATGCAGCTTCTAAAGGAGATCGATCAATGGAAGACCCCTATCAAGAAGGAAGAAGTCGATGACGACAATGCTGCGAGAATCTCTGATATCGACAAGACCAGTTTAAAGCCATATCACGACTTGTTTACAAAATTCGTAAAGAAGTTACTTGACGCGGACCGGCCGGTGGCAATAAAAACAGAAAGTTTAGACTATTAGGTCCAGGATTTAATGCGAGATAATGCCTTTATACAAAGTCGGATTTTAACCCAATTATATTTTAAGCGACCAACAGAACTTTAGCTAGTGACTGTACAATCTGCTTCGTTGTCTGCATCGCCTTCGTCGCTGCTTTCGCTGTCTTTATCTAAGCTCAACAATTGCTTTGGGTCTATATTATCATCTATAGAGAGATCGCCATTGGCATCCTCTTCATCTCCTCCAACGTTCTTTTCACAGGGAGACGCATCTTCCGTCAAAATAACCTTCTTCACCTTCCTTATAGGAATGACTTTATCAAAAGCTTTCTTCCAGTCTTTTAGCTCCAACCACCTTAACATAATCTCCACGACCTGGTTTGTCGTCAGGGTTATTTTCCCGGTCATTTTAATGTAATCTCCTATCGGGAGTTTCGCCGTTCGTAGCTCTTGACCCGCAGCTTTATTGAAACACAGACCTTTGTATCTGTTTCTATCCACTATACCACCAACAATGTATGTTTTACCCTCGTCAAGGGTTTCCAGGGTATCAGCAGAGTCCGAAGACAGATATATCATATTTCCTGCGTCTACATCCTCCTTTGAAAGCTCATATTCATTATCAGTGATCTCAATCTTGCGCCATGATTTCCATTCATCGCCGTACATGACGCCAAGATGAGAACGCAACCGCTTATCAACGCACGTAATCCATAAATTCATGGAAAACTTTGCAATCCTGTTTTCGCTGTAACACCTCGAGACTTGTGCGGCCAACGACGACGTTTCCTTGTCCGTCATATAGTCGTCAAAGGAGCAATCCACTATGCATTTGATGTTGAGACGCTTGGACTTCCGTTCTAGCTTCCGATTATTCTTGCGTGTCCGGTCCATAGCTACTGACTCAGGATTTGCGTTTGGGTCCTGTGGGTTGGAGTTGTCTCTGGTAACTTCGCGTGCTTCACGCTGACGGGTTCGCTTCGCAGCTGTCTTCTCGCGACGAATGGTGCGGCGAGATTCCCTAGATTCTTCCCATTTTTGCTTCTTGAGAAGCTTCTTTCGCTGGTTCTTAGATAAAATAACGATAGTCCCAGAATCACCGTTACCACTCTCACCAGCGACAAGCGCACTCAAAGTCGAGTGGTTTTCAATATTGCTAAGCACAGCCGTTGTCGCCACCTTTCCAGGGGATACAGGAGTAGCGGATTCAGAGCGTTTTCTTTTCCTGTCATTGTTAATGTTGTCATTTTCCGGTAATGCATCAGCCCTGGTAGATTGGAGGGTTGTCATAATTGGATTGAAAGTCGCCAAGGAGTGGCAATGGTTTTGAGAGGTCCTAATGTCAATGTGAGGGAATAGAAACTGGAGTTTCTGTGGTGTGGGTATTTTAAGCTGAATAAAATGCAACATCACCTGCAACACAATAAATCACACTAGAAGTTCGGTTCAGTGAAGGGGATAATAACTAGAAGGCCGCTGCGCAGCGCTTAAACCTGACTGATCTCAAACTCTCAAGCTCGTCACTCATGAGAATCCCGGTGGCTCTCTATCCCTATTACCTAGTATTCCTAGAAATAAAGAAAACAACTCATTTTGCACCTATAGCCTACGCTGCAAATTTTGCCATGTAATCATCCATCTCGTGTTATTGACTAAGGTCCTAATATGAACCCTCCCTTCAATCGGGTATTGAAAGCCACCCAAATACTTTGTCTCGGGAGATGAGACCAATCGAGGTGTATTCACTGACAACTTAATTCCTGAAGTAATACGTTTCCCCCCTTTCAGCTAGATAAGTGCTTAGCTTACTTGAGTATCTATTTGGGACTCGATATAGTGCTAAACCATGACCAAGACAATGTCCATAGAGGACCAAGCTGGGAGGTCTGGGCACAAGACAAGTCCATAGAGTATACAGGGCAGTTTTATAAGCCTACCAGGTGGGAAGAGGCTAGCTGCATACATGTACTAGCAATTTAACTCTTATCCGAAGTGAATTTTCGTTTTATGTGTGCTTCGGTCTCCTAATCAGCCCATCCGCACTTGTGAAGTGCAAAGGTATGCTGACAATTTCTTTGTGTAATGGTTTCTATGTTACGCTAGGTCTACAAAGCCGGTTCATGTAAGTCTGTGACAGGATAGTAGACCTAAACATGATCGCATAAACTACCCTATCGCAACTTATTCCGGAGTCTTAATCTAAATCATGTACTAGAGAGTCATTGTAGAATAGAAAGTAGAAAACATGGTGACTTTATCCGTGCTACCACATTGCCGATATTCCACAGAACCTATGAACTAAAAACTCATTGGACCGCAATATTCACACCTGTGGAGCTTACTCGCGAGGCGTTTCATCCCTAAGCAGCAAGTGGCTTTGCGGGTGAATCTTGCCTCGTGCACCCTCCAGGTAATAAATACGGCCATTGCAGTCTTCCATCAACCACCGCTTTAGGTATCGTTGTCATATCGTATGACTTTTCCATCTTTCCAAATTCTTTTGCTAGGTCGCTGAAAGTGAAAACCTCGGGTAAGATATGTTCTACGTTTGAGCCCTCGCAAATAGCCTTTTGGATATTCTTGGGATCCAGTACGGATTTGCTCGCTTTCGCTCTATCGGCATGAGAGTAGGCCTGCATCTTGAATTTGAAGTCCTGGATTGTACGCAGACACCAACTGCAGTGTACACCACTGTTGGCTAAAACTATGTCGCCCATACGTCTATGGTCATACTCGATGTTACCATCCGGACCAATCTGACCAATCATCCCGCGCCACTGGGGTTGTGGTGCAGGGAACTCAAAAGAGTACATGTACGATTTCATCTCCAAGTGCAGGTACTTGGGATAGCCCTGGCACGCTTTGAGAAGCTCGATAGTGTCACGATTGGGGATTTCATCCACGTCGGAAATGATGACCAAATCGAACTCCTCCAAACCCAAGTCCTTGATGATATTGGTGGCATGATCCCGTGATTTCTTCTCGTTATCGAATGGATCGTGAGGGTCCTCAAGAAGGGTTTTTGTCTCCTCATAAAATATTTTACTTTCTGCAAATTCGAAACGATGGCGATTTTCAGCGAAAGCCAAAGGCTTGGTCTCGCCTAGTCCTAATGTTAGACCTCTTTTTTTAGTGTGGATTATCCTATTGGCCAATGCGTCTCACCAGTAAAAGTGCGGTTTCCCTCAATGACGATAAACTGATCGACGACTTCCCAGAGTTCTTGTAGGCGGATTATGGCGAGGTCGAGTTCAACGCTAAACAGCAAAACATCGATTACCTTTCGTTTGCGTTTTCTGTCGGTCGACTTTGATTTGTAAGGTTTCCACCCGTGCAGGGAACACGAAGTGGGTATATCTGTAGGGTCGAATCTGTAGTGTATGATTGTGTCGAACGGTTCAGGAGGCGTATCCCAGAGCGGCCGCAGGACATAACCGGTGTCACGGATAATCGTTGGTCTGAGGCCTCGAACCACCAGGATGACCCATATGAGCGTCAAGGGAACCAAAACCCATCTTACTTGGGATCGCATAGAGAAGGAAGCAACAGGCGGCGTGGGGATGGGCGTGTTGGATGTCGATATGTCGTGAGAAACTTGTTGGTTGGCCTTTCCTTTCCTTGGCCTTGCTCCCCTTTCGGTGCGGCCGCCAGCCAAGGCGGCTCCTGGCAGGGTGAAGTAAGTATCCATATGCATCCATATGCATCCATCCAGCAGGCATGCACGAGCTGAGTTAACTGGTGCTGGGCAGCCACCACCGACGGCGTTGTACAGGCAGATATCGACCCATTGCCTCCACTCCGTGCGCGTGGATTGGGGATTATCTACGCGCGAACGTCTCGAGGCCAAATTCAAGGGATGCCGGCCAACCGCAACGCGAAATCCACGATGGAACGGAGCAGAGAAGAAAGGAGCTGGCGCTGGGCAAGCGCGAAATTATTGACAATAATGATGATGATAATACCAGGCGGACACGCTTGGTGCGGGACTCAAGAACGTCGACCTGATCCTTTCGTCCGTCGAGCATCATAGCTGCCAAGAAGGTGCCGGAAAGGGCGTATTAATACTTTGGCTGGCTTTCGCTCTCGCAGGTTTTTGGACATGCAACGACTCGCAGAATCCGGCGCAGAGATCGCAATCCAGTCAGGATGGCTCACATGCTCATGTGCCTAAATGGAACACTCGTTTAGCCTCCTTTGAACTCGACACCGTTCAACAGCACTCAGTGTCCGCTGTTCCGAACGGGCCACCTTGGGTCATCCTTGGAGCTGTCTCCAGGAGCATTCGCTGCGGGCAAGGAGAGGACTTGGAATGGAAGCTACGTCGGATATCTCGACCACGATCCCCGAAAAGATCGCCGCCTTCTGCCAACTGAAGGCGTGCGTGCGATCCTAACGCAGGGCACCGCAGGCCGGACTGAAGACGTCCGTTGGCTAAATAGACTCATTTTAGCCTACCCAGTTCCGATTTATAAATCCCTGCAATCTCGCTTCTTCATTATTCATGGAGACGCGCTTTGGCACAGCACGTTGCTAATCGCTGCTCTCTGCCGCTATTATAGCAGCCTCCAATATCCAACATGAGGTCGGTCTCATCATGCGTTGCTTGGCATCTGCGAGGACACAAGATCATCTGGAGCTTTGCACGGGCTTCGCTTTTGAAGCGTGATGACTTGTCTGAAAAGAAAAAGGCACCGAATGAAAATTTTGCATCTCCGGCCCACCGTCCCGCAGATCAGACAAATGTCTAAGTCTGGAGTCGAATCAGCTCCTCGTGGCAACCAATCTACTCAGTTCGCTATTCAGGTCAACGGCGACTCGGGCCAACGAAATGAGGCATTTCGATTGTCGTCAGGTCGAACGTGGAAACGAGATTCTCATCTTGGTTTTGACCCTTCGCCGCAGAGTTCGGCGGGTATAAATTGGGTATCGATCTGGTTGTCCTCAGTGAGGTTGAAATGCCATCGAGGACAACCCCATTACAAATCGATCCCCTATTTTCTCTTTCAAAAATAAAATTGATAAAATTTCCTGTCGAAAAGGACTTCCCCGAGACAGAAAATGGCGAGAATGATTGCCGCCATTCTGTGCATTGCGGGTGCAAACTTGGTTGTTGCCCAATCTCCAGTCTGGGGCCAATGTAAGTTGGATACCGGAAGTTCAATCGACAAAGTATCGTAGCTGACATGTTCCATCTTAGGCGGTGGCATCGGGTGGACAGGAGCAACTTCATGCGCATCGGGAAGTGCCTGCGTCTACCTCAATGCGTATTACAGCCAATGCCAACCGGGTTCACAGTGTGTGGTCCAATATCCTGCATTCCCAAAGTGAGCATCTATGGCTGATGACAAGCGTTAGGGTGACCACGACTCGGACTATCACCCCGACCACTACTCCGACCACTACTCCGACCACTACTCCGACCACCACCCCGACGACGACGACGACATCGACCCGTGCCTCGACGACGACCTCATCATCCACTACGAGCAACAACCCTTCGACCTGCGCCGTGCCCAGTAGCATTCCGTTGGTGAACAATTCCAAATTGCCCGACCCTTTTACCTTTGTAAGCGGCACCAAAGTTACTACCAAAGCCCAGTTCAAATGCCGTCAGGCAGAGATATTGGCAGCGATGCAACAATACGAACTGGGCACAAAACCGCCAAAACCTTCGTCGGTAACCGCGTCTTGGAGCGGAAACAAGCTCACGATCAACGTGTCAAACGGTGGAACTAGCATTTCTTTTGCTGTCACTATAACAGCACCATCTGGCGGGAGGGCGCCGTATCCAGCTATAATCGGTTTGTACCTATACCCTGATTGCGATCTATGCGTGCCCTATCGGCTGTATTTTAACAAGCTTATGATTAGGATTGGCTGGCGGCAATATTCCAATTCCTGCCGGTGTTGCCCTTATCAACTACCCTCATGACGAAATCGCTGTGCAGACAAACACAGGCTCGAGGTTTGTAAATGCCTAGCCGTACTAATCCTTTGCTTTATTGTCAGATATACGAAGCTAACACGAGCCAATCTGAGAGCAGAGGCCAAGGGAAATTCTACCAGCTTTATGGCTCTGGTCATTCTGCTGGCGCTCTAACAGCTTGGGCATGGGGCGTAAGTCGTATAATTGATGCTTTGGAGATTACCCCCGCTACCAATATTAATCCCGCAAGGGTTGGTGTAACTGGATGCTCTAGAAATGGGAAAGGAGCAATTGTTGCCGGTGCTTTGGAGGAACGTATTGCCCTGACTATTCCCCAAGAGTCAGGATCTGGTGGATCTGCATGTTGGAGGCTTTCAGACTATCAGAAAAGCCAAGGCCAAAATGTCCAGACTGCGTCACAAATTATTACTGAGAACGTGTGGTTTTCTACACTCTTCAATCCCAATGTCAACCAGGTTAACCGCCTTCCGTTCGACCACCACAGTCTCGCTGGCCTTGTTGCCCCGCGTGGTCTCTACGTCATTGAGAACACAAGTATGGTAAGCTATTGAGTTCACTAGCCATTGCATCCTCTGCCTGTTCTAACTTTCCTTCTTTATAGGAATGGCTTGGTGCCCTGAGCACGTACGGTTGCATGAAAGCGGGAAGCCTAATCTACCAGGCCTTGGGCGTCCCTACTAATATGGGGTACTCCCAAGTCGGAAACCACAACCATTGCTCTTTCCCGTCCGCCCAGCAGGGTTCCGAGCTCAATGCGTTCATTAATAGGTTTTTGCTAGACCAGTCCGTTGCTACAAACGTATTCCGCACGGATGGCAGCTTCAGCTTTAACCAAGCTCAGTGGGTTGACTGGACTGTCCCGACTCTCACGTAAACCTTGTCAGTTGCGCAGACAGCGATTTGAAACAGATGAGTACTTGTTTGATATGCTAGAGGTCATGTATATCAGAGCGTCTATTTGTAAATAGGGTTTTTTGATACAATTTTATTTGACACTTCATCTTATCTAAGGAGATGGCTCAAATGATACGCGCACATGTTTCAAATCTTTAGGTCCTTCAGAGAACCGTAGACGAAAAATACGGTTGGGAGTTGGACATATAATTGAACGGCTGATGTTTAAAGCGAGAGAACAAACGGCTTCTAACTGTACGCGGAGATCGAGCCTCCTAAGCCCTGGCTAATCAAACTACGTTGAAATATTTGGAATATTTGTTAATCGAAACAACTATGATAACTAATTTCACAATCATCATCATCATCATCATACGAGTACAAAATATAGATTGTGAGAAGTCGATATTGGCTGGCTTTTGATGCTATGTGGCTATGGACAGTGGACTAGTTGGGGAGTTTAAGGGTTTGGTCGCGTAACGGCTGTGTATGATGACTAAGCAAGAAGCATTCTTCTAGGGTCCTCGATGTACTCCTTGACTTTGACAAGGAAGGTGACAGCCTCTCGTCCGTCAAGTAGACGATGGTCATAGGTAAGGGCAAGGTACATCATCTACAGAATGTTAATGAACGAGCGATTTCGAGATAAACTCAGGAGATAACATACCGGTCTGATTTCGATTTTTCCGTTGACTACAACCGGTCGTTCCTTCGTAGCATGGAGACCTAAAAAATGTCAGGCAAGGGCTGGGAGTGATTGGATGGTCTCAGGTCGCTAACCTAAAACAGCACTCTGTGGGAGATTGATGATTGGTGTTCCCATCAAACTTCCAAATACACCACCGTTCGAGATTGTGAAGGTACCACCGGCGAGGTCCTCAAGCGTGATCTTTCCAGTTCGTGCCTGTAAATATAATTTCATGAGTATCAATATCAAGCACGGTTACAAATAATGGTTATATATCACTATGCATACCTTTTCACCAACTTCAGCAATGGCTTTATCGATACCAAGAAGGTCGAGGGATTCCGCATTTCGAATGATTGGGGTGAGCAGCCCTTTCTCCGTTGCAACTGCGACACTGACATCTACGTAGTCACGATAGACGATTGTGTCGCCTCCATCTGGTCCTTCAATGCTAGCATTGACAACAGGCACGTCCTTCATGGCGAGAATGCATGCTTTTGTGAAGAAGCCCATGAATCCAAGTTTGATACCGGTTTTTTCCAAGATACCGTTTTTGTACCGCGCTCTCATATCGAGAACAGCAGACATATCAACCTCGTTGAATGTCGTCAGTGACGCGGCAGTGTTTTGCGACTGCTTCAACCGTTCGCCAGTTCGTAGTCTCATTCGGTTCATTTTCACCTGTAGAAGTGGGAAAGGGGGATAAAATGTCAATATTGTAATACTCCGAAAGAGCTAAGGTATTAGGTAGTCCGAACGAACCCTTTGTTCTCCTCTGTTGCCGATCCCTTCGCCACCTTTGCCTGGACTGGTGCTCGGAGGGCCCGAGGTGTCGGGTGTTGATGGTTTCTCCTTCTTTACAGGTTTAGATTCGGCGGTTTTCTGAGGTGCGGCTTTCTGGGGTGTAGAAGCAGGGGGCTCTTCCTTTGCAGTTTCTTTTGCGGGTTCTTCTGTAGGCTGTTTTTTGGGCTCATCCTTTGTCGGCTTCGGCTCAGAAGTACCTTCAGCCTTTGCGCCGGGGTTTAGCTCTGCTAAAGCTTGCCCAACAGTAACAGTTTCCTCAGCCTCGGCCAAGAACTTTGTCAAAATACCAGCTTCCGGAGCGTTCACGGCGACATCAATCTGACAGCAGGTTAGCTCTCGGCTGGAAGTGAAAAGCCGAAGTCATCAAGCAGTACCTTGTCGGTTTCGATTGTAGCTATCTCCTCATCTTGTTCAACCTCGTCTCCAACCTCTACAGTGTTGCAGAAGGTTAGAGTATGCTCTCATGTCATGATCCAGGTGGCCGAAGGTATAGAACGGCGAACCTTTTAGCCATTGCTTCAATGTTCCTTCTGATATAGATTCAGCCATTGGCGGTACGTTGATAGTGACGGTATCGGCTATGGATCCTGGCGGGTTAGAATTGCACGCGGTAAGATGTCAAGGATCGGAGATGTAAATGTGTACCATAATGGCGCCATTGTTGCAAGAATGGGCCGGAATAAGAGACCTGGAAGCTTCAGAGCCCGTGAGTCTTGTCTCCCTTTGAGGATGGGTGTTAGGGAAAGAAAAAGACGACCGTGTCAGGGTCACAGCTATAAATACCTTCGGGGGCTGCTCTGTCGAGTTAGAATGCTAGTGGCAGCAGCTGGGGTTTTTACATGGAGCAACCGATGCGACGGAAGTCGTAGTTGGGATAACGCAGCTAGGCGATGGGGCTGTCGGGCGGTGAGCCGGAGGGTAGAAGGGGACATGACGTGCAGAAATGGGAATGAATGCGGCGGGTGGATGTGGAATGAATGTGACTGGGAGGTTGCAGTTGGCGGGTGCGATTCTTTATCTGCGTGGGTGTTGAAATTTGACCTCGTCAACAACACCGACGTAATTGTAATCGCCCCGGCGGTTGGCCGGACAGAGTCACTTGTACAATTGTAGGTAAGCACTCGAGTAGGTACTCGAGTAAGTATCTCAGTAGGCAAGCAAGCAAGTATGCATGTGCTTGAGCACACGCGGTGACATTGGACCGGTCCGCATGTCAAGCACCCGATTACTTGGTGTTCGTCAGGGTGCTTGGCAGCCGGCAACGTGCTTCAAACCTTCAAACCTTCGGCCCGCCGTCGAACCGTCAACCCTTCGAACCAGCCCTCCCCCGGTGACCACCAGCAGTCACCCTCCCCAGTCGATAAAGGCGAACCACCGTCCACTCCGTTGCGAGTGCTTGTGCCCTTCTGTGTTTCTCCTCATCACTCTTCCGAACAATGGCTGCTCCGACACCCGTGAGAATAGTTCCGAGCCTCTATCGGAGAGCCCTCAAGTTGAGCCTGGATTGGTCTGTGAGGCGCGATATCTGGCGGCCACAGGCGCTTGCGATCCGCAAGCTGTTCGAGGATAACAGAGACGTTCGGGAGCCAAAGCTGCTGAAGGTTAGACTACCCGCAGCCAACCCTCGGGGCGTGATATCACGGCAGCAGCTAACACAATTGTCGTCGACAACAGGCTCTGATCGCGGAGACGGAAGTACAGCTCGACAAGTGGAAGCATCCCGACCCATACGTACCGCCCACGGCCCCCGGTGGTGCGTCGCTTCTTCCCCTTCTTCCCCCCCTCCCCTTGACCTCTGGTTCATCCGTCGACGTGCGCTCGCTCCTAACTCATTATCATCATGGCAGGCTCCAAATATGAGAGAAATCTTCCCTGTCCGATCCTGACACGTGAGTAATTGTTCAGAGCTCTGATCCCCGAGAACTTATATCACGATTCGGTCTGCTAATACCGCTGGTGGCAGCACCTCCCCCGATGGAGCTCTAAATCTTGAGCAGGATGGAAAATCTGGCCAAAATGGGTTCGGCGAGATTTTTGTATATACGTACTCAGGTAGTTAGCCATGATTTTTGTACATGCTATGGTTGCGTTCTGTAGCAGCGGCACTCGCAGTTCACCGACGAGACTGAGCCACCCACATGTAAAAAAGCAATGTGTGGCGCACACGCCGGCCATCGCCTGCATTCCCACGTCCACGTCCTTTACCATCCGCGCCCCCCTTGTTGCTAGACATACCGCCCGTCCTCCTCCTCCTCCATGTGTGCATGTGCTCATTCCTTTGCGAGGGATTGGTAGTTAGTCCGCCTGCCTCTTCTTCGCTGAGAAAAATCAAAATCAAAATCAAAATAGAGAAATATCCGCTTCCTGAACACCCGCCTTCGTTTTCTCCTTGCCGCCCTAGAAATCTCTTCACTCTCTTCCGTTCCTTCCTTCCCTCGCCATCAGGGTATCTCAAGAGGACCATTTAATCCGAACAATGACCTGATTGCTATCGCGCCTTTTTCGACCTTGACATTCATTCATTCATTCATTCATTCATACAAACATACATCTCCCGATATCCCATCAAATCAACAGCCAGTCTCCTGTCAGTATAATAATAGTAATAATTTAATACCTCCACCCATTTCTCCATCGTCTGAAAACTAATCGAACGCCACAGCTTGGAACCCGTCCACCCACCCACCACGGAGCGACGGAATCACTTCCGCGTTGCTTCAGTGTCAACTTCAAATACGACAATCGACATCACCATCCGCGCCAAACCTCCGCCTTTAGCTCTCTCTCAGTAAGCAAGTCGCCGAAATGAAATTCGGAGAAACACTCAAGAAGAACCTAAAGCCAGAATGGGCCGACAATTATATCGACTACTCCAAACTTAAGAAACTTCTTCGTGAAAAAGAGGAGCAACCAACCCCGTGGTCAGAACAAGATGAATCCAGTTTTGTGGAAGAACTGGTTAACGTGCAAATCGAAAAGGCCAATGCTTTCCACGCGAAACTCGGATCCGAATTGAAAGATAGAGTCAATGCTTGCGAGGCCAAGTTGGAACCACTTGTGCAGAGTTCTGATGGCAAGAATGCCACTACCACTACTGCGGATGATCACACCAAGCAACTCTTGGACACCGTTAGCCAGGAACTGGACAGTATCTCAAAGGAAATTGCAGACCTCTACAAATTCGCCCGTCTTAATTTCACCGCATGTCTCAAAGCTGCCAAGAAGCATGACCGGCTCAAGCAATACAAAATTCGGCCTCTTGTCCAGGTGCGACTGTCGTCCCTTCCATTTAGTTCTGAGGATTATTCGCCTCTCCTCTACAGGTACGTCATCAACCGTAATGATCGGGACTCCGAAACTCTCAACCTTCTGGATCCCCTGTTAACATGGCGCACTGTACAGAATTTCTGCGCTATACGCATTTGTTGGGCAGTACGACCAGGATCAGCCATCTTCAAACCCTCCTCCTTCAAAACCTTCCAGCAAAACATACGAATCTCACAAATGTTAGATTTCTTATAAGCACCACTTTCGAGTTATTCTACGCGCTTACATTTTGTTTCCTAGTTTGGGTTCATCCTGACAATCTGCTTGAGGTCAAAACCTATATCTTGCGTCGGCTTCCCGTCCTTATCTACAACCCTCAGACTTCTAAAGTTGCAAAGGCGAATCGAAAGGACCCCACTTTGACATCCCTATACTTCGATAACCCACAATTTGAGCTATATTCCCACAAACTTGATAGATACGAAAACGCCGCATCTCTCCGATTGCGTTGGTACGGACAACTTGCCGACAAACCGGAGATTACTCTAGAACGAAAGATAGTTCCGTCAATAGATGAAGCTGAAGAAACTGGTACGGAAGAAAGAGTTACTCTCAAAGAAAAGGAAGTATACCGCTTTATCTCCGGCTCCGACGAAGAAATTCTCGAGAAGAAACTATCGAAAACAAGGGAGCGCAAGTCTGAGGAAGAGGCCCTAAAATACGAAAGGACTGCGAGAGATATACATGCGTTTGTGAAAGAAAACTCATTGCAACCAATACTCCGCGCGGTTTACACTAGAGCAGCCTTTCAGATACCCGGTGATGACGAGATTAGAATATCCCTCGATACCGATCTTGTCTTCATCAAAGAAGATGCTCTTAACTCTGAAAAGGCATCTCGTCCAGTGAATGATTGGCATCGCCATGATATCGACGACCGAAAATTGGAATACCCATTCGGCTCCTTACCCAAGGATGAGATTTCAAAATTTCCATTCGCGCTCCTCGAAATCAAAATACTTAACTCTCTGAACGAGCGCTCCAGAGAATGGGTCGCTGATCTGATGAACTCCCATCTCGTCTATGATGCACCGAGATTTTCTAAATTCGTCCATGGTGTTTCCACCCTATTTGAAGATAATGTCAACACATTCCCATTCTGGATGGGAGAATTGGATAAGGATATTAGAAAGGACCCTGAAGATGCTTGGCAGCAAGAGCAAAACAAGTTAAAGGCTGATGAGCTCGCTGTTGGTAGCTTTGTTATGGGTATTTCGCCTCTTAGAGGAAGCCCATTTAGAGCATCTACTGGGCATGAAAGCTTGCGTCCCTCGGAGGTCACAAAACCGCGACGCCTATCCACTGGAGCACTGAAGAAGCAGAGCTACGAAATCGCCAAACCTACGGCCTCTCAACCGCCCACTATAAGCGAAGACCGTGAAGAGCGAGGCAGCAGTTCGCAATCATCTTCGAGGGGGACGAGCGGGCAAGGTGGTTGGAAGAGCGGGAAACCTCGTCGTCGGTCCTCCGTGAAACTTCCACCGGGCGTAACCAAGCCTAGCACATACATAAAAGACTCCGGTCCACTTCAAGTGGAAGCAAAAGTGTGGCTTGCCAATCAGAGAACATTCATAAAGTGGCAACATGTTTGTGTGCTCTTAGCCTCACTTTCTCTAGCACTGTATAACGCTGCTGGTCAGAAAAACACTGTTGCACGCGGTATCGGTCTTCTTTTCACGGGTATTGCTGTGTTTGCTGGCGCCTGGGGTTATTGGATGTATATCAGACGAAGTAGATTTATCAATAACAGGAGCGAAAGGGGGTTTGACAGCGGCCTGAGCTTAATTGGTCCTATTGTTGTTTGCGTCGCCATGATTACTGCTTTGACGCTGAACTTCCTCTTCAAGGTAAGGATGTCTCGGAGTTTTGGCTCCTCAGAAACGAGAAATTTCGTGCTAATTTCATCGCTTTTAGTTTAAAATCACCTTTACTGAAAACTCATTCTCCATTGAAGACATTACAGAGCCGACTCTATTGCCAAGTGAGTCTATGCCCGGAATCGTCATTCAAGGTCAATGATACAGTCTACTCGGGTGATGAATTCGTTATCCATTCGCGCTTCGTTATATAAGCTTTCATTAAATTAAGTACTATCTAAGATTTTGTCGGATTTGTGCTTGTCTACGTACTGAGAGGATTATCTCTCATAATCTAGCCCCTGTGCCCCTAGAATACGTTATACTTCAAAATAGCCATTGATTCGCTAGTCCAAACGCCCTTTCTCCTCAAAAATACAAATTGGTAACTATGAGAATCTTAGTCACTCATACCTAACAAGCCATCCTAAGAAACCAACCTATCTCCAATCATTGTATACAAAAAAAGCTGGCATAAATGCATACACATGCACGCTCATCTATGAATTTCTCGGTTCTTCAGACTCAACATCAGAGTCATCATCAAATGTTTCCACGTCATCAACGGCGTCTTCTCTTATTCCTGGGGGGTTTCCCAGCCCAGGAGTTATATCAGAAACATGTACGACACGTTTGCCATGTACCTAAAGACTCGAGCATTAGTATAAGGCTCGTTATTAATCCGGAAAAATAGACCGGCCGCACCTCTTTCACCCCTTGTTTCCATGCTTGCCAATCTCGCTCATCGCGTATTAAAAATGCCAATAACATGCTAGGATCCATTTCTTTTAAATGCAGCCTTCGCAATTTTCTAGTATGGCAGAGTTCAACTTCTTCGGGAGTATATGAAGCTGGGTCTTGGCGAAAAGGCAGTAACGGTCTGGTATTGTGTGGGTCTAAGTAAAAGAGGGATTGGCCCTGGACCCCGATAAAGTAGTGTGATGCCGAGGGCCGTCCACTATGGTAATGATGATTTATTACAGTTAGATGTCCTTGACAAACATATTGATAATGGAAGATGGTAGGAAAACGTACCCAGCAATTCCAACTGATTGGGGCATCATAAGTGACGATTTGAGGGCTTCCCAATAAACAGGCGTTACTCTTTCAATCCCCAATCTGATACCAACTAGAACTAGAGTAGGATAGAACCCTCCGTCGTCCGCTGTTGCGATCTTTCGAAAAGCGTCCTCATAAACATCTCCGCCGTCGCCAGTAATATATACTTTTAACCCTTCGTCATGCTGGCCTGCGAGTGCCCTATATTAAGACAAGTTAGAATGAATTTTAATTTATTTAAAAAAAAGGGTTGACAAAGCTGCAGATGGTAAATCGAGATATATTTAACATACTGAATGCACCGCGCTGTTGCCGATGGTCCAAACCATTCTCCGGGATAAACCCCACAGGATGCTTCGCCGTATTTGACAAAATTATGCAAAGAAAATGGCGCTCTCGAGTCATCAGCAAATAAGGATAATATGCGCTGCTCTTCTAAAGGGGACTTGCCGCGACGCCAGTCTTGCTGTAATATTAGCAACCAAAAAAATATGGCGAAGAAAGATGCGGGGTTTTACCTCGCCCAAGTTTGAGGAGTGAAATAGCATTTGCGAGTACGCACTGGCCAGACCTTATCATACAACCCCACCCTGTGTCTGACGAGAAGCCCTCTTGATCCGCAAGGGTTCTTAAACGAGTTGCGAGCGTCATATTTCCGCGCCCTGTTGTGGAGAAAGGAATCGGGGGGAAGGCGCTACGGTAAGTCATCCAGAATCGAGCATCAAAATCGTCCAGGAAGGCGTGTGGCCATCCATCGTCATCCACTTGGGTCGAGGTATCTTTTTGTATTTCGACGGCAGCTTCCGATAATTCTGAGTCGGATTCATGTTGGGTTGCAGTGTCAGCGGAAGCGGAGGATGGTGATGTAAGGAGGACTGGAACCGAGTCTGTTGAAGATGCATTGACGGTATCGTACTCGTCCGAAGTTTTTGCCTCAGGTTCTATTGTTTTAGATGAGTACTCGACACCCAGGCACCAAATAGAGTTTTTCATTAGATCATCGTTCTTAACAGGCGGGTCCCAGAAGTACTGTATCACACGCTGGAACTTGTCGATTCTGATGTTCATTCTGGAGAACCGCCGTACTTCGGTCTTGGTTGTATTTTACGCCCTTAAAAAAGGCAGAACGAGCCACCCCGGGCTCACGGGTTCAGTAACGGTAAAAGGCGAAAAACTGGAGGAATAAGAGCTTGTATGCCTGGGGTAGAGGGGTTTTAAATGCTTGAGTGGGGAAGGCTTTACGGATAACTGTCTTGCCAAAGCTCAAGTTCCAAAAGAAGCCATAAATGCCCGGGGCTGTAGCTGAAGCGGGATCTTTGGGTGTCCCGATGAGTGATGGGAGTGAGGGAGAGCTGAGTGCGGGTGGAGATGCAGAGGGAGATGGGGACGGGGGATGGAGATGGAGATGGAGCTGGAGCTGGTGATGGATGACGAAGGGTGCTGGGCAAATGACCGCCCACCAAACGACAAACTCCCCAAGACGCCCAGCACAGTCACACACTCTCCCTCCCTCTTCGATCCTCCCATCTCTTGCTCAAATCCCACCGCCACAATTTGCACACTTAAGCAAAGACTTGAGCAACACTCACCCCATTCCTTCCCATCCAAACCGCCATTTAATCAGCAGCTCTGGAACCTTCGGTGGGGTGGGTAGCCCTTCACACTTGTCGATAAACGCGCGATGCCCCGTCGCAAGGCGCCGCGATCTTCCCCTTCCCATAAGGCCAACCGGCCCTCCACCAGTGGAAGCAACCGTTCATCCAACCGAAATACCCAGCATCCTCCAACTACGCCAACCAATGGTAGGAGATCCAAGGCCCAGAGGCAACTTCTACTTGGTGACGATTATGATCTGGAAATCTACGGCGGTCCCGGGCCATCTTCAGGTAAACGAACAACCCCCTCCATCCCGTGCCTGGAGATACCATTCGCTACCTGCTTCCCCGATCCGCCTTTGAAGGAACGCCGGCTGTTGACCAAATTTCGTATCATCGGAAAAATATAGGCCGCCACAGCTTTACTTTACAACAGGAAGCCCGAAATACTGAACATCACGCCTTCAAGGGAAATGAGGATAGAAAGCTTCGTAACCTCGGCATCACCTTTGTCCGTCCTCAGGACTTCCAAAGTCCATCCGTAGAAATAAATTCCAGCCAACCTTTACCAAAACCTACACTCATAAATGCCGCCACTCCTCTTGGATCTACGCCATTCAACCCTGAGCATACGCAAACTTTGACCTCGGAATCCCTTCCTACATATGATCTGCCTCAGTATGGCGCTCGAACACCCCCTAAGCATCGAGAAATCACCCCGAATCAACAAACCAATAGTTCATCAGGGGAAGAGGTGGTTTTTGTTCCTCGGAATCGGAGAAAACAGCCCACTACCCAGTCCAGAGTGCCCAGGGTAGATACTATGCCATCTGCCGTTGCAAAAGTCGCAAATTTATCTGGGAGCGCTATCCAGGATGATGTTGTGCGGAACAGCCTTACGATTCCGAAAAAGCCGATAAACCCTTCCAAGCGGGCAAGGTACGAGGACGAAATGAATGACGATGATGAAGTATTAGCCGACTATATCAAGAACCTTCAAGAGCACGGCAACGATGGTCTTGGATTTCTTTCCTTACGGTCTCTCGCGAATCGTCTTAGCGATATTGATTCTGATAATGACCACCAACCATCACAGACTGGGGGAATATCAAGTGACTCAGAATCAGAAACTGAGAATGTCATTCATATTGATGTCCATAAACCTGGATCAGAGTCTGAGAACCTAGACGAAGAGACTAATGCCAATCAAAGTACAATTAATGACGAAGCCTTTGCTCGACTCTTGCAAGCTCAGGACCATGGTTTCGGCTTTCTTCGAGATCCTGAGGCCGATGAAGACGATGAAGAATTCGATGCCGAAGACCTTTTGAACATAATGATTGGAAAGCCGAATAAAAGAGGGAGGTTCCTGTCGGCATCCAAACTTGCAGATGCTTACGATGGCTTCGATATTATGGATCGTGGGAGACCTAGTCTTGCTAGGCAATCGAGTCGGAAGTCACGAAAAAACAAACTTGGCCAACTCTCAAGCAATTTTGCCAACATGGATATTGATGACGACGATGGTGAAGCAGAATTGCGTGTGGAACTCGAAAATTACATCACCCGGGATCGCGAAAAGAAGCAGTTCCGAAAGCAAGAGAGAGAAATTCTCCGACAGGTAGAGATACCCAGTAAATTCGGTACTAACCTCAAATCAGCTTCGATGGATGTCAGAGGACCGATTGACGGGATATCACTCAGTCAGGTGCATGCCAGCATCAGGCAATTCTTGATGAGTGGGATAGTAGACAGGTGTGTTGTGTCTTATCTTCCACAGTTATCGGTAATTTCCTCTAAGGCGACAACCTCTAGACTTTCGTTACCTCCCATGCCCAAACAAGACCGATTGCAAATCCACATCATAGCGCGCAGGTTTTATATAACAAGCAAGTCGCAAGGTAAAGGGAACAACCGATTTCCTGTTCTCTTCAAAACCAAGCGCACTGCGCTGTTTGAAGGAGACGAGGAGGCCATAGACGATGTGCTTAGGACTACAGGCGGACGCTCCCGAGGCAGATTCAGCGATAATCGGGGTAAAGGTAGCCGCCCCAAAACGTCCACCACCAACAAGACCACCAACAAGGACGGTATGATTGTGGGTACTGGGGCCGCGGAACTTGGACAAGGAAATAAAGGTTATGAGATGCTCGCAAAGATGGGATGGACGACTGGAACTGGACTTGGTAGTAGCCGAAGCGGGATTTTGGACCCCGTACAAGCCATTGTGAAGAACTCAAGGAGCGGTCTAGGCTAAGCAGTAGTTTGTTAGTTCTGTAGCTTTTGTAAAAAAATAACATGTGGTATCGCAAGCAATGGTTCTAAATACAACCGGAAGGGCTCCTGTATTGTGTTGTAGAGGTTACCCTTTTTATCTGTGAAATATTCTTGTCCCGTTCAATGTCATTCATTATTGCCCACTGAACCATCACCACCACCCACCACCCACCACCCACCATCACCCGGCACGGCGCAGCCGGATTGCTGCAGGAGACTGTGCAACATGATAACCAAGTTTCTCACAAATGTTATGGTTAGCTTTAACCCTTTCTCGCACGCCTCCAAGAGTGCCAGGATATTCCTCTCCTTGCTACCACCAGATGCAAGATCAACGATGAAAATTCAAACCAAACTACTTCCACGGACATCCGAAGAAGCCCCGAAGGTCGCGGTAACCTTTAGTACGTTTTCATGAGCCCGAATACCAATTCAATGAGATAGAACTCTTGATCACTAACTGTAAACCGTTATCAGAGGATGGGAAAGTTATGGAGTTAGAACCATCAAAATTTTCGATCAAAGATTTAGTGGAAGAGCTTGACCGACATTCAAGAATTTTACGAAAGAAAGATGATCTCGGGGGCAACTGAATGGTATATAAGCGGCTAAGCAAGCAGAGAGATCAGATGTGGTATATAAGAGACGGCCGGCTAATAACAATCACAAAAATAAGAAATATATATAAAACAACCAACTGCGAGGATCCTCAGGCTAGGATGTCATTCATTTGAGTACGATCCCTAAATCTGGCAGGAAACGTCCCAGTTACATTTTTAAAAAAAAAAAAAAAAAAATTCCAGGGGGAAGGTGCGAGCAACCGATTCCATGCTACAAAACTCGCGAATCTCCCTTAACGTAAATTTGAATACGCATAGCATAGCTCATGGGCCTAGATTCCAAACCGCAGATACACTGGAGCTCGGCTTCAGACTTCCAGAATTGTTCTGTCAACATCCTCTACTTCGTTGTTAGCGTTCAATCGTGCACAGTTGAGGATGACAACCTTGACCGAAGCTGCATATGCTTCTCTGACCGTGCATGCGACGCAAGTCTTGTCCACATCTGCGACTATAGCAGCAAGGCCCCAGTAGGAGCACCATGCACGGGCGAAAACCTCATTGTCGCAAACCCCAAAAGCTTCAATAATCAAGACTTCTTCGACTTCGTTGTTGTAGTACATCTCGCTCCCAGCATCCGATTCGCCGTCATCTGTAATGTTACTTCCCCAATTCTTAATTTCCGTCAGCTTGTCGGGTCGAACCACACGGAAATCGTATGCATTATAGAGCACATGTGGCCCGTTCTTGCAAGGATATGCAGCGATGAAGGGAGTGTCGTGACGCAAATACACTCGCCAGGACTTTGATGCAATTGCAAACGTGATCGAGGCGTCATATAATGTGGGCTCATTGGGAAACATGCTGAAGTTTGAGAGTCCACTTATACTTCGGCTGCTTGTACTCCGTCCACTGGCGCTCCTACCGCTGATGCTAGATGGCGGACGAGGCGCTTTTTGTGGGCCAGGGGGTAGTATTCTCATTAGGGTCTGGGAATTGGAGGTAGCTGGTTGGAAATTGAGCCTTTCGATACGAATGTTGTCCGTAGGATCCTCCAAGTCAGGTTCCAGCATGTCAAAATCGTCAACATGCAGGCTTGACTCATGTTCCGGGAACGACTCGCTATTCGCCACCATGTTGTGGATGTCACTTGGTGTTAGATGTCCAAGGGGGGGCGCTTGTTTAATCAAGACGACTTTGAAGGTGTTGTCAATAGATGAATGGTCGGAACGAGGAAAATAATCAGGCATACCTTCAGACCGATGCAATTCAGGGCTTGTTGCCAGAGGTCCTAGCCAGCCGCACATTTGTCTAACACCCTTCGCTGCGCCTAGAACCTTTCCTACTATGCATTCCCACGACCAGTAAGTTGAACCTCTCCACTGCAACCCAGCATTTGGCGCCAAATGCGAAAGTGTCTTGATCGAGGGTGGCGAATCGGGGTCACAGTCGATCAAGGTCTTCATAACAACCCAAGGCATTGTTTTTCCAGGTAACATCAAGCCCGTAAACCACGACATGCAACTCACGCTGCGATCTTCCACAGCTTTCTCCTTTGCATCGACTTCTGACAGAATGAACTCGACCTCGGGCATATTTGGCCACCTATTCGTATCTTTTAGAAAGAATCTAGATCGTCGCCCGAAAAAGCTGCTAGTATACTTACTTGAGAGTCCAACCAAAGTTTCTGAGTATATCGACTTGACTGTTCTTGTTCTGAAAATGAAATGTCACTGTCGATTGCGCGGCCGGGTGCGATGATGCCGGGCTTTCTATTTCCACATTTTCAAGCCATCGCTGCGCTAAAACCAAGTCGTAACGAACTTTCACTGGCCAGCTGTGTCTCTGCCCAAGCGAATTATTCAGCGGGCTGCGTGATGTTATTCGCAGAAATAGCTCTAATGAAAGGAGGAGTTGATGAAAAAATTTGTTATTCCCCGCACTGTCGTCCCTGTAGAAGAATTCTGGGACAATTTGGTTTTCAAGCTTGCTAAAATCTATCCATTCGGGCCGTGCAAGTACATCGATAAGATCGTAGACTTGGCGACCCATCTCGAATCTATGGGGGTCGTCCGCATGCATAATACCATCGTATAAAAGGTTGGCATATAGTTCGTGGTATAGGAGTGTTGGATCCTATGGATCACAATTTTCATTTGTCAGCATATATTGAGGAGCAAATTTTTTGATTTTATCTTACACGGTCTTCTATCCCCTCATGCTTAAGTTTTCGAAGCCTAGAAACAACATAGTTCATATTGAGTTTGCGAACTTTGACCTGACCACCATCCAGCGGGGGACCACCATCCAGCGGACATCCGAAAGACGCTGCATATGCTGCAAGGGTGATGGTCCCCGGGTATATTCCAAAGACATCTCGCATGTAGGGGCGATCTAAGGAGTCCTGTGGTCGGTTGGCATCAGACATGTCATTGAAGAAGTCTTCCGGAAAGGGCCTGCAATCTGTGCCCTCGTCGTCCCATCCATTCGTCGGAACGACAAAAAAATGATACTGTGTCTTCACAAAAGCAACCTCTCTACAGGTGCCTTGGAAAACAGGAGCGCCGCGTGAGATGTACTTGCGAGCTTGATCCCTTGTAATGTATGGGGTGTGGATGTCAAGAGGCGGCCAGTCAGCTTGCAGCGGTTCATTCCTGTTATCGACTGGAACTACAAGAAGGCCGCCGTTTTGCTCTTCGATGTAACGATATCGTCGCGAGCCTTTCGACTCCGGGGTAGTGACCCGTGTATCATCAGACCGGGTTACTTGGCTTTCTTCCACATCCTGCAAAACCTTCCAAGGCGGTGGGATTCACACCGCAACAAAACGTCAGTCCTGAGAGTTTGTAGCGGGAATCAATAGACAGCAATCGCTGCACCAATAGTTTCAACTTGGGCTTGTCCGACTCGCACCTCGTAATGCTGTGAAAACGATTCTGACCTCCTCGACATACCCCGCTGCCAACCCGGGAAATTGGCAGGATACGAAGTTCTACTCATCTAGTAGGTATTTCCTGCTGTCGAGGGACGGGGCAAACAAGAATTTTCGAAGCCATCTAAGCCATCACTATGGGATTTTCTCTGCTCTGGGCAACAAAGGAGAACTTGGGTTGATGCGTGCGGGCTTGCTGTTTGGATGTCGGGTCGTGGACAGCTAGACGGGTCGACTAAAAGAAATGCTGGTGGGTCGAATGATCAATCGAATTGCCCAGCGAGTACTCTCGGTAACGAGCGGTGGACAGCAAACAAAGCCGCTTGCTTGTGGGGATAGCATGGTACATGTAATTGCTACTTGATCAAGTACTCAAGTAGCTAGTAGCAACCCCTCTATTCAAGCCCACTAAAAATACAAAGTACTTTGCCAAGCCTTTTTATCATCCACTTGTTGCTCGTGAGAGATACTGCTCAACAAAACAGAGGCAACATTTCTCACATACGAGGGTGAGGCGAAGTGTTTCCAGTACATCTAAACCGGTAAACAAAAATCATCTTACCAGTCCTCTAAAGGCATTGCCAGCAACTATGTAGCTACGTGTTTGTATTGTTGTCCTCTGCGTGATCTCCAAGTGCAGGTGCATAAAATTGCGTCGCTGACATTCAACCCGGATGGACAGGCACGTGTAACAATGCAGGGCTATGATGTTGACTCGGCACTTTGCTCTCAGGTCATACATATTAGTCTATCTCTGTTTGGTGTATCGAACCCTCTTTAGCCTGCTCTCACAATAAGTTCAAATGGCTCTAGCTAAGGGAATGTATATACTCTGGAAATAACAGCGAATAACTGTAAGTACGGGGGATAGAGCAAGATCAAAACAAGAAGTAATCTCTTCAGGTAGCAGCAGCGAGAATTACAGATACCCAGTCACAATTAACCTTTGAGTTCGAGAAAATTGGCGGACCCGCGTCCGACCCCAACCACGACCGCCAAGAGGTATAAAGAAATCATGGCCAATAAACCCGTAGAATTAGAGATATAAGGGAATAAAGATTAGTCAAAGGCGACAGGCACCAATGAGATGCACATGAGGGGAGATTTAAAATGAAATAAACAATAATAATAATAAAATAATAAAAATGAAAAAAAAAAACTGGGTCCGAAGAAAGAATGGCGCCACGGTGATACTCATGTACGTGAAGTGTTGAACATGAAATGAGGATAAAAATGCATGCGAATTGCGTTACAATGTTGTATAAAAGAGAACCATTTGGTATGTTTGCAACCGTTCAAACGTCAGACGCCTGCAACCCAGACGAGCCTTTGGTTTAAAAAAACTATAAAACCGGGACACCCTACAAAGCAAGAAAGAAACCACAGACCTACCAAGAAACGTGAAACACCAAATTCTGAGAACCACCAGCAAACCAAAACGAGGCCTAGATGCTTCCGTGACAGTCGTAAATCAATAGTAACGCCAATAATACCAAATATAAAGCATGCGCAGAGATGAAAAACATGATTTGTTACCATGACCAAAGGTCGATCCGAAAATGAAAAAAAAAACTCCGGTAACCCTCCCAACTCCATAGAAAATAAATCGCACAAGTTAAGGCAAAAATAAAAGGGAAAGAGGAAGCAAAAAATAAAAAGTAAAAAAAAATAAAAGGGGATTTAGGCGGATCATGATGGTACGGTGCTTGGCATCAATCTAGCTCATGTATATGAAATGACATGATGAATAGAAGTAAATAGAAGGGAAAAAAACACAAATATTCGGAGGTGCTTGTAGAAATAACGAGAAAGCAAGGAAAGAAGGGAGAACGCAATGTACCAGTCCAAGACGGAGATATCCTGATTCTCAAATACGTAAAGCAAGTCGAACCAAACAAAAGCAAGAGAATTGAAAACTAAACGACCTAAACGTGTTGTTTCAGCGCCTGAGGCAAGAGCCAGCCAACCTTCTCAAACGCGGCAAATAGACGAGACGCTTTGTTAACATCAATGTGGCAAACTTGTTGAGCGTGTGTCCGCGAAAACACAGGGTTTCCCGCACGGAGTCTCGTCACCCGTTCGAGAAATATCAGACGCTTTTGTGTAAGATACTGACCGCAAGAAAGCTTGAGTGTCGAAGCAAGGTGTTGCTCGGCTTTGTGCAGAAGATGTCGGTCCGGGTCGTTAGAGATATCTAGAGGTGCTCCCGACCATTCAACATGAAGGCATCGTGGGTTATCAGGTAGGAGGTCCACTGATGGGGTAACATCTTCCACGGTTGAAAAATGAATGTCCTTCTTGGTAGTTGTCACAGGTTTCGACTGTCTGCTGAATTTAGGTTTCGCCACCTTGTTATCGGTATTCCTATGAATGCGCATTTTTTCCTTGGGGGATGCCATGACCTCCGAGCCCGTGCTTCGAGACCTTTGGTGAACCTTACGTGGGCCAGGAGTAGTTGCTTTGGAGGAGATAGTGTGGGTGGTTCCTTTGTTGGATCTCGTGGCCTTTGCCGAGTTGATCTGCTGTCTTAAATATGCCCTCTCTCTTTGATAGTACTCCAGAGGGTTCCGAAAACAATCTTGCCATGCAGTTGATTTGAATTTCGCAACGGTAGTTTCCTTTCGTGGGGACCAGTTTTCTTTCCGAGACGAAGTAGATGTGCTCAAAGGAGCTAATTTCAACGCCGGGAGAGAAAATTCTCGATAAGACTCCGAGGAATCAAAGAGCGGCCTTTGGTTTTCGTCACTCAGAGGAGTATCGTACAAAACAGGGTCTCTATTGAGGATCGAGGGACCTAGATCGGAAGGAACTTCGGAAAGTTGACGAGCGATGAAGGGCGACGGTGGCGGCGATAGTATACCGCTGAGAGATGGTGCTTTTCTCTCATTATATCTTCCTTCTACGAAACCCGACGAGCTATCCGGGCGAGGGGAGTAGGTGAAACTCGTAGCTGGCCGCTTGAACGGCGACGGCTCTGGAGTTCGCGGCATTTGACTGGCAGAAATTGTAGGTTCTTCGATGATTCGTGGGGTGCGATCAGATTCCATATCTATAAAATTTTGCAACCCGCAAAAAAGTCCTATTTGAGAATGATGGGGTTGAAAAGCTTCAAAGGAGAATGGAATCGATTGATCGATTAAAGGTTCGATCCAGGTCCTTTAATACTAAGAGCTTCGAAATTTCAGGTCAGCACAAGGCAAGGATTTTGAGTCAATGGAGCCAGGGTGGAAAAAGTGCAAAGTGCAGGAAAGAACCAGCTCTGGATAGTGTGGGAAGGAATACAAGAGAAGGATTCAGCATACATTGAAATTCCCAAGGAGAAAGGATTGGTATGCTAGGAATATGTGACTGGGCAGTGCAATGAACTATGGAAGAGACTAGAGCTACGGCGTTAGGATATAGGCAAATGGTAAAAAATATAATTGGAATTGGTTATGGGATCGTAGCGGTACGTAGTTCAGCCGGGCATAAGCATCAACCGGCGGAGGGGTCATGAGGATTGGATACACTTACGGTAACGAAAAGGTGTTGCGCGGCCTTGTGTTGGGTTCTGTGTTGTGTGGCAAAGACGAAGAAGGGAAGGAAGGACAGGGGGATTTGTCAGCGCTTCCGTCCACTTCCAAGGGCGGACTATGAGTCGGAAAAAGACAGTCACGTGAGCAACTGAGAGATTGTGAGAGCAAATGAGCAGGAGAATCAAGAGGGGAGAAAAGAGTCTAAAACGAAAGGATGGAGGCAGAAAGGAGAGGGGAAATGGTTATAAGATTCGGGCTCGGAGGCTCAGGAATTCGTGCGTACGTGTGTTACGTTTGAGCGTCTGGCAGTTTCGATTTGGGCTGGCCCGCCGGCTGTGCGAGCTGCGAGAAATGTGGATGAGAATGAGAACGGACAAAAAAGCAACCGCAACAGCTTTAAGAGTCACTGCCTACGTGAGCCTTGTTTCAAGATGACGATGTTGACAAGCGCCTTTGGTTTCCGATAGGGTTTCTTTTCTGGAGAGAGAGTTCAATTGGCCAATTAAACTAAAAGGTTCTCTGCAAGGTCAAATCAGCATCATGATCGCATTCAGGTCCAAAAGCAAGTCACATATGAGGCAAGCGGTGTCTGGGTGATGCCAGTCCCAGACGAGTCCCAAAACCACGTCTGTCGCAAGCATAGAGAAAGAATCCTTTCACCGCCCCCCCAAAAAACCAGAGGCTGCTGTTGAATATGTAGCAAGGCGGCCTTTCAGTTCTACAGAGCAGGATCCAAGGATCGCCTTTATTTGCAAAGGCTCGATTGGATTCCATTGCGATTGTGTGAAAACAAAGACGGGACACCAATGGGTAGGCCTGATAAGCACGCATTATAAGCAACAACTTACAGCAGGAGGTGCAGGTTTCAATCGATCGTCCAGACGAGCAAGCAGCGCCGTACCGTGCCGCTGGGTTGGAGTTGTGGTTGTGGGGTTCTGCCCGCTCGAGAGAGTTTTCAAAGGAAACAAAACCAAATGATTGGGCCTGGTTATATAAATCCTTATATATTTATATTTGCGGAAGTAAGTTGTTCCTGATTTAGGAATAACCTGCTGGTGGATGTAATTCCTGGGACTCTTTTACTCGTGCCGTCGATGTGATGATGTGATGATGCTGTTGCTAGTTATGCATGCCTCACAACACAACAACCTAACTTGCTAGGGGGCCGAAACTAACGTTGTTGCTCGGATTGTAATCGGAGAACCTCGAGAGAAAACGATAAAAGATTCCTACCCATGGCTCTACAATGGAAATCGCAGAGGAGTTGTGGTTTCCCGGCTGGTAATTGGAAGGAAAAATGAAGAACAATCCGAGTTATTCGTGGAGACACTGGCAGATAAAAGGGAAGGCATGGTCTTTGCGCCGCCTGCGAAAGGTGATATTATGCATTCGCAGACAACTACTATCTTTGGTCATGTACCAGCCTTCTGATTGGCTGAGAGCCTGAAAAGAGGTGGTCAACCTGACCTCTCCGAAAAGCAAATCCTGCCAGCCAGAAGCAGGGAAACGAGCTTTGAAAAAGCAAACGCCGGTGTGCTGATGGTGGGGCGGCCCAGACGAGGTGTGTGTCACCAGACGCACATACGAGCATTTCTCATGCTCATTCCAACCTGATCCCTAAGAAAGGCTTATCCGATGAGTCGACACAGGCGGGAACAGGGCCATCGTGCAGTCAAGGGATGTATTCTACCAAGTGCTCCAGAACGCACCGCATCGCATTCGGTGGTTTTCGGTTCGACTCTGGTCCACGGCTGAACCATAGGCACGTAACAAGAGGTTGTATCCTTCATTGTTGCCGAGTCGAGGCGGGCTAGAGCTCACGGAACGGGTAGTCCAGCGCGCGGGGCTGTCATCGTTCCTCACCTCCAGTGACAGAGCTCCAGCCTTCCAAATCGTTTCCCAGAAGTCTGCAATAGGAGCCCGACAAGCCGCCTTGAACACATCTCAATCGTAAATAGAATTCAAACGTTATCGCAAACCCGCAGCACCTCCGGGCTGGTGCAGCTTTCCGTAGCAGCCTTCAAGGCAATCACAGGAGCCTCCAATGTGCGACAAGCGAAACCATCTTGTGCAGGGATATCGGTAGAGAGTCGGCCCGCTCGTACCAGTACATGCACCCCAAATCAGGAATCCAGTAAAAACATCGGATGAAAAGTTCACCCACACCCTGCCAAAGACGAAGGGAGGCCATTGCATTGGGCCGGGAACCAGATTATCGATCCCAAGTGCGTAAGTGCGAACCTCCGTTAGTATCCGATAGTGTCGGGCCTTTCGTACAGTTGACGAGTTAAATCCGCTGGCCCACCAAACCTCCGGAATGTCCCATTTCATCCGCAAATCGAACCACAGAAACCGAATATCTGGCAGAAACCGCACGTTCGGTGCTCTTGTGAAAAGGACCGAAAGCGTTCATCTCACCATCATTGAGGGCCTATTTTTAGAGGTCTTAAAGAGCTGATTGGCTGTATGGCCTCGTGGCTGATGTGGGACAATTACGTACATGTGCAGGTGTTGCCCCACCAAGAATTGGTCTGCTATCAGACACCGCTATCCGATCACATGGCGTCTCAAAGCCTCCCCACCCTCATCGAAATGTTCGGGTGAGCTTTCTATTTATTTACCCCTCAATTACAATTGCAGTCCTGCTCTTCTGGGAATATTAGGTTCGCACAAGCTAAACAGTAGCCCGTGCACATGTGATCGAGGTCGCAATTGGTCAAACGACCCACTAATCGATTTTCAATTGTTAAGAAACAACAGGAGGTGAGCTAAAATCTTGTGCCAGTTTCTTATCGATATGCTGCCTGCAGGCCTACTCTGCTTGTTCACATTGACTGGAGCCAAATGAGACAGGAGCAGGGAGCGGGAGCATCAACGGGAAGCGATGCAAGTGCAGCTGATTGATCTGCTTGTTTCTTCAACTCCCCGTGTACATCTTGATGCAAGATGAAATTGCAATTTCACAATCAAAAGCTGGGAAAATACTGTTTCCGATTAGTGTGGGGCGCTTTCTTCCTTGTTGATGCAGTTTGCGCATGAAAAAAACACGAGAATGATCTCCGGGGCTCTCTTTTCCCTCCGGAGTATATGCACTGCGATGCGATGCATCCTTATACAAAAGCAAATCAGCTTCTTCAGCATTCGACTGAACAATTTTAGTTCTCAAACGTGCGTAATACTATGTACTAAGCATTCGGCTATACCAGAAGTCGGCCAGATCGTTTTACATGTCGTGACTTTTCCCAATTCCCAAAATCTGAGAAAATACGACGACTTACCTTTTTTTCTTTTTGACGAGATTTAGTCTCACCAGCTTGATGTAAGCTATTCCCATTTCTCTGCCCCAGGATCCGAGGATTTAACTCGCAAGGTTCTTACCGGTCATGGGGCCAGGTCATCTTGTCATTGCTCAATGTGACCCCAGAAATACCACAATCTCAACACATCGCCGTCAACTCAACTCTTGGTTCCAACCAACACAAAATCGGGTTGGTGGATCAGCATCCATCTTACTCTCCAGAGTCCGCATTAACTCCAGCTCCACCCGACATATAGGAGGACTGAATTGATTTTGTCCGTTCAGTGTGCTACTAGCACGTAGAACTAGCCTGAAACACCCATACATGCGTATTTACACGCACAAAGTACCGCGCGTTCTCCGCTTGGCGCAAAAATTTCGCTCAGATGCTTATTCTCTGGTTAAAACACAGGGTTCTCACCTTGCCGACGTGCGGATAGGGTTTTACAAACTCGCATATCATATCAACCTAGGAGTTATACAAACTGCGTTCGTCATATTAAATCGCTAAAAGTGTAAAAAATTTGCGACTAACTCTAAAAGAGACCAGATGTTGATTTCGTCTTGCTTTTTTTTTCACTGGAAGATGGATGCACTCCTTTGGCATTTGGACCAATTTGAGATATGATACAAAGATTCTGTTTGAAAAGCACAGGAGAGGTCGTCATATGGGGCCAATCTGGAAGTATGCTCTGGGGCAATCTGAACATAGTTTATCGACCATGTGGGAGGACACAAAGAAAATAGAAGGGAAGGGGCGTGTGTCCATTGCCACCCTCAACCCAAGTTACAATATAACAGATAATCATCAACTTTTGTAAACACGATGAACAGCTTTCAGTTTTCTTTCGGTGCGTTCGAGCTGGTCCTTTCATGTTGCAAGCAGATTTTCAAAGCGAAAATACGAAAGTTGTGGCAAAGCACCATCTCAGGAAGCTTTGACCAACGTATGCTAGAACAGGCTGAGTTACGAATAAAGACCTTGATACGAGGCCATTATTACCGCTGTCTAAGTGCTGACATCCTTGGGGCACTGGCTCATGATATGTCCAGATTCCTTGCATCTGTATTCGCATCAGCATCGTGGGCACTTTAAGAGATGAGAGCTGTCTATTCTTACTTGTAGCACACGCGGTCTTGTTCACTGGGGCATTCTCGGGAGAGATGTCCGAGTTGTCCACCTATTGGTATTAGTAAGGAAGCGAGGATGTGTCGTAGGTGGCGAATAACTTACAGTTATAGCACTTTTGGCCTTGCGTGCAATCGCGGGACATGTGGCCTTATATTAAAAAAAAATTCCAACGTCAATAAGTCTGGAGAAGAGTGATTTTAGCAGAAGCGAAAGCTTACCGAATCCTAAAAAAAAGAGAAATGATCGTGTCAATTTTATCCACAAAGAGCAAGCCAAACTTTACAGAGAAGGGTGAACCAACCACCACAAGAATAGCAAGTTTGCCCACCGGAGCGGCCAGGATTTCTGTAACCACCGCCACCACCTCCTCCGTAGCTCTGGTTATCAGAGGTACAGTTGCGGGCAATATGGCCAACTTTTCCACATTTGTAGCATTCGGCACCGGAGCCGCCGCCGCCGCCGCCACCGCCGCCGCCACCGCCGCTGCCACCGGAGTATGAATTGCCCGAAGGTTCGGAATTGCATTCACGGCTTATGTGACCGGACTGTCCGCATCGATAGCAGGATTTTTCTTTAGCGGGGGCGTTACAGTCTCGACCTGGAAAAATCATAGCAGATGGTTAATTTGGGAGAGGGTTAAGAATGACAAGAAAGAAATCTATGCTATCTCAAGTGCGAATGGATTACTGGTGGAGGAGCAGGGAATACCTACTGAGATGACCGTCTTCTGTGAATTGGAGGAGCAGGGAAAACGGTTTCCAGAGGAAGAGTCAGCCATTGATACATCTTACATACCAACCCGCACGTTATCCATCCCTCAGACGACGCACAAAGACAGGGGAACAATCAAGCCACATACGTCCACAGTTGTAGCTAATTCATCATCAGCTACGTCAAACCTCGACAACGACCAGGGTAAAGCCATAAGGGAAAGTGAAGGGGTTAAGGTGAGAAGAGAAGAAATGGGATGGCGATAGTGAGAGTGAGAGAGAGGACAAGAGTTAAGAAGGTAGCGAGCAAGTCCAGAAGTCTGGAAAGAGAAGAGAGAGAAAGAGAAAGAGAGAAAGGAAAAAATAGATAAAAAGGCAAACTCACCAAACAGGGTTGCCTTTCTTAGGGCAGTCCTTTGCCTACAAGGTGAAGGAGACGAGTGAGTATGCGTACACGGTTGGCATTGTTGGGCTGTTAGGTACCTGATGGCCACTTCCACCGCCTTGTGATAAAAGAAGGGTTAGCACCAAGGCCTATAAGGTTATCGAGCAATAAAGCCAATGGGGAAAGGGCGTTGAAGGGATTCGACGCACAATTGTAGCAGGCACGGTTATTACCATGGCTTCCGCCTCCGTAGCTTCCGCCTCCGTAGGAGTTTCCTCCGCCGTCCATGGTTTACGTTTAAAATGAAAATGCGGAGTGTGTCGGTGATTTAGTAAATGAGTTACGAGTCTGGGACGAAACGGCTATCATTAGCGGATACCAGGATATTCAAACCAAGCGTACAGGTTTGAGGTAGCGGGGTCAATGAGAGCTGAAGGTGAAGCCAAAGTTGAGGAGTAGGAAGGGTAGAAAGGGAGAACAAAGCAAGCAGAAGAGGGGGCGACTGGAGAGCTACTAACCAAGATGGTTTGGAGGAGGGAGTGAAGTGGAGATGGGGATACGATGGAGGAGGGTGAGGTTAGAATTTTAGACGGGGTTGGCCAGTCAGAGATTTTTTGTGTGCGTTGCCGTTTTTGCGGAGAAGGAGAAAGCTTGTAGTCGGCCGGCCTTGGCGTCGAATGGCAATGGCAACCCCCCGCCGATTGATTGATCATCGTCAACACCATCGACACATCGCCAACACTGACTGCCTACCGCCCTTCTCACGTGCCCTCTCATCTTCACCACCATCACCATTCACCGTTCACCGTTCGCCATTGGCCCCGCCTTCGACCTCACCCCCGTCAGCACCCGTTCCCACATTAATGCGTCCCATCGACCTTCTCGCTTGTTCCCGCGTTGACTCCAAGTGCGACTATGCTGCGGTGATGAAGACTCGCAAACCGTTCGATCCCCAGGAATAGCTCTGCAACTTACCTTGGCCGAAAGACAGAAGCAACGGGATCCGCTGAATCCCTTGGTCAGGTACGCCCTGCCACCCTCTCAGTCTCAAGGTTTCTTGAACAAACACGTCGCCGGGTGCTAAGCTTTGGAAGCATTGCCACAGGATGAACCATCACCAATACTCCCAGATGCCTCCGCATGGGCCATACATCCCACAACAGCTGATGGGGCCGCCGCCGCCGCCCCACCCCCCTCACCATCAACAACATCAACACCACCAATCCTCCTACCAACCTCATCCACAGCATGTGCACCCATACCCTCAGCACCAGCTTCCTCCGCCCTCGGATTTCCGCCCTCCCCATTTCCACCAGCCTAACAGACCTCTGATTGTCTCTACGCCAGCCTCATACATCCCTCAGTACCCGCCGCCAATGCTACCACATCCGATGGCGACTTCCTTTTACCGCCCTCCTCAGATGCATCCCAACATGCCGCCGTATTATCCCTCGCAAGAACTCCCTCAGCCTCCTCGGGATATTCCATCACCAGCATCCCTCCTCCAAGAACACATAGCGTCCAACCCCGCGTCCAGTCCTTCCCAGTCTGCTGAAGCCATGGAGGAGCCCAGCGAGGCACGATATGAGACTCCCATAACATCGTCCTCTTCGGTTCCTCAGTCACCAATGATCCCAAATATGCTCCCTTTACTATTTGGAACTAGCTTCAAACCTCCGGTAACACAACCAATCCTCTGGGAGTGGATGCAATGCAGAGTTTAAGACGTAGCTCGTTTCCCCGCATTCTTCCCCTTTCCTATAACTCCCAACTAGGAAAATGACAATGCTGACCCGTAGTCTTTCTCTTGATATATCTAGACGCTTCCTTGGTACTCCGCCCCCGGCCAACCCTTTCCTTCGAGAAAACCCAAAATCGCAAAGAAACAAATATTTCTGCCAGATATAAGAGACAAACAAAACAACCACACGCTCGCCTCCACAACTAAGCCGTCAGCCGCATATACAACCGATGCTCCTGTCTGCGCTCCAAGCGATGGGCAACCTTATTATTCTGAAGTCACCACAAGATCTAAGGACGAAGACGCAAACGTTGACCAGCAAACCGGTTCGGAAAATCATGTCACCCTCAATTCTCACAAAAGCGCAAAAATGGCACCGCGTTCTGCAGTTCCCATTCCTGTGGTTCCTTTTATCCCTGCAATCCATAAACCACGAAAGAGCGCTGATGCTCCCAGTCCTTCTATCTCTTCAGAAAAGACACCCTTGGCCTTGCAGGTGGAATCCGCGATGAATGGCCCTTCTAAAGTAGATGAAACCCAACTGATTGTCGATTCTCCCCCGATGCCCCTTGCGGCTGCGCCAAAGTCTTGGGCTGATTTGGTGCGGTCCAAGTCTCCCAAAGCTTCTGTAACGCCTGACCCTCGAGTCCCAATACCTTCGGGTGGCATTCCCGCCGCGTTAGCAGCAACGGGAAATACAAACAGCCGTACTCTCGCGGATATTCTCCAAAATTTTGCGATGCCTAATTCAAGTGGACCGACTTCGGATTCTTTGGTTCCTTTGATAGAGCCTCGTGGGTTAATAAATACGGGAAACATGTGTTTTATGAATTCCGTAAGCTCCCATGCTTATCCTCCACTCCCGATTTACATCTACTGACATGCTTTCGGGTATTAGATATTACAGGCACTGCTGTTTTGTGGCCCTTTCTTCATATTTTTAGACTCAATTGGGCAGAACGTTGCATACAATTTCAAGGGCGAAACACCCTTGATAGACGCCATGTAGGTTAAATTAGGCCCGCGCGAAATTTACTGTAACATACTATTCTTCACAGAACTGACATACCCAATCCAGGATTATGTTCATGCGCGAATTCCGTCGATTTCAATCAAGTAGCAACCAAATAAGTAGCAAGATAAATATGGATATTGCTTTGTCTGGTGATCCATTCGTACCCGAATACGTTTACGAAGCGGTCAGGGGCCTCAAGAGATTCAGCTCCATGAGGGTATGTGAAATCCCAGTCACATGAAGCGCATTTATGCTCACGAATATATATTCTATGTAGCGTGGTCACCAGCAAGACGCCGAAGAGTTTCTAAATTTCTTCCTCGATGTTTTGCATGAAGAATGCGTTGCTGCAATGAAAACAGGGCCACCAGCTCAACAAGGAAGCGAACCTGTCCACAACCCCGAGACCGACCGTTCGAATGACGAAGATTCTGGTTGGCTGGAAGTTGGCCATAAGCAAAGGGCTGCTATCACCCGCAACGTTGGCCACATTAGTGGTATATCCCCAGTAACAAAAATATTTGGTGGACAAATGCGAAACGAATTGAGGGTTTCTGGGCAGCGCAGTAGTGTAATGCGAGAACCCTACCAATCCTTACAACTGGATATCCAAGGTAATGACATCGATAACATTGTGGATGCAATTCGGCAAATTAGTATTTCAGAGCAACTACAAGGTGGCGACTTTAAATCCGCACGCGGTGGAACCGCGTCCGCAACCAAACAAACATTTCTTGAGAACCTCCCCCCCGTTCTCATCTTACACCTAAAACGCTTCCAGTACAACAATACCGGAGGTACGCAGAAGATTTGGAAAAGCATCAGCTACCCCCTAGACCTAGAAATACCTCCAGAAGTTCTCAGCCCTACCCGCAGATCTATTCAGCAAAAGGCTAGATACAAACTCATTAGTGTTGTTTACCACCATGGAAAGAGCGCAACCAACGGGCATTATACGGTGGATGTCAAAAGACAGGACGGCTGGCTGCGAATAGACGACACAGTTGTGAAAAGAATTGCTGGGAATGACGTCGTAGTCGGTGACGGTTTACAGAATCGAGATACTCGGAAAAAGAGTGGCGAAGAAAACGGTTGGAAGGAAGTCAATTTCTCCACCAAGGTTAGCGGCAAAAGTCCTGCCGCTAGCAGCAACTCTGGTAAGGATGATAAGGTTGCTTACCTCCTATTCTACGAGCTGCAGTAAAACTACAATGCCCCTCGTTAGATAATCGTGTCCAATACTCTGAATACTCTGTACCAACCTTCGGCTAGTTACTCAGATACTTATTCCACTCCGCCGCCTCTTTAAGTGCACGTTTTTCACCCCCATCCGATCCGCGAACACCTCCATTGTATCCCTTGCTGTTTTTACCCCCCAAAAAAGTTCTGGTTTATCTGGCGTAGCGGAGATCACACTCACAAACACACATATATCATATAAATAGGTTTTTTTTTATAATAGTCACGGAGTATCTTCAATTTCTCTTGTCTTGAATGGCATTCTTGTTTAAGGAAGGGTTTGTGGATTCGTTTGAATACTGTTGAACAATCCTCATATTTTGGGGTACTAGTTTTGAAGATTATTCGAATCCCTGAGTTTTGTTTCAAAGGTTGTCGGTCTGAGGCCCTACCAGAAGACGACCCAGTGTTCTTTCATGTATCATATCAAAATCACTGGGGGTAATTTCGTCAAGAGCATTAATTTAACTCATGATCTCTTCATAACTCAGTATAAATCACTGCATAATAATACCTGTATGCTTCAAAAACTTGATACTAGAAGCTTTGTTTCCAAGTCTTATGATAAGCTTTTTTTTATAAATATCAGAGCTTGGTCGTACGCAACTTGCACGAGGCTATCGAGATCATCCTCGCTAATCGACACTAGTGTTCCGTATTTCATCTTCAGGCGTTTAGTTTGTGACCATACATCATGAGTCTCGGATACAAAGACTTGTGAGTGCTGCATTCAGCAAAAATTAGCAACCTTAGTAAGTTGTTGTCAAGTGTTATTTAAAAATTGCTTGATACTTACCCTCATGTACCAGTGGCCAATATTCTCATCCCGAGTGTTATTTACAGCGCATAGAGGCATCCTTGCAATAAAGCCAACACATGCGGCAACTCGATTCGCGCAGTCTGTAAAATCTCTCGTATTAACTCCGCCAGAGCTAGTAACATAAATGCTGTTATAGCAAGAAAGCTAGGTTTTGCGACGTACCGCGTAGACTGATTAAGTTGAGAAGATTCTTATATGATTCTCCAATGCCGACGAATACGACCTTTTCTGCTTCAGACAGACTATTTATTACTGTTAGGTTTAGTTTATCACAGGATATTTTGAGCCTAGCGAGGTTACTCAATATAGTTATCCCATAGCTGAAGCATCAGGGTATTGGGGTCGTCGTGTAGGATGCTGTTGGCGACTCGTTGATTAGTTCCCTAGAAATGAATTGTTAGCGGTTTGTTTGCCTAACTAGATTTCGGACTCATTACATCTACTTCATCACCCGGGGTAATAAACTTTGGAACATTGATATCAACTACCCCAAAGCCTTGTCCGATCGCCCACTCGAGAAGAACACGGCTCGAGTCCAGCTGGTGCTTAATATCAGCACCCGCAATGAAAGGAACGCAGTTGCTCGAAAGCAAAGACATATCTTACCACAAAGGAATTATGGGTTTGGATGTTATCTTTCCCAGGGTCTGGTACTGCCAAAAGGTCCGCTCTATGGCACATGTAAGCAATTGGAACTTCATTCTGTTGAAAGTATTCTTACGAATCATGAACAATCAACACCAAAGTATCAGCTTTGTCATAATTTGGTCTAATGATAAAGTCAGCAAACCAGAGGTGATACTGTGGTAAAATATACCTTACGTGGCTAGAACCTGCTCCTCAAAAGTTGGTGAGACGACATGACTCGATCGTATCACGAAAAGGGCCGCCATCCCAAAATCATCAAACAGTATTCTTGCTTGGTATTGTCGAATCATATCTAGATACAACTTTCCCGTTAGTATGTTAATAGAAAGGCTTCGCCACACAGACATCCTTACCATGGAGCCTCTTGGCCTTGATCTTATCAGCAGAGAGGCGCTCTAGCCTTATCAGTCACACCGGTGACATCTCTTTAGGGGCTTCGAAAGAGATATCATACTGGTAAAGCCAGCTGCACTTACTATTAATTGACTTATATTCCATGCACCTCCAATATCGTGATTGCTCACTTATCACCTGGTTCACAACTTCTATAACTTTAGGGTTCGCATAGACAGTATGCAGGGGTTGCGGGGGTTCGCCCATTAATGTTCTCGTTACCGCCAATGCAGAGTTGGAGATCGAATTCAGGTTGTAGCCGCCCTATCGATGCGTCAGAGAGTAGTCCACGAAAGTCAGTCAGATCTAGCTAGGGAGCTACTTCTAGGCACACGGCGACCTTGCCATTTGCGAGCGACATTAGCATATGGGTCATATGGGCGTATCCTGCTGGTGTCACATAACATTCTCCGATTTTATCGCCTGCCGCTGCGTCAAAACCAGCGGAAACTACTCAACTATTAGCTCGTATCAACAAGGATTTGGCACTTAACAAGTCATACTGATCACTAAGTCTGGCTCGTACTCATAAGCTATGGGCATTATCACGCGCTGGAAGGCGTAAATATAATCTGCATCACCAATGCCTCCTGTTGCCCATGGTATATTCACGTTGCTAAAAATTACAGTTGTTAGAAACCTGTGAGTCAACAAGACAATAGAATAAGGTCATACAATCCCAAGCCTTTGCCGTCACCACAGTAGGTGAGGTCTCCATCGGGATTTGGGGGATAAAAAGTTCCTCCTTCGAAACGGTGCAGCGACATATAAAGCACTGAATTGTCTTTGTAGAATGCAGATTGTGTTCCGTTACCTTGATGGGGCGTGTTAGCGATTTTTCCACCCGAGAGAAAGTACTGTAAGGTTACCATGATGAACATCCCTAGAATACCGAATTAGTGCATGGTTATAGAGTGTAATTAGTAAGATGAGTTTCATAACTCACCAATCAAGAATTAATATTTTCTTGCATTCAGGATTGTCCTTCTGTACAGTTCTTGCTGCAACAGCGACGTTGTTGAAGAGACAGAAACCCATAGACTTATGGGGTTCGGCATGGTGACCTGGCGGGCGGACAACGGCAATAGCATTCTTCACTTGACCTCTCCACACAGCCTTGCATGTCTCTATTGACCCCCCGCACGATAATTTGGCACAGGTGAAGGATTGATTGTTATAAAACACTGAGTCCCCCGTTCGAGTGAGGTCTAGTAAGGACGCCTTGTCTAGATCTGTGGTGTATCTTGTCAATATCTCTGAAGTCTATAAGGAATCGGTAAAAATGAACCTGTTCTAGAGACGCGTAAAGACATACCTGGCAACATTGTTAAGAAGCACCAGTGTTCAGGTGTGTGGACAAGAGTAGCCTCCTCTTCAGCGACTTCCCTAGCCTTTATCCTCAGCATCAATTCATCCCTCTCTCCTTCTACAGGAAGTCTCGTAAGGCCAGCCCTCACGAGGGCTTGATAGATAACATGAATACGACGTGGGTCTTCAGGGTGGACATCTTCTTCGTCAAGAGTCGCGTGAAATCTCATTCTAACATCGTAACAGAGGCCTGTCCGGAGAGAGGCCCGAGGTAGAGCCCGCGCGTACCGGTCTCTCCAGCTCTTTTGCCGAGTAGCATTTTTCCGTCTTTGAAAGAATTGCTCTGGAGATAGTTTCGAATAGCCCGAAGGGAGTTGGATCGTGGGTTGATTGGTATTGTCAGATGATGCATCACCAGAGCTTCCAGTTAGATCGTCTGGGCTGTTGTCAGGAGACTGTGAGACAGAGTCTTTACGGGATGATCCACTCGAGTTTTGTGGAGGAGATGGCTGTCTCCCCGATAGCACAGAGGTCGCGGGTGCCTGATTCAGGCTTGATGTTAAAATGCCCCTTCCTCCCCCTCCTCCTCCCCCTCCTCCTCCCCCTCTTAGAGGGGGCGCGTCCTGCATATGCGAGTCTTCTAGCAGAGCTGGGGCCATGGCGGGATCTGTGGGGCGTTCGTATCCCCCCCCCCCAAGTTGGGACATCCGGCGCGATGAGTAGCAGAGCCTGATAGATGGTGTTGCCTGTTGTTGTACGTACGGTGTTGTGTTGGAAGTTAAGTGGATAGGTTAGGAGATATAATGGAAAGCCAGCCTTATACAGTTAAGCCATTTCCCTATGCGGGTAGCCAGAGCATCCGACAATTCCTGTCATCTAGGATTCAATACTTACTATGGCGTAGCTGCTAGCTCCTTCTCCTCTCATTCTGTTTCCTCTTTTTTCTTATTTTTTATTTTTTATTTTTTATTTAAGTGCATTTTAACGAGACCACATGTATCCAAGTCGGTCTTGCTACCAAACCGCATGCCGGACAACACAACAACACAACAACACATGGAAAAAGCTACC
Source organism: Dactylellina parvicollis (assembly GCA_036971385.1). Lineage (NCBI taxonomy): Eukaryota > Fungi > Ascomycota > Orbiliomycetes > Orbiliales > Orbiliaceae > Dactylellina > Dactylellina parvicollis. The sequence goes on along the minus strand of JAJTUD010000013.1, from coordinate 36,673 downwards.
TAAGTCACATGATAAACAGCGCTGCTGAAAGGCTGAGATGGCTGGGGTCTGGGAATCGGAAAGTGTGTGCGGGATCGCTCGTTATGACGCCAGGCTCCACCGATTGGCAGGGTCACGTTCGATCCCTCGCACCTTGCACAGGACCTCCACCTAGCGCACCTGTCCCACTCAATTTCAACCGCATCTCTCGCAGCTCCAGCATTACCTAGAGTTCAAGCCAAGAGATGGTTATAGCCACTCTCGAATTTGGGAAGGTCCAGGTAGATTTGGGCCTCCAAAAAATGGGCTTCATGCGAGACGACGTCATACCGACATGGTGTCGGAAAAATTGGCTTTGCGACTTCGATGCGTAGTGTGCAAACCCTACATAGCGTGGAAATCCATCGTCCCCCATGGCTTTCCCTAGCATCCTCCCCTCCCTTGCCTCAAGAATTAGCGGAGAAAGCTTGGTTTATATACAGCCAACGTCGTTGCGCCATCCAGCGATTGGCTGTGTCCTCTTCAGCTTGACAGACTTGTTTGCGTGCTCTCCTTAGATGCGACCCAGGTTGATATTTGCCCCTCCTCTTCCCGCCACTTGCTGCTAATCTCTCCTGAGGTTTTATTTTGCAAATTTCTGATTTTTATTTCTGGTTTTTTTTTTTTTTTGATTTGATTCGTATCTCTCCAAACCCAAGGCTTTAGTTAATCCCCGTTCTCCTGGCTTGACGGGATTCCGCCCAAATTGAGGAAACGATAGTCGTTGTTACCACGCTTCTCGGGAGATTGACAGCATCTCCCGAATCTGGGAAGGTTGATCAATTAGGTTGGAGCTACAGAGCATTGGGAGGAAAAGAAAGCGAGACTGAAGACGTTTTCCGTGTAAGGCAGCGAGCGAGCGCAGTTGCCGGCTTAAATAGCTACGACATACCCCCCCTCGTCGAGGAGGACACGCAGGAATCAAGAAACAGGGAAAAAAAAAAAAAAAAAAACGAGGGCCGGAACCTGCTTGCCCGCTTGCCAGCTTGCCTGCCAGCCTGCCAGCCTGCCCGCTTGCTAGCTAGCCCGGCGGGATCGACGATCATCGCGACTTATCACAACCGTCCGTACCAGCGAGCGGCCACCAAAAGGTATCCATCTCCATCAGCAGTTCGCCAGCCAGTGCCACCACTACCACCACCACCACTCGGGCTCGAATCAAGGAACTGGCAGTTCAAGCTGAACGAGGCCAAGTGTGGTACCTGCCTGCCCGCCTGCATCCCATCCGTTGCTCGGGTACCTCCCATCGAGAGCCCACCAGCGTCGCTCCCCCCCTCTGTTCCAGGTGTCCAGTCCCCAGGATTGCATTTTCTTGAGCATCCGCTATTGGCTGCCGATACTAATTCATCGGTCGTTTACCTTTTTTATTGTCTGGTCTCAATGTTCCGAAACAGGTACATACACTCTGCCTCCTCCTTTTCTTCCCGTTCACCTTGATATCAATTTCGGATTGCTTGTGTCGCATTGGCCATTAATTATACAGATCATTTCGCTTTTGGAAAGAGAGTAAACCTTCCTCCACATCATTCAGCGTCAAGAGACTCTCGGTTGTCCTTCTTTCCCCGGTTTCTCTGATCCTCCATCTCTGTCTTCCCCTCTTATAGCCTCCCCTTACTGAAACCGAAGAGAGCAACGTTTACATACATCTTATTACTTTTATTCATAATCTCGCTACAACAGTCAAGCTAACCCGGTTCCTCGCGTTGCGAGTACCTAGGCAATCATCCCAGAAGCCTCCAGATGAGCTTTTCGAAAGATTTCGATTGTCATTTCCAGATGTTACCAGCACTGCTGGGGAACAAATCTCCTCTAATGGCAATGGAATCCAGGACCCAGCCCTAAGTCAGGCGTCCAGGTTTGTCCAGACCTCAACCATCTTCTCAAATTGTCCGACGGAACAATCAAATGAGACATGCTGACCTTTTATTGGTGTTCAGATTTGGTCACGAAGATCTTGACCCCACACCACGTGCGGCAGCCGAGCCGTTCAGATTTACACCCTCCCTTCTTGACCCAACCTCCGCTGCTTTCGCAGCTTTCGCGAATCAGCCGCCTGGTTACTACACCCCGACCCCTGGAAACCCGCAACCACCTCCGTTTTCTGAGGCAAACGTTGAGCTTCACACTCCAAGCATTGGGATTGGCATTGGTCCTCCGATTACCGCAGCGTCAAATGGAACGTTAGTAAACGCCAGTCCAGCATACACAGCACATGCCATCAATCCACAGAACTTTCACAACTACCACCCCTTCCTAGCACCACCTTTGCATCATGAATATGCCCTTCACAACTTTGACGCTCCAGCGTCACCCAAGGGCAGTCCTATGGAGATATCCAGCCGCGAGGACGACATCTCAGAATTCAAACAAGTGTTTCACGCACTAGAAGGGTCTGAAGCCAGACATATTGTCGCCCATCCGGGGGTAGAGCAGTAAGTGCTAGCTTTATTTATTATAAAAACGCGTAGCTTCTGACACCGTCTTAGATTTCGGTTTCATGTAACATTAAATGCCCCGACTGCTATGATTCGGCACCAGGATGAGATACCGGTCACATATCTCAATAAAGGACAAGCGTATACAATCAGTATTGTTGACACCTCGCCCCCATCCGTGATTAATGGCCCGTTACGATATCGAAGTTTTATCCGAATATCATTTCAAGATGAAGGCCAAAGACAAAGAGCTTCTACCTGTTGGCAACTTTGGAAAGAAGGGCGAGGCACAAACGAAGCACATCAGCGCGGCGGCAAGCTGCAAGCTGTAGAATTTGTGGCCACATCTGTCTCTAGCGAAGATGAAAAAAAACGCGGACGGGTCGACGTTGATACAGCTTCCTTTGATGGGTTCTCTGTTATATGGTCGCCAGCCCCAGGTACCTTTGAGACAGTCGTTTCTGTCCGGTTTAACTTTTTGTCAACGGACTTTAGCCATTCCAAAGGCGTCAAAGGAATACCTGTTCGCCTTTGCGCCAAAACCGAATTGATCTCTTCTGGTTCGCCCCAGCCTTCAAACGACCAACCTGAAGTATGCTATGGCAAAGTCAAGCTTTTCCGTGACCATGGGGCTGAGCGAAAGCTCGCAAATGATATTCTCCACGTTAAGAAAACGATGGATAAGCTTAAACAGCAAGCAGATACCTCGGATGAATCAGGTAGTAGTAAAAAAAGAAAGGATTCTTTGGCTAGCAACAAGTCCTTGAACCTGGAGAATGGGAAACCCGGAAAGGTTGTCAAGCATAAACGAACCTGGTCCATCTCCTCTGCCAGTTCCGCTAGTGGGAACAAAACGAACGACGATGATGTTAGCCAAAAGATAAGCGCTTTACAAGATATGTTTACAAGTACACGACCGGTAAGCGTTCTATATCTTAGAGGGGAGGAACAAGATGATCCGGATTTATACCCTGTTCATCTTCCTGGTGAGAATCATGATGGAATTGATGAAAATTGGATGAGACGCCCTTCAGCTACTAGCATGATGAGCAGTGCCAGTGCCTCGTCTTTTGTTTCACCAAGCCCCAGCTCAGCATCCCTACCAAGTCACCATGATTTTCAGGCAAGCGATCGAGCCGACCCCGAAAATTTCCGGTCTCTTAATCAACGATTCACTTCAAATGATGTCACGAGGGTCAAAACAAACAATGATGCTGGAATACTTGCTGGTTGGATCGAAGCTATCGGCATTGATCCCAGTTACGTTCCTCCTGTTGATCGGTTACCTAAAGCTGGTAAGTTTTTCATCCTATCTCGGGCTGAAATACATTAGTCACAAGCAATCTTGAATTATTTACTAACTGAAATAGTTATGTGTATCTATGTTCTCAACACTATGGCACCTTCTGGCACAGATCAAAATTATTTTAAGGCTGTTTATCTTCGGGAACGTACGGAAGCCTGTCTAACCAGCCAGATCGCACTCAAATGCGGCGTAGATTCCTCGCATATACGGCGTGTTATACGCGTCGATGCCCGAGGTTTGCATAGCATTGTAGATGATGATGTTATCCGAGAAATGAAAGAAGGTCAGGACATGAAAGTTCAATTTCTAGATATCAGCAACGCTATGCTGTCGCCACCGCAAACAGAGTGGGGTCCGGATATGAATGAAGAATCTAAGGATTTATTCAATAAAGGATGGGAGATGCGGCTCTGTTTTTGAGTTCGCCAGGACACTTGTATCTTTCGGCTCAGTACCCTTTTCTATGATCTATGAACATGACATTACCCTTGTCATCGCATGCCATAATCATTTTTATTTTCTTTCTCATTTATATCATTTTTGATTTCATTTTTGCAAAGAATTTATGTCTACGAGTTACTCCCTTATCAACGAAGTAAGCTTCATTTAATGGCTACTTCATTGCCTTCCTCCTCAGCCAGTTTCTGGGATTTATCTTTCACACACTCTAATTGTACTTCCCAGCGAGTTCCGTTTTTATTGTCAACTGTTGCGTAAGCTTTTGTTACTAGTTTTCACTTTGTCGAAAGCATTACGAACTATTTATTTTGACCTAAGCAATCGGGCCTTAAGAAATTACCGGGTTTCCGCTCCGTAGCAATCAATAGTCTCACATAACCGGGTGTTGGCCTTAAGCAGCGAGCAGAACCAATCTAACTCTTCGGAAAGCAACAATCAAACACAACTTACAAAATATAATATTGATATAGGACCCAAATCTAGCTTACTGGTGCCTTATATTTACCGTGGGCTTTATGTTGTAATTTAGGATACCATGACACGTCATCTGTACCAAGACATGAAATGAAATTACTGCTCAAAGATGCGTCAATATTCAGATCAGATGAGAGCTGAGCATTGGGAAACAAAAGCCAACTTATTACCACCAATTTCTTACCCGGTCGAGACATAATTTCGCATCAACACTGCAAATTCAAAAAGAACTTGTCTTATGTAATTAGATAATTAAAAGACTTACAAGACTCAAAGAACTCATTTATACACAAACAAACACCGTCCACCAAACAACCTATTACTTTATAGGGGCTGAATCTGGGGCACCTGGGGTTGTCAAGCAAAATAATCCACTTCTATACCTATTTTCTGTGTTACTGGTAAATAATGCTAAAAGAGTCGACCCACTAAGATGGATTAAGAAGTTAGCACCATTTATATTTTGGACAGGGGTCTCCATCTCACCTGCCCAACAGTACCCGATACTCCGACTATTCGGTATCCCCTTGGTGGAATCATAGTGTACCTAAGTTAAGTTAGCTTAATATGACTGTAGAGGTTTTTGCCCTTGCATAAACCAAACTTACTGAGAGCCACCCTTTATATTCCCAAAAAACTGCGACCTTCGACCGAGGGTTGTTAGAATTTCGCATCCGTCTACCCAAAACCCACTTCTAATAGTAAACCCAAGTAGTGACTCTCCCTTCCTGGTATCTAGGTGAAAACCTGAATGCGAGCCCTCTCGATTCCCAAAAAGCGAGGAAGTGTTATCGTCAAACATGAATTCAATCCCATTGAGACTAATAGTTTCAAAAATTGATCGATTGTATTAGCAGCTAGTTAGCCGTACAGTTAGGGTGAGACATACGCAGAGCCAGAGTAAACTTGTATTGCATTGAGTACCCTATTTGTTCCAAGAGGAAGAATAGTGTCGGTAGGTGCACCCCCACCCAACCCCAATTTCATACTTTTATACGCTTTCCCGTTACTGGGAAGCCTGATCGCAGAGTTTGTCAGAGCTAGAAAGTCGTCGATATCCGCCTTTCCATTACCAATTGTAAATATGCTCAACTTAATCTTCCTGGATTTCTCCATGTTGGGGATTTTTGATATTACATCGGACTCGGAGATAACAAGGTTACGTTCCAGTTTCGGGAACACCTCGCTAATTTGGAAGAGGCTATACGTTAGTACTACATCTCCATTTATCATCGAAAGGATGAAACAAACATACAAATAATTCTGCAAGGCATCGTTGATATATATTTCAACCCATGCGACTCCAGTAGACGATACTACTGCAATTGCACTATCCACACCATACACCTGCGGATTATCGCCTTCAAATATTATGGGGGGGTCGGAGGCGGACTTGAAACAGGGGTGGAATCTAAATCGCAGTATATCCAACCGATGCCAATGGCATTCGTCTTTTGGCATACATAGCCTTTGAATGAGTCAACATCGTCCTTCACACAAATCTATGAGACAGATGGACGAACCTTAGCCCCGGGTATTTCGTTCTTGTCGAATAGGACTCCTAAAAAACAAGTTTAATTAAAAAGGAGATATTCTTGTGGTTGGACTGACATCCATACCCTTGTAATGAATGATCTATGAAGTTTGACGTAGTCGCGCACCTGCAGAAACAAATCTATGAGCCGATGGGACAGCTTAAGATATTCTGAACAAACAGTGTCGAATTACCATTATTCCAGATGACTGATGCGGGCAGCCGAAGGCATGTCCGACTTCGTGAAGAAACGCTCCGATGCCGATACAGCAAGCTTCCCTAATCATTGTCAGATACAAGTCTTGAGCTTTCGATTCCCCGAAGAACTTACCAGTAAGATCCCGATTCCCCAGCATCATTTGCAACAACCCTAGTGTCAGTCCTTGTGCAATCGGTAAACTTGATTGTATTAGCAGAGAAAGTTTTAGAGTTCATTGATTAGGTAAACATACTGAAGGAATAACGTCTTCTATAAACACTGGCCAAGAATGGAGCGAATGGCTACCAAATATACCCATTTGTATCAAACCAGACCCCCCCCCAAGAGCAGCATGGCCAGTGATGATATTGGATGTAGGATCCCATTTGGAATCTAATATGAGAACTGCAATGTATCGTTTCTCATATGGGGATTTAGGAGCAAAAAGTTTTTCCATAGCGCAATAGGCAATGTTCCAGAGCTCACCCCGGCGTTTACCATCCGGATTCTGCTGAGCAATTTCATGGTCCCTGATCTCGGCTACTGTTTTCTCAGAACGCACGACGTGTACTTTTGGTACCATTCGAGGCATCTTATCGCGATAAGATATTGAGTCAGTAGTCCATTCTTCCTCAAATCTAAATGTACGCCGTCCAAATTTGTTCTTGGCCATTTCTTCAGCTGTATATGCTTGCCAAAGGTATGCTGCCATGCGAAACTTCCTTATTGCAGTGTCCAACCCATTACCTTGAGTTTTTGTCTTCTCCGGAGGGCAATCAAACAAGCCCGGGGAATCTTTCCCCAGAAGTATGACGAGATGAAGAGGTGGTGCTGCAAGCGGCATCATGTGAATTGTCATCTGCGACCTGATCGCTGACACAGTCCTGGAAGATGTATAGTCGAACTGTAGTTTGTTTGGACCAGGTTCCAGATGAATGAGTGCTCGAAAGTATCCATCAGATACCGGCCAAGAAGTTGAAGGAAAGCTTCCATGGTGATGGTGGACCACTACAGTCCCATCCTGGGGCCGATCGACTGGACCACATTGGCCAAATACGAGCAATACCGATGCAAATGCCCAAGAGCCATCGCTTATAGAGAGTATGCGGGGAGAATTTGGCGAAATTGGCTGAGAAGCTTGCGAGACTGGAATGTGTGGGTTCGTCTGGATTATTAGGTATTTAGCAAGCTGTGACCATTTTAAAGAGACGATATAAATGTAATACGAACGTATGTAGATTGCCGCTTTAAAATCGGTGACTCTAGTTCTGCCATTGGACTATCGTCCAATGATATGGAGCTTGGCCTTGGGGGCACTGGAGGGTTGAACTGTTGAGAGGAAATTGACGCCCGCCCCGAATCATTGACACTATTCCCAACGGACGCGAGAGACGGAGAGGACTGGCTTGGCGCTACTACAATCCCATTTCCTGCTTCATCGGATTTCCAAATACGGTGATCTGAAATATGGCTGTTGGGTTGTGTCGAAAGGGAATCGGGTGCGACCGTTAGACTTTGGCGAGAACGCCGCCTAAGATTCGCCAGTTTAAGCTTGCCCAGCATTGCTGTGTGTTTCTGCCAAAGTGGTCGAAGGAACAGATAGTGTCCAATGTTGCTGCAAAACTCACAGCAAATAATAGTGCTGGTATTATCAATAAACCAAAGCTGTTCCACTAGTTTAGCTAGAACGCAGTGTTGGCGTCCAAGCAGTGACTTTACGTTTGGGATGTATACACATGCAAATGCGGTCCTGGTCTAACACTTTCGTTGCGGGGAACGTAAATAAAGACGGGGGCTCAATATACGAGTGTCTGGGGTCTGTCGATGATGACTTGACTGTTGGTAACATAGAGTCGGGATGGCGGTGTCGTTTGAGGTGGTGGAGAGAAGATTTGGTAATACGCTGCTTTTTCACAGCGTCAAGCGTTATCTGTCGCGTTTAGAATCTTTGACAAGAAGACGCATTTCCATTCGCACAATCCGAGCACAGGTTTCCGGTGCGCCCGGGTACTATCCCATCAGCAGTACCAATATCAGGAGGCTGGCGCTCGCGAAACGCAGCAGACCAATCCGCGTTTGTTCGCATGACGTAGTTCTGCAGATAAGATACCCTTGCTAGCACGTTTCAGTCGTAACCTCATCCAATGCAGCTAGATGCAATTTTAAGTGCTAGAGTAAGAATACACGAGCTTTCAAAGCTTTAGCACTTCGATAAGGATCCCAAGTAACAAACACTTCATTAGTATAACCTTCTTAATATATATCCAATCCTACTGGGTTTATTAATCAAACAAGGCGCCCAAACATCCCACAAATCTCAACATCAAAATACCTCGTCCTTATCCAAATTGCTGCCGCCAAACCCTGTGAATTCGCACATGCTACTGAGGGCTTTCGCATCGATGCTTTGATTCATAAGCGCCCCAAATAATATCTCTTTTTTAGATGCCATCCCCGCCAAAAACGTGTTTTTGAGGCCATCGGTTTCCGTATCCAATAGATTCAGTGAGTCGATCGAGCCCAACAGGCCATCATAATGGTACTCCTGGTTTGAAGTCATAGACAGATTCCGTAGAACAGTCGCTCCACGCTGAATGATTCGAGAAAATGGTTGGCCGTCATCTTGATATGGTGCTGCCCGGTTTCCTATCGGCCTGATAGTTTGTTGCTGGGTACTTAAGAGATACACCAATCGGACGAGACTATGGGCAAACCCATCTTCCGACGAAAGCCATGACAGCGCAAGATGGGAGTCTTCCCGGACAGCAATTCCCGAGAGAATCTCTGCTGCAAGCATACCTTGCTCTAGATAAGGTTTCCGAGCCTCTACTGCTTGAGGGAGCATCATGCGCACGTTGTCGGCAACAGGGATTGGCGAGATTGCTAGAGCAAACGAGCGGGTTAATAAGTCCCAAGATCGCTCTGCGCCTGGCTCAGAAGCAAACAGCTCTTTAAAATATCCACGATTCGGCTCGTCCCGAACAAGAAGCTTGGCCAAGCTATCTACTGCTGGTGGGAGATATCTATGAATTGAAGGGTGATACGATGCGAACATGGGCAAAAGCCTTCCCGCAGAGAAAGGTACTGGTTGGGGTGCGAATGCGAGAATGAAACGCAAAAGTCCAAGCGCCTCTTGCTTCCCAGGTAAGATTATAGACTGTGAAAGATTAGACAGAAAGATTATCATATCCTTCATGAAATCCAGGGTGTTATTATTCGACCTGAGAAGCATTTTCGTTCCGCACATTATATCAATAACGCTGGCAACGAATTTTATGACACTGCTTTCTGCCAAGGGGTCATGATTTGATTCGAAAAAGGACAGATTTCGGAATATCGTAGTTATAGCGATAAGACGATCTGCAGCTCGATCCAGTTCATAAAGTAGGCTCCCGACCTTCGGGACGGCGAGCAAAGTATTAGCCTCCTGTCGACATCCTCTGAGTACCTCCTCGTAGGGTGGGAAAAATGGCTCAATATCCAAGTCGGCAACATTATCTTTTAGAAGTAGAACTTCCGATTCAGCGACATCTACTAACGTTTCAACTAGATCTTCGCAACTCTTCAGAGAAAGAGACCACTGCGATTCAACAGACACAGTCACCAAAGTATCCAATGCCAACCTAACTTCTGCCTGGAGACCAGATTTCAAACTCATCGTCAGAGCATGGACATCAATTATACCCAGTTCATTAAACGTGGGGACGGTGGGACGCAGGTGTACGATTTCCGTGCCAATACCACTCAATACCGCGACATCAACACCGCCATGGGTATCCAATCCGCGCACTTTAGGTTTGAAATGCAAGTCGTGCTTTTCTCGAATCGGTGTACCACCCGCCTGCGAGACATCAGAGGTTTGGGGAAGACCTGTAGCGACCTGCTGCAATGATACAGCGCTTTTGCCGGGAGTTTGGTTTGGGTTGTAGGGCACAGTACCTCCTACGGCGGTGGGCGGAAATGATGAATGAGCTGACATATTTGAGATAGCCTTAGTACCAGGTGTATTTTGCGGGAATGCCAAATTTTGTCCAGGAAAACCATTAGAGGGAGTACCCTGATAGTTGGCTGAGATCCCATCTTGGGATGGTTGTTTGGTGGGACTTTGAGAGGCCATCTGCGGCTGCTTACCCATGATTGGGTGCGACATTGTCCCAGCATTCTGTCCCGCCATCGACACTGTTTGCTGAGTTTGCGTACTTTTCCTATACGCATCCTCAAATGGCGCTAGGTTCGTCTGATATATTTGAGCCATTTGATCAGCTATTCCAGGGTGCGCATCAGTATTTATTTGTAAACTTTGGACCACGGAAATCCATTGGGTGTTGGCAGTAACATTGCGGTGACCGCCGAATCGTTGAACTTGAAGATAAAGAGGAAATAAATGTATTTGGCGCTCTCCTATATGAGGCGTGAGGCTTGCAATGGGCGTGCCTCGCTTCTGCATAAAATCTTGCAAAGAACGGACAAATTGATCCGGGTTCGGAGCGCCACGTCCGGTAATCTTTGCGTTAGGGTTCGGGTGTGATCCAGCTAATGTCGACACTGGCATGTTTCTAGCATGGTGCTGCATCATCTGATTTGGGCCGGTCAGTTGAGCAGATTGTTGCATCAATTTATGTTGTTGCTGCTGCTGTTGGTGTTGCTGCTGCCTCTGCATCTGGTTATACATTGCTTGAGCCTGAGGACTCCCTTGAAAGTTTTGGGGTATATTTATGGGCGCTCCCGGGCCGTTAGGGGGGGAGAAAGCACGTTGGTGCTGCATGGCAAAACCAGGGTTGAAGCCGGGGCTAGGTTGGGGTTGTGCTGGAAACCCATGAGGGGTGGAACTACGGGTGGCACTATGCTCAGAGGTTGGGGATCCTTGTTGCATGAACATATGCTGCTGATTAGCTGGTGAGAATGGACTTGGAGACTGCGTCGCCATCCGCTTTGGCGGAGGAGGCTGGCCAGCGCCGCCAACGGCACCAGCATTTGGCGTCTTGTAGGCCTGACTTTGCATGATAGGTGATGGCGTACCATTGTTTGGAGCACCCTGACCTAGCTGGGGGATATAAGAAGGCGTTGCGCTGAGAGGTCTTTGCGGAACACTCGGATTTCCAGCGCCATACATGTGATACATTTGGCCGCTCGGAACTTGACCAACACCGCTCTGAGGGGTTTGTGAACGAGAGCTCGGGAGAATACCGGCGGTTTGGCGCGGCGATATGTTGACAGAATCCTCTCGTGGCCGAGCCCTTTTAAGAGGGACTACAGAGGGGACGTGATATGACGGGGTCTGGAATCCAGGCGATGGATGGCGGGCATTCCCATTGTGCATAAGCGACGCGTGAGGAGAATGCTGGGAGACAGGGGAATGCTGAATATGCTGCTGCTGCTGTTGCGACTGGAACTGCATCGGATCAATTGAAGAGGGCATCATCATGTTGTTGGAGCCGTCCATCTTGTCAACCATCAAACGTCGGCGAGCGGCGCGTTGGGTTCTTTGGTGGCCTCTATGGGTTTGCAGTGTGTGGGTGAGTATTGATGGAGGAAACTGGCGATTGATTTTACGTTGGCTAGAATTTGTACCCAGGAGCAACACCTAAAGCCTTCCTCAAGAAGAGCACAACAAGCACTCAAACAAGATACAGTATCGGAGCAGACGCCGTGCCTACTACTCACATTAAGTAGCCCCGCAGCCACCAACCCGCTTTCGAGCTCAATTGTATCAAACGGCTGTCGAATACTGTTGTCGGGCGGTGTCCCTTTCGTAGCCAGCTCTCCCGAACGCCAACCTCCGGCAGCAAACTTCATCCGATAACGCAACATGTCCCAAGATTTGCCTCCAGCGGGGGGGTACGGTCCCGTTCAGTATAGGGTATATCTGCCCTCTGCATCCACCAGATATCAGATATTCGAAACGGTTTCTCTATAGCTGACACTCTGTCCTTGCAGCGAAACCTCCCGCCCCGCGGCTTTCGTCCCTCCTTCTACATATTCGCCACTCTCGCAGTATGCTCATGGGGTTTTCACCGAGTAATTGATGCTTCCCACGAGAAACGGCATGTGATATCTCTGCAAACTCACTGAGACTGCATAGTAGATTTACTAACCACCGGAAACATCACAATTGTAGTGAATTGGCTCGTGAAAAACGATGGGCCCGTATTCATCTGGCACCCGTATTACAAGCAGAGGAGGATAGAGATATGGTCCGAAGAGTGTGGGCCGGGGAGCGACGAGAGGAGATGCTAATGAAGGACGTAAAAGACTGGAGGTTTGGAAGCGTCTATCATAGTGATCGGTATGCCCTTCTGAAAACTGCCCAGTTGTATCGACTTCCTAATCATACGTTCATGATCGCAGATTTATTCGGCCGACATTCGTACCTACGCCGTCCCAAATCACACCGGGACTGCCGCCTCACCTAGTCCAAAAGAGTGAAGCTTGAATTTCCTTCTAAATATATCTCAACTTGGTAACGAGCATCGCTGAGCTAGTTTTTCTTCATAACCAAATTAAGAATCAAAACTACCGGTCGATTTTGCATACCGAGCCCAGTGAATTGATAAAAATAACACACGCCTTTGATGAACTTAAGTGATCAGTAATTTAAATTCTCAGACAGGCTCATCACGACTGGGTTTAATACTGTTTCGAAAACTACATACATACATATAAAAGGGTTTCGGAGGAATCACAGGCCAAACGATGCTTAAATACCTTGGACATGACATAACGTATATTTACACGCTCTCCTGTAAAGCAAGCTTCAAAAGTCCCCTACACGATCTCGCAACTTACGTTCTTGAACATGTCAAAATAAGTATCATCTTCGAAACTTTGAGCAAACCGCTTCAAGCCCGTGATTTTGGCAGTCTGGTTACCATTTCCGTGCCACCATTTCAAGGTCTGTGTCTCATCTTCGTATACCCATCTTCCATCGGAGATTTCCACGTCAAGTTTATCCCGAGGGAAATGGTGGAGTGGAACAAAAATCTCGGTAGGAGAAATCTCTGTCGTCTGGACAGCGGCGAGGGTTAACGAGAAAATTGACTGAGCAAGATTGAAGCTATAATCTGTTATTTTGCCAGCAGCCCTGACCGGTACAGGTCTTATGAAGGCATCTGCCGCCCTTGTTCCCGTAGAGGATCCAATTGATGTCGATGTGCGCTCTATCGACATCTGTACGTTCGACGACGTTCGTTTGGTGGAGCTCGAATTGAGAGTATTAGAGGAGTCCCCTGGGCTATCATGGTAGGGCTCAAGATTTGGTGGGCCTGTATCATCTCTTTCAGGGGCCGTATCATCTCGGCCATATATACTCAGGTCTTCCCCATTCCATTGATCGCCCCATTCGTGATTATTCTGCAAAATACTACAGTAAGTGGTAGGACCGACATACAGTCATCAGAAGACGCTTACAAGAGCACAGTAATTCCACCAAGTGTAAGAAACCAATGACCCTTCCAATGCAAAATGATTCGCATCCGAGGCTCTAGTCTGTGAGGTATAGTCGCCTGTCTTGTAGGCATATTTGTCGTCCATGTCATACGGTATTCCGATCTCGGAGAATAGACAAGGGGTTGACCCAATATTATCGAGACCTTCTTGCTTCATAGCAGTGAGTTGCTCTCTCATTGAGTTACGGATAGCAGTTTCTCCAAGCTTTACAGCAAAGGCGGGAGATAGGTATCTTCCTCGCAAGACCCCGAGGACGTCAACATTAAAGAACCTATTCCTGTTTCCAATGTTAGTTTTCGGTTGTTATTGGTTCCTCTGTTGCGCGAGTGCAATTTGATACCATTTTTTGGACATTAAAGTTAAGCCGTCATAATAATGTGGTGCATACACTATTCTCCCTAACCTTTTCGTCTCATCATCTAGAATCGGCGGTATTACCCAAACTGGTGGTTGTAATAATAAGATGGCGTTTTGATGTACTCCTCGAACTGCCCGGGCCCAACTTTTCCAATGATCCATAAAGTAGGTGTTACAGAAGACTTTCGCATCTATCGTTTGGCCAGCCGGGTTTTTACTAAAATAGTCGGTTTGCAAGAGTCTATCTGTTGCTGGGTCCCAAACTCCATGCTGAGCCCAGATGCATTCACCTAGTTTCCATCCAGGATCCCTTTTCCAGCCATACTTCGTATCATCGTGGTCCGATTTCAGCCAGGCTTGTGTTCCTTTTGGGTCCAACAAGACTTTGCCTGTACGATACGAACCCATGGAACCAAGCTCCCAGGTCTCAACTTCGCAAGCTCTGCCACTCCCTGTCAATATCGCTTGCCAGGCCGTCGGGGAGGTCCCCTTTTGCAGCTGTTGGTCGGCTGGAATCTTGGTCAAGTCCTGGTATCCAATCAGTCCGTGATTTGGCTCATTAAATGATTCCCACCCAATAACAGTGACGTCTTCTAGATCACCAGCTTCCTTAATCTTTCTCGCAAGATGAACCGTAGCATTTATGTAATGAGACTGTAGATAATCCTGGATATTTTGTCCGTTTATGATGGCTTTGGGAGCAAAATCTCGACCTGCGAAGAATATTGTGAACACAACTTGGCATACCATGCGAGTATAGTTGGTCGCCCAGATCATTTTTGGGAATTCAGCGGGATTCGAGTAGGTGTTATGCACTAGGGCGGCTTCTGTGACATCGAACATATGTGGGTCAAGTCCAACAGCGTAGAGTGTCCACATTGGTGCCCCTGAGCCTCCAGAAAACCGTGACCACTACAGTTTAAAAATGTGAATTTTTATCGCAGTGTGTTTTTGGTTATATCGAAACTCACTACATCCTGGTGTGGGTCCAGGATCACATAAAACCCATATTGCTTCGCCTTTCTCAGAATCTCAATCGTAAAGGTGATGTAATCCTCATCATAAACTCCCCTATAGAGACAAGTTAACGTCATCAAAAACTCGATGTCTGGATTGAGAACTCATACGGTCCTCTTGCTTCAAGAGCCTCCCAAGTGTACAAGTATCTCAACGCATTGTAACCCCAGTTCCTCAAGCGCCGAAAGTGCGCATCCGCATCTTCCAACGGAAAAGGTCGGCCGACAAAAGAAACCCCATCTCCTTCGAAGAAATCGTTGGGAATGTGAGAAGGGATAGCTGGTTTTGCGGGGAACTTCGTGTCAGATGCAAGATTCACACCCCGAAGTAATACCTCGCGCCCGTGCTTGTCGTTGAACCTGGTCCCATCGATAGTTAAGCTCACAGGCATATTTCGCGAAATAGGAATCAGCGCTTCAAAGACCTGAGCGGTTGGTAGCAAGTCAGTCAAATATCATAACCGTAGGCAATCTGTATTTTAATACTTATGATGGTGATAACTCTGGTCAGCTCCAAGCAAAGGGATGTGGTTATGGTCATGAGGAGAGTGCTTGTTGGTGGCTACACGAGTGAGGCCTATTTCTTGGCAGTAACTTGGAGCAGTTCAGATGACCGTACCTAATGCAAAAAAAAGAAAAACACAGTGCAGGATTCCAGAAACCCAACTAAGTACAGAAAAAGTGTTTAACATTGTTATAAATTGACACAGATGGAATACATAATTTCCTACTATTTAACAAACATTCAACCTGATTATCCAATAGCTAACATATAACGGGTTCTGGTTAAATAATTTGGGTAAAACTGGGGAATGAAGTATACAATATCTGGAATAATATAGGCGGCGAAATAAGTAATATGCACTTAGTGGTAATCATTAGCAGTCCAACCTATCTTGCTGTTATAACATGGTATCGTTAGACAACCAACTGACCATGGTTATAGTAGACGTTACAGGTATTATCTTGAAACCAAGTTTTTGATGGGGAGTGTGGTTATTTAGAGCGCTATATGGTGCCCCGAACACTCACAATAACAGTGTCAAGGTACATCTTTCGGTCCAAAGTTTCTGGCATAAGCTGGGTTTGTGGTGTATTTTCCTATCATAAGACTATGCATAACACCATCTTTTTACCATCGCATATAGAGATCCGGAGACCAATGTGGCATTACACTTCCTCAACGCCGCATTTCACTATTCCGGAAAACTTGTTACCTAAGAGGCGTTCTTCGGGGTAGTCCTCGATAACCATGGTCGCCAAGAGTGCGGGAACTAAAGGTACAGCGACGGCTCTAATCTTTTTTTTATCCTCTACAGGGAACTCTGAAATAGCGATATGGTGGTCTGCAACCTGGGCGAGGACAGTTTTTGAGTCTCCAAGACGAAACCAGAAGGCCCCTGTATATAATTTGACATCGTGTTGATTGCCCTCAACCCAATTTTGGATCTATCTATGTACATCGCATGATAATGATCCGGTATAAGAAGACCTTTTATCGGTAAAACTCAAATCTACCAAAGGGTTAGCTATCTTGACGGAGGATGTGGGGTTCGAGAATCGTACTTGTCTGCTTCTGTCCCGCCCTTTACTTGGCTCGAATAAGCATCCTCGAGATCCGCCTGTATGATATTATACCTATTTTTTCGAACCGCACGCCTAGAAAGTGTTAACCAATAGTGTTATATTGTGACGGGACTAGCTACTCACAATCCGGCTTCTTGCATGATTGCTGCAATCACAGCACCAGAGAGAGGGTCGTTTCGGACTATAAGTGAATCTAGGTCGCACTCAGGAGACAGAGACATCTTGGCAGCAATTGTGGAAAAAATGAGCCGCCGTTCCCGTCTGTCCTTCAGGTTAGGAAATTCAATTTTCCTATCAAGACGACCAGGACGGAGCAATGCAGGGTCCAAGGTGTCAGCACGATTTGTAGCCATGATAACTTTAACATTAGCTGTTTGATCGAAGCCGTCCATCTGATTAAGGAGCTCCAGTAGAATCCGTTGCACCTCTCTGTCTGCCCCGGTTTGCGCATCGAACCGCTTCGTGGCTATGGCATCGATTTCGTCGATGAAAATAATGGAGGGTGAGTTCTCTCTTGCCATTCTAAAGACATCCCTGACCATACGGGGTCCCTCTCCGAGATATTTCTGGACAAATTCAGATCCCACTACTCGGATAAAGCTAGCAGTTGTACTGTTCGCAACAGCTTTTACCTAAATTCATGTGATGTTAGAAATATGCATATTAAGAATCCAACTATTTTATCACAAGGCCCCTCACAAGCATTGTTTTCCCCGTTCCAGGAGGTCCGTATAAGAGTACTCCGCGGGGAGGGTCGATCCCGATTTGCTTATAGAGGTCGAAATGGGTAAGTGGGAGTTCAACCGCTTCTCTGATCTCCTGTTTCTGCATATCAAGTCCACCAACATCTGCGTAAGTTACGTCCGGCTTCTCATCTTGTCCGAGCATAGCTATTGAAGAATCTGCTTCAGGTGGGAGGATGTCGACAAGAGCATTGGAATGGCGGTGGAGGGCGACAGAAGAGGACGGCTTGAGAAGCTCGCGATCCAATGTGGATAAGATACGGACGACATAGTTGGAGCCTGTTGAACTCTGCACGATACCAGTACTTCATAAAGGTGAGCTTGCAAACGCTATTTTATTAGAAATTTCGGTGGTATACTTCTGATCGATAGCTTCCATAAACTGCCCAATAACCAAAGGAACCGATTGTATACGCTTAATCTCCTCTTGGGCTCTTACGAGCTCACGCTTTAGGCTCCTGTGTGGAGTTTGTTAGTCTGAACGGAGACATCGGATATATTTAACACACCTCTGCTCATCCTTTATATATTCCTCTTGGAGTTGGATATACCTGAGGGGTAGCATATTGGTTAACATGTGATAGTTGGAGGACGTGGGTACGCAAAAACACGCGTCAGCGTCACTTACTCCAAATGCCTCTGCAATTTCTTAAGTGTCGCGTATTCGTTGTCCTCTGCGAGCGTATCAAACACCGACGCATCACTGAAGGATGAAGGTGTAGTCTTTTGTTTCCGGGTTCCCAACGTATGTGCCGCGTTCGGCGGGGTTTCAATGGTTGCGCTTGCCATGATGAAGTTCGGAGCCAGTTACTAGATAGGTAGGGTGAGACTTAGACCCGCAGGTAAAGTCGCGCTTGTGTTCCTGAGCACCTACTGCGTAAGAGAATAGCGAACAGTGGTGCGGAGGTAAATTTGGCGATGTTTGGATGATAGACCAGATGATAGTTTAGAAGATGCTGGATATTGAAGTTCCAACGCAACTTTACATAGTAGAAGCTCAACTTTCCTTAACTGTTCTAACGTAGTATACGAAGCTTCAGTTTGTCAGCAACAACACCACAAATAATAAAAGTGTTATTATAAAGAACTTACTATACTAAAACATACACAGAACACAACTGTTTATATGCTGGTTTGTATACAATCTTGAATAGTATTATTATAAATATAAACCCCCCATTTATTTGAAATTAAAAGAAACCTCAAATAAATAAGCATGTGTACTAATCATCAGCAAAAAATGAAATCGTAATAGAGGCTGGCCGTATAACAGCCAGAGGCCCCCTAATACGTAACCCAAAGCTGTAAGGGTCTTCCAAAAACTATTATTAGATACGTCAAGGCTGGAGACCAATTATATTATACTTAATATACCACATTAAAAATCCTTAATATTAAAGTTGGATGACCACCAATACTACTACCACCACCACCACTACCACTGTCACTATACTTGATAATCACTACTATTGATTTGTAATAACCTAATAACTGAATTACCAAATTATTATATTTATTTTTAGCGTTTTAAATCGGTGTGGTAAAAACTGGTCTGGAACGGTTTTTTTACTATTTCGGACTAGGGAAAAAAATATAAAATAACGACTGAACTAATATCAGGTATATAAGTAAAAAATATATTAAATTAAAAAATTAAATTTAATTGAATTACAATCTTTCTTATAGCTTAAATTATTTTTTAAATTAGTATAAACAGGGGTGGTAATAATAATTATAAATATATATTAATAAAAATAAATCCTTTTATTAAAAAATAGATCATCTTTTATTAAAAATTTATAAGCTATATAATTTTAATTTAATTATAGTAATATTTTTATTTATTAAATTATTTTTAGTAGCTCATATATTTTTTATTTAATCATTATTTTTATACTTAATTTTATTTTTAATATATATATTTTACTGGGCTATTTCAAATTTTCTAGTACTTATTACGAGTCTACGTAACAGGGCGCACCCCAGAGACTGACTATTTATATAAAACAAAATTCTATATTAAATAGCAAATTTCAGATCTAATATAAGTATATTATATCCCTATTTTTATAATATTATTTCTTATATGAATAAAATTACTAAAAAATTAGTTAAATAATTTAAATATTAATATTATATAAATTTTTAGTTTATCAATAGTGTTACGTAACAGGGCGTACCTTAGAGACAGTCTACATAAAACAAAATTCTATATTAAGCAATAAACTCCAGATCTAATATGGTTATATTTGTAAATGATATCGCACTAAGGCGTTCAACCGGATCCGTACTAGTTACGGTAATGAGATCACGTGTCTCTATTATTTTAAGTAAACTTATGGTAATTATCGTTATGATATGGATGTGATGTGTATGAGTTAAGATGTTATTGTTACACCTGCCCCTATTACTGAAGTATCAGAGGTAGCGAGTTCTGCTTTGAACTCCTGATTCTTAGTTTTTAATTATTAAATCTTAATTTAAAAAAATATAAATAAAACTAAAGATAAAAGTTAAAGACTATAAATAAAATATATAATAATAATATAATAAATAATAAGATTAGATTGTTATATTATAGTTGGTGTTGACTGATGAATAGTGTTGATGATGGTATGGTATGGTATGGTTTTTGATTCATCTCTACTATGTAAAAAAAAAAACCCTATCATCCACCACCAAAAAAACCATACTATATTAAGTTAGTGGTATATATAAAACCATTAATAATTACTACTATATTAATTATACCACTAATTATATTATACCATCATTAATGGTACCCCCAAGGTCAGATATTTATCATATTATTAATTATACTATACCATCACTAATAATATAATATAATTTGTTAAATATAAAAATAAACCATTATAATAATACTCTAATAATACTGCCTATTAACATATATATAGCAATTTTTAATTTAACCATTAGAAATATATTTTTAGCTTAAAATATATAAATTTAAAAAGAAATTTGGTGATTAATATATTTATATATATTAATAAATTCAATTTAATAGTTATAATTAAGTTTTAATAATAAAATAATAATAATAAATTTATTTATATAAATTAAATTTTACTTCATTTTTAGTATTAAGAATTATAAATATTATTAATATTTGGGGTTTTTTTTAGTTTAAATTTAAATTAATCATTATCACCACTATTACTATTAATATTATTATTCTATTTAATTATATATTCTCTTTTTCCAATTTCTTTTTCTTTATTATTTTTATTATTATTTATTATAATATTAATATTATTTATTAGTTTAATATCATTTATATCTTTAATAATATATTTATTATTTTCAGGTTCAACAATATCAATAAATTTTTTATTTTTATTTTTCTAGATATAATACTTATATAATATAATATTCTTAATAATTTCAAATTTAAATTAATTTCTTTTTAATATAATAATATTTTAAATTAAACTAAAAATACATTCAAACTTAATTAAAATTATAAATACAGCCAGAATACATCAGCAAAAAATGAAATCGTGCCGGAGGGTGACCATACAATAGCTAGAGGTCTGATATCTATAGCCTAAGACTATAAAGATTCTCTAAAAACTATTTTCAGAAGTTTTAAAAACTACTTTTGAATATTTTAAAACTGGAATAAATTTATATTGTATTTAATATATTATATTAAAAATCTTTATTAAAATTTATTCTTTTAATAAACACCTAAATTTATAATATATATATATATATAAAAATAATTAATAATTATAAAATAATTATTATTATTTTTTTAATATTAAAATTATATTATTTATAATATGTTGTTTATGCTCCGTAGGAGATGTATATAGGTTGTATGGGTTTACAGAAAGAACCTATAGACTCTAGGGTATTTAAAGAAATAACTAATTAAGCTTTTTTTTATAAACATAAAACCCAACTTAAATAATTTTATTTTACTATTAATATTAATATTCTAGCTTAAGATTAAATAATTATTTAAGTAGATTTATATAATTATTTATAATAAATTTAATTTTATAAAGTTTATTTTTTATAAGAAAAATTCAGGATTTTTACTTAAATTTTTTATAAAAAGTTATATTTTTATTTAATTTAATTATTTTTTACTTTTTTATTTTATATTAATAATAGGAGATTTTTATTATTATAAGGATTTTTATTAAAATAAAATTTAGTTTAATATTACTATTTTTTTGTAATTTTTATTTAAAAAATATTTATTAAACTTATAAAAATTAGTTTTATAAAAAAATCTAATATTTTAATATTATTTTCTATTTTTACTTAGAAATATTATTAATAATATTTACTTTGTATATAGCTTTATAACATACTTAAATAAATAAAAAATAATATATAAGTATTTATTTAATATTAAACTTTATATAATATAATTAAAAATAAGAAATTTTTTATTTAATTAAAATTAATTATTTGGAATTTAATCTTTTTTTCTTTATTTTTTAATAAAAAATTCTTATAATTATTAATATTAATTTTTTATTATTTTAATTTTAATTTTTTTTTATAAAATATTATTATAAACACTGCTATAGTTATTTTTATATAAATTATTTATTAAATTATTAGAAATATTATATCTAATAACAATATTCTTATTTATTTATTATTAGGTTTAGATAATTATAATATTTATTAACTAGATATGGTTTTAATTAATATTAAATAAAAAACTAGATTAAAGATTAAATATAATTATAAAATTTATTAATTATTAAATCATTTTACTTCCTATTAAATAATTATATTATATAATATTTATATATTAATAACTTGTAGAATTAAAATACATCTTATCAATCTTATAAATTTTAACAATAAATATATTACTTATTATTAAGATTATAAATTTTATCTTTATACCTAGGTAAATATAAGTTTATCTTTTTATAAAGAAAAATAAAGGTATAAAACTAATTTTACTATTCTAAATACATTAAATTATAATTTCTAAATTCCTTATTTTATTATTAATAAGAATAAAAATAAATTTTGTACTTAAGATTTAAAACCTATTTTTATTAATAATATTAGATTTTTAGATTTTTTAATAATTTTTATTCCCCTAGTTAATTATATTTTTATATTTTTTTATATTAATCCTTTTAAAAAGTAAATTATTATAATTAGAATTATCTTTTTTTTAAATATTATTATCGCTAGATATTATACTACTCAGGATATTATATAAATTAATATATTAATAAATAAGAAAAATATTACTTATATAATAATTATATACTTAATAAAAAAAAAAAATAGGGTTATAATATAAAAAGATTCTATTATTTAATAATAAGA
Source organism: Dactylellina parvicollis (assembly GCA_036971385.1). Taxonomy (NCBI): domain Eukaryota; kingdom Fungi; phylum Ascomycota; class Orbiliomycetes; order Orbiliales; family Orbiliaceae; genus Dactylellina; species Dactylellina parvicollis. The sequence goes on along the minus strand of JAJTUD010000013.1, from coordinate 13,768 downwards.
TAAATTATAAAGTATTAATAATTAGTAAATAAAGATTTTTAATTATTTAAAATAAACCATTATTTCTATTAATATTAAGATTTCTAATTTTAAGGATTAAATTAATATTTTAATTATTATTATTATTAATATTACTATTAAAGATATAGAGATTGTTAAGTTCAAAAATGAAATTTTTAATTTATAAATAGTTATTTTAGTTTATAATTGTAATATTAATAATACTAATAAGATTACTACTTTAAAAAGCTAATTAAAGAAAAGCAAGATTACTTATAATATTCAGAAACAGTATCTTATTAATTTTACTAATAAGATTATTAAAACTTGAACACTAAAAAATAAGAGAATAAAGTTTTATTTTTTAAAATCTAATTTATTATTATTTAATTAAAATAAAATAGTATTTAATTTGTTAAGAATATAATTATCACCAAAACTACTTCTTTATAAATATCTAAAGTTATTTTAAAGGTTTTACTAAACAAGATATATCTAATTGATAGAAAAAATACAATTATTTTAGTATTAAAAAATATAATAATTAAGAAATATGATATTAATTAAATTAAATATAAAGATTATTTATAAAAAAGATAGGATAATTATTAATTTAATTATAATTATTACTAATATTTATAAGATAAAATGGTAATATATTAAAGCGGTTTATTTATAAATAGACAATATTTATAATACTACTTATAAGAAGAAAAATAATTATAAAGATAAATTAATAATTACCATTACTATTATTTATACTCTTTTTTTTATTTTGTTATCTTTTTTTGGTGTTAGTTTTTTTTTTATTTTTGTTTAAATATAAAGTAGATATTTAATAATAATAATAAAGAAGGATGGTATTTAAGAAGTTTTAGAAAATAAAAAAATTGATAAAAGATTTGGTTTAAAATATTTTAAGTAAATAATATTTTTAGGATAAGTTATAAACTCTTTAACTGATTTTTATATAAATAAGTTTAATTAAATTAGATTTCCTTTTATTATTTACTTTTATTTTTATTTAGAAGAAGTTATTATTCTTATTTTTTTTTTAACATTTATGAAATTTGTTTTTTAGTAATATTTTTATAAATATATTTATAATATTCTATTTTTTTAAAATATATTAGAATTTTATTAATTTATTAACTATTTTTTTTCTTATTTATATATATTTAATATTGTAGTATTTTATATACTACTAATTAGAAAGATTTTTATTAATCTTAATAAATTCTGTATTATTGATTTTTATAAGTGTAATTAGTAATAGTTTATAAATATTATCTTTTTTTAAAAAATAATCTTTATTAAAAAAGGGAAGTAATTTATAAAATAATTTCTTTATTTATATTATTTTTTTATAATATAATTAATAGTGATGACTTTTACTTTTATATTTAACAATATTATAATATCTTATAATTTCTTAAATTAGAATATTATTTCTTTATAAAAAATAATTATATAATCTGATATTAATCTTCTTTATATTTTAATATTTAATAAATTTTAAATTTAATTTATATTTAAAAAATAGATTATATTAAAAAACTTTCTTTTATTATATATGATTAAGAGATCTGGATATGCTTTTAGATAAAAGTAAAATCTTTCTATTATATTTTAATATATATTTCTAAAAGAATTTATAAATTAATCTAGTTTTTCTATTATAAATAAGATATCCAGTTTAAATTTTTAAATTAAAAAGAATATATTTTTTAATATATTTTTTTAATATATTTTTTAATAATAATTAAATTTCTGAATATATTAGAATTTATTATTTAAAAGTTTGATTATTATACTTAAATCTTTTAAGGATAGATTTGATATATTTTGTTTAATTAAGATTAAGGGTTTTTTTAAATCTATTTTTAATTATTTTTATATTTTTTAATGTGTATTATTTAGTTATAATTTCTTAGTAATTTTAACTTTATTTAAAAAGAAGAATAGGATATTATTTAAATAATTATTATATTTTTATTATAAAATAAGTATGTGTCTGAATATAATTTTTTTATTTAAAATAGAAAATTTCTTTTTAATAAAAAGGATTTAAAATTCTTATTTTAGAGTATAAGAGCTTATTTTAGATTATATAATAATTTTTTTTAATTTTAATATATTTACTAGGTCTTCTACCAGACTGGTAGAAGCTGACATCGCCTTCTCACTACCTCGTTTCTAGAACACAACTCGTCTGAAAGTTAGTTTATTACCACCGGTTTTAAATTGAAATTTAAAATTTTTTTTTTTATCGGATTTTATCAATCTATAATCTAATATTACCTCTAGTATTAATTATAAAAAATTAGTTTATGAAATCCTTTCAGTTTTTAAATTTCAATTATATAATAAAATTAAGTATAATATATTTATCTAGTGATTTAATAATAAGATTTGGGTAAGTGAGAGTGATATTTAAAGATATTTTTTGGAGTTTATAATAGATATTTTGAGTCTATCAGTATTATTTATTTTAATAATTAGTCTTTTATATCTTATTTAATAATATATAAATATATATTAATTAATTTATAACTTTATTAATAAATTAAGAATTTTCATATTTATATAATAAAAGTTGTTTAAGATATTATTAAAAATATTTATTGTTTAAAAGGTATAGATATTTTGAGTTATAATAAATATATTAAGATTCTTATTAATTCTTAAAAACTGATATTTTTTATAAATATTGATAATAATAAAAAGGTATATTATAGTTTTCTTTTAAATATTATAAATCTATTAATAGTTTTTTATAAAAAATCTTTATATACCTGGCTGTTTTAATTATATTAATATGTTATTATTAGAAATTAATAAAAAGTAAAAATATAAAAGATCCTTTATTAATAAATTGTTTAAATCTTATTATTTTGGTTTGAATTATTATATACCTCTAGATTAATTTAAAATCATAAAAATCTGATATTAGAAATATGAAAATCAATAGGAAATTAGTTAGCTTATAGAATAAATCAAATTTCCACCATCCTATAAAAAATACTATTGATATTAATTTATTATAAATGTTTTTGATATAATAATTAATAATTTATAAACCTACTATCCTAAGATATAAATATAATACTATAAAAATCTGATTAAATTATATATTAATATTTATTTTAATATTAAATTCTAGGCTAATCTTCTTTGATATATTATTTAAATTGATAGAGATGAAGAGGTAGAATTTAGAAAGATATTAATTAAATAATAATAAATAATTATAGTTTATTAAAATCTTTAAATAATAAATAAAAGAGTTATTAAATAATTAGTAAAAAATCTGATTAATTTCATTCTTATATAATAATAATAATAATAATAATAATAATAATAATAATAATTATAATAATAATAATAATAATAATAATAATTATAATAATAATAATAATAATAATTAAATAAAAATTTCTTATCAATCATCTTATCCAATACTATTATAAATATCAGATATTTGTTATAAGATATATATAATTATAATAAGGTTATAAATATCTATTATCAAAAAAAGTATATATCATAATATAAACTATTAAATATTGTATAATTATTAATTATTTTTAAGGATATAATATTATAATTATTAATTAGAATCATAATATGGCTGTTAGTCTATAAATATTAAATATTTATTATTATTTTATTAGATTATAATAATACCCCAATTAAATTAAATTTATTAATGATTATAAATTCTTAGATATCAGGCGTTTATTTTTTTTTTTTAAGGGTGTAGTATGGATTGGGTCTTGTGAGATTTTCTAAGGCCAGAAGTCTTTATAAGCCTTAGAACCTCGCGAAACCTTCTGAGGTCTGCGAGGCAACACACATTTTTTGCTAATATATCTTTAAATTAAGAATAATATATCTATTTGGTAATTACATTAATGCCTGACTGAAAAGGAAGGTTGAGTTGAACCCCCGCGACCCACAAAATTGCTGGTAGACCCTCGGAAAAATGTGTTAATTTTGGCTGACTTAGAAATTTGAAAACGTGAAAAGTGATGTTATTATACTCGGCAAAGACAGCCAGTCTTGAGATTACAACATACATTATATAGTGTTATTACGAGACTGGCGGGGAAGTTCATATATATGTTAATTTGCGCCCTTTAAGTTTAGGACCAAATATAGTTTAAGTAGATTACCAGTAAGAACATTCCAGTCTTTTCAGTCAGGTTTAAGTGCTGCAGCGCAGCCTTCTTGTATAATTTTTTTTTTTTAAAAGATCAGTATTTAAAAAAATAGTCTTAATATTTATTTGATAAATTTCTAAATCAAAATAAGCTACTAAAAAGAGAAGAATTTAAATAGTTTATAGGTTTATAATTAAGATATATGTTTTTATATAATGAATTTTACATTGTTGTTTGTAATCTTTTATTATTAATTTAGTTTTATATTTAATTATTTTTTCTTTTAAATATTTTTATTTAAAAATCTATCTAGTTTTTATAATTTTTATTTTAAAAGAAATAATAACTTTAATAAAGATTTTCTTATTTAATAAGGATTTAAATTCTTTTTTTGATTATTTTTTATTATTATTTTTTATTATTTTTTATTATTAAATTTTAGTGTTTTTGAGTAGATTTATAATTTTATTTAAAAACTATTAATATCTTCTTTTTTTAAAGAAAGATTTTTTTTAATATTTATTTTAAGATTTCCAATTTATTGATATTAATTATAATATTTAAGTTATATTTATTTTAATAATTTTCAATCTTCCTCTTTTTCTTTTTTTTAAAAAAAAGAAAAATATTATTATTAATTTTTATTAATATATAAATTTAATATCTAATTATTTAAAAATATTAAATAATTAAATAAAATTTTAATCTTTTTCTTATAAAATAGTAAAAAATTCTAATAGATTTTAAATAAACAATAATATATATTTAAAAAAATATCTATTATACTTCTCTTTAGTAGGAAATGAGAATTTAAAAAATTAAATATTTTTAATTATTCTTATCTAATAATTTATTAGATTTTAAATTTTATATTAATAAAGGGTTTTTATATATCTTAAAAAAATGTTTTTTGAAACTTTAAGTTATAATATTATTTTAATTTTTTTTTTTAAAAAAAAATAAAGAATATAG